>CM073590.1:72178894-73398394 GCA_037074705.1 Zhengitettix transpicula | reverse complement strand
TCCATCTCGAACTTGAACTCGCCCAAGGCGCAGGGGAGTGGAGGAAATCACAGCTACAAGCGCTTTATGAACATATTTCTGGGCAAAGTGAAAAATATTTACATTGTCAAACAACTTTCCGAACAATTAAATTCACACGACAAACGAATTTTATCTGACAATTTATAGAATGAATAAAATCATTCATTGCCAATTAAGTTATTCTTAAACTTGATAGAACTAATATTTACAAAAGAAAAATTTCAGTAAAGATAAATCACACAACGTTTCATCCAGATATTAGGAGACCTTTTAATTAAATTTATATTCCAAAGAAAAGTGCAGAATTTTGGAAATACGCAACGTAATTGTAAAATTGGTTGTTTATATTGTATAGTCATATATATTGTAATAACCAGCTCAGAAGGACAGAAATTCTGGCCATATTTTTGTCAGATTTGTTTACGAACTCAGACTGGGGTCTGATAACATTATGGATAAGTGACTTTTAGAGAAGGGAAGGACTATAATTAGGGCTAATAGTGTGACCGACATCTGGACTGCGGAATTCTAATGGCATAATTACAGTAGGATGTTGGAGGATGCAATTAGATTAAAGGGAAACGTTTAATTTAATTTATTGAGTGGCTCTCGGAGCGGGAGAACGGCAACAGATGGTGTCTGTTTGGCGAAAGTGGAAATGTAAAAAACTGTGAAAAACAAGGGAATATTCGGGAGCCGGATATAAATAAGAGGGCAGTTGGACAGTTAAGGAATTCATTTATCATTTCGTGTTGGAGAGGAGACGGACGTGTCAGCGGGGAGAGATCGTTGGTGCAGGTCCGCAAGGCGGACGCAGGGCCGAGAGTAATCAGCTGGACATCAGTCGTCAACAGTTGGGAGTTTCATCGTGGAGGTCTGTCTGAAAGCAGAGTTGTTTGAATTCGTCGTGAGAGTGACGTCGTCAAGAGGAGGTGGCTGTGATAGCAGAGTGTGAGCGCAGCCTGGTGCCTTTTTAAGCCTGTAACTTACAGAGAGCGTTTAAGTTTATTTTTCTGAATTAATAATTGTAAATTGCTAATAAAGGGTAAAAAGTGTCAGATTTCGTTTCAATCATTTCGTTTCATTTGTTCCACTCGTTTCAATAATTTCATTTCGTTTCATTTCGTTTTTCATTTTTGTAACTGTATTTGTTTAATTGTAACGTATTTTGTTCTGTTTCCTTTACAACCCAGTAAAGACCCTGAGGGTACCGAGTCCAATTATTTAAAATATATTCTAGGTAAATGAAATTGTTTTGATTTATAAAAATTTCATCAGATTTGTGTAATTGAAAATTGTGGCATAATAAATAATAATTGTTGGTTTAAATTGGTAGTTTTTATTTTATTTGAGGTATTACAATATATTGGTTAGTCATATATAGTACTTACAACTCGAATTAAAGAACGTTACTTTAATTTTAAACATGCTGTATTCACATTCTGTGCTGACTAAACATGTTTACATGCATTAGATTAACGTGAAAATTCATGATGAAAGAGAGTAATTATTATCCAAGATTAATGTGAAAAATGCTTGATATTACGTCGAACACAAATTATTTTAATGTTCAAATTTAAAGCATGCATTTCTGATTCAGATTTATTATAATTTAAATATATTTGTTCATTATAAAAATTTATTAATAATCTTGTAATTGTTTCATATGTCGTTACAACGATACAAGTTATTTTAACTTGAGTTATTGGCATTGTTTGCTTTCATTTCATATGTTGACGTTGCGTAGAGTTTCAATTACGTTCATTATAATTAAACTCGTCGTTCAGTTGTTAATCTAGAAATTTGGGGCAGTTTTGAACGTGTTTCAATTGAAGTAAGTTATTCTACTGATTTTTAAATTTCATAATTGTTCGGATATTAATCTTTAAATGATATAATGTTCAAAATTCATAGTATAACTTGAGGTTACTTGTGGATAATGGAACATGTGAAGAGGTCCCAAATGTCGGGATGAAAAGTTTTGTGGTTTATATTTACGTAAATTTTTCGTTGTTAATGTACTTTAATAAATATTAAATGTATTTTTATTAATCAACTCATTTAATATTTTTCCTTACTTATTTATGCATAAATAATTATTTATTAAAATGTAATTATTCTCAAAAAGAACACGTGAAAATATATCCAATTTTCTGTGTGCAGTTGGTTGTGCTTTTACCGGGAAGGGTCGTTCTGAACACAAGTCGCGGCGGCGCCTATATGGCTTCAAGAATGTACGACACGAAGTCTGAGCTGCTGTTTGACGATTCCAAACTGGGAGGTTTACTCTGCCAATAAATAATGACAAAATTATTTTTTTAAATTTCAATGCAATATTTGTTTGCAAGAAATTGATATTTATCGTTATGCGCTCTTACGAGACCAGAAGTCATCATACATGAAAATATGAAGACAAAAATCTAGTCGACTTCAGATTTCAGAAGATACGTGGCCTTCCGAATCACATTGAACGTATCAACGTCAAATCAACTGACTATATAGAAATTTAAAACTGCGACCTAATATTTTGGAGTTTTTCAGATAAACTACACGACCTTTACTTGAAAACTTTTTGGAAATTGTCTCTATTACATTCGAGAAAGTTTTTGAATTGCCGTCAACAGTCTCGGTTTTATTGCTTGTTGAGTTCTGTTATTTAATAAATGGTTTATCCGTGCAACTAATTACGGCAAACGCGCCTAATGTAATGTAAGCCGCTTACGGCATTTTTAAATAACAGAATTTAAAACTTTATGTGTACAATATATTACTAAATTTCATAACATATTTATTTAGTCTCTTTATATAGAAAATTAAAATGTCTGAAATTGTCTCGTCATGCAGTGCAATTATAAAAATAATTCATCCATCATGCACTTTGTCGCAACACTTCATTTCTATTAATTTGGCATTCTTTCAACGACGTCTCTTACGTTTAAATTGATTATACCGTCTCAACAACCTCAGAATTACTTTTTTACCCAAGAAAGAGCCAAGTTTATAATGTAAAGAATATGATTTTATTTAATAGCCAAACGTTGGGATGGCAAATCGTTCAATAGTCCATTTATTGTAACGTACAATTATTTGAACTTATTTAATATTATTTGATGGTACGATTTATCCGGCTAAACAGTTACACAATTAACATTTATTACGGAATTTATAAAAAAACCACTAAAATATGATAAAAACATAATATTGAAATAATCAAATGATTTTAAATGATTAATATAAATTTATATGGCTAACCATAGAATATGAGCATTTCTCACGATATATTGTGGGTCACCAATAAACAAAATACAAGATCTGGCAGAAACGTTTTAGAATAATGAACTATTAACGAAGTCTCTATATTATGAAACAGTTCGGCGTCCTGGCTCCTATATTGTACAGAAATTTCAAAGATGGTGTCCACAGGATGACCAGATACCCTGCAGGCGGGGCAACACGGAAGGAGAAGGATATCATCTAACACCAAAGATTCTCCCCACTCACACTTAATCAGCCTCACCTCGGCTGCACACATACTAACAAAAGATAGATACTAATCTTACTGTGGACGAGATATAAATGCAACTTTGCACACCTTCAAAAATGTACTGAATTCCAAGGCTAAGTTCGTCTCTGATATGCTTAACTGATTTTTTCGAAAAATATTAGTCGAATTATGTGTCACGTGGCTGGTGGATCTAGAACAATGTCGCAGGCACACGAATTGCGTCTCGTAAAAAATAATAGTGTTTTCCTTTTTGTGCGTTAAAAATTACCCCATCAGTTTGCGTCTCTGGCGAATTCCGCACGATTCCGTTTGTACTTTGAAGGCTACGGCGATCCTCAGTGTTGAGATCGATAAATCATAAGAGTACAGCTATTTCCATAAACAATTACCACTATCTGTTCACGGTGTCCATTAGAATCCTGAAAAGATTCATAATGTAAATAGTTGATTAAAAATACGTATTATTAAATAAATTGTAAGTTTTAAATTTAATTGATTTGGAATTAATTCGTAAAATTATATTCCCGTCGTACAAGATAATATTTTAATACTGAATAGCCGCTATGAAGTATTCAACCTTCTAAAAAGTGCTTCTATAAAGCATTGGACTTTACTCAGTCAGACGGAAACAAAAAAAAAAGTATGTATGTATTTATCTGTCGGATGGCAGGTACATGAAATTACAATACATATTAAATAAATTGGATGTAAAGAAAGTATTTCAGTTATAAAAATTTAAAGAAAGTATAATATTAATTGAAGATAAATATAGAAAATGACATTATTTATAAAGTTGAGAATAATATAATTCAGGCCTGAAAAATAAAACAGTGGAATTATAGCTGAAAATGGAGATTTAACTAAGGAGACAAACTACATTAACTCTTCACTTAAGTTTATTGTTTATGGATTGTAAATCTGATAGATTAAATAGCATTATCACTTCACTAATACACTAACGTATATTCTCTGGAGAGAATTCTGATTACCTTCCTTTATCTTTCGTCATCCCCCGTTTCAAATCCCTTCCTATGCTATTAAAAAGAAGTTGCCACTACGTGGATTACCCCCATGTAGACTGTTACTCTAAAAAAAAAGTATTTTCCAACAATGGATTTTTGTTGACTACCCTTCATTTTGAAAAAGTGCTTAGTCATCCGTACCGAGTAGGTTATTTCATTCTATCCCAAATTCTCCTGCCCGTAACAAAGAGCTCTAATATAATAAGATGACTGCGCCTCAAATCTGTATGATTTAATCGATAAGACACTAAGAAATTGAGAGAGCACAGTCTCTCATATATCAACAGTTGGAACTCAATTTATCATTAATTTTACTCCTGATTTTTTCATTAAATAACATTTTTACATTTTCATTCTAATATAATGGCGCCTTCTCAATTTATGATAGTTTTATATCGACTAGGAAGGGCGGCGGATTCTTCTCTCTTACTTTATATGCCCTAAATGTAGCAGTTCATTTATACAACACTAGAAATCGCTCTCAACGCCACATAGAAAAACATCGCCTAAGCCTTTTTGAATCAAGCATTCGTTATTCCGGGATAAATCTATTCAATAGTCTTCCGGAAGAAATAAAAACTTTAAGTATACAAAATTTATTTATAAATAATTTTAAATCTCTGTTAATTAATGGAGCATATTACTCGGTGAAAGAGTTCGTAGAAAGGAAGGACAGATTAGATCCTCTTTAATAAAATACTTTGTTGGTATCCTATAAAGTTACGCTATTATTTTACGATGATAATATTCTACTAATTCAACTGCTTACTTATTTTCTTTTTCATGTTCGACTGGAATCTATGTAAGATTTTCTACTGGAAACTCCATCGAATGGAAATTGAAGATGAATTAAACTTATTATTTATTTAATTACTAATTATGGTCTTATACATATCTTTAACGTAGTTTTAAATCATATATTTTTTTGTAAAGTAGAATGTTTAACGTAGTTTTAAATCATTATTTTGGTAAAGAACAAATTTTGTTTTCATCTAATCTTATATTATGGCGCATTCTATTCCTCGACCGAGGACTAATGGAATGATAAATAAATATAAATATAAATCTTTATTTATTTTGTTTTAAAACGTAATTAATCTATTAATTTAAATTAATTATTAATGATTTATTGATTACTATTGGAAACTTCCGATCCTCAGCGTTGAGATCGACAAATCGTAACAGTAAAATTATTGTTCAATACTTACCACTAAAAAAACCTAGGACGCGCTTCAACCTGAATGAAAAGGAAGGGAATAGACTCTTTATCCTTTAAGTTACAAAGCAGTATTCAAATTACAGCTATTATTTGAAACACATAACATATGTAAAAGGAGGAGAGGCATAGAATCTTCAAGAATTTTGTCAAATAAATGACCAAATTAATTGTAAGAACTCACCGCCCACAATTGAAATAACTAACCTTCAAAAAGCGGAGATGGATAAGAAAGAAGCCGCTAATCATGAACAGAATTCAAGTACTAATCCACCCAAGAAAACCAAACAAATCATTAATGATAATAAATATAAGGCGCTTAGCCAATCATTTGATTCAGTAAAAATATTGCATGAGGAAGATAATAGTTTGAAACAGTTAAAGGCTCTTTTCCAAGTGGTATGGACTCCAAGAGCAATAGTATCTTTATTAGAGACTACTAAATATCCTCTACATCATTCATAAATATATTAGAATCATCTTACCCACAATTAATGATAAAACGACAAAAAGAAGAATTAACAGGCTCATCAAATAAGTTATAAATCAGGAGAGTTTTTAATGAATGTAAAAATATCATTTTCACTTAATATTATCCAAATATGTGCTAAATTATTTACAAATTCGAACTCTTACTGTCTAAATGAAACAAAAACACATTTGAAATGTATAATTATTTTCTATTGGTGTAATGAATAATATTCCAATGAGAATAAAATTGTGTAACATTACCTGGAATAAAAAAAAACATTTACAATTTTTTGCTGATATTTTCTTTCCATAACATTGTAAACTTTCTAATCTGCTTATTGTACGTTTATTATTAGAATAAATACTGTATAACAACAAATCTTATGTAAATAAGCACACTTAATAATAACTTATTGGGTCACGAATGACCACGTTTCTGAAGTGACTATTATAAAACTTTAATAATAATAATAAAATCGGTTAAAGAGATTAATCGGATACTTTATATAATTTGTTTCAAATTACATGTCCTTACGTATTTTATTACTTACATATTGCTTGCTCAAAAATTGGTTATATCTTAAAGTTTTTGAAACTTTTAAAATATGTGCAGCTTCATGAAAAAGTTCAATTGATCTCAAATTGTATTTATATAAAATTCTCAACACAAGAAACACGTATACGATGCCAATTTATTTTTTTTAAACATTTTGTTGTTCCAAGTCAATTTAAAAAATATTAAATTTTTTTTACAATAATGACGTAATAAAACTACATTTAATAAATTCGGTTCTGCCGTTCTTGCAAATACCGCGATATTCTTCGAGAATAATTTTGTCGAAGCAGGAAAATTAACGATAAGAGTAGAATCGAGACAGTTGGTTGTAGATACGTTGAAACACATAAAAATTATGAAGGATATGTCTATTTTATCTTTTTAATATACAACTCATAAATTTCAACAAATAAAAAAGGAATACGCGCGGCCTGTCGAATTCTGTTAGTATTGAGAGTGCGGTGCCAACGACAACACGACGTTTGATCAATCTTGTATTTCAATATCTGTAGATATATATAAGCTTTGAAAATGTTATAAAATAATTACATTTCAACATATGAATCTATATGAACGGTAAAAATAAATATTGGTATTCAACTATTTCACTGAAATAACACCATATAACTCTTATAAAAATGATAATTGTGTATAGTCTATGAACACCATTTAATTACATAATTTAAGATCCGTTTTCGAACTTCAAAAGACCGATTCGTTAACCAATGTACAAGGGCTGAGCATTTAGAAACCGAAAAGCGATCAATAGAGCATTGTCTTGGAGTGATATTAGTTCGGGATCCGACAAGCATTGTTTCTTCCGTGGCTTGTCGCTTGTAATAAGTAAAGATTAATGACGGCTTCTTCACTTAGTCTTAAGTATACCGAAGTTTATTTCGTTGTCAGTTCACATTGTCGTTCTTCACATTTTACGTTTTACAGTTCTAATTTCCATTCCATAGCACAGTCGTCAATTGGATCTTTAATTTTCGCGGAATCTTGAAATCAATCAGTATTAGGAGTAAGTTTCAAGTAGCGAATAACAACAGCATTATTACAGTTTAAATTGTTATATATTTTCTTTACCAACATGTTTTATCGTTCCCCTGGGTTATAAAAGCTATTGCATCACTGTTCCTTTTTAGTGCAGACGCCGGACTACTCAGTTTCGGAAAGACGCCTATCTCCAAATGTAAACGAAGAGAAGAAGTAGCTAGGCTATTTATAGGATAATCCACGTAGTATGTAACTTCTTCCAATCGGTTTTTTTGCGGACCCGCCTAAAAGAGAAACGGGGATACCTTGATATCTAAATCCCGGCGGGCTGGGTCCTGTATCCACAGGACGATAGAGGAAAGACTTCCCTACGAAACCACATATCACCTCGAGTCCAAAACCTTGCTTGGTTACAGTAACCCTGGAGGATAGACCCGAAGCATCCCGAAGTACCGAATTGCCCGAAGGGCAGCTTTGGTCGGCCGCGCACATAACTCCGTTAGTACGAGTGCTCAGAGTCACTCCGCAGGGTGGCGATGTACTCGCCCGAAGGCCATTGCAACTTGTCGGCACACTCTAGTTTCCCAGAATGGCGCTCAAGTTAGGCTATCTGCCTCACATAGCAATAGGCTATTGCTACCAGGAAAATTAAGGCCAGGCAGTTTCGTCATCGGATAACTAAGAGGTGGAGAAGAGTCCCCACCACTCGACACCTTAGCCTCCCGGAGTGCAGTTGGTGATGGGGTCACCAACACCGTCCACAGACCAGAAGACTGGACGACTGCCTTGAGTCAATCTCTACCACATCCTGGCAGGACAGGATGGTAGTTTCTCAGAAAGACCCCCAAGAGAACCACGCGCCCTCCCTTCCTCCTCACCTTCCCACGTGCCGCAACCGCGGGAAGGCCTCTCTATCAGAATTCTATTATCAGCAGGATTCCTCCCACTACTGAGAATCGTCACCGTTCAAGGATTCTTTCGAAAACTCTGCCACACATGAAATCTGAAAGCAATGAGACCGTTACCCACATACGTGGGATTGGAAACAATACAATCAGTTTATGGGGTGAACGCCGTGTGGTCGGCCCTGGATCTCGTTTCGGATACTACCTACCATGAGCAGCTCATGGAGGTGATATAACAATTTACTATTACCCCACCGTTCACCCACGCCCACCCCCTTTAATGCCGCACCATCAGAGTCCTCCTTAGAATACTAGCGATAGAGGGACTCCTCCCCCAACTGAGACTAGTAACACTTCGATGTTGCATACATTTACCACACCTGACTATTGGAAGCTGTGAATCCGTTGCCCTCACACGTGGGATTAGAAGAACATGGCACCAGTTTTATGGGTAAACGCCGTGTGGTCTGCACCTGGGCTCGACTCGGATACTAACCGGGGAGCAGCATCCCGGACGACACCTCAAACGTCTGTCATCCAGCCGTTTTCCACGTAGTGGCCACTCCCCTCTCATAGCAAAGGAAAGGAACTGAAAGGGGAGATGCGGAAAAGGTAGATAAAGGTAGACAAGGGTTAACTAAGGACCGGAGATGTTGTTTTAAGGATACTAATCAGAAAATCGCCTAAAAGTGATGCAGGTAAAACCCTAGAAAAAACCTGCATCAGGTAAATCTGGAATTTCGTACTTTTCGTACGATTCCGGGAGAGGGGTTTACTGTGGAGATGCAGCATTCCCTTCTGCATTCCTCGACAAGTTTTGGAGGCATCTGGCCGACTATTCCAGGGGTGTATGTTCCGAGTTCGCAGACCTTGGACATACAGCTAGAGTTGTCTGCTATTGGTATTGTAATGTCGGCCAGGTGCCTCAACTGGTCGAAGCATGGAGAAGGGAATGCTGAGTCCCCTCAACAAACACCTCTCCCGCCATCGGAGGGACGTGGGACAAGTATCTAAAGTCTGTATCATCCATCCACATGATTCTGTTCAAATCCTTTCCTAAGTTTTTAAAGAGGAGCTGTTACCATGCTGATTAAGTAAATGTAGCCTGACACTGTAAAAAACGTTAAGGTGATCATTTTACCAACCCCAAATATAATTTAAAATATTCACGTTTGGAACTCAATTGAATAGTCGATACGGATTTCCTTCTATCACTGTCATTAACTGACAGGATGGAAATAAATACTCAAACCAAAAAGTGCTTTGCAAAGACTCAATTAAAAATAGAAGGAAGCAGTTTTATTACTATTTTTGTACGATACTGAGTAAAAATGGAAGTGAATTCGAGATGGAATGCAAACATAATAAAGAAGGAACACACTCAGTGTATTTGCTCATTTGAATTTACTAAAATACGTGCTGTAGGTGACGAAATTTACGTAAAATTTACTAATATGTTTTCGCTTTTCTAGAGACGACAATACCGGCAAAACTATGTAACATTATAGTACAAATTAAAGAATATAAAAAGGGATTAGCTGAAGACATAATGTTCAATGAATATGTTTGTGTTACTGATTTGCTTTTTAACGTTTCCAGCATCGGTATAAATAAATGGAACAATCAGTGAAATATTATTTGTTAATTATTTCCACATTATTCGCAAATAGTGTTAATTTCGAAATATTTTCATAAATTAATCCTGTGCATAAATAAATTGCTTATTTTACATATGGTATGGAGTTGCTTTCTAAAAAGTTAATTTACCGTAATTACAATTACAATACGAATATTATATTTGCTACGTATTGTTCCAAAACAAAACCATTTATGTCACTAAATTGTTCAATAGAATCTTTAATTCCAATGTAAACAATGAGGTAACAATGTCTCAGATGCTCATTCTCAACACAATCGAAGGTTCTTGTAAACGATAGACTTCGTAGATGTTCATCGAAAGTAACCGATATTTGCTTTTTCAATAACTTACGGTCTGTTCCGCCCAACGGAAGTCCTGAAACCAGAACCGTCTCAGACCACCCACACCCACGTGCAACCAATCTCATCTTACGCATGAGAAGGCCAGCCACTTCCTTACCACATAACTCATGTTAAACGGTTGTTCGCCACCATCTTCTAGTATCCAGTGGCGATATTTTGCGAATGATTGCATGTAAGACAATCTCTTATTATACATGCAGTCGAGGATTATCCAGAATACTAGCCGGAATTATACCCTCTCAATAGCCATAATATTCTAACATTTATGGCATCTTGCTCCGAAAAATTAATTTTAGTTAAAAGAATGTAATAGAAACAAATTGTCCGAAGAAATTTAGAGCAGTTTTTTGTTCACATAAAAGTAATCCTGTAGAAACATGGAAGCTATGTATTACCAAAGTCGCAGTGAAAACCATTTTTTTTAATTGAATTCCTATCTTCGAACCAGCGTAACTTAAACTTTTTAAGTTTAGGGTTGGATTTAGTTTCCGAAGGAATTTTGGTTTTTAAGACATGTTTTTAAAACTGAAAACAAAGCAAACTAAAAATACATACTCAACTTAGTGTATTATCATAATTTATTAAGTTCTTATAGTTATTAATGATTTTACCATTTTTATCGTTCAATGTTCGTTATTTATATATTTGGAATTTCAGATTCTAGGCCGATTCAACCTATTCACTTAGTGTCCCACTGCCATGTGTCCGTCTGAAAGGAGGTGTCAATCTGCCCTAATTAATCCGCGTTGTCTCGCTATGTAACAATAACAGAATACAACTGCCCCGGCGTATCCAAGATTACGACTTGTCCAATGCATCTCCAGAATAACATCTCCTGCATTGTACACAAAACAGGCCGGATGAACCACCATTCACTAGTGCTAATATGGTGGGATGGTCAGGTGTGCCTAGGAGTGCTTTTGCGTAAACCCACAAAACAATTCTCCTTAGGCAGGGAAAAAGCAGTTGTCTCCCTGAAATATAGAGTACAAAGTTATATATATATATATATATATATATATATATTGTAATACCTAATTAAGGAGACAAATTAAGAAGGCCATTAATTGGTTTTAATTTTATAATATTTGTTTCACGGCACAGACTAGAGGTGGATGCCGGCTGTTATTAAAATCTACTTACTGACTTGGACTGGGGAGCTTGGGTGGTTCTTATAAAAAATTATGATTCACGGCGGATAAATGCTCTTAAAAGGGAAAACAATAATTGGACATCTTTGGCGGGTTTGTTTTAGATATAATGTCTGACTGACGTCGGGACAAGACTTCAAAGGAACGACGGACAGCAGTTTTGTTGACATTCAATTACAAGACCCTGGATTGTTTATTTAACAATATTTTGTCAGTCTCTTAGAGTGGGAAAGCCGGATGTGATCTGAATGGGGGAAAGTAATACCGTGAGAAATAAGAATATTCTGGAGAGGGGATGTTGATAGGAATAGGCAGTCGAAAAGCAGAGATCAGAGGTTGTGGTGGTTGGAGCAGCAGGAGATCTGTGCTCGAATGTGGAAGGAGTTGTGTCCGGTCTCAAGAGAGAAAATTGTGGATGGAGAGTGAGTTGGAAAAAGCGTTGTAAAGAGTCTATCTGCATAGTCAGATTTAGAAAGAAACATTATTGGGCGACCCCATAGCTTGGAGAGTTCTGCAGCTGATAAAATAATTCTGCTATTTTGTTGGAGGTATATCTTGGGTGTTTTGGAGATAATACTGACTAAATTGACTGGTGGCCGCGGGCGAAATAGCGATAGTCCGTACGAGGAGTCAGAAGTCTAGAGTCTGGAGTCTGGATACCGCTACGATAAAGTGTATGTGTTGGTATAGTGCGTTTGTGAAAGTCTGTGTAATTTTATGCACAGAATGGCCGTTTTGGAGTGAAGTGTGTTCCCGAACTCCAAATATAAAATTGTAAGTAACGACTTAATGATAAATTCTGTAAACGTTAAATAAAGGTAATTAGTCAGATTTCGTTTATTTTAACATCATATTCCGTGTATTTGTTTAAATTGTAAATTTGATTGTATTTTGTTTTTATTATCAACCCAGTGAAGACCCTGAGATATAGAGTTTGATTTATTGAGAATGTAAAGGTGTGTTTTCTTGAACGCCGCATAATTATAAATGTAAATTGATTGTTTGTGAAACTTGATTTGGATGTGACAAAATAAAAGTAGGGATTTTTGAATTGTATTTTGAATGAATAAATTGTTTTGTTTAAAAATTTAATGATCTGTTTAATTTAAATTCCTGTAAAAATTCATCTATATTTTGTGCTCCAATGTGGGCAAATTAATTAGCTTTCCAGTTCTTATTAAAATTTGGCAACAACTTGAAGTAAGTTTATCATTTGTCGTTTATTTATATTTTTGGTGCGACAAAGTTTCAAATTAATTTAAATTTAAATTCTTTATTTTTGGTTATTGCAATATATATATATATATATATATATATATATATATATATATATATTGTAGTAATTAGAAATTAAGACATTGTTATAGTTGGATAGAAAATAGAGGACTCATTATTAGTGAATATAAAGCGGACACCGCAACAAGGCGGCGAAGCAAAAGAAACATTGTTGGAGTTAAGAGAGTGTACGCGCTCAAAATCTACGAGACGAAGTTGTTCAGTCGGACGGCGGACACAGTTGCAGGCAGATATCAATCCAGAAAATTCATATTATAAAAAAGTTTTGCAGTTGGGCAGCGGACATAGAACAGTTCGAAAGCAATCTTCAGTCAGGCAATGAACGGCGAGAAGACGCAAATAGAACAGACTGATAGCAGTGACAAACATTCTCTAAAATATTAAAACAATCTTCAGTAGGGAAGGAGAGATTGAAATTAAAGTCGTAATTGGTGGCAGAGCGGAAATTCAACCCGGAGAACCATAGACAAAATACAACTAAAACGACACGAGATCTGCAAATCCAGGTTGCAGCAAAGCTTCGTGAAACTACGCCAATTAGGATGTGTTAAAATTTAAAGCCTGTGAATACTAGAATCAGTGATATCCCCAAATCGTGTGCACGAAAAACCAAAAATGAGACCTGGGCGGCCGTAAGTAGAAAACTTTAAAATTGATTGTAAACCACTTTTAAAAGATATGTCAGATCGTTCTTTAATTATTCACTTCGTTAATTATTTACTTTAGTTATTTAGTTCTTTAATTTAAATTCAATCTTTAGTCTTATTTTCTTCCGCAACAAATTTCGTCGATGTTCAGACGAATTAATTTACATAAAAAGCTAAATGTAATTGATTGTATAAAATTCACCCATTCATCAAACCCAGATAAAGACCCTGAGATCCCAAATGTTATATGTAATTAAAATTGATAATAAAATTGTTTGTAGTTTTTCACGTAACAGCCACAGACATTTGTAGTTTATATTTAATTATTACAATATATATATATATATATATATATATATTCCCCTTTTGACTGTACGTTTTAAAATCGCATTGCAGGGTATTTTTGAGAAAAAAATAATGTTAGTACTAGAAATAATATAAAAAAGTATATTATTTATAAATATTTTACAGTTCTCTTCTTTCTGCGCTTGAAGGTTTCACTGATTAAACCAAAATGAGGCGTCAGATTTTTATATGCATAGGGATTATACTGTTTGAAAATATTTGTTCTTGAGCGATCTACTAGGTAATTCCTTCTTTTCGTTATCAAAAAACTCTGAATACCCAATTTTTCACTTCTTATTGTCTTTCTGCCAACATTATCACTTTATTCTACACCTCGTCGCCATGTACTGACCCAATGTCTAGATAAATTGATGCCCAAATATTATAAAAAAAACATTATTTCATATTTGGCATGACTTTTAATTTTTTCTTTTTAATTATCAAGAAGCTTCAGAATTAGATTCTAATGAATTATACTTAACTGGTCCAATAAATGTTTTTTCTTCATTAAGTTTCTCAAGCATTTCCTCATTTTTTGATAAAAAAAAGTTTCTTCCTTTGCCCCAGCGCTTTCACCCTCTTATTTCAATACTCTCATTATAATTTACAGCTTCTTCTTACTATTAATTCATTTTCAAATTTCTCTGACCGTTTCGTCTCCTGTTCTTCAAAGATCTCTCTCCACTCGTTGAGCATAGGTTGTCTGAACTTGAGCGCAGAAGAACACTCCTTCACATTAATTGAAGATTTTTATATTACACAGCCGAGCTTTGGCTGTCTGGCAAATACGGTCATAAAAGTTTACGCCTATGTGACGGAAGTGTCGAGACAAAATCGTACCTCTAGAGAAAGGCTCATAAGCCGACGGCCTCAAAAAAAATTTCCGAAAAGTTAACTCTTCCAAAAGGCGAGAGTAAACCCACGAAATTGGAAGACCAACGCAGATTGGCTGATAAAATCCCCGTGAAGAGTTTTACACCCTCTAGTGGTGAACGAAAAAAGTCTAGCTGGGACAAGCGACGGAAAAAAAGGTCGGATATATATCTTGGAGAAGGATGTAGTCTGGGAAGGGAGAAATAGTAGGAGTGAAATGTAAGGATCGGATATACCACGTGAAGAAGAAGGAAGTCTTGGAAGAGTAAAGGAGTAAGAGAAATGTGAAGTTCCAATCAATCACTTGAAGAAAATGCCCGACCCGACCAACGGAAGAGAAGTTATCTAAATATGGCCGATGCTGAGAACTATTATAAGAAGAAATCTGCCTACGGATTAGAGATTTCCATAGAAGACTTGCCGGTGGTTCAAGAAGTCTACCTGAATGGGAAAGCTTCCAGCCGACTGAAAAAGAAACAGGTGTGTTTCGGACTGCGACGAAAACAATTGAGATTTCTGCATTACGTATATGTTTACACATACCACCCTTTTTGATTATTTTTTTAATAACGCTCTGAGTCTCATGAAATCGCCACGATATTTTTCCATTTAACGAAATAGTAATTTGTTTGACTCCTTTCTTTTTTTAATTATTTCTAATGTTGAATTAAATTTTGATTACCCCTGAGCTTGAATGTACAATATAAAGTGAATTATCATAAATTTAATTCACGGGTGATTAAATTGAAATTACTTAGATATCATTAAGAGGACCATGTTGAACTTGTAAACCCTTAATTAATTTAATTAAATTTAAAACACCCCTCCCATTTTAGTTATACACTCGACTTCGTTTCGTCATTCTTCGCTACTACCTCTAAGATTTGTTCCAGATATGTGCTGTTATTGGTTCACTTTACATTTATTTCCCTATTTTTGAGAGTTCAACAACGACGTTACCTCTTTCTTCCTTCAAATTATTCGTTAATTCAGTAAACAATCATTTGCTCTAATCCTATCGGATTTTCTTTATCGCTTTATTTTTCCACCTGGTTTAATTCTTCTTTTACGGATTTTGTAAATTACAGTCATTTCCTCCTCCTCAAAATATCAATTAGAACAATCTGGAATGAAAAATTTAACTTCTAACGAATACTGATCATCCATCTCAAAACAACAAAAGCACAAGATGTTTGACTTACATGTAATAATCACTATTCCCCGAAATACATTTAATTTTATATTATCTGTAGTTTGGCTATGACGTTGTACGCTGGTAATGAAGTTGTGGTCAACTCGTGTGTAGACGTAATGATGAGTTGCCGTATTGAGAGATGTAACAATGCGTAGGTTCGCAGGTTCATCGCATAAATTACAGTTGCGTAACGAAGAAAGCGCATCAAGTCACAGGTCGCTTCACCGAGCAGTGTGGTAACGGTATGAGGCCTAATCATTAAGTCCTGATTGTATCCGCAAAGGTCGTCGACCAATCACAACTTTCTAAACTACTGCTTCTTCCGTCTCATCCGCGCTATTATTATACTCACAATTGCCTTGAATAAGTAAACTCCTTTGAACAGCATACCGTCAACAAAATCCAAAATTTATCAACAATTTTTTGGGCGCTCCGGTTGATTTGGAAATGCCAATTGTAGATTAAATAATAATTCGCTTATGAGTGGCATTTTAATAATATAGGAAGAAGAATTTTGTTTGTAGTTCGCAGTGTCCGAAGAAGAGCTGTTTTAAAAAATACTTACTTTGAAACTTCCGGTAAATCTCCAGCAGGAGACAGGTATCAGTTGTCAGTTTGCCGTGAATTACTAAAGAATTACTTGCATAAAAAACTTATCCCCGCATTATCTCAATTAATTAATTACATTCAATCCTATAGAAGAATTTACAAGCGAAGGGGTCGGCGTACAATAGTAGTAATAGATTTATGCCAAAGATGAAAATACAATCAAAGCATTCTGGAGAGTCATTATAAGGGTTTCTAGTAAATTTAGCTATAGTTATAAAGGTATCGTACGTGTCCAGCAGTGCGAAATATTAATATATTACGTTCTACCTACGGTTGGTGAAGAACGACAATAACTACAACAGGTTTAGTAAACGATTACAAATGTTCGATTGACAATAAAGTATGTTTCATTACATCATTCTTGTATCATCCTCTAGTAGGCCTAATAAAAATAATTACATGAAAAAGTGTTGAACATACAATTTTTTTGTCTATTTACTTACGTTCAATAATGCGTTTCCAATTTTCACCTTGTTTGTATATTTTCAGACTGGACGACGACGGGTCAGATCCATCTTATCGTGTCTAGGGACTCCATTATTATGTATTCTTTCTGTAATTTACAGAATACATTCAGGTATAAACTGTAACTATTAATCTATAGAAACTTTCTAAGAGGGTTTTGTTGATATCTTATTGTAAATTGTTATGCTAAATATGTTTGCGTTATGTGTAAACATTATGTTGCTTTCCTACTCTGCTCCAATTTGTTTGAATCATATTAGCATATAACAGCTAATTTGAGAACATTACTAATTTAAGATACAGCAGACTCTTTATAGTGTAATTTCATATAATATCCTGTTCTAAGTTAAGGAATTAAGAAATCCAATCTTGTCGTGCCTTTTCTTATACAATTTATTTATAGTCGCATCAACTGCCAAGTTCATTAGCGACTTTAACCCCCGCTCTATTTAACTTGATCGGGAAACTAATTTGTGGGGGTTTCACGGTATGGAAAAGCACTACTTCACAACAACCATACCCTTGCCGGGATTCGAACACGGGGCCTCTTTGTTGCGAGGCAGTGACGCTGACCACTACAACACCGGAGGTCGGCGTTTTGCCTTTGAGTTTGATAAAGACGAGTTATTTTATATTCTGGTATAATTGAAAATATCATGTTTACTATTTTTTGCGAGATGGGTGTCGTGGGAATGTGCCATGTCCCAGTCGTGGGCGGATGTGTGAAGCGCCCCTATGCAGCTGCGAGGTGCCCGAAATACCTGGGGAGGCTTAGAAGCCATAACATCTACACGAGGGAGCTTCCTGCACAGCTGTTCGAGCTAAATGATTCGCATTCTTGTCGTCATCTCATGTCCTTGAAACATGAAGACTTTCCCACATACCGCCCATACTCCAAAGGCAGTCCCTATTCGAACATTTGTTTGCATCATTTTCATCAACTTTTTAATTAAAAGACTTGGCGTTAACATAATTACGTCATTAATATGAGAATAATTAGAATATTTTAACTAAACAACTACGGATTATTGTTACAGCTTACATTATGCATTGACTAATGTAATGTGTTTAAAACGTGTTATATATATTGTAATACCAATTAAACAGGCTATTAATTGTTTTTAATATAATTGAATTGTTGGCGGTACGGGTGCTTAAAGACAACAATCTCAGCGGGTCTTTCTTTGTTAACAATGGAGACTGGAGACCGCGCGCTCAGAGAACTCAGTCTGCGTCGAGCCTGGGTCGAGTAAGGATACATAAAAGAGTCTGCGAGAGATACAACACAGTAAAATTTGCTAATCCAAAAGCATGAATAGGGCTATCCAGGAAGTCCGACGACGAGATATAATAGTTTACATAAAACGCAAGTAAACAGGTTTGACGGAGAGACATATAAAATCGAAATTTAGAAGCAGAATTTTGCTTCAAAAACTGAACTAATTTTTGCATAGACAGACTTGAAGGAGACCTACGTCCGAGGGCTGATTGAGGGGTGGCTAATCCAGGTTCCAGGACAGCAGAGATCGAGAGTAACGACCCCGTGTGTTAAAAATCTAAAGTGTAGAATCAGTGAATAATGGCCTGTTTAGTGGGTGTTGACTTCAAGCTACAAGTGTCCGAACTGGTACCAGAAGCACTGTCGTGAGTACAAAACAATTATTAAGAACTGTAAACGATAATTAAAGGATATGGTCAGATTTCGTTCGCGTTTTTCTTTTCATTCGTTTTCTTTTATTTCTTGTATTTAATATTGTATTTCGTTAACTTCAATGAGTTTGGATTGTTAATGTCTTAGTTCATGAGATTGTATTTGTTCATACTATCAAACCCAGTGATGACCCTGCGATAAAGAGAAATTCGACGTTGTATTTTCATAGAACGCCACGAATTAATCAAATAAAATTGAAATATTTGTTTGTTAAATTGATGGAATTCGGCGTGCAAAGCAGGGATTATAATGTGTAATTATCAACAATAAATTTTTAAATCATAATAATTTTGTTAAATAGTCAGACAGCAGAATATGAATAGTAAAACAATTAGACAGTCAGCGAGAGGTATGCTACTCGGATATTCTGAGTGTGTGTTTGGGAGCCTGCAGAAAAGTCAGATATTCAGACAGTCAGCGAGTGGTATTGTAGTCAGCAAACAGTCAGATATTCAGAGAGCAGAGTGTGTTTGGGAGCCTGAGGAGAACTCTGAAATTCAGCGTAGTAGAAAGGCGCTGAAAATGCTGAAATGTGTTGGAAAGTGACAAGCGAATAAAATCAGTGCTATGGCCTGTCAGTGAATTATTGTTCTATATAAAAATTAAAATAAATCACGTGTGCACAAACCAGAGCAGCTCAAACTACATGGTATGTAAGAAAAAAAAATTCCTTCTTTAAACATAGAGGTATATATCGTTTACCGCCAGATTTATATAACTTTAAGGATCTGTATAGTTTTTGTTATTGATATAAAATTTGGTGAATATTAAAATAAATCACTGTCTTTATTAGAGGCCCAATAAGCGGCCCTGAATTTAAGATTCTCATAAAAGCAGAGGCATTAACTTAAAATATTAAATTGTAAATTCAACTAAAATAAAATTTGTCAAATAAATAATCTTTGTTATCTTTTTAAATATTTGGTTTAAATTTGACTTCCTTCTTTGTTTCATATAATTTGTGTATACCACATAATTTGACTACAGCGTGTTAGTATTTTGTTTATTTAATAAAATTGTATATTACAATTTATATATATATATATATATATATATATTGTGGTAATTAAAAAGAAACATGTAATTAATTAATGAACAAGATTTTGGGACTTGCGTTGCTGGCGGCGTAAACATAAGAATTCTGTACAATAATATGAGCCGATAATGCTTGCTTACTGTGTGTATTGTTGTGAAACATGGCTGGACGAGCGGAACTTTAGTGTGTGTTGGGAGCCGGTGGAGAGAGGAGAATAAATCTGAAAAGCTTGAGCGTGGTTTGGGAGCTCAGATGATAAAGTTGTAAGAGCGTGTTTTTGGGAGTCACCAGGATACAGAGCTGATTGTATTTGTTAGGCCTGGAGTGTGTTAGGAATCGCCAGTTTCCAGTCTAAAGTTCGCAATAGTTGTCTGATATTGCGAGAAACACCAGTTAGTTAGATGCTCGGATATATCAAGCTAATGTGCAGTAAATGTTGTGCATGTAACGAGAGAACAGAAAAACAATTAGCATGGTCAAATATAAAGAGCAGGAAGTTTTGTATGTGGAAATAACAACCACAATTAAATTCAATGAAACGCATGTGAAAGTCTTAAACAATAATCGAGTGAGTACGAGCCTCCCTTTCGCACAGCAAAATGCTAATGTAAATTAAAGAATTTAATATCTGTAAACCTAATGTAAATTATATTTATCGACAGATTTCAGATTTCATATTTCACTGATTGTTTGAATTAAAAATTTCTCACTTTGTAAATTTAAATTGTTTTGTCGTAACATTCTTTATTGGAGGCCCGATAGTCGGCCCTGAAATCAAGCCGTGGCATTTTTACCAACATGTAACCTAATTTCAATGGTGATAATAATTTGTTTTAATAAATTAACTTTGTTTTACATTTTAAACTCTGTTTTTCATTTAAAAATTCAATCATTTTAACTTTTAATGTGCTTATATAAAATCTCATTTAATTTTGAGTATGACACTATTTGCTTCAACGTCGTCTTCATTTAAATTTAAAATTTAAAAAAAATTCATTATTGGAGGCCTGCTTTTTTAAATTGTACTTATTACTTTTGGTGCCTCAACTTGGGATTTAAATAATTAAACCTGATTATTACATTTTTGGCTTCTCAACGTGGGGCAAATTGAATTGAAATTTAATTGTAACTAATATTGAATTTATTTCTATACACACACACACACACATATATATATATATATATATATCGTGGTAATTAAAAGGAAATTAGTAATTAAAAATTAAAAATTTTGACTCGAATTGTTAGCGACAGAAAACACACAAGTTGCACACAAGAATGGGCAATAATGTCACATGTTTGGGTATTGTAGGCTGTTGGTTTTTGCTAGAGAGTGGTGTGAGGAGTCTTCGTCGAAATATTGCAGTGTAAAGTTGTCATAGAAAGATTGCTGTGGACGGACGAAGAGTAAAATATTGAGAAAGAGTCGAGATACCGGTAGTAGAACAGTTTTGTTATAAGTTGCAGTCTGCAAAACAAATTTCCAAATATTCATCGATAAACATTTTATATGCTGAAGTCTAATCTATTCTATCCTCAAATTAGACCACTGTCTTCGATTGTAGGAGACCAGGACACTGCATCCAGCGTCTAGTAATCTTCAGAACGAGCAAATAATATTTCCTTAACGAACAGAGAACCAACTTTTGTCAAACCAACAGTGATAATTAGAGTCAGTGTTAAAAATGGCCTGTTATAAAGTGTAATGAGTGTGTAAGTGAATGAACGAGCCAAATTTCGCTGGATACCGGAAACTGTAAGTTAATTTTGTTTGTCTATTTTAAAATTTTATTATTATTAAAAAATCCTTTCAATTTAATATTTAAATTACGACAAATCCATGTATTAACGTGGCGATTTAACTTTTATTTAATTTGTGATTACCCCAAATTGGCAACTCAACGTGAGGCTAATAGTCATTTTTAATTGTCTTTCATATGTAATCGCTACATATATATATATATATATACATTACATAACATTAATTAAATAAAATTTGATTCTCGTTGAAACTATTTATGTAATAATTAACTGGAAGGCGTTATTTAAATAAAAGAATTAATTATTCACAAACAAAAAGGTTATTTTGCGGCAAATAATTTAAAACAATTACAAATTTAAAATACTAAATCTCAGGGTCTTTAATGGGTTTGATAATGGACACATCAATTATCTTTAAAATATTATTAACAAACAAATCACATTTAAAAGAAAAGAAATTTACTTGACAATTAAACTAGAACGAAATTTAAAGTGAGAATGAAATTAAGAAGTAAAGAGATTAGAACGAATTAACAATTTGAACGGAGAACGAAATCTGACTTCTATCTTTCAATTGCGTTTACATAATTAATTATTTTGTATTTTGTTACTCACATTTGTCCAGCATTCCAGAATACCTTTCGTTTTCGAAATATACTATTGCGGGATTTTCCACTGATTCTAAACTCACAGATTTTACACTGATTCTAGCCAAAATTTATAGGATGTCAGGAACTCAGATGATCCTCCCCTTTTGTTGTCAGCTACCTGTTGACTGCTAGCCTTAGGTGAATTCCGCTTGCCTTAGGCGAATTCCGTGGTTTGTAGATTTGCCCGTCTTTACTGCATTGGACTCAATCCGAAATTTTACTATTTCTGGCCGGCTATGGACACAAAACTGCTTTTACTTAGCAAGTTTCGACGTTACGCTTTCGTGAATGCTTTACTTTGTTGTCATAAATGTCCAGGCACCAACCAACTTTGTTGAATTCTCGTCATCAAACTAACAGTTATACATCGACGATGTCTTATCGCGAACTGAACTATCGTCTCGCATTTTAGCGCGCATACGCCATTTTCAGACCTTCCGACAAAGGAACAGAGCTGGGCTACATTGTCACTATGTTCTGGAAACTCCGCCGCTACAAAGGGTTTCTCAAACAATTTAAATTTTTATGTAAACAATTAATGTCCTAATTAATTGGCATTACAATATATATATATATATATAATGGAGCAAAGTCATGTTGAAATTTTATTTTCAATATTGTAATTATTACTTGGTTCAAATAAAATGAAGAGAGTTCATTTGGAAGCTTTATAGGAAATTGTAATCGCTTTTAACATCGTAAGTAATTTGTACCATCATATAGTCTGTGATTTAAAATCATTAATTTGTGTGTTAATTTTTCTCTGTTATAATTGCATTCCGTTATTTAATTATTTAAATTAATTTTATAAGCTTGAAAACAGTCTATTAATGAAATAATGTGTAAAAATACGACGCAGTTTCTTAATAATGTGAAACAAATACGACGATGTTCTCTAACAATGAAAAAAGCAAACTAACAATAAGAAGCGATAATTGATTAACTTGTTTATAGATTCTGATTGTTGTAGCAACACACAAGCTTTTGAAAGTATATCAGCAAAATTATAAAAGGATTTCAAAAAAAGGATAAAAAAGGACTGTCGGGTGCGCGTTTTCATCACGTCACTTTGATCTTCAGAAGTTTGGACTTATGTTAATTCTTTGTGTGAGTTTCATCGGAGCAACTGCACGCTACTTTGATTCTTGGATATTTGGACTTCGAAAATTTCAATCTTTCTCTGGACTTTCAAGATTATCAATACTCTTCGGCACTTTGAAAGAATTCTGTTTCTTATGCAACCTTTTTAAGTGCGATAGAATTCCTGCAATCAATTCCGGCGCTTAGACAGTCGCATTACAGTTTTCCTGCTTAGATGTCGCTGCAGTGGGCCAGTTCTGCCAGCTGTGAGAATCGCCAGACTCCAGCACGCCGAGATTTCTGTACGATCCAGCAATAAATTCTAGAGACCAACGCCTTAGCCAGTAACCAATCCCTGAGACCGACGCCTTGCAGTGGTCCCGCTTATTCATCGTTGCAGTGGACAAGTTTTTCCAGTTGTGACAACCACCAGACACCAGTACTCCGGTACGGAAGAAACAGCAGTAAAAAGTAAGAGAGTGCCATTTATCGTTTGCCGTGTGAAACTGTATCCGGAGGTTTTACTGCGGAAGTACTCAATTTCATTTTCTAGAAATATATGACAACTCTAACTAATATCCTTGCCTACCGATTTAAATCTGAACTAATCGTGCAGGGAAAATTTTCCAAGTGTAAAGTTTGTGATTTTTTATATGTGCAAATAAAAGTGATAAAACGTCTTCAATTCAATTTAATCCATTATTACACCTTATTTTGTATCGAGTATGAAAGGTCCTGTAAATCTGGAGGGTTCACTCCGGAAAATCCCCGTGAAGTGCGTGACTTAACAATGGATGATTGTGATCGTCATGGTCAGAGAGGCAAAAAACACGTGAGGTTCCTAGGCCGTAAAAATTTAATTTATGAACCAGGTCGCGCTAACAGTGTGGTGAAAGACCAATCTTCGATTGGTGAAGAATACTAAAAGACAGACGGATTAGAGTAGTTGATTGGGGTCCACACATTTTCAAATGAGATGCAAAACACGAATTGGCAGATTAATGGACGTTCAGTGTTTTATAAGTGTTACGTATTGGAAATTGAGATTTTTGGAAAACGAAGTTGCTAGTTGAAGTTGAAATTGGAAGTTGCTATTGAAATTGTCAGTTGTATGGAGTTAAATGTGGTTAGACATTGAGCTGGAGAAATGAGTTTTTCACCACCTGGTGCATCGAAGACATCTAAAGTTAACCACAGAACAATTTTTTTAAAAAAATTGTCGCTTATTACTTGCAGAATGAATCGTTAGTTATGCTGCTCAGAAATAAGTGGATTTCGCCACTGCTCAAAACAAGCCTCATAGCCTATGGATAATCTGCGGTTCAGATTTTCTTAGCTGTAATCTATTTTAAATTCAAGCAGTTCAACGTATATGATTCAAGCTTAAAAAATAAAAATAATGTTACAATGTTTGTAGAAACTAGGTCGCATGTTCATTAAAGTCTCATGTAAATTAGAGTCCAGTTTTTTTATTTTTTGTTCATTAAAATTAACTATTGCAAACTATTGACTATTAAAACATTTTTTAATCTCCAGATTTTTATAAAGTAAACATATTGTAGGGATTGCATTCATTGAGCACATTCTTAACGTTTGGGTAAGCTTCTGGCACAGAGATTAGTCTACGATGTATATTATTGATAGTAGTAAGTCAATTCTTTTCTCTTTAACGCGTATCCTATGATTAATTATATAAGTATCAAGTTTTCTTCTTGGATACTATTTCATATTCGGCTCTATCTTCTAAAACTATCTTCTCGCCTCCTGTTGACAACAAAGGTTTTGTTTACTTACTAATACCCCTTATAAAGCAAAATAAATTCGGAAGAATGATTTTTTTCAAGTGTTCACTTTTTTAAATGGTCGACCAGAATTTAATATAGCCTATTTCCCACTTTATAGAGAAAAATCTCAGTCTTTTACCCGTAAAGTGAAAAAAAACGTTACGCAATCAGTTTGCAGGTTTTGGAACGATCGGCAACTAGATTCAATACAGCAGAATACAGTTTTTATATTGCTTAAAACATACCTATAAAAAGTTTATTCGAAATGAGTAAGAGCAACGGAGACTAGGACCGTAATCTTCTTGTTGAAAGCGAAGAAAATAAATGTTTTGGTACAGGTGACAGACAACAGTTTGTCTTCGTTCGGAATCTTCTTACGTTTCGGTTCGGTCGTATATTTTACGAATACGAACAAATTCAACTTAACAGACAGTAACATAGATAACTTCGATTTCGAATCAACTATTCCATGAAACGTTTATGCAAATTGTTCAAAAAATTAGAACATCCCACACACTTATCTCTTAAACCGTCCATGTAAAATTATTGAACAGTCTGAGAAGCTATCTGTTCAGGAGTAAAAATTAGTAAATGTTTATGTAGTGTATTCCATTGCCTTGATCGGTTTTAAGTAAAGGAGGTTAAGAATAGAAGAACTTTGGACTGTCCCGTCCATTTTATCTGTTCCTGGTGTTAAGGATTAGATATCTACAATAGCCTTTATTTATAAAATTTATTTAGTAGACTTCGATGTTCATACTTAGTACGCTTCCAATGGACCCGAACCACAATTATTGAAATCAGCCACTAGATGAAATAAAATAAAAATAATATTTTTAGATAATAACACTTCTAGGTTATCTTTGAGTGTTCTGTATTCTTATTAAACTAATTTTGGTGGCATCTTCAGTAAATAGTAATGTTTCAAATTATTAAATAATACAAATTAATTAACAGTCAGGAAGTGTTTTTTAATAATGAATGAACACTAATTTTTAAATAATAAATTTCCTGAAATTCGTATTCAAATACTATGCTCATTACAGTCAAAAGATTTCCGTGTTTTGTTAATGTACACATTTTGTAACGCGTGTATTTTGGTTTAGTTTTGCTTTGTCTCGAAAGTGTTGTTTGCTGTGGTTTGGAGAATTCGAAATCGTGCACGTGCGTGGGGGTGGAGGAGATAAATATTTCCATCCAAGTAATTTTCGTGTCCTGTCTCGATTGTTGACAGAATAGTTGGCCATTGTTGACTACGGAACTGCAGCTGCGTGCTACAACTCTTGTAACAATAGAAGAATCAGTGAAACTGACATTTCGACGAAGTTTTCTAATAATGAAAAAAAGTAAAAGAATTGGAGGCTATAATTGAGGGAACAGAGATAAGCTTTTGAAACTGGACAGTTGTTCTGCGCTCACCGCAGCTGGTGGATGTGTTTATGAAAGGTTCCGTATTGCGTTACGTGTATACGTTTTAAGTGTCACCGATCTACAAATCTCATGAGTTCTGCTGTAAACTTTTCCAAGTTGTTGTCTCTGATATAGTCCGAGGCGGAATCGTCGTGAGAAAGGGGCCACAATTTGTTAGTGAAGAGTTCATCGAAGACACACAATTTAGTACGACGGCTTGCCAGCAATAAATCCCGGAGGCCGACGCCTTAGCCAGTGGTCAACCCCTGAATCGACGCCTTGCATTGGCCCTGACTAAAGTCATCACTGCACTTAACCCGTTCTGCCGGCTGTGAGATACGGAGACGTCGGTACGAGAGCTACAGCAAGCAACACAACACAGAATAGCAGTACGTATTTGGTACGGGCAGCAGATCTCTCCTATGTAAAAACCACAAGTGCCTGAGATAAGAGTTTTTCATGCTTAACTGTAATAAACTTATATAAAATTTCTTTAATGGTCAATATTTTTTGATTTAACATAAAAACCCAGCCCACAAAAATAATTCTTTACAATTTATTTACTTGGTAAATTTACGCTGTAAATGCAACAATTTATTATTGAGTTTAAATTTCAAACATCGTTCTTATAATTACACATTATACGACTATTCAAATTATTAAATCAAGAGAAAATTAAAAGTAGTTAATAATTATCATTCTTAAAATGAAAAAAATTTACGTCTGATTGAAAATAATGAATAAAAAAGATAGCCAATTCAGATAAAAAAAAGTGATGATATAAATACCACAAAACGTTTCTGGAATCCATGTCCCTTTCGTCAGGTGCAAAGAAAAGCCTAGAGCGACACAACTGCACTTGCCAGTTGAAAAACTCAAAATCCCTGTACGTTGTGTGGTATTTATATTATCACTTTTTTTTGTCTGAATTAGTTATCTTTCTTATTCATTAATTATCATTCTTTCTGCCTCAGATCTAAAAACTGCTTCCAACATTTCTCATGCTTAGAAACAGTATCTTTCTGTACTTCCAGCAGAAGCAGGAGTACTGAAGCAAACTACAGCCTTCTGCACTTACAAAACATTTTACTATCTATCATTACCCATACCAAGGCCAGCTTGGTACTACGCCATGACACACACATATAGGAACAATATATTTGTTACATCTGACATTGCTTAAAATATTTGCCCTTCGTATTACTTTCCATCAGAGTCTAGGGGCCGATATCCTCGGTGCCCCACCAACTTGGTTCGTCTTCTTCATGTGCTCAGGAATATTCTTCCACTCGACTTTCGACGATTTTCTGGATTCTTATTTATCCTTCATTTAAAGACGATATATTTCAAAACTACTGGTCAAGTCCTTTCAGGGGTTTGAGTTATCTACATTTCACGTCTCTACAATCCTGTTCTCTAAATGTGTAGTTTCAGAAACTATTGTGCAATCAAATTTCAACGTTAGAGGGTGAAAAGTTTGTATTTGATCACTTTTTAGATGCAATTCAACAGCAGGAAATGGTCGGAGAGATTGGCTGGACGATTAAGTAAGTTGACAATGCTGCGGTAGTTACGGTTCCGTCCGGGAAGATATCTTGAGTTTTGACTAAAGCAAAAGGCTGAGAATTTCTCTGGTATTTGACGTGAGAGGATGTGCAAGTAACTTTTCTATGAAATCTATGTAAGCTTGGTAGTGGTCGGTTGATGACGGATCACAACCTGTATATATTCCTGCTGCATAAATGACAACCAAGTTTTAGTGAAGAAGGAAGAGAATTATGGTTTTTTATATTTCAGGAAAAGAGTGAGTAATCTTAATCCTCAAGACTGATCAGGAATTGCGTTCGTGCTCATGATAAGTAAACATATCTGGGACCACACACTAGAAGTGAAACTTGTTTACTGAATTAGTAACTCATCAAAGATTATTATATAAATAATATAATGTGAATTACTTCAACACACTCCACTAATTTATTAGGTTTCGTGTATATTTTCGCCGTTTTGTTATCATAATTCAAAATCACAATGCTTCCCATTACCGGCGACTGCTAGCAGGTTAAATTTTTATGATTCGTGTTCACATTTTTTACTATACTTATTATATATTATGAAATTTAATTATATTGTAAATATAATGTTACTATTAGTTTGTTTCTATTAGTCATTATAAAACTTGCTATAAAGTTCATTATAGTGTAAGATGAAAGAGTGAGTCGAGATACAGAAGTGAGAAAAGAGACAGGAAACGATTAAGTCATAATGTAGAATAACAGAAGCGTCGCATAGTAATATATTGTAATGCCAATTAATTAAGACATTAATTGTGAAATTGAAAATCTAAGTTGTTTTAGAAATCCTTTGTAGCGGCAGGAGCTTTGAAACAACAATAGAAAACCCGGATCTGTTCCTTTGCCGGAAGGTCCGTCAAAATGGCGTATGCGCGCTCAAATTGTGAGACGAAAGTACAGTTTGCATTAAGATATTGAGGAGTTTAGTTCGTAGGGAGATTTGTTGAGAGACGGTTCACGGAAAGACCTCGTCGAGGTATAACAGTTTTTGGAAGGAGAATTCAACATGGTTGGCAATTAGCAGGACAAAGTAAAACATTCAAAAAAGTATAACGTCGAAACCTGCACACAAAAGGCAGTTTTTGTGTCCATAGCCAGCCAGAAATAGCAAAAGTTTCGGTTTAAGTCCGGAACAATAAAGACTACCCAATCGACGAATCGTAGAATTCACCTAAGGCGAACGGTCAACCAATAGATGACGAAAGGAGGATCATCCAAGTTCCTGACGACATATAAAAATTTTGATTTAGAATCTGTGAGTTTAGAAGCTGTGTAAAACCTACAATAGTGTTCTCGAAAATAAAGGTACGATGGAATGCTGGGCAGACGAGAGTAACAATTTACGAAACAATTAATTATGTAAACGTAATTGAAAGATAGCCGTCAGATTTCGTTCTCTTTTTTATTAAAATTGTTAATCAGAGTCAATCTTTTTACTTTTAATTTCGTTCACAATTATAATTCGTTCTAGTTTAATTGACGAATAAATTTCTTTTTCTTTTAATTGTAATTTGTTGATGATAAGATTATAAATATTATTGATTCGTCCTTTATCAAACCCAGTGGAGACCCTGAGAAATTCAATATTATAAATTTTGTAATTGTTTGAGTTATTGCCACAATAAAAATCTTTTGTTTGTAAATTAATTTTTCATTTAAAAAGCCCATATTTAGTGAATATTACAAAATGGCTACCATAACGTGGGGCAAATTAAATTAAAGGCATCTTAATTGTGATTACTACAGTATATATACGGAGAATAAAGACAAAAAATACGACACCAGCAACTGATGTTCCTTTGAACAAGACTCATCACATATAATTTCGTAATTTAATTTCTGTTTCGATAAAGGTCTCGGAGAATTGTACACATAATCAGAGTCGGTCTCGCTCCGTGTCTTTGTTTTTTATTATTCACAGAAAAATTCACTGCTCGTTAATCATTCAAACGTGTAAGCACGCTCTGTCTCTCCCATTTTCTCGCCCCCTTTTTTTCCGTTTGCGTCGCAGCGTCAGAACCAATTTCGTAACGCATTCACCAGTTTACTGATAAAATTTCATGCCTATGGGGGGGAAAAAGTTTAACTTCATTAATCTACTTATTATGCATATCCATGTATTCAGTGAACTCATTCAGTGCTGTGAATGGAAACCTCATTAATATGTTACTAGAACCCATTTGAAATAATCCTATACAAACAATCATTTAATACGAGAATACGTCTCAAGAACATTCCGATTTTTTATTATAACCATTCCTCGTTCCGCATATTTTTGTTACACGTTAAAAGTTTGTTTACCGACAGGTCCTTGTGAATCAACTAAGATCGTCGTACATCCACATAGAGAGATCAGGTGACTTTCGTGAGTAAAATAATTGCAGGCGTTACAAACACAAACCTCGCACATCGCCCGAGGTTAAATTAGTCGATTCTTCGTGATTCCAACATTACTTTCGCCAACACGGATGTGTCATCGGAGCACGGGGCACGTTTACTCACCCGTTAACTCAGTTTTATGACGCTGACACCGGAAGCTCAACGGAAGAATGTTCCAGGCCTCATGTTAATTCCAATATTTCTAAAATCACGTGCTTTCTGCAATGAAATTAACCTTCCTAGATACTCAATTAAATCTTAATTGTAATGCAAACCAACCCGAAGAAATATTCCAGATTAATGAAACAGTTACGAGATTTTGGAACTCATGTTATCGAATTAAAGCAATTTCTTTTTAGTGTAAATAAATTTAGTTTAAATTCCAAACGGAATAGAGCAGGTTATTTGAAAATTGAAGGCGGATATTCATGGTACATGGTTATGTACAACAATGAGTGAAATTACGAAAAACAAAAGATTCATAACTACATAGAAGCCGCCAATAGCAGCGAAAGTTGCTATTGTTCCTCTGGATAATGAACTTACAGTTAGCTTAGGATAATAAAATTATTTGTACAGGAAAATGTTTTTTAATCCAATACTTTAACCTGTTAATGCAAATTATGAAGGAAAATTGAAATTTATGCTTAGAGAAAATGTGCTATATTTTCTGTGAAATTCATTTTTTCAGCAAACTGTTAAATTTACGTGTATATTAAATCAAGTAAGATGAGCAATAATCCATTTATTATATATCTCCATGCGTCCTATGAACTTATTCAGTGTGGTGAATCGAAAGTGAACTAATAATAAGATAGGGCCTCTGTTAAATTTATGTGAAATCAACATTCTATTTCAATAAAATACATTCATAAATGATAGAAAACACAATAAATTCATGCAAATAAATTGCTCTTTCGTGAGAGTAATTTCATATTTACTTTAAAGTCAATTTGGAGGTATACTTTAAATACAGATTACGTCGTGGCTTCCTCTTATAACTGTATTTTATTTTTTATATTTATATATTCGGCAGACCGAAGGCGAACTTGACTCATTCGTGAAAGTACAATCAATATCCTGTTAGTTGCATGCTTTCGGACACTGGGGATAGGCCTGTTTCTCATAGGAATACAATCATAACTTGCACCGCCGGAATTAGGTTGTCGCGCATCTGTCAGTCGAATTTGGAACATTCTCTCGTTGTCACCAGAGGCAAGATTTCACCTGTGTAAATGTTGTAACAATTTACCGAGACTCTCCCCCGCTTTCTCGATGACAGACCGCGAAAACGCGTTCTCGTTCTTAAGTTCCGTACGTTGACCTAGAAATGTTTAACATATCGGCCCTTGGGCCGTTGGCTCATCAGTTCCTAGGCCTCAGAAAAGTTGTACTGTTTCCAACCAATATAAATCGGCGAATAACTAAAATACAAAGACTATCTATCGATCGCGGAAATAAAGCAAGATGGATCTATTGTATTGATGGGTTTACATTGATTAAAAGGAAACAGAAACTTCAAAATAAATGTAAGCAACCGTTTCACTTTCCAATAAGACCAGAACGATAAGCGCTCAGACGAAATGTTATAACTAATTTTAGAAAGCGTAAATCAAACTCTTGACGCAGTGTATTCAAGGTAAACTTCGTGGCTTCCAAGGACCTTTACGCTACAATAGACTTCGAAGTGAAGGTCCAGCAGCAATGAAGGGCTTTATTCGTAAGTATTTATGTAATAGCATAATTTTTTTCAAATAATGAACGAAATATATAGATACAAATTACATCATTTGCGGATTGTGGGATTCTCGTTGTAAGCAGCTGTAAGAAACAGACTTTCGGCCACAACACCAATGAAATGTAACAACATTTCGTTTCTTCAAATACGTTGAAGGGTGCAACTGACGCAGTGTTTCAATCAGCATATAAATATACTTAACAGGAAGGTTTAACACAAATAACTGGCTCTTTAATTGAAACAGTTTCTAGAATGAGTTGCTGCAGTTCAATATAATTTACGTGAGAGAAATGTTTTTGTCTTTTCCATATCAACAATTAAAAAAACACGCTCTCATTCTAATTGTCAGATGTTCTGGAATGGTTCATAATTCAGTTAGAGCACTTTTGATAAAATTAAATTAAACAACAATAATTTAATAACATTTCACAGATTAAAACGTAAATTACGAATCGAAATCCGTCCATTACATCAGAATTTACTGTGTAAAATAAATTTTAAAACACTCTTTTATTCAGATGCAAATGTATTACGTGTTTTTGTATGCTGAAGTTAGAGGTTGGAGCAGTTCTTTTTCAGACAACAAAGAAATATTTACTTGTGCTGCTATTTCGATCCATTTGTCACGACGTAGCCTTCATACTCCAAACGTATTAGATAATTATACCGAAATTGAATGGCCTAAAATAACGAATACCTTGAAAAAAAGTTTCTTGAGTAGAAGTCCTGAATATCAAACTTGTTAATAAATACGTATGTATTGATAATTACAAAGAACATTAATGAGTAATTATATTGGCTCGACACAGTGATATAAGTGATATATAAGTTATATTTATGTATATAAACAAAATTGCACGCTGGATTATGAAATACTACGTTGTTGAATAACAAATGTTCGCACTTGTACATTTCAAAATACTTCGCAAGTCCTCAAGATAAATAAATATTTTTAAATAATTTCCTCGACACTTTACGCGATAAATTCAACTCGAAGAGACTTAAAAAAAAGATTGTGCAAAAGCTTCAGCTGCAATGGAACGTAGAAGACATCTGAAATGGCAGATGGCAGGACACATGGCGAGGGGAAAATGTGCTTCATGCACAAAGAGAGTTTTGAAGTGGACATTATAGGGTTATGAGTGACGAAAGCCAGTTTTGTCCAACATGAATTGTTCGATATTTTCACTCAATCGATTAGTCTACGTTCCAAACTGTTAAACAGCTTGTCTTATACTCGAGACTAAATTACTAACATGCTGACGTCTAATAGATTTGAAAACCGTTGAATTTATCCAAATCCATAAAAAAAAGACACATGGGAGAACTGATATACAAATTGTCAGATTTGGCGGTAAAACAGAAATAAAAATAGAATCTAGTAAAGTGGCCACAGAACAGACAAAATTAACTTAAAATTGGAATACAGAAAGTTCCTTCTACATACCTACAGATCTTATGACGACAGAGCTTGCGGCCGTCCAGACGTCGCTGTTTAATCCCTGTTGGCACCCGTGTGAAACTCGAGAACTCAATTTTCAGGAACTACACTGGGAAAGCATTTGATAATTGATGTTTATGAGAGGTCGTGGATGTATAGGTGAACTCTGTATAGCCGGAGAAACAACGTGAAATGTTGTGATTAAACGAGAAAAACACATCATCCCTAAACGGAAACCTAAAGCACAATCTAAGACAATCGCCGAATTAAAACTGGCAAAAATAGACTAATCCATTTTGTTATAAACATTTTAAGGCATGTATAATAATAGTTACTTTGTAAAACGGACGCTTGTTCAACGTATATTTTGAAACATTACGCTAAAATGTTTCCAAAACAATTAATTTAAATTGTTGACGAATTTTTCATTACACTTCATGTGTTTAATAGAGTGAAGTATTAATAGAGGGGCAAATAATTTGTGACCTTAGTTAAGATAGTTTTTCTTCGTGTTGCGCGAGTGTACGGAGTAGGGATGGTTCTGTCTGCTATTTATAGGAGCTGTTGTGAGGGTTGATGCGGAAATGAAACTCTGACGCGATCTGGAGGCCTGAGGAAGCAGATAGTACAGTATACACTTCAGCTCATGTTATACATTATCGTCCAAAATCAGTACACGCTAAAAATTCTTCAGTGTTACCATACACTGTACTATTAACAACATTTCTGTCTATTTTGTATCATTTTATATCTATTATTTAGTATTCAGTTCAATGGTAGAAACAATCATTATAAACCCATTACTACTAACAAGGCCTTTTACTAATTTTGATTAATTACATTATTTTTTAATCAATAACAAAAGTCTTGAAAAACTACATTAAGGTGAAAGCATACGTTTAGCACTACTTATTTCCTGCACATTAAAATAAGTAACTCATTGTCTATTCTTGCATCCTCCATATTTCTGCATAGTTCTAATTTCATTAGAAAATTTAGCATATTTACCAAGTTTAATAATTTTATTTATATTTGCATATGAATATTTTTCTATACCAGTCTCTTCTGTCTTTGAGTGTTTTTTTTGTTATGATTTGTAAGTTGAAGAAAGAAATTTAAATGCTTTCGTAGGTAGTTTGTGGACAAGCGCACACATATGTTTAGTCTCTTTTGTCCATCGGCGTTAGTCTCCAACTTCTTTAGTATTCTTTGTATTTCAGTTTAAAATTATTGTATTAAATCTCAAAATTTATGTGTGAAACTATGATAATATTTGCGAACTAATCGCAACTCCAACAAATCTTAGAACGATAAATATCTTATTTCAAAAGCAAACCGCATAGGCCAAGTCACAACTTCTTAAACAAATGTTCCTTTTAGATTTCAAGTTTAAAGTCAAAGACAATGGTGGATTTAATACATTATTTAATATATTATTCTGGTGTTCCATTGCTTGGCATGGAGGAGAAGACAGCCGTCTCCCTAGGTCGAGCTCAACTGAGTAGGTCCATGCATGTAAGGGTTGGGAACTAACTCACTGAAGAAATATAACACGTGAACGATATTATCGCAGTATTTAATGTCGTGTTATTTCGAGGATATCGGCTGAGATGATGGTCCTGTTTCGTTAACGTTATTATTTAACTAGCCTGGGGTTGCCCGGGTATTTCTTTAAATTAACCTGGAGAAGGAATTGACTCGACACTAACCTCTTGATAAACAATTCATTTAACCAGCATCAACAACGTCACTGATTGGAACATTTACGTTCCCCTCCCAGGAACTAACTTCAAATAAGCCAGTTTGCCAACCTTGTTTTTACCATTCCCCACCTAAGTATTTCTAATCCCCCCGCACCCTATGTAACATACATAGCATATCATAGCATACATAGCATATCATAGCAATCGTCCATCACAGTACGTACTATTCCTACACTGGGACATCGTAATCAACATTCTCTGAGTACATCGTAGTTTATATTACTCCAATCTTTCAAGCGAGGCTCTGTGGAAATCACCTAACTTACGAAATGCTTATTTCAAACTGAGATACCAACAATTTTTTCTTTTGTATAAGTTAAATCATAGCTAGCGGTTTCTAAATTCGAGAAGAGCACATTTTCGATTTTCCCCCTCGAACATTGCTCCCTGTGGGACGTGCCCCCCACGGTGGGAAACACCGAAATAAACCATGATGATGACTCAGGAATTCTCTTACAACATAAAATAAGAGTATGAAGCAAATTGAACAATGACATTTTTTCGTCCCGAAACAGGACACCCAGTCATACTCGTAACTTGGTATGCACATGAATTTCACAAAAAGCATGAAAATATCTGTAATTTATTCAACACAATTTGATGATTCTTTCAATATGCATATTACATTTTATTCAAGTCATAGAAGTAGTAAGATACAAAGTCATAATTTCCAACCAAGAAACCGTTAGTCTATACATTATTGTATGAAGGAATTAATTGCATTTTTCAAAAAACTGGATACATGAGAATAATCCACTTCACTATAATGGGAAGAAGATGCGGAATGGACAGCAAGCTAGGCAAGAATTGACTAGGACCCAGCTGACTCTATTAAAAAAATCCTACCCTACATTCGGCGATTATGGTACAGGACAATCTGTAAATAGGTGTAGTGTTATGTGCGGTCGTTCGATGAGCATACAAATGGATATCGTGCGATGAGAGGCCAAATGACCCCCCGCCCCCACCAATCCTCCCTCCTTTCCGACCGCGGAGCGAGCAGATTGAAATTCTCGGAGGAGTGACTTTTTCTTAAAAGGCGAAATAGTTAAGAAATTAATTGAGTTGGAGAAATGTGCAGAGTTTTATTAAATGAAAAAGCCGATCGTGCCTCACGTTGTTGAAAGCCTTGCTTGTATCAAGGAATACTGTAGGAGAATATATTTTGGTCTTGTACAGGCTTATTTACTGAATTGTTGAATGGGAATGTCTGAAACCAAATTGGTGATCTGGTTTTTGTTTCTAAGAGAGGATCTATTTTGTAAATCAGAACTTTTTACCGCCCACATAAATATTTTACTTCTATTATTACCTATTAACTGATTTGACCATTTGTGGAAGAAAGAAGGGACCGCATACAAATGCAAAAATCATACTTCAGTTTTTGAAACTAAATTCAATAAGCAAATTATTATTTTTTTTTAAATTAAATTTAGTATGTGTAGCTACCAAATTCAGTTGATTATTCTGTATGACCAGAATAATATTTAAAATAAGGTGACTTCTTTCATACGTTGAATTTTCAAAATTAACCGGCACAGATGCCAACATATGTGCATAATGCCAGTGCTTATTTTTGTACGTTAATTTTGCAAGCAGCGACAGTATTTCAACAATCGCGTGTACGTGGAAATCAATCGTGAATGAAGCACAGATACTAAAATCCTCGCAGTATTAAAATTACGCGTTTACTCATTGAAATTAAGTAGGTACAAGATGATATTATCACATACTCGAGCTAAATCAGCAGAGAAAGTTTCTCCTCCAAGCAGCTGTTTTTAAGTAAAGTGTGTAATAACGTGACGCCTTACACCGTAATGTCAGTAGCTGGGAATGTTCCTTCAGCATTGTCTGTTCCCGTCAAAAAGCAACGGTTTCTGTCACGCGACTATTATCCCTTTCTCGCTTCCACTTGCACGGCTACACGAAGATAAGCCAGCTCCTCCTCTGAATACTAATCTGTCTAGGTTAGTGAGCTGGTATTTACTCTGAAAGCGATCTTCTTGCAAGTAAAGACGCCATTGCGACAATGCACTACGAGGGTCAACCGTTCTGTGTTTTATAATTCAGAATTACGAAAGTTAATTTTTATATTTAAGCTAATATGACATTTATAATTTAATAAACATCAAAACGGCCCATTTGTCAGAAAAAAAACCTTGTATTATTTCAAATGAAACAAAAAATTACAAAATTACGACAAGTCATCCTCTGTTTTGGGATTTTATCAGGTTAAAGTTTCTAATGTATGATATATTGTAATAATCAACAAGTAGGCTTTAATTCATTTTTGCCCCACATTGTGGTAGTATTTATGTAATAATCAAAATGAATAGGTTAATTAAATTAAAAAGATAATCAAATTTTTAACAAACAAAATAATTTATTATCAATGAGTTTCTTCCAAAAATTAAAAACAATTTCAATCAAAATTTAATGTCTTATCTCAGGGCCTTCACTGGGTTTGATAATTGAGTAAATTATTTAATGATCTGATTAACAATTCAGTTTAAAATTTACCTAAAAACAATAAGTCGATAAATGAAAGAAAGCTAAATGAAAAGTGAACGAAATGAAAGATGAACGAAATCTGGCTACCCTTTTAATTATAGTTTACAAATTTATCAAAGTTATGTTATTTACGGACCGTCGGTCTGGTACCAGAACAATAAATTTTACCTCGTTCGGACACTTTTACACACTTTAATTTTTAATATCAGGCCTTGGTTTTCACTGATTCTACACTTCACTTTAAAATTTGGCAAGTTTGGCTGTATTTCGTTGACTGCTCCGCTCCACAATAATTTACCAATGTTGTCCTGGAACAATTTCTCCACGAAGATTTTGGAAAGTTCTATTCTGACAAATACTGCTATTACTTCCCAATATTTACGATATAATACTTCCGTGAATGTTTTACTTTGTATTCACAACTTTAACTGGTAATACATTAACGACGTCTAGTCTCTGCTCAAGTTTTATTATTTGTTCTGATTCTCGCAATGTTTCTCCGCCAACTGCCAATACTTTTGCCGTCGTAATCGCCATTCCGACTCCTCAACAAAGAAACAGAACTCGCCGCTCATTGTTGCTTTCCTCGCTCATGCCGCTTACAATTAATTTATTCGCTAACAATTTAAATTATTTAAAAACAATTAATGGCTTAATTAATTGGCATTACAATATATATATAAATACAAGAAAACAAGCCAGTTCGTAACAAAATCCGACCGATGTTGGTCGCATTCAGCCCATGATATTAAGTGAAACAGTTAAGTGGACAGGCTGCATTAATATCCAGTACAGTAAAGTACAATAGTCAGTTTGCATTAATAACCAGGACAGTAAGGTAAAGTCGGCTGGTAGATGTAGGATGAAAAAGTTCTAGAACGAATTTTGGAGGCGTGTGCGGTGGTCAATTGGCCGGAACTTTAGCAAAGTGAAAACTAGAGTTATGAAGTAAGATTTTGAAAAATGGTTATAAGTTAATGAGAGATATATAACCTAGCGGCGATTTAAAACTGATCAAAATTCTGTAGGACATCATTATCTGTGGTAATAAATACCATAGCCTGTTAAATAAAATCCTTTTAAATAACCAGTGAAGTGTATAAGCTGCGTGTGATGAGAGCAGTTCTGATGATTTGGTATGTAAATAAATTTTCATTGTAAACCTTATATAAAAATTGCGTACCATCAGGTTTCTTTAAACTTCCTTAGATTTAAGATTTCTTTATATTTGTTATGTTAACATATCTCTTGTAAATTCAATTCAATATTTTTGTAAAATATTTGTTTTCATTTGATTTCGTGATAATAGCAAATTACTGTAACTATTAGAGGCCCAATGAACGGCCCTGAAGAATTAAAAATTTCGTTAAAAGCTGTGGCAATTATTTAAAAGTTTACGTACAGAATCCAAACTAAATATAATTTGTGTTTAATGTTTTATCTTTAAAAATGGTTATAATTCAGTTATAAATCCCTATAATTATCCACATCGTGGAGGCATTATTAGTCTACCATTGCAGTTTTATTTATCATTTTCCTTAAACTTGTTTATTACATTAAATTGCACTCCAACGTGGGACTTTTATTATAATTTATAACTTGTTTACTACAATATATATATATAAATATATTTATATTGTAATGAATAACTTATAATTAAAAGAATTCAATAGTTGGCCACACGTTAATGATGCCAATTTGTAATGAATTGAATATTAACAAAATTTAAGTAATTGATTAATGGATGAATTTTATTTTATTAAATTTTAAAAAAATGAATAAGATGCTAAATGATCTACCAAATTTTTAAACTTATTCAAAGTAAAATTACAATATTTCTAGACGTGATTATTTACATTTGTGTTCTTGCTACTTTACAGATTTTATCAACTCTCATCTCAGGGTCGTTTATTTGGGCATTATAAATAAAGAACAAATCCTTTTACATTCAAATTAACAATCAATTTTTTTACAACATTAGAGTTAAATAATAAAATAAACGTGAAACTGAAATCTGACGATTTGATCCTTATTTAACGTTTACAAAACTTTAATTAAATTTTTTTCTACTTACAGTCTCTTTGCTGGTACCAGGTTCTGATGCACTATAAACTTTTCGCATCTCACAGTCCATAATTTCACAGAATTTAAATTTATTACGAAAACACTGTCCAAAACTTTGGTATCTATCAACTGGAACGATTACTCCGTACAGCTCTTGTGGTCCTCGGCATTAAGTCTCTCTCTGACCAGAAAATATGGTATTTCTCGTTCTAACTATTGGTCAGTCAGATTGTTTTCGAACAGTTTTTTTACTATTTGAATTCGTGGCTTTGCATATTGAAAACTTTCGTGCAACTTTACTCGATGAGTTTATGGCCAAAACTTTTACTCAATTAATTTACTGTCCGCAACCTTTACTTGATAAAAATTCAACCTGCGACTTTTCTTGATGAATTTCTGCCCGCGACTGCCGCCGTTAGGCTGGAGTTATAAAACGCTCGCCACCGACAAAGGTTCGCCTGTATCTTGTTGCTTTATATTCCCACCGATAACAATTCACCACAATTTTCCAATTATCAAATCTCTAATTGCCTCTAATTAGTATTACAAGTTTTTGGAAACCTTTCAAATTCGTATTATACAAGATTTGTTTCCGTCAGAATTTCTTCAGATAGAGACGTGAATTATTGTAGAATAATTTTCGTAGTGGACTAACATTGTGAGAAAGAAGTTACAAAAAATTTAATTTTGATGTTGGAACAATATTACATTGAATTTTGGAGGACCCTGGAACTGTCATGAATTACAGATATCTTAAAAAAGTTTTAGATGAGGAAATTTCGAGATCTAATACTTTTCTCTGTGACAAATAAATTTCATAGATAATAATGGCAGACTACATTATTACAGTGAATCGAATATTTTTATTATAATGACTGTTAATAATCGTATTAAACCGATTGAGATTGCGATGTGTTTGTGGATTGCAGCTATGCAGACCCAAGTTATTGACATGATGAAGGAGCATGAGCATAATGTTAAGTAGTATAAACTTCGGTGAGGCTGGAGTTTTTTTTTTTATTATTTTTAGGGCGACAGGCTACATCAGGGTGATCCACATTGGGCAACTCCCCTTTAATAGCATAGGAAGGGATTAGAAAGGGGGGATGCGGAAGGGTAGAGGAAGGTAGCCAAGGGTTAACTAGGGCCCCCGGGCTATGGTTTAAGGATCCTACCCGGCATTCGCCTAAAGAAATGCAGGGAAAATCCTAGAAAAACCTGCATCGGGTAGGTTCAACAAGCGACTTTTATCGAAAATGATTTAGTTACACAACATTGAGAATTGTTTCGGATGTTGGGGTCTACGTTCTCGCGGGCATGTAGCCAGCTGGAATTGCAACTTGTTCGAGGTCCTGAGTTGTGTGCCAAACCTGAACTCTTGGCAGGAGACTTCGAGCCTCAACAAACGCTGCGCACTTCCTTATCAATCCAAGTTCAAATAAAGATTTCCAAGGTTTCACTCACGTGGCAATTAAATGTGATTTCATATTCAATAATATCTATTTCATACAATAACATATTTATTTTATTTAAAATGTTACAGTTAGTCTTGGAAGTACATTTTCAAAAATGTAACATGAATACGTGTCCCTTCCTAGTACAGTCTTAATGGTTTAGCATCTGGCTGGTGTCACTTTTCCGTTTCCAGTTCTTCCTTAGAACGTTTTCCTTTTAGCTGACGGAGAACGCACGGAAGTGGAGGATTTACAGATAGGTTTTATGCTATGATTGTTCTATTTAGTGTCCTTTTCCTTTTGAAGTGATTTGTCTTCATGGTTACCCTCGTGTTAAAGAGCTGCACTAACCGAATGCAATATGTAAGCCACGTTTTATGGTATATTGTTGTTTGATGCAGATGTGTAATGAATGTACAGGTCGTGTTTGGTATCGCACCAAACTTGGTTTGACTCGAGTAGTCTCACTCGAGCTGCTTCTTGTAGGTCGCGTTTCAACTGTGTATCAGCTCGATGCTGGTATCAATTAGCCCGCACGACACTGAAGGAGGGCCGATAGGGCTAACTTACTGAATGGATTTATTATTTCCCTGGCACCATGCCAGGCACTTAAAAATAAGGTTCCCATAAGCCGTCAGACCTAGTACCGATTGAGGGGTGTATTTTCATACGGTAAGAGTTGTCCGCTATGCCTATATATAGCGCATCTACACGCATCGTCTCAGTTCACCCTGTTTTACTGTTCCGTTTTCTGAAGTAAACGTTGTGTCCGTTCAACTGTCGTTGCATTGACTCAGTTGAAGGTGCGTTTCGAGCTGAGTAAATCGCTGCTGTCCGTCAGACGTTTCGTCTAGTTACGCACAGATTTCACGGCGTTGGCGCTGATCTCTTGGCTTCGTTTCGTTCACATCCAGTTGTGGTCATGCGAAATGCATCTTACGCTGTAGAAGAGAGAGAAGGGTACATAATATAAGAGCTTTAACTGTAATCAGTCCTGCTTGCTTGACAGAAAATTATTGTTGATACGAACGCCAACTAGGTGGACGTTCTTCGTACCAGCACTTGCGTTTTCCCTGCGTGTGATACAGGCTGTCATCAACCAATCATCAGTGAAATTAGTATAATTATATCCTGCGTATTTAATAAGCGAAGGAATGGGATTTACATTACACTGACATTTTGTTCAGCAATTTAGACGCGTGAGCAATCAACAGACTGACTAACGGGTGTTTCTCAGGGATTCCACAGCTGGTCAAAAGAAAATTTTATTACTTTCGGCGCCGGTCCGACGCTGAGTCCAGCCAAAAATCTGTTGTCTCGTCACGTCATGGAATTTTCCCCGAACAACAGCCGCTTAGGTAAGAGGGTGGCAACTTCGGTGGGAACGTCATAATTTTCGAATACAAAATGACGACGTCATATCTTTCGGCGTTTCTCATTAGGCATCATGCATTGAAATAGTCAATAAGAACAAAATATTCATCGGAGAACAGTAGAACTTAACCATTCGATAAAGATCAGGAGAGATTCAAATCTTAGTTCAGCCAAGCAAGACGAGAAATAATTGAGACTCCAGATCTTTCGGACGGCAGCAGAAAAACTTCAAACATGAATTGTGCCCAGCCCAAAAATGTGGATTTCAATCTGTGGCATGACCAGGAATGGACGTCGTTTCACATTTGCAGATCAACAGCCTTGGTAACACATTCTTCCCTCTTGTCATGTTTGCATAAATAATTCTTCAGTTCTTTCCTGGACCTAGTTTTGTCTGCACGGTTCAGATATTTTTAAGATTTGGATTAAATTAGACGCTATCTGTAGATCCAAAGCCCAGAAAATGCCTCAAGGATGATGAAAGTGACGAGCGTTAATTAACTTTTTATTAAGTTCATAATTGGAAACAGGAATGAGTAATGCTACATTCTTCTAACATAGACTCGTCTTTAGAAATACTTCATAAAAGTAAATCTCCACTTAAATTCTGTACAGTCTGAAATATATATTCTCAATTCGGATATTCAATTGTCTCCAATGTTCTTATTTAAAAGTTATGCAACATGAGTACCTGATGATTACTAGAAATAACTTTCAAAATATTTTAGCCTAAAACCAAACAGCGATTTGCGAGTCACTAACTGAACACTACATGAACTGCTAACAATACAACAATGCATGCTTCGTTTAGAACGTGTTCGCTGGTTTAATTCTTACCAATGAAGATTTTTTCATAAAGTAACACAGGGGGCGTAAAAGACAATAAAATTAAAAGAAAAAGGTATGGACAGTCTATATATAGTGTAATCCACGTAGTGGCCATTCTTTTTGTATGACACAGGAAAGGGATTGAAAGGGGGGATTCGGAAAGGTGGAGCAAGGTAGCCGCTGGGCCATAGTTTAAGTATCCTACCCGGCATTCGACTAAAACTAATACAGGACAATCTCTACAAAACCTGCATCAGGTAGGTTGGGCATTTGGTACTTGTCCTACGTCCTTCCGATGGCGGGAGAGGGGTTTACTGTGGGGTCGCAGCATCCTTTCTCTGTGCCTCGACCATTTCAGGAGACACCTGGCCGATTATTGCAATTCGCCAAAAATGATACAGAGAAAATCCTACAAAAACCTGCATCATATATAAAATTAAAATATTAACCGAAATAGACCGTAGAGAAGATAACTGAACCACGAACTTAATGAAACTGAAAAAATAATTAATTTAAAATATTAAACAAAATATGATGAATTACGCACATTTGAAACTGACTGTATATGTCATTATGTAAATGCCTAATTAATTAAATCGATTGAAATAAATAATAGTGTTCAATTATAAAACAGACTAACTAATAAAAGGATAATAACAAACCTTTTAAAAAATATCATGTTTGATTATCCATCATTGATAATTTTCAAAGTAGAATTATTTCGAATAATCTGTATTTTATTATTAAACTTGGAAGAAATTACTTATTTAATCATTTCCAGTTTTAGTTGTGGTCTTGATAAATAACCAACTGTCTCTTAATTGTGCCAAAAAAATTGAAACAATTTTTTTATGGAGTAGACTTTTTGAGGGAAATTCAAGTTGTACTTACTTCCCAATAATAATATATTCTAGGAAGGATAAAAAAGTAGGTTGCGAAAGGGGGAACTCACGTGTAGAGCCTATGGTTTCACCAAATCACCTGGAATTTTTTTATATGAAATTCTGCAATAAGTTTTTTTTCCTAATAAAAGAATCAGGGTACTTGAGGATAATCCGCATTGCGGCAACTTCCCTATAATAGAATAGGAAGGGATAGAAATGATGAATGTGTATGGAAGAGCAAGATATCCAAGGATATTTTTTTTTGGTGTAGACAAGCTATGTATAGGGTAATCCACATAGTGGCAACTCCCCTCTTTTAACATAGGAAAGGGATTTGAAAGGGGGGATGCGCAAGGGTGGAGGTAACTAGGGCCCCCGGGCTATGGTTTAAGGATCCTAACCGGCATTCGCCTAAAAGAAATGCAGGACAAACCCTAGAAAAACCTGCACCAGGTAGGTCGGGCATTGGGTACTTGTCCCACGCCCTTCCGAAAGCGGGAGAGAAGTTTGCTGTGGGGACGCAGCATTCCCTTCTCCGTGCCTCGACCAGTTTAGGAGACAGCTGGCCGACTATTCCAATGGGAATAGCGGACAACTCTTACCGTATGCCCAAGGTCTGTGACCCCGGAACATACACCTCTCAGAACAGGCCGAGGTGCCTTGGCTTGTGGGAACCTTAGTTCAAAAACGGAGAGGAAAAGACATCCCCAAAGGTAGCTCCTTCGTATCTCTCCTACATGGTTCTACCTGCGAGAGAATATCCCTCGCAGGCCTTGGCGAATCCAAGGGTTATCAACGGCCCCTTGGATATAAGTTAAGGATCCTATATTGCCGGTGATAATCTATATTACGGTTATGCACATAGTGGCCTATTCCTTTTTCTCTTTAAAATCATAGGAAATTATAAAAGGGGAGAACGCGGAATGGTTAATAAGGGGAATAACCTAAATGTGATGTAGGTCGGGCTCTTGGTACTTGTCCCACACTATTCTGAAGAATCTAAGGGGATTTGCTGCGGGGACGTAGCATTCGGTATGGAAGCAGCTGACCGACTGTTCCAATGGAGACAGAGGACAACTGCAACACGGAGGATACACCTCCAAATCTGACCGAGGTGTTTCGGCTTTTGGGAACCTTAATTCAAAAGTCAAAGAAGAAGGCATTCCCATAGGTAGCCTCAGACACGCCTTTAAGGTTCTATCTTCTCTAATTACGACACTGCAGTCGTATTGCAGCACGTGATACTCTCTGGATGAATTTCTTATCCTTCCGACATAATAATAATAAAGCATTTCTGGAATATGGTAATCGAAACCTACTGCTCCAATCGGAATAATTCTATATAGTACACTGGCCATGGATGAACATAATAATGTCTATGAAGCAGTTGCCCACTTCATATTCTTGTCAAAACAATCATAAATATGCATCTAAGAAAATAAAAATATATGTAAGGAATTAGAGGTGAAGTATAATAACAATTAGTAAATTATTAATAGATGCGGAATATAGCAAATGTTTAATGGTGTATGCCTTTATTAAGGAACCTTCCGAGCCTTGGGAAATGCACCGAAGGTTTATATTAAAATTATCTTTGTTAAAAATGTTCAATTCTCTCTTAATGTCTACTTAGCGGTGACTTAAGAAAGTTAAGATATTTTCGAGGATTTATTTCGTCAGTAACAGGTTAGTTATTCAACTTGGATATAATCCAACGACATGCACGTTTCTTTCATGTCTACAGCGCAAATATATCTTTCAGTAACTTACTTTCATTACGTCATCAATGGCAGAGAGTATATTTTCTGGTATGAGCTTTTGCTTTTAAGATCTGTCACCACGTTCTATTTTCTAACTTTAATAACGCAATAAAATAATCTTAAATATTTAAAACACCGTTTTATTATACAAAAGGGAATGATCCAAACCCACACATGTTAACTAAAACAAAATATATATAATGAACACAACACTGGACAACTGATATATCACAACATGATTTCAAAACTTTTGATCAAGATTGATCAAGTTGAAATTTCAGTATATATTAAAAGTGCTTTTCTTTATTTATATCTTCGATAAAGAGAAATTCAATCTAGTTTTAAAACAGTAAGAAAGGATCCACAATATTTTATGCTTTGATTGTAATTTTTTTTAGGGTAACAGACTACCTGAGGGTAAATCCACATAGTGGCAACTCCCCTTTAATAGTATAGGAATGGATTTGAAAGGGGGGATGCGTAAGGGTAGAAGAAGGTAGTCAAGGGTTAACTAGGGCCCCCAGGCTATGGTTTAAGGATCCTACCTGGCAATTCGCTTAGAAGTGATGCAGCGAAAACCTTACAAAAACCTGCAAAAGGTAGGTCGGGCATTGGGTACTTGTCCCACGCCCTTCCGATAGCTAGAGCTTGCTGTGTGTTGTAAACGTGTTTTGAGCTTCCATACCTTGCGTATTGACAGCGAGCCAAAAGCAGGTCTACAGATTCTGGCAAAGTATGGCGCGACGCAGTTATATCTGCGCCGAAATTCAGATACTTTGGGAATTTCTATGCCAGTGGGAACAATCTTCAACGTTATACCTTCGTTGCTGATATTACCGGCTGTTTATATCTGAAAATATTAATCGATAGGTTTACTATCCATTGGGAATCATTTTCAAATCTTAATTACGTTGCATTGCTACAAACCTGTAAGAAAAAATTCAATAATTTGCAACCTGAAGCGGAATTCCTCTCTTTAATCAGTTATGGGCAAGTCACCTGACAACGAGTCCAATTGGAATCATTACAGAATAATTGTTGGTCACTTTATAGTACAGTAGTATATGCGTACATGATACCTATATATAATGTGCAGTACTTCCATTTCCACTACTTATTTATATACTACATCGTGGGAACTGCTATCTTTTACGTTAATTTATTCTTATTGTATGAATTTCCTAAAGTCTAAACTGACATGTATTGTAATGAATCTTAATTATTGGCGAGCGATGTGATTATTAAAGCACAAATGTATGATGCGGGAGGTGAACCCGCGAGAATGTTCTAGATCCATCATCCAAGTTTTACGTAAAATTTTGTGGGTGTAGTGAATAAGTCAGTTAAGCAGATCAGGGGCAGGACGCATACTTACTTTTGTAACTTAGTGTTTTAATAGAAGGCGTGCAAAGTGGCACTTATTTCTCGTCCATAGTAAGATTAGTAAGGGAGATTAGTCAAGCCAAGGTTTATAGCACGTGTGGTCGTATATGTGCAGTCAAGATGAGGCTGATTAAAAGTGTGTTTAGCCTGAGGGAGACAAATATTGGGTGTTTGGTGATATCCTGCTCCTGCCGTATTGGTCGTTGTAGCAGCCGAGTCGCCAAACTGTTTGGTAAAGTACAGACTTCGTGAATTTTTCAGTATTGTAAATAGATTGCCTCATCTTCATTATTAAGGCCAGTTCTCGAGTTTAATTGTATGTTTTGTTACATAAATCTTTAAGTTCAGTTTATTGGTTACCCACAATATACCCTGAGAAAATCTCATTTTATCTTCAAAATACAAAAATTATGTTGTCCGCATCAATTCAGCTGTTCATCACACTAATATTTTCATTGTATCATATATGGTTACTTTTTTGTAACCTCCATAATAAATGCTAATTGTGATTTAATGTTTAAAGACGTTTGTTTAATCGAACCCCTCCCATAATCATATAAGTTTAAATAAATGTACAATACAATTTGTCTCACAACACCGTGGAGTTGTTAATTGAAATACTAATTTTTTTTAAAGATTTAAAGTGCTCTTTGCAGTATCTACTGTTGGCTTCAGACCTGCCTTGAAAATAGTGAATATCAATATGAGAAGTTTCGATTACGTGCACCTAAACTTATTTTATACAACGTTCACTGATGTAGGCAGCCATTAAATAAGGAGTTGTAATACAGTTAAATAATCACTAATAACATATTTAACAATAATAAGATGCATAAATAATTTTTAAAATGCATCAAACGACGCTCATGTGATTTAAAACTGAAAATTTTATTTTGGAAACTATGAATTTAATGTTAACACTTCTTTGAAACCCAGCTTAACTTCGTCATCATTAAATATTTTTTTAGTATTTCAAGATTTATATAAATTTAGGTCTCCTTTTTCATTAGTGTATTACCTTATGAGGATGGGACGAAACGTTTTTATTTCTTTTTGTATTCTTAAATTCATAATTCTCAAAATTGACGATACATCAAATATCCTATATTAAACTATATAGACTCGTTAATTTCTCGGAACCAAAAATAAAAACTATTTTTCTAACTCAATAATTTGGCTAATTCATTTATTATGATTCCACTTAGTGTTGGATAAATATCAATTTTAAAGAGTAATATTTTGTAATGCCAATTAATTAGGACATTAATTATTTCAACATAAAAATCTAGATTGTTTGAGAAACCCATTATAGCGGCTCTGTTCCTTTGTCGGAAGGTCCGTCAAAATGGGGTATGCGCGGTCAAATTGCGAGACGAGAGTTCAGTTCGCAGGGAGATATGGTGAGATACAGTTCACGGAAAGACCTCGTCGAGGTATAACAGTTTTTGGAAGGAGAATTCAACAGGGTTAGCAATAAGCAGGACAAAGTAAAACATTCATAAAAGTATAACGTCGAAACTTCCTAAGAAAAAAAAGCAGTTTTTGTGTCCATAGCCGGCCAGAAATAGCAAAAGTTTCGGTTTAAGTCCGGAACAATAAAGACTACCCAATCGACAAATCGCAGAATTCACCTAAGGCGAGCGGTCAACCGATAGATGACGAAAGGAGGATCATCCGAGTTCCTGACATCAAATAAGATTTTGTCTTAAAAATTTGGTGTAGAATCTGTGAGTTTAGAAGCGGTGTAAAACCCCACCATAGTGTTTTCAAAAATTAAAGGTATGCTTGAATGCTGGGCAGACGTAAGTAACAATTTACAAAACAATTAATTATGTAAACGTAATTGAAAGATAGCCGTCAGATTTCGTTCTCTTTTTTTATAACAATTGTTAATCAGAGTCAATATTTTTACATTTAATTTCGTTCTAGTTTAATTGACGAGTAAACTTCTTCTCTTTTCATTGTGATTTGTTGTTGAAAAGATTATAAATATTATTGATTTGTCCATTATCAAACCCAGTGAAGACCCTGAGAAATTCAATATTATAAATTTGTAATTGTTTGACTTATTGCCACAATAAAAATATTGTTTGTAAATTTTATTAATCTTTCATTTAAAAAGCCCATCATTAGTGTATATTACAATTTAAATAAACATCAGCCAATTTGAAGTTAGATAAAGAATTTATTAACGTAAAATTAAACAAAGTTTCATCGAATATTTTGCGATCTGATCAGGTTCAAGTTATAAAAATAAATTTGATAGACTGGTAATTCTATGATAATTGCTGTGGCCGAAATATTCGGCAAAAATAAGCGATGAAACGTTGTTTAACTTTGCATTTATAAAATATTTTTTCTGACTTAAAATTAACAGATGTTTATTTATTGATTACTTTTCTCGATAATCAGAATACATGTATATATTGTAATAATCAAACGGGTATTTAAATAAAAGATTAATATTTATAAACAACAAACAATTTTATTATAATTTTTGAACAATTATACAATTTCAAAAACATATCTCATTCTCTCAAAGGTCTTAACTGGGTTTGATAACGGCAGAACATTTAAACATAATCAAAGAAACAAAAATTTACATTTAATTTAAAAGGAAATATTTATTCGTCTAGACATAGACGAAATTAATTATCGACGAACTTATTCTACAAGATTTATTTTAAATTTAAAGAGTTTATTTTATCAACACAAAAGAAAAGAACGATATCTGACTTTATCTTTTAATTCGGTTTACATATGAATACCATGAAATTTTAACTTACGATTACTCAGGAACATTTGGCTCGTTCGTACACACACACTTTATATACTGGCCGTTTTAAACACTGATTCTAACACACACTGTTGGTTTGACAAAAGTTGGTTCTCCGTTCGTGAAGGACATATCATTTGCTCGTTCTGAAGATTACTAGACGCTGGATGCAGTGTCCTGGTCTCCTACAATCGAAGACAGTGGTCTAATTTGAGGATAGAATAGATTAAACTTCAGCATACAAAATGTTTATCGATGAATATTTGGCTATTTCTCTCGCAGACTGCAACTTATAACACATTCTCCTCCCTTAAACGATGTCTCTCTTAGACATATTCTCCAGCTTCGGTGATCGCCGAATAACTCTCTCACGGACCCTCTCTTGAGCACATCCACTATCTTCGGTGGTCGCAGAATAACTGACCATCACGTCCTCCAGCTTCGGTGATCGCAGCACTACTAACCCCTCAAAAGCTTATCTCCTTCCTTATATCCTACCAGTCTCTTCCTTTGTCCATTGTTCCAAAACTTCGTCGCAAATGCCAGTTGACAGATTCTTCCATTATCCCGAGATTTATATTATGCAACTGCAGTTCCGTAGTCAGGAAATTGCTAACTACTTCGTCATGTCAAAAGCCGACAATCGAGACAGGACCCGTAATTACTTTGGGTAGGACTCATTTGTCTTCTCACCCCCACACGCGCGTCACGGTTCCAAATTCTCCAGACCACACACCCAGTATTCTCAAGACGAAGAAATACTCAGTCCTAAATAAACACATTACAAAAATGCCCCTCCAACAGTCCATACCATCAATCAGACACAATGCCTCACTTAACAAGCATTACATTGTGCCCCAGATTTAGTTTGAGAAAGGCCACACGCACGTGCACGGTTCCGAATTTTCAAGACCAGCGTTTCCAAGAACCTAAATAAATACGTTACAAAAATTGTCCCTCCCACAGTCCAGACTATCCATCCGAAACAATGCCTCACTTAACAGGCATTACAATATATATTTATATATATTGTAGTGAATAACAACCTTAAGTGGCCGCCCATGTGTCGGCGGGCCTGAGGAGGAATACATTAAACGTGCACGTGTGCTTGCCCGAGAGGCCAAAAGAAATCGCGGGTACAGGTCCTTTTTTTGCATCGTTTGGGGGGGGGGTGGAGTACGAATAAATACTGCGAACCCGGGTGAAAGTGGGACAGACGCAGGTAGACCGAGAGATAGAGGACAGAAAGTGGAGTGAGAGAGTCGAGAGGGTGGAAAATTCAGGCGAGCGGGAAGCAACAAAGGTTTTGGAGAGACGTCCATTGCGGGGAGGCCGAAGATGTGCTGGGACTACAAGACCAGTGACCCACTGCAAGTTGGCTGACGCCACAAGTAAAGTAAGCATCACAATTTCTGTAAAGTGCCTTCAAAAGTAGAATTTTTTTACACAGTGCTGAAATACACTCTGTTCTTGAATAGCTACCGAACCGCCCACATTACCCTGGTGAGAAGAAGGACTTTATAACCAAGCCGGAGCTAATGTTAATTTTTTTTGCAGACCAATGTATATCTGCTGGCGCCCAATAATATTTTTTTAATGTCTTTTTGTATTTTCTTGTAATAAAGCTTATTTTTAATATTAAGTAATAAAGGCTAATCATTACAATATATATATATATATATATATATATATATATAATTATTAAACCGTAATATTATTTAAAATTAAATATTTAATAAGTTTTGTATTTGTATTTATTTTAACCTTCAATTAGGCATTTTCACTGTGGCAGCTACATGTACAATATAAGAATAACAATTAAACTTAGGTACTAATTTTTATACTAAAATTACATTTTTTAAAAAAAAAAAATATTGATCCTGCAAAGAAAATAAGAAAACACAAATTTTATGAGAAGAAAAGAGACGTGGAACCACGTGCACTTTAGATACATTTCACTTCAGCTTTCTATCATTCACGTCCCGGAAATTAGTTATAAAAGTGATAAGAAAACAAATATGTAATCATACCAAAATGATCAGACTAGTTTTCTTAGTCTATCTCTAAATTGAATATCACTATTACCCTAATCACAAATTAAAAGTTTTCAACATCTTGTCGTTGGCCTTTTCCTTTAATTTTGAAATGAATTTTTATAGTTATAAATTTTTCTATTCGCACCCAAAACAGCATTTTTAATTATTACTCCTTTTGCTACCAACCTCCTTGGAATTTTTTCTTACACTAATAATAATGAGGAATCAGAGCAAGTAATTTCTGACAACTGTCGGCTGTCTCCACATTTTATCAATTTCAATTAACAGTATTGGAGAATTATTTTTTTAAATTCAATTTTACTTACAATCAACATCGGTTCAGAGTATTACGTAAGTTTGCTTTAAAGTAGTGTAAACGAGGTAGGGGAAACATCCTGAGATATTTCTGCCCCTCTAACTTTTCGTTGTATTTTTCAGGAGTCTTTTGGGTAGTAAGACCGTAATATGCAACTCCTGTACGAATTTATTTTTGCTTACATTGCTTGTTGTAGATTTCTGATATTCGTCTCATTTCTTACTTTCGAAAAGGCATCCTTAGGTCATTGAGTAGAGTTTTGTTACTCACGTACCATGAAACGCCCGCGATTGACCTTAGTACTTTGGAATGGAATCTTCGTAATATTCTCAAGATGATTTTTTTTCACAACCCCACAGATGCAGAGTGAAGTCCACGCAGGTTTCAATAGTATTTTATTTATGAAGGACACTTTTTATCTTAATGTAACATAATAATATAAAAGATCACTTTTAAATTCTATAGTTGCACAAAAGTGATATACACAAAATCAATTCACCTCCCGATTCAAAAACAAAATTTTTACATTTTAATTTTCATATATAACAGTCTGTTAATTATCGGAAACTTAACAAATAGCATTTAAAATCTGTTGGTAAATATTATAGTGTTGTGCCTAGACAAATTGTAAGGCATCAAATTCCACAATTATATACGCATGGAATATTGATAAAATTTGTGTTACGTCATACTTCCTTGATCAGAGTTGTCCTTTTAAGGAATACACAAAGCGATGACTGCAATTTGTTTACAGTCCTTGAAAGTCAATATGAATGCTTAACGCAAGACAAACTTCGGTTGTATCGAAAAATATATAAAACAATAATCATCACACCAATTGGGACAATTTTCATATTTTAGTTATAGAAAAGAATTATCAATGCAGACTAATATCTGAAACGGTACACATAAAAAGTGATGCGGAATCATTAAGTACTATTAAAAACCCCATATTTTATGAATCGGACGTATTAAAGTAATTTTCACTACATAAGTCTACTTTCGATTTGTTAATACTATATCGCTTTTTTTTTAATATTATATTTATCAGCAATCAGATAACATTTTAATCTATAAGCTAATGTGGTAGCTTTGACATGTTATTTACATATCATACATTATGGCATGATGAGATCCCCTCCAGCGAAGAGAACTTCTAAATCTTGTCTAGAGATGTGCCGGCCATTTTCTTTTCAGTCTTCTTGTTTAATTATTTTCTAGTAGTGGTTGTAATAATGGGTTTGAATGTGATTTAAGCTTTTCGTGGTGACTAACACTCTTTTGATGGGCAGTTTCCATAACAGTTGGTATTTTTAAGTCATTGTGTATTTGTTCATTTGTTATGTACCAGGGGGCGTTAACGATGGCATCTTTGTATTATTGCAGTATTTGACTTACTGGCACATCCCCATAATTCTATCCCGTAGGTCCATATTCGTATAATTATGGTTTATATAGTAGTAGTTTATTTTCTAAGGAGAGGTGTGACTTGCGTCCAAGTAACCAGTACATTTCTTTTTGTTTAACATCCATTTATTTTCTTTTCTTGGTTATGTGGATTTTCCAATTGAGTTTGCTATCGGGATGTAAACCCAAATATTTGACAGAGGGTGATTTAGGTATCTCTGTGTTGTTTATAAAGATCGGTGGGCAGTGTTTTTTACATAATGTAAACGTCACATGAGACGACTTTTTATCATTTATTTTTATTCTCCATTTCTGAAGCCATACTTGAAGTAAGTTAATATATTTTTGAATGAATGATGAAGCCTTTTTTATATCCGAATGTGAGGTTAGAATCGCAGTATCATCTGCAAACGTTCCTAGGACAATATTTTCGACCGTTGGGAGATCAGAGAAATTCTTTGTTCCTACGTAATGTCTCTGTTATGTACATATCGCTATATTTATTTTCTCTGTTATTTTTGCCTAAAGAGGGACCACATCACGACTGAAACATGTTGAAATTTAAGAATTAATTAATTAAATACATTGGCTGTTTTATCATTAGATACAACTAACAGTTGGTACAAAGAATAACCTGTATTCTTCCGCAAAGCCTGCGTGTGCAGTTAATGTATTCTGGAGGCAACAATGTGTTGCTATGTCACAATGGCCACAGAGGTCATAACTATTTGAGTCGCGTACGCATAGCTGTTATTAGAGCTTTCGGTGCCTCCACCTTACGACTGTAGCGCGCTCTCTGACTTCTAACGACACCATCCATGTACAGGTAATGTAGTAGAATAAATAACTGGGTAACAACAGCAACTGGACGGGAAAAAAACGATTCAAACCATTGACCGCCGAGAATGTAATGTTTAATAATGATACATATATATATATATATATATATATATATATATATATATGTGTATCATTATTATTATTTTATACAATTGTAAATAAACAACAGCCATTTTAACGACCCTGACTATCAAAATTTTGTAAAAGCCATACTTAAAGAGGTCGCAAATTAGCAACGAAACTTAGTGTCATTTTCTATAAATATCTTTTTCTGATTTCAAATGGCTGTTGTTTATTTATAATGCAATGTTTAATATCTAAATCAATGACCTCACTAAACGCGCAAGTAGCCTGTATATATCAAAAGTTATGTGTGGAATGGGTTCGCCTTAAAATATTTTTTTTTTAGGGCAACAGGCTACATGAGGATGATCCACATTGGCCAACTCCCCTTTAATAGCATAGGAAGGGATTTGAAAGGGGGGATGTGGAAGGGTAGAGGAAGGTAGCCAAGGGTTACTAGGGCCCCCGGGCTATATTTTAAGGATCCTACCCGGCATTCGCCTAAAGAAATGCTGGGAAAACCTTAGAAAATGATAGAGCAGACTGTTTTTGATACAAGTGTAAGTTCCAGGAAGGACCAGTCAGCTTGTTTCTGTGCCCTTGCAGCACAACACGTGTTGAAAGCTCGTCCGTCTCCACCAACGAAGAGCAATGGCCGCTTTCGGGACTTTCGTTTGGTGTATTCTCGAGAAACATGATATAAATTTTGTACAATACAGCAGCAGTTGAAGTCTTGGCGAGCAGTTCTGTCCTCATGATGATAATGTGAGAAAAGGCAACATCCTGTTGGGTGATGACGAAAAGAGTCGTTAAAGAGACGGGAGTAGGACACATTGCGCACCAATTAATGGGCAGTGTTTGACTAATAATGCGCATATATCATAATTAAATGTAGCAAAATAAAATAAATAGTAAATATTTTCTTAAATGTTCTGTTACAGTTGTAATGAGGCAAAATTTTGAATGCCCAAAGTTTGTTTAACCTTAAACTACAGTACTTGGCATGGTTGAATGGTTTTTGCTTGCATGAATAGGCTCTTTGACGGTGTATAGAAGTCGGCGACAGTGCTTGGGGACGGAGTAGACTGACGTGATTTGTTAAGTAGTATTATATATATTGTAATGATCAATTAATTACTTATTAATTTGCCCCATGTTGTGATAGCCATTTATGTAATAATAAAAAAAGTGAACGTTTAAATAAACCGATTTTTTTACTTTTACAAACAAACAATTTTATTTAACAAAAGATTAGCATAAATTATACAATTTAATAAAAAAAACTCTCAGGGTCTCAACTGGGTTTGATAACGGCAGAACATTTAAACATAATCAAAGAACACAAAATTTAGATTTAATTTAAAAGAAATATTTATTCGTCTAGACATAGACGAAATTAATTATCGGCGAACTTATACTACAAGATGGATTTTAAATTTAAACAGTTTATTTTATCAACACTAAAGAACGATATCTGACATTATCTTTTTTAAGTCGGTTTACAAAAAAATTTACTGTTCTCTTGCTACTTACGGCTGCCCAGGATACTTTTACCTTTTGAACACAGTGGTGGGGGTTTCACAGTTTCTATTAAATTCACAGATTCTACTAAGTACTGTTGGTTTGAAAAAGAAAATTGGTTATATCTCGACGACTTTACTCAGCTATATTTCTGCGAAGCCTCACTCTGCTGTATCTCGACGACTTTACTCTGCTGTATTTCTGCGAAGACTCTTTTACTCTGCAAGCTCTACCTGACAACTTTACACAGCAATATTTCGATGACGACTTTTTCTGTCCTTTCTGACCACCGACTTTACTGCCACCGTCATCTCAGCCAACGTACCACGACTCTGCTTAAACAATGTCTCTCTTAATCACATCCACCAGCTTCGGTGAGCGCTGAACAACTCCCTCTCAAAACCTTATCTCCTCCCTTATATCCTCCAAGTCTTTTACTTTTTCCATTGTTCGAAAACTTCGTCGCAAATGCCAGTTGACAGATTCTTCCATTATCACAAGATTTATATTACGCAGCCGCAGTTCCGTAGTCAACAAATGGCTAACTACTCTGTCATGTCAAAGCCAACAATCGAGACAGGACCCGCAATTACTTGGGTGGGACTATTTGTCTTCTTCACTCCCACACGCACGTGCACGGTTTCGAATTCTCAAGACCACACAACCAGCACTTCCAAGACGAAGAAAAGCTTAGACCTAAATAAACGCGTTACATAATGCCGCTCCATCAATCCAGACTATCAATCACAAACTGCCTCACTTAACAGGCATTACAATATATATTGTAATAAACACATGGGATGAATTAAACAAATGAATTGCCCCACGTTGATGAAGCCAATTTGTAATGATTAAAAGGGAAATTAAATAAATCCGGCCCACGTTGAGTCGCCAATTTTTTAATGATTAAAATTGATATTAATTAAAAAAATAATTTAAATAAAAGATTATTTCAATGAAGTTAATTCAATAGTTGGTTTATGAATCAATTATATTTATTTTTATTTAAAGAGAAGGATTTAAAAATAATTTTAAAGATTAAAATTTTGATTAAACAAAAACACGGTCGTAACTTTTGGGTCTATCCTCTGGAAATGGGAAACTGCTGCTCCTTGCGGATTATTGGTTGGACAGATTGTTACAAATTGTCTCTCTGTGAAATTGATGACGGTCACGGTACTTATAGATGTTTATTGTGTCATGATTTATTAGGTTACTCTTTGTAATAGTATTCGATGAGTTTGACTGTCCAAAACTTTATACTCAAATTTAACTTGTAACCTTTTCCGGCTAGACCTATCTGCCTGCCACGCAGTTCGTTGTCCGACTTTCCAACACCCGACTGTTCTGTAAACTCCCCGGTTCAGGACAACAAGGCTAGCCTGTCCATTGTCGCCTAACAATCCACCATAACTATCCAATTATCAAAATCATTAATGGCCTCTAATTAGTATTACAATATACATATATATACAGTCGCATCAACAGCATAGGTTATTAGCGGCTCATTATGGTAACTCATTATGCCTTGTCAGGAGATTGATTTGACGAGAATTTCTCTCAGACACACGAACATTCATGCCCTCGCCGGGGTTCGAACCCGGAACCTCTGTGATGCGAGGCAGTCACGTTGACCCCTACACCACAAGTATTATTGAGGGAATCCTGCGGTAGCTATTTGCTAAGTTGGAGGGGTTGAGACGTGAACACATCTGTGTGGCAGACTCTTGAACAGTGCCTGCTGACAGTCGGTTGTGTAGTACTCAGTTGATAACCACAGTTAGAGAAGTTAAAATTTGCAGTAATTCTCATGGCGCAACGAGGATAGTAATACGACGATATTATAAGAAAGTGCAGTGCTAATGAAAACAGAGTATAGTGTTTTTTTATAATAATGAGATAAGTAGTTAGAAGATGAATATAGTGTTTTTATGCATAATGAGATAAGTGGTTTTAAGAAGTTAAAGTGGAAAATGTAGGCACTCTATCATGGAGAAGAATTTCGGGCCTGAACAAAGTTTACAGCACAAATAATGTTAGAAGCGTTACTGAAGAGATTTCTACAACTACATTTCTTAACAATAAGAGAAAAGTAGATAAAATTAGCGTTACAAATATTTGTTCATATGCCACAAAATTTAATTTTTACCATAACGCCCGTCGATAAATTACCAGGAGAGAAAAGTCCAAGCGATGTTTTTCTTATATTGTAAAAGCATAATTTGTATTATCAATTTTTTATTAAAAGGTATATTACATTTTATAAAATATGTTGTTATTACATAAATATCGCACAAGCTTTTGACCAAATAGTTTAAGATAAATAATTAATAAATCAAGAAATAATCTCATTACACGGTTTATTAACCACTCAAATCCTCAATAATTTCAGATTTTTACAAAGTATTGAAAACTTTCTATACAATAGATTATTTTTTATCTGCAAATAACTTATTAAATTTCAATCAATTTGGATTCCAGCACAGACTATCCACAATAGATGGAGTATCTGAATTTTTTCACACAGTGTCGAGCTATAGCAACATTATGGCACTTGACGTAGTGAGTCACTCCATTCTGTGTTGTAACCTGGCGTGACAGTCTCTGTCCTTAAAATCGTATCTATCCAAGAGATCAAAGTACAACACACCAAAGTCGAAATAGAAGGCTCCATATTGAGACTCCTGATTTTTATATTATATATACAAACGACGTATTGATGCAAGTAAAGCCATATCAAATCGAAGACGACGTAGAAAATATGTGACAGAAAGTAAATGGTAATGTCTATTCATTAAAAATACTATCTGTAGTATTGAATCGGGAGAATCTCATTAGAGTCTACTACGGAACAATCCTTTAACATATAAGTTACGAAATTAGAATTTCGTGATGTGCTGCAGCAAAGCGTATGGACAGGCGCTTCACCTCCACGTCACATTAAAATAAAACATAAGAAAACTGGGGCAAATAACTATTTTAGAGCTAGAAAAAATTTAAAAGAAACTGTATAGGACCTCTCTACTTAAAGGCAACAGCCACAATTTAGGAATGCCTTAAGCAATATTTGTCTGATTTCTAATGTTAAAAAGTGATTTAAAATAATATTAGCTACTTGTAAATAAATCTACATTCAATTATTGTAATATTTTTTGTTCATAAATATGTGAATTCAACTGTGCGTAATAAATAGAACTAATGTTTGTTGAGACTGTCTAGAGGCTTTATATCCCTACACCCCCCTCAAGACGCCCTTATCAACAGAATCCCCATAAACCTCTTGACAGCCAATCTCAGAAACACATTCGTTCTTCTTATATGGATCCCGAACCGTAAGGGAAGTCGGGAGAACGATTTGGATAACGAAATTGATTCAACAAACTTCTAGACTGAATGACAACTGTTTAGCCGACCAGATATCAGTATGACAGGACTTTTTCACTCAGCTAAAAACGAATTACTTAGTATTCACCTCAGAAGAATGATCAACGATCCTGTATCGAAGGATTACAGGAATCTACCAGAAGGAGAGAAACTGTGCTTACCCAAGATGGCATCCAGAGGAACACATATGGTTATTTCTGGAATAAGCTGATTAACCAATGAGTATCTATTTTCCAGCACCCCGAAACACACATGTCTACTCTGCAGAACTCAGCTCACGATGGATCACATCCTTCAGCACTGCCCTTCATACACGGAGTCACACAACAAATTCCTTATCGGCCTGAAGGATGGTGACTTACCTCCCACCAGAAATTGGACAGTCTATCAAGTTCCTGGCTACCACAAATCTGCTGAACCTAATTTAATTATGTTGTAATAATCTATTTGACCTAGTTAATGATATTGTACAGCCGCTAATGACTATTATGTCAAAGGGACTGTAAAGAGTAATTTTAAAAAAATTTAAGTGCAGTTGTGTTTCTCTAGGCTCTTCTTAGCACCTGACGAAAGGGACAAGGATCACAGAAACGCTGTGTGGTATTTATATTACCCTTTGAGTCTGAATTCGCTATCTTTCTTATTCATTATTTTCGATCACAAGTAAATTTTTTCTTTTTGAAAAAATTGTTCGTTCTTTCTTTTATGTGGATATTTGGATGTAACTAACGTACGTAATAATTGTGTAAAGATACATAATGCGCGGTCTAAATGACAAATATACAATTGCTTGTTTTGTGCATAATTTTTTTTATCTTATATTTCACATATAACTTATTATTATAACTAGTAATTGACTTCTTCGAATATAGTATTGTACATGTCATGGAAATAATTAAAGAAAGAAGAATTCGCATGACCTTTCGCTTCATTTACATTTGTCCTAACCCACGATTAATATCTCAGTATTAAGATCTATTTTGCGAGTATAATATGTAACTTCATTAAAATTGATATCAAACCTATCTGGGTGTCGGCATTTCCCGGGTTGTCATAATTAAACTCAGCGACAACCATACCCCGAATTAGACTCTAATTTTGGTTGTTTTTGCTTTATTTTTATGTAACGCCCTTCACTCCCACCCCTAAGGGTTCTCCCCTACTATGCCGAAACGGGTTGTAATTATACACAATCTAATTGATCCAGAAAAATATTTAATCGACGCAAATATCAGCCGTTTTAGGTTGTTTGAAAATTTTCATTCCGTCCGTCCCCTCCCCTGGGGTGGTAGCCGTGTCTATCACCAGAGTGTTTGTTTCCGGATCGCAACGAACAGGTGTACGAAATTTGGTGAAATTTGTACCACTCGTTGATATTTGTTTGCGGAACACACAGCCAATTGTATTTACTGTGTGAGACCGTTTTTACACTACTGGCTCAACTATCAAACTTATTATAGAAAGTTTGAGATTTGGTGTTCTTAATTCTAAAACGGTGATTCTATTCCAATAGTTTCTTCTTATACTTCCGGCTTATCTATTGTTTCCTGAAACATAGTGTAATAATAAATTCCGTATTATTTAAGTATGTGGACAGTGATTCATTGTCAGGATCTTATGTAAAGGTTGCAGCATAAGTGTAGCGAGATAAGGAGCATGTGTTCAGAATAGGAGCCATCACACTGATAACGTTCATATTGTTGAAACCACTCAAATGGCAAGAGGACATTTAATTTAATTTTTATTGAAAGGTGCAACTTAATTTTTAATTAACGGCAACGTATTTGTAGTATAATTTAAAACGAAAAAATGTTTTAGCGGTTAATTTATTTGTTGTTGATGAAGTACCAAACAAAATATTGAAGGGAATTGCTCCATAATTATGTTTTATTTATAGAAAATAACTACATAGGACGAGACAGAAATAAATAAACAGAAAATGACCTTGTAAGAATTAGTAAGTAGAAAATTTATTAATCAGTCAATGTTTATTTTAATAATTAATTATTAATTAAATAGGCTTACATGAGAAAAATGAAAACAGAACATTCACATTCTCAGGCGAGTCTACACATTTATCATTCTCCGGGCTCAAACCTATGGAATTAATTTTTTCCTTAATTGGCTCTACAGCGCAGGCAGCGGTCACAGAAAGACGCGACCTCGCATAATTAACACGTTAATAGAAAGTAAGATGAAAATTTCTTACAGCTATGCAATTAATATAATTAAAAGAAACTGTTACAAACGTTCGCAACACGACTACGAGCTCTTTTGAAAGTAATTCCGATCACAACTCAGGACTTGGAAAATTGTTGACTTTGAATACTATCAGTAGAATGTGTCAATCTGTGTGAAAATTGACGAAGAACGAAAAAATCGCAAGTAGTCACATTGGTTAAGTATTAAAATAAACAGGGAATTCTATAAGTAATACAAAAATAAATTCGAGCTATAAAATATTGTAGTTAGCAAATTAAATTAATTATAATGTTTGGGGCCAAAAATACTGCCTACGTTTGCAAAACTTTGCTACCTCTTGGGCAATAATAACTGACGTTACTTTAGCAAAATTTGGGAGGAAAACTAAGTTCTTCCGGCTAGAAAATCTGATCAGAGGAACGGAAAACTACAGATATTGTACCTTTCCTTTCGAGTTCTCAAATTGCTGAAATCTGGAAAGATTCACCAGAGGAAAGTGTCTGAAGAATTGTAATGAAGTCAGAAGGACGGTTAGAAAATAAAAAGTAAACAGTTAATAGTTGGAGTTGTATGAAGAGAGATAACATGTACATTCCTGTGTTTGCCTAGAGAAACTTTTCGCCGCCAGAAACAATTTCACTCAGAAATATCTTATTAAATTGAAATATTAACGCAGAGTATCTTGTACCGTTGTATAAATATTTTACGTTTTATAAAAAAATTAAAAGCATTATTTAAGTTATATATTGAAAAAAGGTAAATGTTGTAGCAACTTTATTCATAAGCTGAAAGAAATCATTCGGTGACCAGGGCTCAGTACGCACATATATAAACAAGCAGCAACTGTTGATAGCGATTCTTATGCTATAAATATGCATATTCCGTTTCTTGCATATTATTCATGGTCTGTTCTAATAACTTCTTTTAAAACAAAAATTATTGGGCTCCTTTATATGGTAATTAATTTGTTATATTAAGGAAATAACAATTCTACCGGCTTTTAACAAGAAAAATATTAATCTGTTTCTCTCAACGTGACTGTTTGTGCCAAAAAATATATAGATCAGAACTGGATATTTTATCAATAATTGTAATTATTATAGTTTTAAATGGGTTTGTCTCACTGTTTGATAGTCCATACTCCAGAGTATTCAGACAATCCTCATGCACTCGCCGGATCCAGAACATCAATCCACGTCCCCGGTTACAACGTGAAACCTTGACGTCCGTGGAGACGAGCCCAAACCCTTTACGATTTAGCTCTAATCCATGTATCCGTATGCGTCCGCGATGGAAGGCTAGGTTCCAATCTCGATTATCTCTCTAAAAAAGACAAACGATCCATAATCTTTCTCGCAGCTGATCCGCTAACAACAATGATATCCAGCAACAATGATATTTTACCAGTCGTCCTCAACAGCTAAACCGTCTCCCGCCATTGGAAGGGCGTGGGACAAGTACCAAATGCACGACCTACCTGATGCAGGTTTTTCTAGGGTTTTCCCTGCATCACTTTTAGGCGAATTGCCGGGTAGGATCCTTAAACCATAGCCCGGGGGCCCTAGTTAACCCTTGGCTACCTTCCTCTACCCTTCCGCATCCCCCATTTCAAATCCTTTTCCTATGCTATAAGAAGGGAGTTGCCACTATGTGGATTACCCTATACATAGCCTGTCTACACCTAAAAAAAAGAGCTTTCCCTTCTAAATTTTTGTTTTTAAAAACTCCGTTGATTCATTGATAAAAATATCAATAAAAAGGAAAAAAATACGTCTGATCGAAAATAATGAATAAGAAAGATAGCCATTTCAGACAAAAAGGGTAATATAAATACCACACAACGTTTCTGGGATCCTTGTCCCTTTTGTCAGGTGCTAAGAAGAGCCTAGAAACTATAATACTTCCATCCTCACCAATTGGTTCAGAAAACCTACATATTGTGGACGTGTTTTCAATTATCTTTCTGATCATCCTCCAAACCAAAAGAGAGCTATGGTATACTATCTTGTAGACAGTCCTATATTACTTTCTAACTCGAAGTTCCATCAACACGACTTAAATATTGTTTGAAACATTTTAATCTGGAATGAGTACCCTTTAAATTTTATTATTAAACACATATACAGCAGATTGAACAAAATCCAATATCCTACTGTCAATCGTCCCCAAACACCTCAAGCCAAATTTTTTCTCGTACTCCCTTATTACAAATTTTTACATCACAAATTTGTCCAAATATTCAAAGAATATAAAAAAAGTTCATTATTTACAGATCCACTTGATTAAAAACCACAAGGAGCCACTTGACACCTACAGCAAACATTATGTTGTTTACAAAATCTCTTGCTCTAATTGTAATTCCTGCTACATAGGGCAAACAAAACGTATCAAGGAACATATATCTAATATCAAACTTCCTACTGATAAACAATCTGTAGTATCCAAACATATAATATAGTATCCAAACATATAATCAATTGTCTGAATTCGCTTTCTTTCTTATTCAAAAATATCTATATATAGGGAACCCATTTTTCCTGTAAAACATATCGGTTATTTTCACATAATAATTAAATTCATATTATAATTTGTTCATTACAGGCAACGCAGGGTGAGATACCTAAAGCCTGCCACACACGTAATTTATTATTTGTTTTTTTAGGAGACTAAGAGTGTGTGAGGTCGTCCTGGCTTATTTTAATTACACTTCAAGCGGACGTACGGAAGAACCAAACTGTATTTGTCCAACAGCCAAATCGTGCGTCTGCGCTGTCGGCTATAACGCTGTATGAGTCCTCAAGCTTTGACTTCACGCACTTTTCCTCACAGTATACAGACTTCATCAATATATTTAATACTGAACTAAAACACGGTTTCCAGATGGTATTTATATTCTTTATATATTCCTGTATATTATAAAATGGCTAAATACGAGAAACAATTGCTAGAATACAATTGATTATTAGATTAAAGTTTTATTTGACAATATACTTTCTCTCATTTCATTCTATACTATATTTTATATTTTTGTGGGTATAAATCTTCAATAGATTTTCGTCATGCTTCATCACTTTAAGTTTTTAATTATATTTATATTCATACTAGTGTCCTCAAGACCCTCAATTTCCATATATTCTGTACGTTCACCTGTAAAAAAAATTAACTCATTTATCTCCATGAATAAATTTGTAAATTGTGCAATTAACAATAGTTGCATTTACCACCCCCGAAGTGATTTTTATCGGATCCTAAAGATCCAATGATTTCCGTCACAAAAGAGGATAGGTTCAAACTGAAAACCGTCGGTTGCTTCTTTCACCTTTCATCATTCATAATAGTATATCAGAAATTACGTTATAAATTCTAACGCAATATTAAACTGTGGCGTGCCGATCCTGTTTTCCGAATATTACACACAATGGAATCCTATCCAATATTCAGCGGTAGGCCAATTGGCAGCAAATCCTTCCTGTGGTCAGAAATATGCTTGCTTAAACGAAAATATTTTCTCTGGAGTGGAAAACCAAGTTTCTCACAGGGTTAACAGCAATTGTGAGTTATATCTTCATACAATCTACAAATGGCTACCTTCCTCTACCCTTCCGCATCCCCCCTTTTAAATCCCTTCCTATGCTATTAAAGGGGAGTTGCCCAACGTGGATCACCCTCATGTAGCCTGTTGCCCTAAAAAAAAGTATTTAATTATTAACCTTTTCTACCCTGACCCACTAAAAGCCTGCGAGAGGATTCTCTCGCAGGTAACCTGCGAGGGATTTTCTCTCGCAGGCAGAACCTTTTAGGAGAGATACGAAGGGACTACCTTTGGGTATGCCTTTTTCTCTCCGTTTTTAAACTAAGGTTCCCACAAGTCGAGGCACCTCGGCCTGTTTTGAGAGGTGTATGTTCCGGGGTCGCAGACCTTGGGCATTCGGAAAGAGTTGTTCGCTATTCCCATTGGAATAGTCAGCCAGCTGCCTCCTAAACTCGTCGAGGCACGGAGAAGGGAATGCTGCGTACCCACAGCAAACTCCTCTCCCTCTATCGGAAGGGCGTGGGACAAGTACCAAATGCCCGACCTACCTTATGCAGGTTTTTCTAGGGTTTTCCCTGCATTTCTTTAGGCGAATGCTAGGTAGGATCCTTAAAATATAGCCCGGGGGCCCTAGTTAACCCTTGGCTACCTTCCTCTACCCTTACGCATCCCCCCTTTCAAATCCCTTCCAATGCTATTAAAGGGGAGTTGCCCTAAGTGGATTACCCTCATGTAGCCTGTTGCCCTAAAAAAAGTATTTAATTAGTTACTCATTTTAATATTGTGTTGTGTGTCATGAAAAATAAAATAATAACTCAATTTTAATTTAACAAATTTTCAACCCGGAAAATTCACATCTAAAAAAATGTCCGCTCATCCTGATTCGTGGTTTCCCTGGCTTCTTCTAATCATTCAAGGTGTACTTTCCAAAAGTGGCCAAGAAACACAAGGAGGAACCAGAGATGTATCAGTAAAGTGTACAATCCGTGTCGTGTAATTTCGTATTTGCTCAGTCAACCTAGGAAAGTATACAGAGAGTAACAAAACTGTAAATGTAAACGGATAACCAATAGGTAAAAACTTATTTAATAAAGTAAGATAGGCATTACGTGTGGTGGCGTCGTCTGTTTTCTTTGAATAAATATGGTAGGAAAGTTTCGATCCTACGTAGAACTAATTTCCATGTTTCCGCAATATGTGACGGTCCAGCGGACATAAATGTAAATAATCTCCGTGTGTTTCTGTATTTAATGTATTGTAATGGAGTCTATCTGGCAAAGCGTGTCGTGGGAAGCTGCGAGGCCCACTTGCCTCGTGACCTTGATGTTGTCCCACTCACCTGAGCCCCTGAGCACCCGAGCACCTGAGCACCTGCCCAGCATCCGAGGCCTTGCATAAGCGCTCATTACCTCCTCCAACTCACAGACGATTCTCGTAATACACAATAAAAGACGACCTTATACGCAAGACAGAACACAAAAACATTCTTTCTGTTAAGCTTCTGAATGGAGTTATGGGTCAGACTTACATCCTCAACTTTCCCTCAGTTCTCATCATGAGTGTTCTTCTGTTCACAACATAAACTCTTTGTCGTGTATAAGACCCGTTAATTCGACGTCAAATTGTCACGATCAGTACAATCGGGTCTGCGAGGGTTATTCTCTCGCAGACAGTACCTGCGAGGGATGTTCTCTCGCAGGCAGAACCTTTTAGGAGAGACACGAAGGGGCTACCTTTGGGTATGCCTTTTCCTCTCCGTTTTTGAACTAAGGTTCCCACAACCCGAGGTGTATGTTCCGGGGTCACAGACCTTGGGCATACGGTAAGAGTTGTCCGCTATTCCCATTGGAATAGTCGGCCAGCTACCTCCTAAACTGGTCGAGGCACGGAGAAGGGAATGCTGCGTCCCCACAGCAAACTCCTCTCCCGCTATCGGAAGGGCGTGGGACAAGTACCCAATGCCCGACCTACCTGATGCAGGTTTTTCTAGGGTTTGTCCTGCATTTATTTATGCGAATGCCGGGTAGGATCCTTAAAATATAACCCGGGGGCCCTACTTAAAAAAAAAGACGATCAGTCATATATTCTTTACACTAGCTGGATCTCTAAATTTCGTTATTTATTTTTCCCTTCATTCGTCTTAACCCTTTCTGCCCGAGTGATTCCAATTGACTTTTGAAGCTTACAGTACGCTGCAAATGATTCCAACTGGCGTTGTATAGTTCCGTTCTTTGTCAACCGATTGCTGCAGTTTTTCGATCGATCGCAATTAGTTGTTCAATCACGTTCTTCTGTGATTTGCAACCACACGTATCGGAAGGACGTGGGACAAGTACCAAGAGCCCGACCTCGACGAACCAGGATTTGCCCTGCATCACTCTGTGGAGAATGCCGGGTATGATCCTTAACTTATAACCTGGGGGCCCTAGTAAATCCTTACCTATCTTGCTCTACCCTTCCTATGCTATTAAAGGGGAGTTGCCACCCCGTAAATTTCCCTCATGTCACTCGAAAAAAAGTATTACAATCATCTAGTAATTTTTCATTAAAACGGTTGAGAATTATGTTGTCACTTAGGACCCATGTCATTCCCTTCATCCATATTTAATACGATTGTCTCTCTATCAAGGCACGTTTTTTTTGGTAACAGGGTAAATTTTCTCTGGCGACTAATTTCCAGTTCACAGCTAGAAATTTTTTCCGATTCCATTTCTTATTTTCAAGATATTTTGTTCTAGAAATTGAATTAACGTGACGTCTGATTTGCATATATAACTGTCACTGTGAATATAAGACTGTATTAAATGTAATATTAATGCTAATTTAGGAATCCTCTATGGAGAAATAAAATAAATTAAATATAATTAAATACAAACTTTTTCTTCATGAATTAGATGAGATTTTTTCACATTATTAGGTAAAATAATGTGTAGTATATCAAATTTGATAGGTTTCTTTAGCAAGTCAATGTAGACCATGAATATGAACGAGACATTACCTCAGATCGAATTGTTATGACTTTTCGTTAGCAAATCTTTTAGCAATGAACGTGCACTTTTTAATTGGATGTAGACAGGCTATGTATAGGGTAATCCAGATAGTGGCAACTCCCCTCTTATAGCATAGGAAGGGATTTGGAAGGGGGGATGCGGAAGGGTGGAGGAAGGTAGCCAAGAATAACTAGGGCACCCGGGCTATGGATTAAGGATCCTACCCGGCATTCGCCTAAAGAAATGCAGGAAAACCCTAGAAAAACCTGCATCGGGTAGGCTGGGCATTGGGTGCTTGTCCCACGCCCTTCCGGTAGCGGGAGAGGAGTTTGCTGTGGGGACGCAGCATTCCCTTCTCCGTGCCTCGACCAGTTTAGGAGGCAGCTGGCCGACTATTCCAATGGGAATAGCGGACAACTCTTACCTTATGCCCAAGGTCTGTGACCCCGGAACATACACCTCTCAGAAAAGGCCGAGGTGCCTCGGCTTGTGGGAACCTTAGTTCAAAAACGGAGAGCAAAAGGCATACCCAAAGTTAGCCCCTTCGTATGTCTCTTACAAGGTTCTACCTGCGAGAAAATATCCCTCGCAGGTACTGCCTGCGAGAGAGAATAGCCCTCGCAGGCCTTGTCTACCATGAACGTGCACCATTAATTATTTTATTTTTTTTGCAAATATACGGTTGTAACTGCGAGTACAATTATACTATGAATGAGAATGAGTTTACACACCTCAACTGGTCCTTCACTAATATAAAGCTATTCTAAGCAATTACATTGGCTAATAAATAAGATTCATTTGATTTAATATTATTTTATGCATCACTATTTTATCTGAAAATTTAACATGCAGGGTTGTTTCAAAATTCCTATTACAGACTTTTTTTTGCGTGTAGTTTATGCTCGCGTCAGCTTACAAGTTTTTGGCAACTCTCTAATGCAGATTACATAATTACGTTGCGGAGTATGTTAAGTGTCTGTTCATATTATCCGAGTGCATGGTTCAAATTTAGGTTGTCGGCTGAGCATTGGAAACGATCTCGAGGAGACTCTTGATCGCCGTGGTGTCAGAGCAGAAGTCTTCTGAGAATTTGGCTATGGTCCTTATTCGTGCATTCGAATGGCAAGGAATCAATCACACGCCTAACAGGTGGGTTGACTTGTTCTAGAAAAAAGATAGTCACGAGTGCGATGGGTGTTTACTATTACAGACTTCTTGGGATTGTACCGGACTTTTTGGTGAAGTTTTGATAAGGAAACGATGTCCGTAAATGTATCAGTTGGATGTAAAATAAGTTTGAAGATAGAATCGATTTCAAATCTAGTGTTTCACGGTTGCGCACACAAAAATGGGTTGTGGGCGACTGCTGATATCGTGTGTCTTGTTTTTAAAATCAGTTCTTCTGAGTCGGCGTTCACATTAGTTGTCATTTATTTAGTCATATTAGTAGTACAGAGCAGTACAGAACGAGACAGTACAGGATGGTAGAATACACGTTTGAAGATTACACTGAGGAGTTGATAATTTACGGCCGAAGCCGGACGTAATTGTCGATGTAACAGTAATGTATCACTAGCGTTTTCCGCATCGCTTCACTCAATCACATACCATTTTTGTCAGAATACAACAACGTATAACAGGCACGTTTGAAACTAGTAGGGCTGACTGTGGAGCTGTACGGACGCGACTTTGATGAGCAAACGATTCGATCTTCAAACTTATTTTGCATCCTAATGGTACATTTTCGTACATTGGTTTCTTCTTGAAACTTTATCTACAAAGTCCCTTCTACGACTCCTAGAAGTCTGCAATAGGAAATCCGAGACACCCTGTATATTATAATTTCGCTATGACTTAAAGGTGTTATTTCATCTCTGATTACGCTTTTGTGTAAATAAAATAACGTATACTGAATTAAATAACATGTAAATGGTCAAAAAGTCAATTAGAAAAGGAGTTCTATAAAGAAAATTACTCGTTTCTTACAGAAGTTTTTGTACGTCTGATAAGGTCAACATATAGTGGAGGAAACATTATATACATAAAAAATGTTCATGTAATTTTCTTTAAATATTATTCGTTTTTCAATAGAAATTTTTGTCATTTTCATGTTATTTATTTTTAAATTCAGTTAGAACAATGCAAATAAAAGTAATTGAAATTCCTCGTAACTAATTAATTGTTTGTAATTAGTTGAAATTAATTTTCATCCATATAATAATACATAACATTATATATATAATAACTTGTCGATTTCACAACGTTTACATGGTTAACATGGCCACCATCTTCACTTTTTTCATCAAATACAGCGAGGAAACCTTCACTGATTAACTGATTTATTAAAGATTAATTTCTTCTTATTTTGTATTATTATTTTTTACTTCATCATTTTTCATTAATTTTCTCCCAATCACTCCTCATTTTATTTAAATATCATTTCAAATAAATATTTCAGTTTGTCATATTTTAGTGTTACGCATTTTCATATTTATGTATTATCTAATCTATGTATTTTCTCAATGATGTATGTGCAGACCGTCGCTTTAATAAATTTCGAGGACTAAAATGTAATGATATAATTATTAATTTACGAAAAACTGAAGACTAGTGAAATATTCGTAGGTTCTTGGCGTTTGAGAAATATAGCAATGTCGTAAGACCAAAAATATTATAAGCGCATATAGAGATGAACAAACACATAAATTGATATATATAAACATGAAACATGAAGAATTGTTGAACATATCGTTGGAAACGCTGGTGAATTCAACTCTTGTACCGTAGAGTGAGAGTAAAGAAAATTTAGAGAAATTTAAACACTATATGTTAATAGACAAACTGTTTAACTTTACCGGAAGTAAGTCTATTGTCAAGAAGTGGCCTAAAGGAAATACCGTCGCAAAATCAATGTTGACACGTAAGGCTGGTCTTGAGACTAGACAAATTAAGGATGGCATAGACGACCAGACAAAACAATTGAGACTGATTCTGTCAATTAAGAACAGGTTTTTTATGTGGTTACTGTACTCGACTCACAACTGTAGTTTTAGGCGATGACAAGGTGAAACTCAATTGAACTACTGTGATGCAGAGAGTCAGCAGATGAATATAATAACCGAGATTCTACGCTACGGAATATGGATGATGTTCAGCGAGATAACATCAGACACTTGCCGAATGTTATTTGAAGCTTAGGCGATAATGACGTCTCCTGTTCCAAAAATCAAGTCTATATTAAAAGGAAACCATTTCACAAAAGTGGAATAGGTACACGTTGAAGCAACTGAGTGACTCGCAAAAGAAAGTGATATACAGAAGTGTTTTCAGCTGTGGAATGAACACTTGCAGCCAACAACTAGTAATTGAACATAACAGGCCCATATTGTTAGTTCTTGAAGAAAAAGTTCTCTGGTTTCCACCTGGGTAACAATGCGATTGAAACGCGACGTTTTGACGGAACTTTTTCTTCAATAAATACACCGGGAAAGCCTTCGTTCTTTGATTGTTAGTTCTTCTTTTTTGGAAATGAAAGTATTTAATTTTTTTAAATTATTTAGCAGCAGACCACAACTTCGTACATATCAACATTGATCTACGCTATCGATCTTGTATGTAACATGCTAGAGACGTTACGGGAACCGCAGGTTTAATCACAATAAATTAGGTTCTCAGTTCTGTAGGGCATAATGTGAAATCCTAATTGGAATCGTTTAAAACAACTGGCCGTTTGTATAATACTTATAAGTAATCAATGATGATTATGAAACGTTGAAGAATCCACGAACGAGCGCGCCAATTTTATCGCTCACATTGAAGCAGAAGATTACAAGACCTTTCGACACTACAGCGGCCTTCTTATATGACTGGGTCATCATAGGAGGATGATTGAGACGATTGAACAGCCAATCTTGCATATTGACCAACTGACCCTCGCACTTGACGCAGAATAGAATTCGATTCCGCAGGGAATAATTCTACATCTTATTAGCTACTACGGATTCAGTATACGTGATGCAACAGTTTAAAATTATTTTTCCTAATTCGTAAATATGACGATAAGCTGTGTAGATAGAAATAGTTAAAAATTAATATTAAGGTATATATTTAACCCCGGATTCGGACAAATATAAACCACATGGCAGTTTTACTACTGAAACTAAAAGTAAACTGTACTTGAAACCCTGTCATATAGTTATAATTTATAAATAACTGCAATCTTATATTATGTTAATATATACTCATAATACAGAACAACACTTCAATGACTATTCTGTTGTTTGTTTTAGGGCAACAGGCTACATGAGGGTGATCCACATTGGGCAACTCCCCTTTAATAGCATAGGAAGGGATTTGAAAGGGGGGATTCGGAGGGGTAGAGGAAGGTAGCCAAGAGTTACTAGGGCCCCCAGGCTATTTTAAGGATCCTACCCGGCATTCGCCTAAATAAATGCAGGGAAAACCTAAGGAAAACCTGCATCGGGTAGGTCGGGCATTGGGTACTTGTCCCACGCCCTTCCGATAGCGGGAGAGGAGTTTGCTGTGGGGACGCAGCATTCCCTTCTCCGTGCCTCGACCAGTTTAGGAGGCAGCTGGCCGACTATTCCAATGGGAATAGCGAACAACTCTTACCGTATTCCCAAGGTCTGTGACCCCGGAACATACACCTCTCAAAACAGTCCGAGGTGCCTCGGCTTGTGGGAACCTTAGTTCAAAAACGGAGAGGAATAGGCATACCCAAAGGTTGCCCCTTCGTATCTCTCCTAAAAGGTTCTGCCTGCGAGAGAAAATCCCTCGCAGGTTACCTGCGAGAGGATTCTCTCGTAGGCTTTGATTCACTGACTATTCTGTAGTAGTGTAGGAGAATTTGTAGTATTCTTGCTTATTTTCTTCTGTGAGATAAACTTTCTCGTTGCTTACCAGTCCCCACTAATACTGCAAATATTTACTAGTAAAATTTTAATACCAGTGAACGTGTTATAGTTCTTCTTTTCAGATAATTGAAATAACTTTGTAGATCGCACGAAATATTGATCTCAATTCAAATGAAGTAGTTTCGTGAATGTTACTTTTGTAATATTAAGTTTCCGGAATTTATTACGGAATGAAGAGTATATAAACATCGTCTGTCATCCCGATCCAATTTATTGTAAGATGACCGTTAACGATGATAATGATAGTAATAATAAGAGTAAATTTTATCAAAAGCTACGAATACTTTCTAGTAAAATCATGGTGCATCTTTAAGGACTTCCAGATGATTACAATGAGCCATTTTTCAAACATTTCTGTTGAAATGTCCAGTCATCCCTTGAACCATAATTACACCCCACCAGGGGTAGAATATTAAAAAACCCACCCTTAGTGCTTACTTATAAGTTAATAGCAATCTATATTATGAATTTAAGTAAGTTAAGCTAATTTAGTAACGTATCTTAAGTAATTTTGACAAAGATTGTATTTTTCGTTCCGTTGTTCGTGCGTATTTGTACTTTGATACAATAATTTTCATTTCCCATTCAGAATTACTTTATTGTATGGTGATTTACATAGAATTGTTATCAAAATATTCTATTTGGTTGCTAACGTTATTATTATCCCTTTACACGCATTATTTTAATCAGTACTTATTTTATTTCCTCACCGAAACGTGCTAGCTGCAGCCTTCTCTGGCTGAAGTACTTTGACATTAAAATGTTAAAAAGCAAAAGCGGTCGTGCATCGGAGAGATTAATCGGGCACCAATGTCGGTAATTACTGGGTTGGATGTGTTCGCCATGAAATATTTTATTAACATTCAAACTTTCATATTAGAGCCTGCAGCTTTCACTTAGAGATATTAAACAGTTCCAGCAGTTCAAAAATTACGTCACTTAGACTTACATATCCAAAATATTAGTTATAATATTATAAATTAAGTCAGGAAATATTACACGTTTATATAAAAAATATGTAATAATTATATATTAAATACCTGATGAGGTCCAAAAGAGTATGAAACGTCGTGTATTTAATATATATATATATAGTATTTGATTTTGAAGTTTATATGATATTAGTAAAAGAAGTAAAGTAAGGTTCGTTCGTAAGCAACAGTTTTGTTTTTGTAAAATATTATCTTTGGAGAGGGAGCACTTTGTAAAATCGAGAGATATGGAATTTAATGTAATTTCTTTGGATTGTGAGAAATAAAAAGTAATACACGCCTGAGTGAATAAAGACTATAAAGTGAAGAAATAATTTTGGTTTTGATAATTTTCCATAAACATTATCTGGCGCCCAACGAACAAAATAATATAGTGCTGAGTTTCCCGGCTGGTATATATAAAGGATAGCGACTACTACAATATATTTATAACCGCCGGGAAATTCAGCACCATATTAGTTTATAAAAAAAACCTTCATTTTTCTGACTGTACGCTACATCATTAATAGTAATATTATAATAAAGTCAGATACTTTGGCATCATTAAAAGTTGTAATACTTTTTTAACATATTCAAAGATTTCATAAAAATATATTGAATGTTTCTGTGCAATATTCTAAATTGTTTGTTTATATAGATTATAGTTGATAGGTAAAGCTTGTTTTAAATTTTAAGTATAGGAAAGCTAAACACCCTTCGCGGACCTCTAATCGTAATTTGTGGTTTCAATTCACTATGTACATTGTGCAGCTTTTCAAATAGGAGCTGGACTGGCTGTCGGCAAATGAGAGCAGAGAATTAGACAAGCGTTGCCACATCGTCAATCATAAATGACAATAAATCCTTACTGCAGCTGCGTGGACAATAATATTTGACAACGTCGCAGAAATTTGATTCGTCGACGCAAGGAAGAGCTTCAAGGTCAAATCGGCTTCAATTAGAAAAGCACTATAGTTGAGCATTTGATTAAAATTTAAATGAATATGAAGAAGATTATCTCTTGCAGGAAGTACACAAACTCTGGCAATCCATTTCCTATAATTCACGAAAAGGTTATTGTGAAACAGTCAAAGAGTCAAAAAGTCCGAACACTAGAACTAAATTCAGTATTGTGAAGGTACTCTTATCTGAATGAAGATGTTTGAGACTTGACACTATATTTATTTTAATCTCATTAATTGTTATTATAAATAATGCATGTCCAACAACATCTCCACGAATTTTCTCCTCCCCCATTCTCAAAAAACATAAAAACCAGAATATTTACAACTGAACAAGCCGAAGTTGAACACTATTGGTTTCTTGAGTGACGAAGTGCATTCAGAGAATATGAGTAATAACTTCAGTCGCATCTGCCAGTGTTGCATCATCGTTATCTTCGTTGCAAGCCAGACAAATAGAAATGTTTGTTTACGTTCGAGAGGTTATCATCATCAAAAGGTTATCTGAATAATGAAGTATCTTTGTGTTTTTAATTGTAGCACTACACGGCTTTAAGGTCTTCACAATAATTTTGAAATTTTCCAGAAAAACAGTCTTAACCATCGTTTTCGTGACCAGGACGAGCACAAACATCCATGCTCAGGCCGGGATTCGAATCCGGAACGTGGCAATGACGCTGGCCTCTACAGCAAGACCGTTTTTTTACAAATAGTATATATCAACTTTTACAGTTTTTTATAAAGATGGGAATGAATTGGTGGATTTATATACGAAATTAATATTGTAAGATTCATACGATTCCATTAATTTTAATTCAGTTAGATATTTGCATATTAGTGGAAGTAGAATAAATATTTTAAATGGTTGTCAAATAATTTTTTATACGAATATATCTATTTTTTATAATGCACAAGCGTTGTAAATTACCGAAAGCTCAGTCAAATTTCAAAAATAATATTTTGGAGAAATTTATTATAAAGTTTATTTTTTTAATAAATAGGCGTCTGTTGAAAACTATTGGGGTAAAGATATAAACATAATGAAAGTTTCATTATTAGTGGAAGAATGATATTTTTTTAAAAACAGTAGGTCGGATAGGAAAATTGTTTGTGGATTTTATACTGTCCACGGATTGTGATAGTAACGTGCATGTGTATGTATTTGCATTTATTTAATTTACAATTGGTCCATTTTTACGGTGTCAGATAAACGAAAATACAATAAATATATATAATTCATTTAAATAATTATGTAAGAAATTTGACTCCTTCATATTATCCATTATATTAAAACTTTGAATTCTATAACAAAAATAATCAACTGTAAAATTAGTGGAAGGAAAGAGACTCGTTGTATACTTCATATTCAGGTGCAATTTGAGAGCAAGCACAAATTACTGACGCGATAATTATAGAAATATAAAATTCCATTTAGGAATTACCACATGTCGTTGTGATAAGGATTGAACAGTAGAACACATTATCCCAGTGATTACGAGTGTTAGTGTGAGGTTCCTGCCATTACTCGGCCACTTGAACTGCCTATTGAGAATATTCTTGGCGTTCGCTACAATAGCGACACTCCTTCAGACTCTGCAAGTGGCGCTGCACTTCTCTGTGGCTCCCTTTCATGAGATAAGAAGATCCCGTATATTTGCTTCTCTGCGAGTAGAGTCAATATTGCCATTTGCACCCCGTCTCTTCTCCGCGGAAGGGCTTCATTTACCTTTATATTTTCTGATAGCTGTCACCGCTCTTCGGAGATATTTCTTTGCACTAATATTTTCTTTATTTTGTTCTCTTGGTGGTGTAACGAAATATGAAATTTATATGAAATGAGCCAAGGTTGTTCCGGTATATTTTCTGGATAAGTAATTATTTTCCTTTCGACCAGAAAAGAGTAAAGGCGACGTTTTCGTCGAACAGATGCTTTGTGCCGTTTATTGCAACTAGCCCCCGTCCACCCCCGCCTTGGTGATTAACCAGCAAGTTGAATGTCAATTAAACTCCGCGACACCCATAACCCAATGATGGTTGTTTTCACGGTTTTTTTTCATTTACGGCCCTCCTCCCCACCCCTAATGTTGCTCCTCTTTGATAACGAAATCAACGTTGGGAGAAACACTATCAATCTTATTGACCCCGAAAAATATTTATTCGACGCAATTATCGACCATTTTAGGATATATTAAAAATTCCTCAACTAAGCCTGGGGGTTAAACGGCAAGTTGAATGTCATAATTAAACTCGGCGACATCCATAACCCCGAAACCCCGAATTCAACGCCAAACTCGGTTGATTTCGCGTAATATTTTAGTAACTCCCCTCCAGCCCCTCCGCCAAGGGTTCTGCCCTCCAATAGAAAAAGAGGTAGAAATTTACATAAACAACATCGGGAGAATCACTATCAATCGCATTGACCCAGAAAAGTGTTTATTCGACGCAAAATTTTCACGCCGGTCCACTCCCGCCGCTGGGGGTCGTAGACGTGTCTTACCCCTAAGTATTTTTTTCTGGTTAGAAAGAAACACGAGTACGAAATTTAGTCAAACTTTCTCCACGGCTGTAGATACTTCTAGAAATCATTGGATTTCTCAACAGCCATTTAATCTTTCATGTGTCGTTTCGAAATACTGCAGTACTTTAATATAAAATACCATTATTCGCTTAAATATTCATAAACAATACATTACACGTCACCGGTCTGAGATATTACTATCATCACTGACATTTATATTTAAAGTGCGAAATTAAGCATGATGCGAATTGTACAAATTAGTGACTTCAAAAGTCACATTACTTAGAAAACAATACAATATTTCAAAGTATAATATTATATTAAAATAAAGATAACAAAAATAACAGTATTTTTTCATTAATGTTGTAAGAAACAAACAATGAATTATCAACAGTACGTATTAAAAATAAATTCATAAACTTTCAACATTATTTCAATTTAAGAATATTTTTTCCAAATTTGTTCATAAATTTATTGTCAACAATATTTTTCAAATAGAAATTCCAAAACCCAAATTTATCGAATTTAAAAATAATTTATTATAATTATTACTTAATTTTAATGTTTCATTATGAGAATTGAATGTTTACGGTTATTTTAATATGTACCATTTTTGGTTAAATAAGTTTAAAGCAATTTTGTTCAGCGTCTAAAACTTTAAAATTATTTTAATCAATTATTATTATCAGACAGTTTGAAAAGGATACAAATATGTTGTACATTGAATATTTTGTGATTTATATATTTTTTTTATAAAATATATCAATATATTATGGTACGATGTTCGTATATCTCAATTATTCCTAAAAAAATTCGCAACAAAATGGGACATTATTTGGGTATTCTAAAGTCTCTGACTCTGAGAAGAGTGTTATATATTACAAAACACACCACCGTAATCAAATATCACATTCATATTATTATTTAAGAAATTGCAGCATTTATATCCGGATGATGTCTAATGAATGACAATGTTCGTTATCCTAAATTTCATTGCAAGAAAGTTCTGTATCTATTGTGCACATTTACATGTAGTAGTATTGTCCTCAGTTGGTAAATCTCTGCGATTTATCTATTACACTTGCCATAACTTGTTCTTATTGGCCCGTTAGATGAAAATTTAGAGGTCAGTTTCTAAATAGAGACATGAAATACTGGTTTATGGTGGGAAGAAGAAGCCTGGAATGCAGTCACTATTAGCCTAGTTCCAGGTCTGCCAGCAGCAGGTTGGGCTATCGGAAACAGCAACAACACGACAAATGCACGAACAGCGTCAAAGAAACCACAAAATGCGATCATGCTAGTAGATGGTTCTTGTTGAAACAACACGACGACAGGAGTTACTCCTGGATTTTTGCCTCGGATAAGAAACCAACTTAAGAAAATAACCCGCATCATATTCAGTTATTTAGCGTAAACAACACTCGGTATAAACAAAGTTCTTCGATCCGACGCCTTTAAAACCCAAACCCAAAAATTCCCTTTGTATCATAACAGATTCACCACAATCTGCAACCAACTTCAACACCACTCAACCAGCTTAATCATCCCGCAATGGCAAATAAGACAGAATCCAAACCTATCGCTCGCTACTTGAACTAACACAGACAAACAAATCGCAAGCTCAATGGACAGAAATATTCAACTTGCTTTGCGGAAAATACCCTATCAACTGGTATTTACGGAGCAAAAAAAATAATTCGGAGTCGGCAGCGCCTATATCTCAAACAGCAACAAGTATAAAATGTCCCTCAACCCATATACGTCAATCATTACAGCCAAACTAACTGCCTTAAAATTAGCCATAGACTTTTGCGAACTATCAATTGATAAACACTTCCTACTAGTCACCGACTTTATACAGGATTCAAGTTGATCAACTTTATAAAGGATTCGGAACTAATTACATGGATCACTGAACTGAAATTGGCAGAGAAAAGAATAATATTTGTATGGACACCATCCTACCAAAATATAACAGAGAATGAAGCAGTTGATGCTCTGGCAAAAGCTGCAGCAATCCCCCCACTTACACCTCCCCTTATCATGACGAACACCCGAGAAGACACACGGATATCTTACGTAAGAAAATTAACCAACTGTGGGGGGAAATTACAAGGAAGACTCTCAAAACCATCCAACTCTACAGACTACTCAACAACGTTTCAGACATCAAGTTCCCACCCGGTATTTCTAGAAGTGAAAAGTCTGCATTATCAAGAATCAGATCCAACCACTACTCGTATTTAACTCACTCACACCTTTTCCCTAACTCCCCCCCCCCCCCTATGTGAATTTAGTGAAGCGCAACTTTCAATAATGCATATACTAACCAAATGCAAGATATTTGACTCTCAACGGCTCACCTACCTCGAGAAGACAAACTTACAAGAATTCAACAATTCATGCGATGTGCAAAAAAAAAGAAAGTATTACTCTCTTTCAAACTCAATAATTTATTTGATAAACTATAAGCAGTTATTGTATATATCAACTTAACCATGTGCTAAGCTGTAAGGAAAAAAACATTGTATAATGTTTCACTTAACCAGGTAGTCGCTAATTACATCTATAGTAGACGCAACTTAAAATAATTTTAATAATTCTCAAGTGTGTTTTTTATATTATCTTTGAGTTTTATTGCTAAGACTAAGAGCCTTATGGCGATGGCTGCCGAGTGAAGAAGAAAAGTGACTGTGTGTAGATCCTCAACAGGACGACGTCTTGGTAAAACGCGAGATGGTAAGGATAGACCTTCGAATATCTCACCAGTTGTGCTGTTTGGATTTCATCTATTAATATAAGAAAAACTTTAACGCATGTGTTTTTCCGGCCTCTTTGAACAGGGTAATCTCAAAAACGGCTGAATAGATTTAATCGAAGTTTCATATTTGTATTTCTACTCCCTCGCGGTACATCATAGTTTCACCAATTTAAAGTCAAGAGAGAGAGTTTATAGTAAACTCAAAAAAAGTGTATTATTGACACGATTCATGAATATTGACTTCCTTCCTACATGGGATGTTTGAAAATTGAAAGAAAATGAAAATAAGTTGTGAATAATGAATTCGCAGTGCCAAAACGCAGCGTTTGATATGGAGTGAATAGTACATAGAACTAGAAAATACGCTTCTGGTAGAGTTTTCTACAGCACGTCGTCAGTATGTAACAGAGAATCTCCCAATTGTTATCTAGGCATCCCAGATTACACTCTTCTCCTCTCTGGATATTTATTCTTCGACTCTGCTCTCTATTTATTGTACTGATTTTATTATCATAAGAATTATTGGCTACGGTTAACTTAATTGCCTTTGCATTTATAACGTATTAAAATTTGCTAATGTCAGGAATGTATGACACTCAATTACATAATTATGGTAATAATACTATACAGATCTATTAGTTTTTATATACTGATCCACAGAATCATATCCATAGTTACAAAATATTCCTGTCTGAGTTTATAACCTACCCATATTCTTCACTTTCCATGTCTGTGACTGACAAGGTTTTGTGTCGGTTCAAAATCTCGCAATATAGTTCAAAATAATAAAATGTTAGAATATGACGACGACCGTGCGTACAGAAGACTAATAATCTATGCTTCTCACAAGTTTGACTCGTAAGCGCCGCCACCAAATGAAAATAAACATAAAATTCTTGGGAAGGAATTTCCATGTAGGCTAACTGAAATGCGTTATTATATCCAACTTTCCCATACTTCTTATCTATGTAGGATATCGCTCTTATTATTAAAACAGTTTTAACTTTGCAAACGATACAACATACGTTGAATGGTTAATGATTGAGGTGATGGAGGAAGCGGCGAGGCGGAGGTCGCTCACCTCCAGTGGCACGCCCGCTGCCCTGGATGTGGATGTGCTCGGAATGCCGAATCATCGCCAACCTGCACTATCACTTTTGTCACTCTTCTTTAACCGTAACATATGTTACGTGAGTTTTTCTAGAGAATCTCTAAAAAATCGTTATATTGGAAATTATGCTTCATTCTCATCAGGGATCTTATGCGAAACATACTATAAAGGCCAAAAATGTTAAGTAAGTAAGCCCTGATAGTCTGCGAGTGATGTTCTCTCGCAGGCAGAACCTTGTAGGAGAGATACGAAGGGGCTACCTTACGGGATGCTTTTTCCTCTCCGTTTTTGAACTAAGGTTCCCACAAGCCGAGGCACCTCCTCCTGTTCTGAGAGGTGTATGTTCCGGGGTCACAGACCTTGGGTATACGGTAAGAGTTGTCCGCTATTCCCATTGGAATAGTCAACCAGCTGCCTCCTAAACTGGTCGATGCACGGAGAAGGGAATGCTGCGTCCCCACAGCAAACTCCTCTCCCGCTATCGGAAGGGCGTGGGGCAAGTACCCAATACCCGACCTACCTGATGCAGGTTTTTCTAGGGTTTTCCCTGCATTACTTTTAGGCGAATGTCGGGTAGGATCCTTAAAATATAGCCCGGGGGCCCTAGTTAACCCTTCCGAATTCCCCCTTTCAAATCTCTTCCTATGCTATTAAAGGGGAGTTGCCCAACGTGGTTTGACCTCATGTAGCCTGTTGCCCTAAAAAAAAGTAAGAAAGCCCTACGCAAGGAAGCCTGCGAGAGGATTCCCTCGCAGGTAAACCGTCCCTGAGAGCTCTGGCGGGGCTACCTTTGGGGATGCCTTCACAACTCTCTGGTTTTTTTGAACTAAGGTTCCCACATGCCGAGGCACCTCGGCGTGTTTTGAGAGGTGTATGTACCGGGGTCGCAGACCTTGGGCATAACGTAAGAGTTGTCCGCTATTCCCATTGGAATAGTCGGGCAAGGCATGGCGTCGGGGAAGCTGCGACCCCACAGTTAACCCCTCTCCTGCCATCGGAAGGGCGTGGGACAAGTGCCAAATGCCCGACCTACCTGATGCAGGTTTTTATAAGGTTTGTCGTGCATTACTTTTAGGTGAATGTCGGGTAGGATCCTTAAACTATAGCCCGGGGGCCCTAGTAAGCCTTGGCTACCTTCCTCCGCCCTTCCGCATCCCCCCTTTCAAATCCCTTTCCTATGCTATAAGTGGGGAGTTGCCACTATGTGGATTACCCTATACATAGCCTGTCTACATCCAAAAAAATGTAAGTAAGTTAAGGAGACCCAAGAACTGCCGCCCTAGGTCCCAGTTTTGTAAGCACATTAATCCCCAACGAGATTTTCCGATCATATAATCACTAATTTGGTTTAGGTTCTCTAGAAATAATCCCGTGTACTTATTCGGATGTATAATTTTTCTAGTATCTGGAAATTGTGAAATTGTTGTTTATTGATTATAGTTAATGAATTAATGATTTATCCCTATACATAATAGAAATGTATTCCTAATTAAGGTATTTTCTGCTGAAGACCGTTTCCTATGTTATTTGAGGAAAGAAGCCACGATGAGGATAACCCTCAGGCAGTTTATAATAAAAGGAACCATGTATAGTATGGATAATGTGTCTTAAATGACCCACCTATGGGAGCTAGTCTTTCAGAGACTACCTCTCACTAGAGGAAACTTTTAGGGGATGGTGTATGCTCCGAGGTCGCCGACATTGAGCATACGGTAAAAAGTGTCGGCTGTTCCCTCATGAACTGCCTCCAAACCTGGTCAAGGCATGGAGCCGTAGATTCTACGTCCCTAGATCAAGCCTTATTCCAGTTATCGGGAGAGCGTGCGACAACTATCGGAAGCTCAACCTACGTTAAGTAGGTTTCTCTCCATCACATTTAGGTGCGTTGCAGGGTATAATCATTAAACTATACCTCAAAGGAGGCAAAATTACTACCGGTACTCTAATAGAATCAAGAAAATTCTCGGTACGTTAAGAGTGGCGAAAACACTCCCTGTAACTTAAGAAACAGTAAAAAATATTTAGGTAATATAATGGAGTCAAAATTACTTCCGATATATTAAGAGACTCAAAAATTTTGCTGGAACCCTAAAAAGTTGGCGACCCCATCCTTATAGGTGCTAGGGGAGTTTTATCCATCCAGTGTTTGTTCCTGGCTCGTGAGTGACATCTCAAAAAAGTTTCACAGAAATTTCTCTACGCGTTTAATATTGTAAGCGGTTCCACCCCTGTTTATTGTTTTATTCTTTGATAGAATTCCGTAGCACCAATGTGGATCGTCCACTTTATTCTTAAAATCTCGATTCGAAATATTTCCACCTCATTCCTGCAGTCTTCAACGTATTGTATTATAGAAATTCTATCCATAATTAACGATATGACGTCCGCGCACGAAGGTATTAGTCAGGTTGCTTTTACCTCGCCGCTACAAGTTCCAGATCAAGCAGAAGTATCGTTATTGAGAACACTTGAGTGGAATACAACACTGCACTCCTTTTGTTTTCCGGTGTTGTGAGCGAATTAAAGGCTCACTTGCTTGCTATTGACGTATGTTCGTATGAGATTTCCCGTTAGTCTTCTTTAGCTGCAGACGCCGCTGAAACCAATTAATGAACCTTGAAACTGTTTATTTTTTTATTTCTCCGGAGTACGTGTAGATATTCAACACAAAGCGTGCCGCTTCTTTTATTTCCGTACGATTGTTGAATTGTAAGACTCGAGGCAACTAATTACTGTTCCTATAATCATCGATTTAGAAGTAGACATCATTTCGACAATATATATATATGTTGTAATAAACAAAAGGATTAATTATTAATTAAGCAATTAATTTGCCTCTCGTTTGCACGCCAAAATGTAACATTCAGAATAAATTAAGTAAATCAATGGTTAATTAATGGATGAATTTATTTTATTAAAATTTAAAATGAAAGGATGTTACAAAATTTAAACCTCAGAAACAATTAATTTATTTAAAGTAAAATAACAAAATTTTCTTGTCATGATTGATTTACATTCGTGTCCTTACTACTTTACAAACTCATATACTCTCATCTCAGGGTCGTTTATTTGGGCCTTTTAAATCAAGAACAAACATTTCTTGCATTCAAATTAACAATCAAATTTTACAACATTAGAATTAAACAACAAAATAAACGTGAATCCGAAATCTGACGATTTGATCCTTATTTAACGTTTACAAAAAACTTTTATAAAATTTCTCTCTCTACTTGCAGTTTCTTTACTGGTACCAGGCATTCGTTTTGGGCTCTTTGATGCACTATACACTATTCACATAAAACAGGCCATAATTCCACAGAATTTAATTCGTTTAAAAATCACTGTCAAAAACTTTTGTATCTATCAACTGGAACGATTACTCCGTAAAACACCTGTGGACCTCTGCATTAAGTCTCTCTCCCTCTCCAGAAAATTATTGTAGTTCTCGTTCTGATTAATGGTCAATCAAAATGTTATCAACTCCTTCTCCATGAAATTTTGTAACAGTCTTTACTTGTTGAATTTCTAATTTACTTATTGAAAACTTTCCTGCGACCTTTACTTGATCGAATTCTATGTCCAAACTTTACTCGATGAAATTCTGTGTGCCACACCACTCTTAATGAAGTCTTGCCTGCCACTCTTTACTGGATGAAAATCTGTCCGCGACTGCCTCCATCAGCCCGGAGTTTAAAACGCTTTCCGACAAAGGCCCTCCTGTACATTGTTGTGATTATATTCTCGCCGATAACAATTTACTACAAATTTCCAATAATTAATTATCTAATTACCTCTAATTATTATTACATAATGCCCCAAATTTAGTTTGAAAAAATTGCCTAAACTTTCTGAAAACTAAATTTTATATTACAATGATAGTCCTTGATCGTCAGATTTCATTTAAATAACTTATATCTATTTTCACCGTTAATTAAAGATTTACAATCCGCCGTTGAATATTGGTGCAATGTATTATCTTGCTTAAACCAACTGTCATTTGAATTTTAAATACCACTTACGGTTCTGATTATCTGTGAATTTTGATCCTAATAATTTTATAAATTTTAAAACATTTTATTTGCCCCATATTACAATTAATTAGATACTTGTGGCTGTCGCAACAAAATCAAAATCAAATAAAATAACTTAAATTAAGTAGCCACACCCCGTCATCATTCAAAATTCTTAAATTTACCAATAATTAATCTTATTCTAATTAAACTTATAATTATGAGTAATCTAATATCATTCATTTACTCCTAATCAACATCTCCACAACTTGTATGTATCAATTCAAAGTTAAATTCACTCAAGTAACTGCTTGAGTCTGCCACGCCCCTTTCTTCTCAACCGTTCATATTTTACACTATTTACGTTATAATAATATCCTTATTTCTACTCTTTACTTGATAAAAGACGTATTTTTTTTACAAATGTAGATAAACCTACACCGATTATAAACTGCGATATTAAAACATTTATTTAATTGATTAGCCCACTATTTCAGTTCTGAACAGAACAAGCTGAAATATGTGATATAGCAAAAGGACTATTAAAATATATCATATATCATTTAATTTCTCTTTATCGGCTGCACTGACACGCAAAAAGTTAAAACAGGGTCTGATACCACTGATTGCATTGTTTTTCAAATTTTAAATGTGTTAGCCTGTTATAATATGTTGTTTGTACGTTTCCCAGTTGATATTGGCAGTAGCCGAAAGCTCCTGAGATACGTCATGTAGATTAATTGTGCTAATAAAAGGATGACACCATCCGGTGATTTTCTTCAATAAATGTTGTTCTAATGAATTGCCGCTTTTGATATTAAAATATAATGTCATCTTGCATTAATTACTAGTAATTAATTACTAGTATATTAACATTATCTTTATTAGGTCAAATTTCGTAGACCGTATGGAGATGTTCGTCTTCAAATATGACAAATCAGTCAAGATTTATAAAAAAATAAGAAAAAATAAAGTGTGTGTAGACAGGCTACAAATGGTACTGGCATTTACTAGTGTGAATGCCCATTTTTTTAAAGGCCCATGCATAATTTTCTGGGAACTTGAGATGTATCTCAAAACCTTTTTTACAAAAATAAAAGTATACTTTCTCATAAGAATTCTTCCAAGAACTTAGACCGTGCTGTCTTATACAAATTAAGCTAATTTATTAATATTCAGATAATTTAACTTTGACGTTATTTCAATTAATTAAGCTTAAATTATTTACAAGTGTATTAACATGCATATTCCAATGAAATATATCAGGTAATAATACTGGAGATTTCAACTTTAGACTTCACAATTTTTATCATATTTAATACTACAGAATTATGTAATTTTTAGTGGACACAAAATTTGTTTAGTTGATAAGAAATTACCTGATAAACAATGCAGTAATTGCTAATTTTTAAATTAAAGGATTGTGTTTAATATTCATTAAAATTTTAGTATCTTTTATAAAAAGCATAACTAATTTAATGCTGTCATCATTTTTGGTAAGTCATTTATCGTGGCATTGTGAGTGGTGAAGCCCGTTTTAAGATTCTCGACTTTCAACCAAGCACTGCTTAGCGTCAAGCTGAAAACATCACCTTGAAACAGTGATCTAGGGCACAAATAAAGCATATTTGATTTGTGAATACTATTGATTACTCTATTACATTTCCTTATTCCCATTTCCATGGTCCTGTTTATTGAAAATTCTGCAACAAGAACGTGGTTTTTCTGGATTGTCGCCGGTGCGATGTTCCATAAAAGAAAGCTAATGTGAAAAGGAAAAAAGGTGACAAAGTGAAATATTATTCTGGAATGTGTGAACGTGACCCTGCGTCCAATATTAAGATATTACATCACACAACGTAACCGAGTTGCGTTCTCACTCTGCTGATTTGTCGTCTAGTCCATAACTTCGGCACCAACAACTGTATTACGTTTGCTAGTCATTTACCTGGAATTTCCGGGTGTTTATGTATCCCAAAATTATTGGACAGCGAATATAATTAACTCTCGCCCATGTTATATATTTTGTAAGTAACAACACAACGCCAAATAACGACGACGGCTAGACACGTGACTTAACCGGCATCGAGTGTGTCACCGTTCACAACCCCACAAACTATGGATTATTCACTGAAAAGACTCGTTTTGTACATTTTTTACAAATATTTACCCTATTCCGATATTTCCACCGCCACCCGTAGATGTGCTCGCTTCTCATGCCGTTAGGAGTTGAAATTAGACGTAAACTACATCGAGAATAACACTATTTGTAGCAGCGATCGGGGAAACTATTTATTTCGTATTATTTTTTAACTGTCATCTTACTACCTCCACAGTGTTTTCTCCTATATTCTAAGTGAAATGTGTGCCATGTATGGTTGAAATTGCTCCGTGCAATAAAGCGTTTATGCGGAAGATACATACATACATTTTTATACATGCAGATTAGTAGGGTTTTTGCCCACGCTTAATTAGGATCAGTTAGCGTCGACAATTTATTTCTAGTTCTGGAAAAATAGTTGTTTTAGTTGTTTTGACAGTTTTTCATAAAAACGAGGTTTATGAATAATGAAGTAACGAAGAATACTGACTAATAGAACACAAGATAATACTTATATTTTGTTGTTTGCAATAAACATAAATTTAAGATGGCGAAACTGCTGGCAACCCTGTATATATTAAAAAGAGAAGCAGGCCTGGTGTAGGAACCATCATATTTATATTTCCTCAATGAATCTGAAACAGTTTTCTGTATCAGTCAAGATTACACTTCATCGTGTTAATTAAGTATGAGGAAAATAATGTCACAAAACCATAAGATTTTAAAGACATTTACTATAAATGGCATAGTTTACTGAAAAAAATTATTTTGCTTAATTTTTTAACCAATATCATCAACATTTAGATATCGGACCTACTGTTCCCGAAACAAATAGACTCGTTTCTGTTAGTTTTCCTTCTTTAGATTAGAAATCCTCGTTCGAAAACATTTCAAATGAATCATCATAATACTCGTGTGCAGATCTGTTGTATTTTTAAAAAAATCGTTTCAAGATTCTCAAGAAGTGCTTTTGTTAAGTCTTGACAGCATGATAAATAATACAAAAATTATTTGAGTGTTTAGCCTACGTGAGGGTAATCAACGTGGTGGCAACTCCCCTTTAATAGCATAGGAAGGGATTTGAAAGAGTGAATGCGGAAGGGTAGCAGAAAGTAGCCTAGGATTAACTAGGGTTCCCGGGCAATGGTTTAAGGATCCTACCCGGAATTCTCCTAAAAGTGGTACAGGACTAACCTTGGAAAATCTTCATGAGGTAGGTCGGACATTGTGTACTTATTCTACGCCCTTCCGATGGCGGGACAGGGTACTGCTGTGGGGACGCAGCTTTCCCTTCTCTGTGCATCGACCAGTTTAGGTGGCAGCCAGCCAACTGTTACAATGGGAACAACGAACAACCCTTACCGTATGCCCAAGGTTTGTGACCCCGGAACATACGCCTTTCAAAACTGGTCGAGGTGCCTCGGCTTGTGGGAACCTTAGTTCAAAAACGGAGAGAGGAAAAGGCATTCCCAAATGTAGCCCTCTCCGTTTCTCCTAAAAGTTCTGCCTGCGAGAGCCAACAACAGCTCTCACAGACTTTTTTTCCTCATTACGTGTGACTGACTCCAGTTTAAGTCCCAAATGATTTACAACTTGCCTGTCTGTGGTTGATATAGCCCATAACTTTAATTTATGGGTTATTCCCTCTCGTAAAATGCGAATAAACTGGGTTGGTCCGAAATAATTGGACTCCGTTAACAGTTGTGGTAATGAGCTTAACGTTAACGTTATCGTCTTATACATGAAACTTATCGAACAGATCAGTTCCATGAGATTGTAATCCGAGCTTGGTGATTAATCAATTCCCCTTTTCAGCGTATATATACGCAACCATATATTCAAGATAAAATCTAAAATTTGAATATTAATGAATATGTAATATATTAACAAATTCGTCGTCAGATTTTCGTGTAATTAGTATTCAAAGTGCCAGTAAATGTGAGATAAAACCAAAAAATATATTTATCACATATAAATATAGATATATCTCGCCGACCTCCAGTGGTGAAATTTTCGTCAAAATCAGTCTCGTGACAAGGCATAGTGAGGTCCCATAATGAGTCGCTAATAACCTAACCTGTTGATGCGACTGTAAATAAATCAATTCAATTCTCCGTAACTTGACGTCAGTATACTTTAAAATTTTGTGAAATATCAATTGATGAATGTCAATTTTTATTTACAAAATAAAAATCACTTCTATATTTAGAATTTAATGTTACATTCTTTCTCCATTTGTCAATGATCGATCCTTCTGAAGTGGTTCGAATCTGATGACTTTTAGGATACATTTCCAAAAGAGATCAATAAATGGCGTTGTTTTGGTATTATTAAAAAAAAGCAGGTGCAAATGATGAAAATGTGTTGCATGCCAAGATTGACATTTGCTGCCCACGTGAAGTGTACGTCCGCTCCCAGCAGCCCTGTATCCGGTTTTCTTTTTGATGTAATGTGAAGGTCATTTTTTACAACTTTCTCGATTTGATTTTTATAATTTTAAAAAGAATATGTTCTGATTTTTATTAATTGATATTTAATTATTTATTTAGTAGTTGTACGTTTCATAAACTTTTTGATAATACACTCGGAGCTTAAAACCTTTTTTTTTTCAGAAAAATCTTTCCTCTGCATATTTATTTGCTTTTGAACACACCAATGTTTGTTGTATTCAACTTTTCCTTTCTGTAGCAAAATGAGTGTTGGAGATCGTATTTGCATTAACACCTGAATCTCATCCAATACTTTCTACTAGATATAATAACTTTTTTTAAGATATATATATATCTATATCTATATACATAAATATATATCTACATATATACATATTGTAATGCATATAATATAATGCATTGGATTAAAAACAGCGCACATGCCGTGGAGAGAATGCGTGGGAAAAGGAACCGCGGGTCCTGTCACGAGGTGACAAGACGGAGCGGTAAGACATTTATCTGGGATGAGTGCTGGTGAGCGGCAGAGAGGAAGCCGTAATTTGTAGACAGAGTGTGACGATGTGGCAATTGGATCTAAAGAGTGATTGCGGGTCCAGTAGCCTATTGATTTATAAAACGGCGTGAATAATTCGTAAGGCAGAACGTGGGCGAGCAGATGTTCCCAAAGGGGCTATGTTAGAGGAGGCTTTTGTCTCTGACGAATGACCTGACAAGTGCTTGGGACTTGCAAGAAAAGATTTTGTGCGAGTCGGACAAAAGAGAGCATCTGACAAGTCCTGAGAAATTGCGGGGGCCGAAATATACTGCAGCTGCAAGCATGTCTAATGGCGCAATTGCTTGGGGTGATGAGGGTCCAGGCACTTGTTGACCTAGGATTTGGAGAAATTAGTATCGCGCACTTGTGAGCGGAGAGGTCCAAAGACAAATTGGACCTGTCACGATTGTCGGGGTTCGGAAGGCGGAAGGACTCCAGTGGCCGGAACGTAAATTAGAGTAATGGGATTCTGTCACCACGCCGTTGCGACGTAATTTTGCAGCAAGTGAAAAACAAGGAGGCTAGGGGTATATATAGGGGAAATCACCTATTGTACGGACAGTTGGCAGTTAGCACGGGAGAAAGACGGAGGACGCAGCGAAGAGTTGGAGTTGGCAGTTAGCACGGGAGAGAGACGGAGGACGCAGCGAAGTGTTGGACAGTTGGCAGTTAGCACGGGAGAGAGACGGAGGACGCAGCGAAGTGTTGGACAGTTAGACAGTTGGCAGTTGGCAGGTAGCACGGGAGAGAGACGGAGGACGCAGCGAAGAGACAGTTAGTGAGTCAGCGTAGGAGAAGGGTTCTGTGAACATCGACGGTTAGCGTGGGAGAGGAGATAGAGACAATTAGCGTGGGAGAGGAGATAGAGACAGTCAGCAAAACTAAAACAGCTATGAACATTTTTAACATAAAGAAGCTCTATCTGTATGAGTACGAGAATTTGACCTGTCTTCGATGGTAGGCGACCTGCATGCAGCAAACGACGTCAAGGAGTGGCACAACGAACACCTGGAATATTTCAGTGGATATGGAGAACCAGATATCGGCGAACCAGTGATATTGTGTTAGAGTCAGTGAGTGAATGTCAAGGCTATACACCAATTTGTCTCGAATGTAAGTTGTTTTTTGCGTTATTTACTTGTAACTCCCGTCCACCCCGACCTCGACCCGTGCTCCTCTCCCATACCAAAAGGGGTTGAAAATACACACAAACAAAGTCGTAAAAATATTATCAATCAAATTTATTCGAAAAATAATTATTAAAAGCAAATATCGACCTGCATTGCAATTTTAAAAATTCCCAGCCCCGTACACCCCACTCCTGGGGTTTAAATGGTCAATTGTCAGAATTAAACTAAGCGAAATCGATAACCCTGGATTTGACTCCAATCTCGGTAGCATTTGCGTTATTTTCTTGTTTTATCGGAATAAATGTTTTATTGGAATAATATCGCTATACTGAATGTGAACAATGATTCGTAAATATTGATTTAACTTTCAAATGACACAGATTAGTCAATTATCTAGAAATTTATGTGTGAACCACGCCCATCATACTATTATTAATATTTCTGATTGTATAATTGTTCTTCAGGTCTGCCCCATCCAGTTACATCAGTTCCACAGACTTCGAGGTGCGAAACATCCATCGGCCGACCCGAAGTCAAAAGAATTGAAAACCACATCCGTATTGGATTGTTTTTCATTTTAAATAAATGGTGCAATCGTTATTTCACTTCATTTTTTTCATTTAATTAGTATATTGACAATTGGGGAATGTGGTCAATGAAATTTTCTGTATTCTCTTTGTTTTAAAAAAAATATTTATTTAATTAAATTGTACGAGTTTCAGTCTGAATGTGGTCCCTCATGAGAGAAATTAACAACCATTAAAACATTTTAAAATATTTTAATCAACAGAACGACGTTTAGGTACATTTTTTCATAAGTGGTGTGACTAATAAACTATATTTTATGTATCTGGATGCCCATCGTTGCACGGTTTGTCATATATCCATAACCCCGATTTGACCAAAAATCTTTGTTACTTTTGCCTTATTTATATGTAACGATTCTCGAGTCCTATCCCTAAATGTGTTTACCTCCCATGCTGAAAGGGGTTGAATTAGTTGACCCAATCCTGGGGGTGGTAGACGTGTCTCACCCCGACAGTGTTTGTTTCCTGGTCGATTATAACACGTGTGCGAAATTTGGTGAAATTTTCTTCACGCCTATGCGTAACATACAAACACACTACTTTATTTGTTAGTCTAAAGTGTAACATGACCCTGAACTCACTGCTCGAATATAAACGTACATTTCCCTATATTCAGTCAGGAATGATAAACGTATCCTAGAATCCGTGGGGACAATTTTGGTTCCAGCCCAAAGAGCTGAAAATATTTCTGTGGAATCATGTGATGAGAATGGATTACCAAGACTGTTGATCTCGTGCATGACGAGATGTCTCAACCCGACAATGCAGCTTTCAATCGACAATTTCTCTCCTGTACGAAAGCACTGTCTGTAGCTCCATTGCTCTTGTCGGAAGTATGAACGTTCAGGTGACTCCAGTCCTAATCCTCAGATGTCTTGAGAACGAATGTTTCCACTGACTTTTCTTTCAGATAGGATGGCTAATACGAAATCGTGACTAATATGACTTCGCCATTACATATTTGAGATTGATGGCGTTTCCCTCTTGCAACCGTTTTGCCTTCAACGCAGGGGAGGTCGATTGAACTTCATGAAGCGAAACACCCGTCTGCTCATTACTGACGCGGCTAAATAATGTAATAAAATACCAATGTAATTCCAATCCCATCACTTCACCTTTCTATTAATTAATATAGCGCTATAATCGGAGTCCCGATAAATGAAAGTTTATATTCGCTTATGTTTTACTTCATTGTAGAAATTTATAAACATAAAATTTGATTAATTATATCTTTCTCAAATTAAGGCTGTGAAAGCCGTTCTCTTGCAGGCAGAACCTTTCTGGAAAGGCAGAAAGGGCTACCTTTGGGGATGCATTTTCCTCTCTTCGTTCCGCATCCCCAATTCAAATCCCTTGCTATGCTATTAAAGGAGAGTTGCCACCAAGTGTATCACCAGAAAAAAAGATGAATGAAAAATTAAGTACAGTGTGTTTCGTATTTTTTGAGAATGTTATCGTCCGTTTATTTATTAAACAAAAATTAAAACCTAAAATTGCATTCATATATCTAGAGATTGGTGCTCTGGAGCGAGTCATTTCAAACGAATGATTCATTCCCAGGAGCGGCTCTCCGCTCCCTTTGAACTAGAGAGCCAATGAGTCCAAAGACGTATACTATGTAAAACGCTCTTTGAAAGACGTTCCCTCCGTCTTGAAGGGATATATACATATATTGTAATAAACAAAAATAAATTACATTTAAATAAGCCACATCGTTAGTTACCAAATATGTAATAAACAAAATTGAATTGAAATTATAATTAGCCACCACGTTATGGCATCAAAAATGTAATATACAATAATGAAAGGAAGTTGAAATTAAACATCTTTTAATAAATATATAACAATTTAATAAACAAATTTACTCTCTGTTAATATTTTACGATTTAATATTATGCCACGACTTTGGTAAGAAACTTAATTTCAGGGCCGCCTATCGGGCCTCCAATAAAGATAATACAACAAATTACATCTAAATTTACAAAACACAATTATCCTTAACTTGAAAAATTATAAAAATTTTAATGAAAATATTGAAATCTGACAGTAATGTTATTTACAATAGAAGGTTTACAGCTGAGAAATTCATTTGAGTTACATTACAATTGTCTGGTCATCTGGGGCTCGTGTTCACTTAATTTGACTTTAACACTACACTAACAGGCAATTTTCACTGATTCTATTGTGATTTTGTTTTCAAACACAAAACACTTTCTGTCTATATAACTGTTGGTAGATTAATCATTACTCGCTGTTTACAGTTCAATCTCTGCTCTATTTGAAAAATCACTAGTACATGGCGACGGACAAATTGCAACTCAGAACAGGCGACTACTAACACAACACCATCGTCGGCTTGCCAAAACACACTCTCTCTGTTAAAGTTCTATATTCTCAATACGGACTCCTCTCAAATCACACTTCTTCCATCCTGCTCCCAGTAACTTAGACTTCGACAAAATTCCGCACGTTTATTCTGCATAAGCCGAAAATGCGCTTAATAGCCAGTATTCTCGTCGACAATACCATAAGTCATAATTCAATGGCCTCAGATTTACACAGCCAATAATGAATGATAAAATTTATTTACTATTTAAATACATATTTGTAATTACCACGATATATATATATATATACATATATATATATATATATCACAAACGGTTTACTGTAAAAATTCAGTTCGTGAGTGAGTCTGATGAAGGGGAAACAACTCAATCACAATTCTGGATAAAACTGAATTAAAGTTGTCAGGCGTGCGTGTCGTTTCGCTGGTTGGACAGGAAACAGTGCGGAGATGATTATTCAGGTCGTGCGATCGTCGACCCATCGGGCTTTGTGTTATTGCTTCTACAACCTCCTAACTGTTATCAGTTTTCGAATTCGATGTACACTCTAAATTTTAATAATTAACTTAATAATGACTGTAGTTCAACAACCATATGTTTGCAACTAGCCTACTGTGACAGGTCAACAGAACCTATATATTTGACGCACGTTCCTTGTATACCGACTGGTATTAAATTACTCGTTAGGTTTTTCGTACGTTACTCTAGTTACAAACACGAAAATAGCTTCAGAAACACCTAAAGATTTTCATAAAAAATAGTGATCTTTTTGCTGCCTTTCCGATCTAGGGCGCTCAGTATATGGAAAACATTTAATTATGTATTAACTTTCACCTGGATAATTTCTGGAGTGTCGAATAATCTGTCGATGATTCTGGTATTAATGATAACCTTTTAGTCTTAAACGTTTAATTGGTCGAGTTCAATTAATTCTTTCCCCTATCAGTCATGCAATATGTGTTTATTCGTCAAAAAATCCGGAATTCCGAAAATTAAATTTTAGAAGAGAGCTCAAATTGAAACGTAGTCTTAGATTTCTCTTTCCACGTGATTGACTGCATTGGCCAGTGAAGCTGACTCGTACTGCTACGTCAAAGACAATTGCAAAAAAACACTATTGTTCCAGTCAGTCCTATTACAAAATGTACTGTTTTACTTCCTAAAATCGATTATCATGTTGTCTTACTTTCGCGGAAGGCCCTCAATTGCCTTTCTAGGTTTCCGTTATCTTTGCCTTGTTTTACGGAAAAAAGAATTATTCTCGTAGTCACGGAAGATACAATATTGACAAATCAAATGCTGTGAAAATATTTACAATGGAAGAGCCTCATACCGACAATTCAAAGCAATAATCAGAAAATATTAGTCTCTTTAAGTATTCAGAAAACATGTAAATTAACAACGGTATAGTCTGGCGCATTCGGAAAATTATTTCTGTGTCTGTATACAGAAAGAGAGATGGAACGATAAATAGTAAAGACGTAAACTCACAGCTATTACAAAACCTACTTACGTCGTACAGAAATTGGAAAATTAATTTATCGACAGAAGTTAAAATAATTTGCATTTAATAGTCAGTATTGTCTTCAATATATCAACACGTATTGAAGTTCAAGTGTTATTTTTGGTCCGCTGTTTAACATGCTTTAAGTATTGTTATATGAGTAATTTAAATACAAATTCTCTGGAGTGCTTATATTATGAGTTAACATAATGGCCCTATAAATATATAAAGGTAATAAGTTTATAATTATCCACCCCTGGCCACACAACCGATAACGTTGACCACATTGAATGGTTCGGTTAAATACATCAACAGGATTGAGGAGGTAGTTTTTGCGCTTTCCGCCAAACAAGCTGCGTCTGGCTACAAAAGGAATAAGAGCTTGGGACATCCGAAGATTTTTGACAAAATTAAGTATTATTGACAAAAACATTCTGATTCTGGCTGTCCGTTAACTCGGAAGTATTGTCATAGAAGTTTTGGTCCAGAAACGTCGACAGTGAGATAAAAAAGGAAATACCTCAAAACGTTTGAAATGTGAGACGGGAGAAGGATGGAATAAAAATTAAGTGGACCGCCAGAGTAAACAATGAGATGGTACTAAGTACAGTCGAGGATCATAGATATAGGTTTTGTATAGTTCTTCGGATGAACGCAAAATGCAGAGGACAAATTATGAGAAGCGCTGCTATGTAAGGACAAATGTATAAATAATTGTATAGGATCCCCAAGAATCAGAACAGTAAAACAGAGCTTGCACTTTTGTTAATAATACTGAACTGTACTATATTGCTAGTGAGTTTTTGCAACTGTCTTTGACAGAGCAGTACACGTCGGCTTCACTCGCCAATGCACTCAATCACGTGGAAAGAGAAATCTAAGACTAGGATTCCCTTTGAGCTCTTTTCTAAATTAGAAAAACACGAATACCGGATTTTTTGAGGAATAAACAAATATTCAAAACTTTACATAACTGGTTGGTGAAAAAATTAATTGGACTCGGCCAGTTAAACTTTTTAGACGGAAAAGGTAACTATTAATCCGAGAATTATCGTCAGTTTATTAAAAAATGAAAGATTGGTTGGAAGATAATTAGATCATTTTTCATAATTAATAGTCGGGCCAGACGTAAGATAGAATACGTAATAATAATAATGAAAATTACTTGTGTTGAGAATTCATAGAATGGCTTTCGCCTCAACGCTAGAACCAAATAGGTTTGTGAAACACATATCCAGAATAACTCATTTTAAACCCATTACAATTAAGTTAAATCTCGTACCATAACGCAGAATGTAAAAAAGATACTTAAATATAAACTACATTAGTTTTTTTTTTTTTTAAGGCAACAGGCTACATGAGGGTAATCCACTTTGGGCAACTCCCCTTTTAATAGCATAGGAAGGGATTTGAAAGGGGGGATGCGGAAGGGTAGAGGAAGGTAGCCAAGGGTTAACTAGGGCCCCCGGGCTATAGTTTATTGATCCTACCCGGCATTCGCCTAAAGAAATGCAGGGAAAACCCTAGAAAAACCTGCATCGGGTAGGTCGGGCATTTGGTACTTGTCCCACGCCCTTCCGATGACGGGAGAGGAGTTTGCTGTGGGGACGCAGCTTACCCCTCGCTATGCCTTGGTCTGTTTAGGAGGCAGCTGGCCGACTATTCCAATAGGAATAGCGGACAACTCTTACCGTATGCCCAAGGTCTGCGACCCCGGAACATACACCTCTCAAAACAGACCGAGGTGCCTCGGCATGTGGGAACCTTAGTTCAAAAAAACCAGAGAGATGTGAGAGCATCCCTAAAGGTAGCCCCCGCCAGAGCTCTCTGGGAAGGTTCACCTGCGAGAAATCCTCTCGCAGGCTTACTTTCCAACTACATTAGTCAAAATTCATGCAATTTATTAATGTGACTGTGTATTAATATCTGAGAGTACATAGTTAAGTTCATGCATAAAGTAATTGTTAAATAAATAGTAAAAACGATTAGTTTTGTGAATAAGTATAATACATAAAATGTATGCACCAATGTGAAGAAATTCCTGTAAATATTTTAGTTGCAAAAACTAAAAGCCTGAGGAGAGACATTTTACACATTAAAAAACTGAATGATTGTAAAATTATTTATCAAAACGCCATTACAACCTCGTGTTATAAAAATTTTAGCGTGTGACTCGTTTTTTTTTATTCCATAGATTTATGTTTAATTTCTAAGGCACAATTTGAATTCATGCATTACTAAGACTCAACACATTTGAGAAATAATAGCTGCAATCAAATTTTTACTAATATTTTTCATTTGAAATATACGGTTTACGTGATCTCTGTATTTTCCTTCATACGCACGTGTTACATCTTATCGCTTCCTTGAAACCTTGTACTTGTGATATCGAGTTCTGAGAGATGACGTCCGAATACAGCAACCGTCGGGAGCGTGTGGACAAAGGTTGCGACCTAATGCCGTCTTATCTGTCAGTCAAGGCCGAGAGACATGGGAACTACATCGCACTTCTCCTCGTTGTTATCTCTTCACTCGACTGGCAATGGCCCAGACTAGCTCATTCAATACATACTGTTACGTAAGCATTGATTGCTTCATCGTGTTTACAAGATTTAAACTTGATCAACCCGAATTGCGCGGCTTTTAAATAATTATAATGATTTAAATCATATACAAGAGGCAAAAAGTTTTCATATAACCAACCTGAAGTCAAGTACATAAATATTATAATCACCATATTGTTTCGTCTTTTTCATGCGTTAAACAGTTATAAAGCTCATGATACCTTTTATTATGGTAACTTAAATGTAAAAATAATAGTTAGTTCTTGATATATTATTTATAAGTTACGTTATTAGCGGACCTCCATGGGATTCCTAATCCTTGTCCTAAGGAAATTTCAGTGAGAGACCATCGCAGTTTTATAGTTACTTCAGTATAGATTTTCACCATTTTTGACGAAACAACTGCATCAGCTTTCTTCACTTAATTACACCAGTAAAACAATGGGTTAGCGGCTGGATAACAGACGTTTGAGGTGTCGTCCAGGATGCTGTTCCCCGGATAGTATCCGAGTCGAGCCCAGGTGCAGACCACACGGCGTTTACCCATAAAACTGTTCCCAGCGCTTGTAATCCCACGCATGTAGGCAACAGTCTCGCTGCGATAGATGTATACGAGAGCTACATCGAACTGCTACTAGTCTCAGTCTATCTCTAGTATTTTACGGAGGACTCTCTGATGGTGCGGCATGAAAAGAGGCGTGGGTGAACGGCGGGATAACAGTCATTTGAGGTATCACTTCCATGACCTGCTCATGTTTGGTAGTATCAGAGACGAGACGCAAGGCAGACTACACGACGTTCACCCCTTAAACTGTCTGCATTGCTTCCAATCCCATGTTCGTGGATAACGGTCTCATTGCTTTCAGATTTCATGTGAGGGAGAGGCTGCGAAAGCAGCCTCGAACCGTGACTATTCTCCGTAGTGCGATGAATCCTGCTGATAATAGAACTCTGGTAGGGAGGCCTTCTCGCGGTGGCGGCACGTGCGAAGGTGAGGAGGAAGGGAGGTTCTTTTGGGGTTTTTTCTGAGAAGCTGCCATCTTGTACTGCCAGGAGATGGTGAAATTGACTCGGGGCGGTCGTCTAATCTTCTGGGATGTTGTAGGTGTTGGTGACCCCAGCACCAATCACACTACGGGAAGCTAACGGGTCCATTGGTGGGGACTCGTCTCCACCTCTTAGTTATCCGATGACGAAACCGCCTGGCCATAATTCTTCTCATAGCAATAGCCTGTTACTGTGTGAGGCAGATAGCCCTAACTTGAGAGCCATTATAGGAAACTAGAATGTTCCGACAAGTTTCAATGGTCTTCGGGAAAGTACATCTCCACCCTGCGGAGCGACCATGAGCACTCGTGCTAACGGAGCTATGTGCGCGGCCGACCAAAGCTGTCCTTCGGGCAATTTGGTACCTCCGGGTGCGTCGAGTCCCTGGTCTATCCTCCAGCCCAGCTGGGTTTTGGTTCTCCAGGTCCCAGCCCGACACACGTTGAGTCTGACTCGAGGCGGTATGTGAAAACTTCCTTCTCTCCTCCTCTGGAAGCAGGACCCAGCCCGCCAGGAATTTAGGTATCATGGTATCCCCGTTCCCTCTTCGGATGGACCGAATATATATATATATATATATATATATATATATATATATATTAAATATATATAGTCAAACATTGCAAGAAACGTTGTTAAAAAATTAATGCTCTCCGTCAAACAGATAAAAAATGAAATACGAATAATCTTCGGAACCTACTAGCTCTATCTCTGAATTATACCGAGAGAGTTTCCAAACGATATTTATACTTTCGATATTGTTTGGAAATTTTATCATATTTAGAGTGTTTCACACCATATAAAAACATTACATCCACAACCTTGACGCCTTCAGTGACCCAACCTCCAGAGTGATAATTTCACTCGCTTTTCCTTTGCAAAATGAAAATTCAAGCAACAATGTGCGCGATTAATTATACATAATTACTTTCCACGAGAGAACAGAGTAATTTATTGTTTCTCAGAGTAGGCCTATAAGTACTTCAGGGAAATTAATCTCCAAGTATCAACCATTACTTACATTTAAACAACATATATGGACATGATACCAATGAAATAATTTTAGGATTTAAAGTCAATGCTATTTCTTAATTATATAGCCCCATATTTATTATCAGCGACGTAAAAAGATAAAAATGTTTCTTATTTAAGTTTTTATGTGTCTGATAAAAAAATATGGGGCTATATAGTTTAGAAATTACCACGAATATCAGTACAAATATATCCATAGAAAATTGTTGATCAATCACTTATATATAAAATGTACATATTTAAGTAAGGTTGCAGATTAATTCATTTAAACCATATTGTGATAAATCATTACTATATTATTTTTATTTATGTAGATGACATATCATCATTCGCTACATTTTGATAATTTTTCTAATATCTGCTTTACCCGTTTTGTCTGAATGATCTTCAGAGTTTTTAACGATATTTCGTTTCTAGTTCTTGCTAAATAATTCTTCTTCGTTCCGCCATTAACATAATTTCACTATTTTATTTTATTGAATTTCTTCTTTTTCCCTCAATTCCTGTTCTCTCTTTCAGTCCATTTCTGCCTACCTTAACCCACATGTGACTTCAAATGGAATACCTGAATATCTTCACTAAATATTTTAATCCGTAATAACATCGTAAATATTTCAGTTTTTATCGTATTAATGGCCTAAACACTAAATATTTTACCAAATTTTACGGTAAAAATGTTCCATTCGAATGAGCTTTGCACTCCCATAAATGATTATCCACACCGCGGAGCTTCGTTAACTCCTGTTTTCTTTATCCAAAGTATTCCGTATTCTTTTTCATTATTTTTATGAAATGGTTGTCGACGTTGATTTAATTACTTTGTATCTTAGGTAATCTGAAATATTTTCTTGTGCATACCCTTTGTCAACAAGTTTATTGCCTATTTTAAACTTTAATTTTTCAGTGAACCACTCACAAATTCATTGAGCTACATAGAACATGTATATTTCCAATAAGAAGATTAGAAAACTAAATCCTTCTGTTTTAATTATAATTAAGTAATCTATAATTAAGATTGAAGGGCTGAGCGGCCGCTTCGATAGTCGCAAACAACAGCTAGGCGGTTTGGTGAATATCGCAGAGGGTTTGCGAATTTGAGGTTCACCAAAGAGAACGAATGGAATTGACAGCATAATCAGACGTTACCACAGTTAATTGAGATCGTGGATCATCTGAGAGGTAGTTGTCACTTAATTTATTGTGAAATTTGCGTGATTGGAAGCAGTCAAATATTGTATCGACAATTGGTCCGGTTTAGAGACGAATAGAAAGAAAAAAAACAGAGAGAGGACTTTGAGTTTCTTGAAGGAGTGTGTGTGTGGAATCGCTCAACGTGGGAGTTCTCGAGAGTTTTCCAGCTGAGGTGCTGAACACTCGTGACACAATAGCCGCACTGCTGCAGACACGACGACACCACCCGATTACGTGGGTTTTGAAAGACACATGGCTGCCGTGGTTAGTACGTGTCATTAAAATTCCCGTAATTCAGCCAGTAATTACGCATAAATGTCTATCATGATCGGAGAATAATATTCAGATTGATCTAAGCCAAATTTAAGTTGATTCATTTGTGATGTATTAAATTAACAAAACAAACGATATTTCATTTTCAATTCATGACACTAACTATTTAATACAATTTTGTTATTTATTAATAAAGTGTTTTTATTAATTACATTATAAAAGGTTGTGTGTAATGAGATCGCAAATCTTATTACAATAGAAAGACAGTCAGAAAAAAAATAATGGAATGAAAATTGGTGCACAAGAGGAATGCCTGATAGAAAACGATCTCGCTTTGTTAAAGAACAGTTCGAATAGGGTAATGAAAAAAGTTACGACTCCTCAGACCCACTGAACCCATTAAAAGGCATTGTTACGTAGGAATATTGTCGGAGATAACGTCGTTGTGTGTCCTCTTTGAGGTTTCCATTCATTAAACATCCATACGTTTCCTTATAAAGTTATATCGTGTATATGAATGAATGAACTGCAAATAAACATTCTTCGTGGCAGCTATAATATAATATAAAATTTTGTCTAAATTTAAATTAAAACTTGACGTAGGCCAAGAACAAAACGTTTTTGCCTGTGTGTTTAGTTTCTTTGAATCACTCTCTAGTAACAACGAAAATTTTAATGTTTAACACATTTTAGTTGAGACACTTCACTGCGTAATAGTAAAATCTTTTATGCCATTTGATTTAGAATGAATCTGAAACTTTTAATCGACTCCACAAAACTTTACTGTTACGTTGCGAAAGTGTCCATTAAACTTTTAATGTCTACTCTATTTCCTTTAATCAATTTATCTAACATGTCCAACCTATATTTCAATCTTTTACTATTCTTAGATTTTCCCAGTAGTATTTTTTTTTCAGGTAAATCGTTCAGAAGCTAGTATTTTCCCATAATCGTGCATGGTTGTATTTATTTAATTTTAAAATAGAGCTTGCACACCAACATAATTTGGTATGCTTGCTGCTTTACGGCAGGCTGGTTGATTAGAATAAATTGTATACAAAGCGCAAATGCTGGCATTTTTTTGGCCGATTTGATTTGATTTATTTTCCTCGTATGAGGAAATAGGATACGTCATTACATAAAATAGCAATAGTCGAGCAGTGATTTAACCTAAATGTAGCTGTCTCTAGTTCTGTACATACTTTAGACCGATAGTGCATTAATTGAACAGATATAAATTACATTGAATTTTATTGCATCAATCCCAACAAAGATACCTCCGAAATTATTGACGACTAGAATACATAAATATACTACTTGAGTATTGCAGTGTATAATTGTCCCTCAGTCTTCAGCCAATACGAAAGATTAAATTGATGAAATTATTATCTAGATTCATAATGTAAACAAATAGTCGCCATATTGGAGTCACTAATATGGCACGAAAATTAACTTACATTTTCCGTTGGTATCGTGAAATATTTCGTATTGTTTTTTATTATCATTCGATAGAGTATTACTGGATAAAATTATACTTTTCATTTAATGAAAATATTTCTGCTTCATTACATTACGGAGAAAGGAACTATTTCCTTTATTTGTCGCGTAGTAACGACTCCCTCTCGCGCGACGTCATGGTACCTTGGAGCGCAGTAATTTAACACTTAATGATCACGTTTTTTAATTATAATCCTTTCTACTTTCATGCTACGGGTTTCACTCCCCAACACTACCGTCCCTCGTGTTTTGAAAAATATGTACCAATTTTTGTTGCAATTTGTTCACGCGTTTATATCTGTATATAAATCAACGTAAATACGTACATACATACATACATACAAATATACATCCTTTTTTTATTATATAGATTAGGAGTTAACATAAAAATAACTAAAAATGGGGAACCCGAATTTCCCTGTCTAATATAACTAAAAAAACTATATAGTAATAATAATAAAAATAATAATTCTTTAACGTTACTAAGGCTATAATATAATATTTGCATTACTCAAAAAACTAAATACGCACAAGGTAAAAAAGAAATATTTATAGAATTAACTATCATGAAATTAGAATCACACCAGAATAAACGCCACACACTATGAAGAAACACAAATGACGGACAAGTCACTACACGAAACAGAACGACGAGGGTTCTGCCCTTATGTAGAAACTCCAGGCCGTACAAAAGCAAAAGAGCAGATAATACCAACAGAGACTTAGCAAGTTATGAAATAAGTAGTCCTCGATCATCATCGAAAGCTTTGAAAAAAAATATTATATATTAAATGATTCAAAATAACAGATACGTTTATATGTGATATTTAAAAAAAATTAGAATCCACTCATCAGAAGACGAAAGTAACGAAAATATTACTAGTTTTTAGACGACTGGAGTTCTCTCCTGCCTTGGAACTGTACGACTAATATACATCTGAATACATTTATAGTCTACATATTATTACGGATATGATAAAGTTATTCGTTTATAAGTTACTTTGTCAATGAAGTGTACAGTAATCCAGGCGAGAGCTTTGAAACTGTAGGAAATTTCAAGCAGATGTGGAAGAGGCTGGTTGCAGGGACGCAGTGCAGGAAACAGGAAATTAGGGGGCCAGAGCGGAACGAACGCCGACCTCTGTTTACTCCACAATTGTGCCAGGATCTTTTTAGGAGTGTGTAAAATTCTTTTCCAACAGAATTCTAAATTGGGTGGCCGAGGTAATCCATGGATGGGCAGAGAGAAGGGGCTGCAGTAAGGAAAAAGTTGAAGAAATATGATACGGACCAGTCCACTGGAGAAAATAAAACCTGAGTAGGATAAAGGACAAATGAGTATAGGAATGAAGCGAAAATGACATCTACAATCGGTTCAAATGGTATAAAATATAAAGTGTTAGACTGTCATCAAAATAGGTGGCTGAACACTTTACAATTTCACTCACTTAGGTAAGATCAATCACAATGGATGCCGTAAAATCGAAATAGGGAATTATTCATATTGTTTGGGCTCAATTGAAATTTTATATATGCCAAATACAGTTTGATAAATTGAATTTTTAAATTATATCCACAGAATTGCTTTCATATTATTATATTTCGTACAAATCACTGAAACGTTCAATTATTTGTATCTATGACTATTGTCCCTTAATTTTACTTTTCTTACATTCCCGCTGGAGTGTTTAATGTTCATTTAATTACGGATAACTTTCCGAACACGTGAATTTACTACCGCGACGATGATCTGAACTTAAAGACCTTAGTGTGGGTTCTGCATCAAGACTGTTCCATTTCTTACTGGATAAATTAATTTAAACGAGCCCATGCGGTACTGTTTCAAGTCAAACGCGTTACGTTATCATCGAATTTCCTTCCGTTAACCTACCGCTACATATGAAGTGCGACCACATCAAAGTAATGTTTTATTCTAGAATGTTATTTACAAGTATTTGGTTCCCAATAAATTTTCATTGAGCTTACCGAACATTTCAAGTACCTAAACGTGCTAAGGCTAAGGCTGGTACAGTCCATATTAAATACGCAAAGTGTTATATAATACAACTATAAGACGCGTGTAGCGCAGTTTGAGGGGAGACAGTGCGGAATATACACTTACACCACACGATCTGTCGCGGACAAGCTCTAGGAGCTTACTGCAGCTTTTGGCAGCACACGTAGCGGCTCACCAAGAAATGTGACGCGCACTATAGCCTTCATTAGTGAATGCAAATATTGGGCACGGTATTTAAGAAAATTTCTCTGTTTTGTATACTGGGATTCCAAAGGGCTCGGGTCTATTATTAACATATTTAACGCGTTATTCATTGCTCCACTAACAAGTTTTTTTACTAAATATTCCTTGTTACGTCTTGTTTCTCGCTTATTCTAGAAAATAAAGATTTTATTGACACTTCCACACCATGTACCTTAGAAATAAAAGTAAATTGGGCAGACACAATTTAAAATTTTACTTTTTCAAATGGCTGGTGGCAGTTTGATAATACTTAAAAGTTTCTTACGTCTCTGTACAAAAATGTTAAATTCGAATCGGTCCATCCGTTTAATTGTGAAAGGAGAATAAATTCAGCGTGACAGACAGGTAGTTGGATTATTTCAGTTTCGGACCCCTTTAACATTAAACGTAAATAAAAAATACTAAAATTCACTCGATTTTAAGAAATATGCAGACAAAAGTATTACTATTTTTATATACATTTCTCTGCGAGTATTTATGAGAATCATGGGGAAATCATTACTACATTGTTGTTTGAAAATCACACAAGCCTTGAGACCAAAAATGGATAAAGAATTTAACTGCCACTTGTTTTGAATATATATCATTTTCCCTCCTCTTTTAAGATTACAGAAGTTAGTTTCCTCTTCAAATCCGCGAAATTCCAAGTTTTCTCGACGCTAAATCAGGTCACTGTCAACTGCGAACAGGACTGAGAAATCACTTCTGTATTTCCCCACAACGTTGGAAACACTGACATATTAAAAGACAGAAACATTTCAGGATCATTTGTTTTCCCGAACTCTCCAGAAAATAATCGAATTCTATGTTCACGAAGCTTTCTATTAGGTATTAGTTAATTTTCTTCTGAATTACAAGTTCGTAGAGCATCTTAGTAACGTTCCAGATCCGTAAAATCTAAATTTTAAAATTTCCGAATTTCGTTACCTATTTTCAAAGCCAAAAGTGTTGAAACAAACAGAATATTCTATTAATGATGTTTACATTTTTTCATTAAAGTGCACCTGAACAGTCTCTTGGAACTAGTTCTAAAATACCTATATAATAATCTTCAGACTTCTCATTTATTGCAAACCAGTACTTAGCAACAATTGTGTTGTTTATATTTTCGTAACAAAAATATTTTAGAGAATAAGAAAGATTGCCAATTCAAACAAAATGGTGATAGTATAAATACATAAATACCACACAACGTTTCTGGGATCCTTGTGCCTTTCGTCAGGTGCGAAGAAGAGTCTAGAGCGACACAACTGCACTTGTCAATTGACAAAACTCAAAAACCAAGGCTTTCTTTCTTATTTATTATTTTCAATCAGACGTAATTTTTTTTATTTTTAAAAATATTTTAGAATATAGATTAGCTGGTTTGCTCGTCCTTCATGAGGGGAAGAGAACATTATTTAAGGTCTTTTACCTTTTGGCACAAAAAATTGTCTAAAATGTATACTATCGATAATATAGTGATAATCTTATCTTTTACTTTTTAACGCGTTTCTTATAACTCATTGTTCCAGTATCAAGCTTCTTATAAAATACATTTTAAATCTCTTGCCTACCCTTGACAAAGAAGATTTTGTTTACCTACCAATACATGTCCTTTAAAAATAATAGTAGCATACTGAATTTTAAGTATTTCATATGTTGAAGGTAATTTAAGGCAGTCTCAATATATTAATAGTGGCAAATTCTATCACCAAGGCCTTGGCCAGTTGATGTCCAAAATCTAAAAATCGCTGTTCGATGTTGCTCTATCACAAAGCGAAATCCACATCACGCCTAGTTGCAGTTTAAAGGAAAATAATGGATTTTTATCGCTGAAAAAGAATTACGCGGGTTACATCTTGAAACGACGAAAGACTACAATGAAAGTCATCTTCTCAAGGTAAATTCATTTCACATTAATTTGCGAATAGTAAAAGTTTCTAACTATGGGTCTATTTCCAGTAACCCCTCAAAATATTTACTTATACTTTAAGATTATAATTTATTATGAAGCAAATAAATCTTAGCCAAATGAGAAAACATGTCATATAAATTGGGCCCAAGTCTAATTTTAAATTTTTCCATTTGGTTACGCGTAGAAGTGAATTTATGTAGTGCCATTATAAGTATTTTTGTACACAATATTAATATTAAAATATCTATTTGTTATGTTTATAAAGAAAAGTAAAAAGTAAAATAGATCCATTATTTAAATGTTCACACAGTCGCAAAAGTATCAACTTGAGAAAATTTCGTAATTACTAATACGATTCTAATATTTTCTGGGATAAATTTCCTAATGCATCCAATTATTCCTTACGTTTGTTCACAATTAGCTTGAATTAGATAAATTAATCCCCTGGAGAAAAGGTAAACGTGTATTCAGGGCCAGCGTAAATCATAATGGACGACGTATGACGATCCGGTAGCCTCATATGACCTTAGGTGAAGTTAGGCTGAAGTTATCACCTCTGACGAAACATTTAGGGTCCTTCGTAACTTATATGGCACTTTATAGTACAATTCGCATTGCCTTAGAGAATTTTTTTATAATTTTATTTATATAGTTACAATAATTTTCAAAACAACTGATCACTTTTATTTACCAAGGTGTGTAAAAAATATTAATATTATTTATTCATAAAAACTTTATCATCGAAGGTGAAGGAAGGAAGGAAACAAGAGATTCCTTGAATTTTTATATTGTAGTTCTAATACATCCGTTTAGATATACAAAAACGTCACTGTTTCAGTGAGATAGAAAAGAATGTTGTCCTACACAGTTACGCACTCTGGAAAGGAAATGCAAGCAAGATAACACCAATGAGTCTACACTGGCCTACATTAAGACTTCCCTATACACTTACGTCAAAAACGTTCCGCTTTCTTATTTCATATATACATATATATATATATATATATATATATATATATATATATATATACACGAGGAAAGTTCCAGAACATAACATAACAAAAAACACAAAAATATTTATTTCTCAAAGCTGTCTCTCAAAGCGATGTTCAATAACTTCAATACCCTGTTTAAGGTGAGAACCATCGAGCTCCTCAAAAAAGGACATAAACCGCAGACTTCAATTCTTCATTAATGGCAAATACTTTACCACCGAGCCATTTTTTTAAGTTTTAAAAGAGAAACTAGTCCGCGGTAGCTAAACCTGGCGAATAGGGTGAGTGAGGAAACAAGTCCAACTTTAACTCATATATATTGGCCATCGCGATAATGGATGTGTGAACTGGTTCATTTTCGTGATGAAACAACCAGTGGCGACCAACTATAGCACGTAAAATAATTGTCTGAACCTTCATATTAATTCTTATCAGAGTGAATTTCGATTGCAGCGCACGCGCTCACGCTAATGCAGTCAGCTAGCCATGTGAGTGCTACAAGCTGCTGAGTCCAGGATTTTTGTGTGGAATTAAAAATTCGTCTATTCAACTGTGGCACCCGTAAAGCTCAACACTGCCTCTTTTTTGTGGTACAAATCGGTCAGCACTTTGCCTCCAAACCGGGCAGTGCGTCTTCAAAATAAATTTGAACCATTCAGCAATTCAAAATCTTTATTTAAAGTAGTTTCACATATCTCTTTCCGTGCAATGTTTTTTTTCTTTTTGAAGATATTCAATTAAAATTATTCCACGCGAACCCAAAAAAACTGACGCCTTGACTGCCGGTATATGAAACAGCGTTTACCTTCTTTCCAGCCGATATTCCACTTTCAGTCCATTGTTTTCACTATTCCTTCGTCCCAGGTGTTTAATCCATGGTTATGAATCGGCGACTCGGCAAACATTCGACTAAAACATCCTCACGATACTTCGATGTTCATCTTGGCAGCTCGTACGGCCTCGTTTAAACTCTGCCAACCAATATTTTATTGTTCTAAAGGCAGGAGCAGATTCCTTCAGACTAGAATCTAGCTCTACTTTGATATTGGTTGGACTTGAATATTACAAATGAAAGTATTGTATAACATAAAGATATCCGATTTTTTCCATGGTTACAAACTCATTGAGTGTGTTCACAAATGCTGGCTGTCAAAAACTAATCCATGCAGCGGCTTCAAACTTAAGCTTCCGAAGGTTGGTACTACAACTACGCAACATCAAGTTTGTCCCTGCTAAATTTAGAGAGGGTTCCACGTATAAAATGTTTCGCTCCAAGAATGGTGCGTTGCTTTGTGTGCGGGAATTGTACAAGTTAGTGCCAAAAATGGGACCGCTTGCAGGGTCGAAGACCTGGTTTTCCGAAAGCGGCGAATGATAGAGAGAAAAACTCAGACAGCCTGAAATATGACGGCAAGAGTCCAAACATGAACACTACTGGACATTTTATAAGCATCACAGCGTAATAAAATATTTGTTGGGGAGGATGGCATTTATTAAAAATTATTAAGATGATTTTAATTATTACATCCACTATGTAATTTTGTCATAACACAATGAAAACATTACAAAATGTGAATTTTACTGAGACAATTTAAAAACATGTGTCAGTGAGATCATAATTAATGGTAAATATTATCGAATTTTTGTGACAAAGAGATAAGAATTATGTATTATTATATAGGAATGTCAAAAATGTAGTCATAGAAATCCCTTCTATACTCCGTCCAAAAATTGCTCAGAGCTCAACCTTTATCCGCGTCTTATAGATTTCTCGCTGGTAGTTTCCCATACTTTCCACTCTTACCTCTCCAAGAGGGTTTGTCCTACATCACGTTTATGCGAATGTCGGGTAGCATTCTTAGCAAGGTAGCCAAGGGTTAACTAGGGGCCCCGGGCTATGGTTTAAGGATCCTACCCGGCAGGGAAAGTGATGCAGGGAAAACCCTTGAAAACCTGCATCAGGTACATCGGGCATTTGGTACTTGTCCCACGTCCTTCCTATAACGGGAGAGGAGTTTGCTGTGGGGACGCAGCATTCCCTTCTCCGAGCCTCGACTAGTTTAGGAGGCAGCTGGACAATTGTTCCAATGGGAACAACAGTTACTGTATTCTCAGGGTTTTCAACCCCATATACACTTCACAAAACAGGCCGAGGTACTTCGGCTTGTGAGAACCTTAGTTGAAGGCATCTCAAAGGTATTAATAAAAATACGATGTCAGATTGGACACAAAACTGCGAAATAAATCGGCAATCGGAGCTTTGTAATCAAATTTTTATAATTGGGGTAAAATAGACAGGAAAGCTTAAATCAGTAAATGGAATTACTGCTGCCGTTGTCACCAGATGATCAATGAAGCTATGCAGTAAAAACCTCCAGCATTTACTCTACATATTCCGTACCTTTTACTCGTGAAATGCTTCTTTGTGCCTCAGTGAACAAATTGCACAATCATAAAACTAAAAGGAACGAAGTCAAGTTGTTTTTTATAATTTAGTAACTTTTATCATTTAGAATTATTGAGCAGAAAACTTCTCGATTAAGGTTTAGCTTGATATAGTAATATGTGATCAGCCAGTTCTCGAGTTTGCACTCGGATGCAAATTCGAGAAATCTTTATACATCATCTTCACGGGGAAAGCCATCGTTATCTATGTCATCAGAATGATTAATATGTTTATTAACTACTTCCAGCACGAAAAATATCATTAGTGGCCAAATAACAAACAAAAAATAAGTGCTAAATTAAATACCACACAAGGTATGTGCAATCTTTGTTGCTTTCGTCAGGTGATTAAATAACGCGACACAGCCGCATAGATCTCGGGTGATTAAATAACGCGACACAGCCGCATAGATCAAGTGATGAACTCAAAAAAGTTTTTAGCACGATTTATTGTCTTCTGGAATGCGGTGGCTAGAATCATAAAAAAATATTTTTGAAGACGTCGCAAGAAATACGGCTAAATAAACCATAACTCCAAGTGTTACATATAGTTTCATTCTTTCTGTATCCTTAACCCTAATAATTTTAATCAGACACCAATTTTTAAAAAAATACTTTTTAATAAATGTCTCCAATATTATTTAATTAAATAAAATAATGAAGTTACGGATACGTTTATACAAGGTCAATAGTAATTGGAGGAACTAGTAGGACATCTGAAGAAATCCTTTAATTAATGTTCAATCATTTCCATCAGGAGCTTTCAGCTTACAAACTTGCCATAATGATCTGTTTTCCTTAAAATTACGTATACTATACAATAAAATCATGCCCTTATGTGAGATGCATTGTACATTGTATGTGATTTTAAGGAAAGCAGATGATTATGGCGAGTTTGTAGCAATGCATTTGACATATGGGTGTGATTTATTTAATTGATTTATACACAGTCGCATAAACTTCTCAGGCCATTAGTGACTCATTATAGGTATTAATTTTACCTTGTCGAGGTACTAATTGACGAGACTTTCATGCCCTCGCCGGGATTCGAACCCGGGGCGTCTGAGATGACAGGAGGTCGGCAGGTGTGATTTTATTGTAAAGTGTACATGATTTTAAGGAAATCAGATGATTATGGAGTTTGTAAGCTTAAAGCTCCTCATGGAAATTATTGAAGATTAAATAAGGGATATATTTTCAGATGACCTACATGTTTGTACAAGTTTTATTATTTAATTTTTAATTTAGTCATGAACTTTCTTCAATATGCCCGAAATATTTCTTCCTTCACATCTTAATTTAAATATTGAGTTAATCGGTTCTTCCAGTCCGCCACTTATCTATTACTGAAATCCTATATGATAATACGGTCTTGGTGACCATTAATCTTTATCCAAACTTATGTCGGGTACATTACCAAATTTTAAAAACAAATTTTTATATTTACAAATTAAAGCGGATATTAATTGTAAAATTATGCATAAGCGTCCATATAATACTAGTGTAAAACTATGACTCCTATTTGTCGACGTGTATTCACCACACTGAAAGACTGAGCGCCTGCACGCCTGCAACCAAACACGCACATGCGATCGTTGGGTAGCATAACATCCACGCACACCAACTACAGATATCTAATTATCTTCTATTCGTCTGCAGAAAGAATTTTGAATCGGTTTCAATTTTTCGAAATACAAAGTGTACTCTATTTTATCTTAATGAATCCTTACTTTAAAATAGATTTCCATATATTTAAAAGCTATTTTAATGTTATTTAAAGAATTAAGGAAATGTATATCATTATTCTGATGTCTCGACAAAATACTATATTCCCATTTATTAGGCAATTCGTTTTTATAATTGCCGTTTAAAAAATGTTTTATTTTAGCAGTCCCCCTGCTTTCCATATCCACTTCTTTTTGTTTACGTACGCTGTTACTCCTATTTCTCTAAGGCAACATATATTTTATTTGCTTAACAAACATTCAACAAAAAACGCTGAAAAACTTAGTACCGATCTAAATAAAGCTTTATCTTAATATCATATAATTTTAACAAACTAAGTTAATGTAAAATTTTTACAAAACCAGAATCATTATGAAAAAATATCCGATTTTCGAAATAATATAAATAAATAAATACTCGGCTTTATGTCAAGAAAAAATTGGTTTATTTTGGTTGAAACATTCAGGACAGAAAATCTTTACCATTAAATTGTTTTTCGTAATTTATACAAAATTATTAAACCTAGAGATCGTTAAAGAACACGAAACATCGTTTTTCAATGTTTTGTTAATAAACATAATTTTCTGACATAATTTCGTGTATTTACTTATTTATAAAAAGATTAATTTTTAGGACTTATTTACTTTAATATTAATAACAACAGTACGATGAGTTTTAGAAACGATATTTATAAATTACAATCGCACAAAAATATGCAACTAATAAAACATATTAAATGGAAGTCAATAAACAGTTCAATGAATATCGATCATCGTAGTCGATTGAAAGTATTGACGTCTATAGGACTCATAATTATTACCTTATAAATACTTAGCCTGTTCATTCTTAGGAACGAGTGATTTTAGAATATATTTACGTTTTTTTCCCAGGGATTCCGAAATTAGTGCCATATGAATTCCAAACACGATAATTTTGTTCACTTTACATAGAAATACGGTCGGACGGGGTGCGATTAAACTTTACATCGTTGTTACGCCACGGTTCTTAGTGATATAAATACGGCAGCCGCCATATTAACAGGAAATGGCAAACGTTCAAAAAACTTTAAACCGTAACCACCTTCAACAGGCATATAAAATTCTTTATAGCAAAACAGATCATCGGGTTTTCTATGAAGTGGTAAATAAATTCGAGATTAACAGAAATTCGTCCACCATTTCAAAACTGAATCTTCCCAATATGTTTTTATTTTTTATTGGCGTGTGTTGTGAGCAAACAAGCATGAATGTCAAGGGAGGTGGACAGATAATCTTATAGATAGAACCAATAATTTACAAACATGTTTAATATAATATATTGATACTTGAAATAGTGTTGTTAGTAACGCGTTGCATAAAACGATAGTCTGTCAAATGAATAGCGTACATTGTAAACAAATCTTTGTGCCAAATGCTAACCCTAACGTTAAAAAAATTCACGCATTGAAGCTTTGACAGGTAAGGATGAGGTCAAGGTTTTTAAATACTTGGTGGCATTTTATGAATTACTGCATATATAATCATAAGATTAATAAAAATGTATATTATAATTAATACGCAAGTACTAATTAATAATTAAAAATTATATATTTGAAAAATACAACGACTAATGTACATTGACAAGAAAATTTTAACGTGACCAAAGCTGTGAATAATATTACAATTTTAATTGCATAATAATCATTATTGCAATTATTAAGTCTGTTCATTCTCAATTAAAATTGAGTTAATAATTGCTCTTCAGTATTGTAAAATTTATTATATTAGAAAATATTATAATTATATCGAACAATAAAATATATTTAATTTAATGTAATTTTGGATGTTATAATTTTTTATATTGTGGCGCCACAGTACCTGAAATATTAGAATTAATTGTAAACAAAATTGATTTTCAATGGAAGACTATAGGGTTTTATTCAAACTACAACGAAAATAAAAAGAAAAAATGCGGCAATGACCGTTCTTATGGTTCCTTATTTAAGTTCCCAGCGTTGCAACATTTATTAAGATTTACTTTTATTCATACGCAAGAGTATAAAACCATTGCCTCGGTAATCGGAGAAAGAATTGGAAGTAAATAAATGGCAGTGACAGAAACTGTTTAGAACTAGAAGTAAACTTGATTTGTAATTTGTTCAAATGGAATGACTTTATAGAAATATTTGCCATTTTCTATTCCGAAATTACTCTCCTAGAATTTAGACAATGTAAATTTTAAATATCTCCATCAGTTGTATTCAGAATAGGTGCCAAATGGTGGTACCCGAAATAGTAAGAAATAACTCTGTTGTTTTAAACGGAAAAATATTTCACTTAAATCAGCTGTAAATACAATTTGCGAATATTATTTGTTAAATGTGGTTTTAAGCAGATTTTAGAGAAGATTGTTTTAATGGAACGACGACTGAATGTAACAAGTGAAATGGAATGTAAGATGGAAATATTTTTGAAACTATCGTTTGAAGGGTAGTTATAATGAACTAAAAGATCTCAAAGCGAAGTATCATTAAACTTAGTTTGACCAATTTTTTCGTATGAATTAGTCCACACATATTGTAATAATTTATATTTTTTTTTAGACTTTTTTATTATTTAATGTTCTATCTTATCACTAGAACAAAATTTGAAGTTAATGAATAACGTTATGAACAAAGTTATCTTTTCAGTTAATTATCGAGGAAGATCATTTGTGATGAATAAACAGTTATTATTCGACTATAATTTGGGACTATTGTAAAACTCTCCGTGAATATTTTTGAAACAAAAATGAGGAGAAATTTTCATCGGCACTGGCCATTTCATTTCGTTAAACAGCAAGGGGAGATTCAATTTGATGCCCAAGCTTCCCCAGAATACTTTTTCTAACCAAATGTCTAAATTATATAGTAGTTAATATTAAAATTTATACAACATGAATAAAAAAAATGCACAGAATAATACTACTGTGTGTATTGCCGATTGTTTCGAGAATATTGTGTTTTCCGAGCTCTCTTGTTAGCCTGCGAGTGTGGACTTGTAAGGTACGAAGGCCGGACTCTGCCCACGCAGCTATGAGTCAGGAGTTCAACAACACAGCTCATGTGGTCCACATCTTTAGGCCCTCTCTAGCCGCAAGGTCAACAACAGTTTCTTCGTGACGAAGTTCACAATTCTATTGTCTCATACTCTTGTGTTGCCGGAGATGAGTGTTTATAAACTCCATTAAGAATTAAATAACTAACTGGTCAGGAAATCTTCAAATAACGTGTAGCTAACTTGCATATAATAGCAACAAGAATTACAGTTTTTAACGTGACAACCATTATTTATTACACTTCTCTTCTTATCGAAAGAAATGGTGATCGTCTACGTTTAATCTGGCATCATTCCATTCTTGAACAGCTGCTCAGGAGAAAAATATGAGATAAATTACCCTCGACCAGCAAATCAGAATACTGAGAATTTGTGTCTTTACGACAGGAACAGAGAAAGAAAGAGAAGAAAGCTGTGAATGGAAAAGAATAACCCCATATTTGGAAATTGTACATATTGGTAATCAACCTCCAAACTATTCTCTATAGATCTAATAATCCTTTCCCTTTCTAAGTTGGTTATTAATAAGTCATTAACTGTTATTTAAGAACCATAATTGCTACATGTGGAAGTTCCCTGAGATTAACATAATAAACTTATTTTAGAGGATTTTAGTTACCAAATATCAAAGCAATTTGACTGTTCCCCTTCTGAATCATCGTTACATGCTTCATTAACATTGACCTGACATCGGAAAAATGTACGAACAATGTTAAGTACTCTTTACACAGGGGTGCTGAAGTTACTAATGAGTATTTAAATGGCGCCCTTTAGATGGTCAGCGGCTAGACCAAGCGGACTTGAATATCGGAGATTCGGCACGCTGGCATCTTAGTTACGGACACTGGATAATATGAGTGAACGAGCATTAACTTATAATTTTTTGAATGAAGTGGAAATATATCCCAAACTGAACCTTTAAGAGTAACAGAGGCCCTTTGTAAACTATCCGGCTCAGTTAGCACAATTGGCTTTACCAATGAACTTTGGATGTCTAAACTCCACACTCACGCAAATAAGGATTACAAGATCACTGTAAGCTATGAAAACGCCTGGTCCGTCCACCCCTTAGTGAAGACAGCTTACTCAGTTCATCCGCTTCAGAATGAACGGCTGCCGGTAAGTGAATCACCTTATTCCAAACATTGAAATGCTCAATAAAATGAGGCTTCACTTGACCTGAAGCTTAAAGAAAGGTGGACAACAGGTTCTCGGATGTATAAGCACTAACGAGACGGAAGCAGTGGATTCGGTCAACTAGAGGACGCAAGCGAACTCTTTGGAAGTTTGAGACACAAACACTGAGGGCGCAAGTGAACACACTAAGGGCGCAAGTGGTCTGCTCGGAAGCTGCACAACCATTAAAAACATCCACGACCAGGAAACACCTGGTGGAGGCACGTTAACTAAACTCACGTGATGGCGTAGACAAAAACTATACACGATGTCGCTACAAAACTGTTTGACAATGTCCAGAACCATACAACAAGATTTCCGCAGGAGGACCAGATACGACAGCTAGAGTAAGATAACTAAAGATTTACTTCCCTCAAGTTAAACACACTTTTAATCAGTCTCATCCGGGCTGCACTTATACGAACACAAGATGGCTACACACCTGATATAAACGTTGGTTCGATTATCCACTCTTACTAATCTTATTATCGACGAAAAAAAGTACCACTTTCCAAAACATTCTACTAAAACACTGAATTTCAGAATTAAGTATGCGTCCGACCCCTGATCTCATTAACTGACTACTCCAGCAAAATTTTACGTATATGTGTGTGTTTCATTGCGAGTGGCTGCTGGATCTCGAACATTCTCTCGGGCGAACGTACTGCGTAACGCCGTCAATAGTGGCGTTGGCCTTTGTCCCGTAACAATACCATCACCATAACTTTTGGGTCATTACAATATGACGTCTCCTACATTTCTTAGTTACGTTCACCTTCTTCTAAAACCTCGCATTCTCCATAACCCCTTTGAGCCAAATAGTTTTATATAGACTAAACTTCTGTTAAATACATATAAACCCCCTGAACACGAATTCACTTAAAACGAACACTCGGTTAACACGAACAAAATTTGTGTCCCGGCAGCGATGTGCGTGATCTTACGGTCTTAAGGGAAGTTTTATCAGTTAACACGAATTTCGGTTAGGACGAATTACGAAATGTTTTATGCCCCTTCGTCATTAGATTTTTTCATTTAACCCGAACTTTCCTAGGAATCCGTTCCTTACAACACATACAGAACTGTTTTAGAAAAGCACGGAGGCATAAAGACGCTAATCCTGTTGACGAGTTAGTAACAACGTTACCACTTCACCTGACTAATGGAATATTCTACAAGACGTTATGTACCCTGAAGTTGGTTTTGAGGAGATGGTTAAAGCAGATGACGACGTTGCGGTGTGTGCTCCAGTGTAATATTATGTAAAAAAAAGTTGTGTTTGAGGTGCAAGTTATGTATTCAGAAGAAAGTGAGGAGGATAATATCGATCCGCCTACCCGCCAGGAAGTGGACACTTAAGAACGTTTTGCTGCAACATCTAAAAAATCCGCTAATTTTTCAGAAGCCATGAGTACGGTTGGGCGTGAAGTTACCAAGCATTTTAGTACCCGTACAGAAAAATATACAGGTTTTTTTTTCACTAGAAAATAATATGTGAGTACTTTTTTCAAGTTATAGTACAATAGTTAATGTTCACATTTTCCTGATGTTATTAGCAGTAAGCCTTTCTAATCGTCCAAGAATAGTATGTAATGTATTGTTTTACATAACGACATAAATAATATGCTGTAGTATGTATGTTCTTCTATACCGTAAATGGTGAATGTGTAGAAAAACTGTATTCCAAAAATGAAATGTTGAGTCCCCGGTTAACAGATTTTTCGGTATCGTGCTATGTACGATCGCTGTATAAGTGGACGTGTCATGAGTGGACAGACCTTTCCTCCCCTCCACCCCCCCCCCGGTCCACTCAACAATCCTGACCGCTGAGCTAGCAGATATAAAATTTCGGAGAAGCAACTTTATTGCTTAAAGAATCAGTCTTGGAATTACTAATAAATGCATGTATACAAGCTTAATGTATAACATTTCTGAAACTTATTTGGATTAATAATTTCTAACTATAACTAAAAATGTGCCAATTGATAGTGATTGGTTTAATAAATATGCTTAGAAATGATCAATTAATATGCAAATCTTTTAACAGTTATATTTATCTGACATCCTTAAATAAATAAAAACATCAACCTATTTAGTTATAAATTGAATTATTAATTGAATTTTTTTAAAAATATAATAGAAAATACATTAAAACAATCTCAAAGTTTCATCCCTAATTTATTATGACCTCTTCATGTGTAGAAAAGTCTATTTAATGTTGTTTCTATTATAATGTTATAAATGTCAATTAATAATTCAATTTATACCTAAATAGGTTGATGTTTTATTTATTTAAGGACGTAAGATAAATATAACTGTTAAAAAATTTGCACCTTAATTGATCATTTCTAAGTATGTTTATTAAAACAATCACTACCATTTGGAACATTTTTAGATATAGTTATTTATTAATCCAGACAAGTTTAATAAATGTTATACATTGAACTAGTAATACATTCAATGATTGTTATAACCAAGACTGATTCTTTAAGCAATAAAGTTGCTCTTCCGAAAATTTATACCGCTCGTCCAGCGGTCAGAATTGTTGGTGGGTTCGGGTGGGGGGGGGGAGGTGCAACGGCCGCTCAAAATACGGCGCCGATTTTTCGGTTCTTGGGAATTCTCGTTAACGAGGTATTTTTACTGTAATTGGAAATGGTAACGTACACAGCAGGCTCTGAATTCGAAAAAGTTATTTAAAAATTAACCTTATATGCCACATACTTTGCAAAGATGATTTGTAATTAAGGGAACGTGCGTTAATGTAAAATGAAAAGAAAATATGTGAATAAATATGTAATCATTAATTAACAATTAGAATTAAAATTTAAAAAAATGTAAAATAAACTTGAAAATATCTAGAATCACAGATAACAAAAACGGCCAACAATAAAACCAAAAAAGTAAGGAATATAATTAAACATTAAAAACGGAAAGATTTTATTTGTTAAATTGTAAAATCCTTACAAGATCGGACCTCGACACAAATATATTGCACTGGGAAAAACATCCATTTTTTTGTACAACTCCTTGTGAGGACGACATACAACTTGAGTCCTCCAGCCCCCAGTCTTCTACTCTCAAGGCTACTAGAGACTGCTTTTGAGTACCTCTGTGTGAGGTGAGTGTTATTCTCTTGTCACGACATCACTACAGAGGAGATTGTACTTGTGTAATGAGCGCCAGGCGATTTCATCAGGTAGGTGAACTCCTTAAACAGAGCCTTTAATATCTCTAATTTGGTTTATATCCGTTACAACCTTTACGACTGTGTGATACCTGCAAGGTACTACAAGACTTGGTCCAAGGCTGCCTTATCTCCTACCTCAGATATCTTATTGACTATTATATGTCCGTGAGCCACTAAATGTGAAGAATTCATCTATTAGTGAATTGATGAATACAACAGTCTTTAATAATCATTTAAATCACGAGATCCAAGAAGGAAGTGGATAAGTGATTTTCCGGTAACTCAAAGTTTACTAGAATCGATCATTAAGTTAATTAATTTCTCAGTGTAGAGGATGTATAAAGTACTCTCGGGCTTCTAACCAAGGAAACAATTGTATTCGCGACGTTTCGATAACGTTCACTGTCATCGTCTTCTAGCAATAGTGATGACACTATTGTTGTCATCGTCTTCTTTTGGAAAAGACGAAGCCAGTGAACGTCATCGAAACCTCGCCAATGCGGGATGACTTTATTCGCTCATGAAATTATCAGAGTTCCTGGCATTAAATTAATTTGCATTAGTTTAATCATTTATAAATGTTTCTCGTTTAACAATACAATTTAATTGAAAAGAGTTGATATACTAATTTCTCTATCCATCTCAGCTATGTAGTTGACAGACTCATGCATTTTTACTTAAATCTTTTCTATTCTACAAAAACAAACCACAACATTTCTTGGAAATTTAATATTCGTGCAGTAATTTGTATTAAATTTAACACATTCCTCGAAGAAGTATGCCGGTGATTAGGATGCAAATTATTAGTCTCTGAAGCACGACGGGAGATTAATCACACGTTAATTGATAGGGAATTGGAGGGCTTAGTCTTTGCGGTTGGCTGTGCAGTGTCCCGTGGTAGATTCAGCTGGTTGCAGGTTCCAACTCGAACACGTATGGAGCCGGCCGTCGATTCCGGGAGCTTCGTATCCTGCAGGCTCACGGACAGACGCATCCAAGCCACCTCCAACCAAATCGCTATTAAAAACTTATTCCCATATACTTACCGCGTTCTACCCGCTTTCCAGCGTTCAAAACCACTCCGACCTCAGGGAGTTTGAAAAAAAAAAAGAACAAGCGGACTGCACGTTCGATCGATCAGTAATGTTCAAGTTTGACTGCCAGAGCATCCCTTCCATTAAGCTGGACCTGTGAATTTACGAAGACCATATTAAAAAGATCTTGTTACAACACTTAGTGCGAGGCAGAAAGTTTCCCACTAGCACACATTATAACGTCCCAATATAATTAAAATGGCCGGCGACCTAAATATGGTATCGCCAGTGTCAAAAAGACAATATGACGCTCCCAGCTTCCAAGAATTATAGTACCATTTTTGGTAACGGAATCTTACCCACAATCACACAAACTCGGGGCCTTTAAAATAATTTTAAATTGTCTTCATGACATCACTTGTTGTCAATCTGCACGCCAGTTTCTATGTCCGTGCGCCCATTGTTGTCGCAGGAATTCTGTATAAAGGAACTCTTGCACGCAGTCCACGGTGCAGAAGATATCGTTAATTGCTGAAACACTCAATTATACACATGTGACTGTGCACCAACTGTCGAGACGAAGTTGAACGGTCTGACACCGCCATGCGGACCAGGTGTCTATCATCACCAATCGGCGTCCACTCGCGCATTTCCGAGTTTTCCGGTTCTCTTGAAACCACTGCTTCCAGACCCGCATCACTCTGCTGCCTTGCTGAAATGTCGCCCTCTGACGTCATAAAGAAATCATCTTCCTCATGCAAACATTAAAAAATCTGTTTAATTCCATCCCACGTCGTATATCTGCATTTCAACGCGTGGTGGCTTTACAAAATACTAATTACCGACGTGTAATATTGCTTATTTTGATTTGTAATTTCAAGCCTTAAGTAGTCTCGTAAGGTCTACAGCATCACCAGAGCAATTTTAAGCCGTGTAAAACGAAATATGCTATTCTCATACGCTTGGGACTCTGTATAACTTTCACTCGTACATCGTATATCTTCTAGGAAAAAGAAATCTGAAATACCGCTAGGCATTACTGAAATAGAAAATGTCATTTCCGTTAGGAAACTTCCAGCATCCCCGCGCGTCTCTTGCGTTGGTTTCCGTTTACTCTTATTCTTGTTGTGTAATGCTATAGACGTGTTTTCTATAATATTTTTGTGGTGTTCAACTGTTAATATGAGTAATTATGATTCTGAAATGAATGTAATTCGTAAATTGTTAGAAACCTGTGACGGCGGAAAAATATTGGCGAGTTTGATTCTGATAAAGTTGATAATTGTGAACAAATATTTCACGATAGTTGATGTGAAACAATGACGTATACTGTGTAAATTCTGACAATGCATAGAATGCAAATGACTTTTAGATCGGAAAGGATAGCAAGCAAATAACTTCTTCCACAGTATGTTTGGACAAGAATATTGTGAATAATGAATGTCAATCAGTAACGTGGTGTAAAATGTGCCGGAAATTATGTGAAATCACTTATGGAGCGTTTCATCTCGTCGATAGATGTAATAATAAGATACGTTACAACATGCGCAATCTTTTAAATAGACAATATTTCAAGAAAAAAGACGCAATCTGTTTGTAAATACGATACGTAACACGAAAAAAGATTTTATTATTACTAAATGTAATTAGTTACTACAATTCTTTGTGATATTGGTCAAAACGGACAGGATGCTACGCATCCCCATAGGATTACTAATTCCAAGCATGCTGATGGGTTAATTTTTTTTTGTATCAATACAGGTCGTTTGTAAGTTAAATTTCAATAAATTTGGTTTCGAAATTTTGGAACATGCGAGCTGCGGCCTTTTGATGCAATTAGAAATTTTTGTATTTTCTAAAATTTTATATTGCTAGTAAACGGTAAGAGATATTTTATTGAAAAGAGGAGACAATTCTGATCAGAATAAACGTTTCTACGTTGTAATTACGCTCTAGATATGGATCATAGCTGATGTGTAATTGTAATTTATACATCAGTAAAGCAAAACCTAGTAGCGCATTCGTTACCGTACAAAAATCTATAACAATTCATCCGATTGCGATGAAACTTTAGTGAGTCGTTGTGCGCATCCCCGCAAAGGTTTCTGCCGACCTTTCGAAGCGTTATAATACTACCAAGGGGTGAAATATTAAAACATTTATTATTATATTTTAGCATCGATTAATTACTTTTCTGAGTTGATGTGATTAATAGTTTCTAACCATATATTTTTAGTGTCTCATTTGAACCCCTTAAGGGACGGGTGGAGGGGCGTTACATAAAAATAACGCGAAATACCGTGATTGATGTCAAATCCATGCTTATAGATGTCAATGTGTTTAATTCTGGTATTCACTATGTCACTATGTAAATTGTAGTGCAGCCCCCTGATGTGGGGGTGGTGAAGTAAGTAGTTGAAAGGCCGTTACATAAACGTAATGATTAAACAACGGAGACTGCTGTTTAATATGGGGTTATGAAGGGTACTGAGTTGAATTCTGACATTTACCATACTGGTTAAGATGTAGTTCAGCCCCTAGGGGGTGGGGGTGGAAGGGGTGAAACAAATTTCGGTGTATAATCTTAAATACTTTATACATATGCTACTTACGATCCAGTAACAAGCACCGAGGGCTTAAGACACACCTATCGCCTCCAAGGGAGGGGGTGGAACTTAAAAACATTCCTAAACATCCATTATTAGCGTCGAATAAAACTTTTTCGAGGTCGCTTAATTTGATAGTTTATTCTATAATTTAAGTGACTAATTTCAATTCAAAGGCATGGGAGGGAAGAACCCTTACGGTAGGTGTGGTGGTGGAAGGGGTTTACATGAAAAGAAATACAAAAAGTGCCGATATTTTTGTTGAATCCGAGATTATATGAGTTGCCTAGTTTAATTATCGCATTAAACAGGGTGGTTAATGAAATTTGATGTATCTCGTCTTGAAGGTCGACGCGATTGACAAAAGGTTACCCGGAGTAGGTTTTACCCCTTTAAGTTACCGGCTAAATTTTTTATTTTATTAGGGTAACAGCTATATTTTGATCTCTACATACTTAAAGATTGTGTTTCTTTATTTCTTTTATTATGTTAGTGAACATTTTTTTCTGTTTTAACTCGACGTGATTTATAGACACTTATTTTATGTAATAAGGGAATTCCCAAATACCGTCAGTCAGCATCCTGGTTTATTTAAAGTTAGCTGCCAAGGGGTTAGGTAGGGGACTGTAAATGGGTCAATGTTCCGAACACTAGCATTATTGATGCTGGTTAAACGAAATGTTTACCAAGAGGTTAGTGTCTAATCAATTCCTACTCCGGGATAATTTAAATAAAAACCCGGGCAACGCCAGGCACTCAGCTGGTTATAAAATAAATTAAATTAGTTCGCATCCAGAGAGAAGAATTTATTTTTGGAAGTAAAATCTGACTTAGTGCTTTAATAAAAACTAAAATTGACACTAAATGTCCGTATAGTATTTCAACAAAATTACCAAAAATTTACGGTCAAGAGAAAATAACATGAATGTTAAAATTAATCATAATGTAAGCTAATCCTAAATTTTAGCGTTTCACATATCCGTCCATATTTCCATATTTCAAACTCCGTACATTTGGAGTTAAATAATAAGGTTATTTCCAATAAAATGTCCTCCTCTTTGCTATTAGCAAATTTTTCTTGTATCTTATAATTGTTTAAGTCAATTCTCGGGAGAGCGCAGGGTACATGAAAGGCTTTGTTCATAATTTGAGGATTTAATTTAGTACTATGTCCGAAAGTCTTAACCTGAATTTCGTGACGTTAATTTTGATGTGCTTCTTCCAAGTAGCTTGAATGTCGAGGTCCACAGAATTGTTTCTAGAAACTTTCGGAACCGTCTTTAAATGAGCAGTTGTCTTCCTGTAGATCAGGATGGTCTGACTCTTTGTAGCGTCGATTTCAATCGTGGAACGCAACGGAGCGCTGCTGTCTATAAATACCTAGAAGCGCGCGTGCGCTCTGCCCAAGGATCAATAAGCACTCGGCGTTGCACTGCATCATCACCAGAACCAGCACAAACTGCATTGCGTTGTCTGCGTCTTCCAATTCATAAACAAACAACGTGTGCATTCATCACCGTTCCCAGTTATTGAGTACCACGCTAGCAGCTTCAGGGAAGTTATTGTAAAGTATCCTGTAGAAATGCATTAAAAATATTTTCTCATAATTTGTTACCTCTTTTTCGTTCGCGTAAATTGGTCCACTGTCAACTGAGTATAATTGAGAAAAACTTCAAAATCAATAATCATTATATAAGTTCCGTAGAATACGTTTCCGTTCATATTAAATCCGACTTGAGGTGTCGCCCCTTCGTGTATTACGATACTTTCCAATGATTGTGTATTTCATTATAGTTTCGACATACTCGGAAAAGAAATAAAACTAAAATACCGATATGGCATGCCGAAGATGACAATCATTTATATTTTTTGGAAATCATTTCACTCCACATTACAAATATTGTGTATTCCATATGGTATTTGTATGTATGAGTATTTAATTTTATTTTATATGTGCCTAGCGGGAGGATTGTCCTGGACGAAGATTGGGTTCGAGATTGGGTAGTTTAAGTGACCAATCAGCGTCATTGTTATAATCAGGTTAAGGCGCGTGAGTTTATACATAGCCTACTACAATGCGGCAACGTAGAGGAGGGATATAACAACATAACCCGGAAGTTTCGCCGACGGACAGATATAATTACTCATCATAAATTCCGCGTGTCAAAAATAGGGTGCACGAATATTTACGTGAAACTCGATAGACAGTTTTACAAACCACACCAACACAGAAGATCCTTCCTGGGTAACCAGCAAACACTACCACTCACTGATGGACAGTTACTGCCAGACAATTTTCACGTATTGTGAAAACTGTGACAGAGGAAGTCAGAAGTTAAGACGAAAGATCAAGTGTCTTGGTCCTCGTCAAGGAGAGGGACACGTGCCACGTTTACGAACTATAAGATCCGTTTCGCTTAACCCTTTTCTTCTCGCTAGTCAGGACCCAAGCGAGTAAAATAATGATTGAACACTCCCATTTACCCATGAGAATTTCTGGCGTGATGTCCATTTTCCCACTTCTTCGACAATGAAGGCGGGACTTGTTAATTTATATAAAAAAATCTTTCCCGTTGTCAAAGACGACTATGACACTGCTACATCTACTATGATATTAGCACGATTACAACTACTATGAATTTCCTACTATAAGTCTACAACGTGCGTCCGAAAATTTTCGAGACTGGATTAATAAAAAAATAGAGTACAACGCACAGATCGTTCTTACAACCCCATGAAACTGTCAAAAAAGTATTATTTTTGGATGTTCAACTCACGTATCACAATGGCTTGAATGTCGCTTACGTCGTCAAAGCGTTGACTCTTCATGTGAATTTTTATTTTGGAGAATAAAAAAAATTCACTGGACGCCAAATCAGATGAGAACTGGCACTTGTGATTTAAACTACGACTCCAGCCGTGTGAGCGGCCGAATTTTAGTGCAGGAAGATGAAATTCATCTTCACCCATTGTTGCGGTGAACACTCTGAACCCTCTTGCACAACCGATCCATGACACAAATAATACTGGGAATTTACAGTAGTACCGGTGGGAATAAATTCCCTGAGGATAATGCCACGAGCGTCAAAAAGCTGATGAGCATAGTCTTCACTTTCGATTTTTCTATTCGCACTTTCTTCGGTTTTAGCGAATCATCACCGACCCATCCTGCACTTTTTGTCGTTTTGTGGTAGGTTCGTACTGATAATACCAAGTTTCGTCAACCGTGATGATTTTTTTGCAGAACATAATTGTCTGGGTCAATCAAGTTACGGCTGGCGTCCATGCGTTATTTTTGTTCGAGGGTGTGCGAGACAAACTTTGCACATGCTTTTCTCACCATCGGAACATTTCGGAAAATGTCTTGGACAGTTCTTTTAGACATGTTCACTAACGATCAAGAATTTTCTCAATGTTTCTGTCGGATGACGTGGTACGCCCGGGCTTTCATTTTCCTCGAGCGACACCTGCTCTTCTTTAAAGCGTTTAAATCTCTCAACACTCGTGTACGACTTAAACAATTATCACCATATGCCATTTTCATGGACTCCAATGTATACCGTAGCCGTTTTACCGAGCAAAACGTGAAATAGAATTACTGCTCGTTGTTGCATTGCGATTTCGTGACGCAACAACGTTGACAAACTGCGGTCGCTCACAACTAACTAGCAAATTGCACATCTATTGTTTAATGTTCGTAGCTTCAGTTACAACGCTAAGCTGACGTATCTATTATGCCCGAGGAAAAATATCATTCTGTCAAGGAAGCCTATGAGAGTATTCTCTCGCAGGTAAACCTTCCCAGGGAGTTACCTTTGTGGATGGCTTCACATCTCTCTGGTTTTTTTTAACTAAGGTTCCCACATGCCGAGGCAGCTCGGCCTGTTCTGAGAGGTGTATGTTCCGCGGTCACAGACCTTGGGCATACGGTAAGAGTTGTCCACTATTCCTATTGGAATAGTCGGCCAGCTGCCTCCTAAATTGGTCAAGGCACGGCGAGAAGAATGATGTGACTCCCCAGCAAACCCCTCTTCCACCATCGGAAGGGCGTGGGACAAGTACCAAATGCCCTACCTACCTGATGCAGGTTTTTCTAGGGTTTTCCCTGCATCACTTTTAGACGAATTGTCGGGTAGGATCCTTAAACCATAGCCCGGGGGCCCTAGTTAACCCTTAGATACCTTGCTCTGCCTTTCCACATCCCCCTTTCACTCCCTTTCCTATGCAGTAAGACGGGAGTTGCCACTATGTGGATTACCCTATACACAGCCTGTCTACACATTCTTCTTCTTCAAATCAATCTGTTAACTTTTCGGACGCACGGAGTATAAGGCACTTATCTCCAGAACATGAGAGAGAACGGTTTCACTTTTGGCTTTTCAACGCCGGGTGTAGGTAATTCAACGATGGATAATTGGAGCCTTCAAACTCCAATCCCGAGACGCCAAGTGAAACACCACAAGCAACATTGGCATAGAGGAAGATCGACGACAGCACAGGTGATGTACAAATATTCCTAGCTGAAAAGAACAGTTAAACACATTATCTAAAGCTCCTTTATATATTAAGCACTGGATTTGATAACAAGGTCTAGAATATCATCTACACCAGTTAATTTTTAGGGACTTGTTTATAGATACTACTTCCACTACTGAAACTTCATATAAATAGGAGAAGGTGGGGTAAGATAACGAACTAAAGCTTGAAATATTTTTCCTGGGTTTAGTAAGTACCTTACGTTCAATAAAAAAAATTATAATACCCTGCTATCTCCTCTTAAAAGATTAAAAACATTTGTCCGTCCAAAATTGTAATTTGCGTCACCCCGACCCACCTGGTGTAAGATGAACAAATATTTCTTTATAAACCGAGCCAAAACACTCAAATGTATTACAAGATAATCCATTATGAAATAAAAACTGAAAGAATTAGGTAAACAATTAAGAGATACATGAAAAATTCATATGCAAGAAACTCATTTCCAGCGTCTGTTTTTCGCTTCGTTATCATCCCAGCCGGAACATGGAGTAAATGCCCAAGATTTGCACTTGAAGCACTGGTACCATAATACTTTCATCTTCTGCTCCCCTGCAGACTTTTTATTTTTCTTCCAATAATGATTCAATATCATATGCGTCCTCTATGTTAGAAACTTCTTCTTGTGATGACTCATCAGATGACGAGTATTACAATCGACACCTTGTAGTTTTCTTTGTTTCATTGTTGTTTTCAACATTTTGGAACTATTGTTATCTTCCTTTCAAGCTAATGCTTCATCTTTCCTTTTCAATTTTTCCAGTAGTTTAGAATCTAACAATTCTTTAACTTACTTTCTTCAAGGGTTTCTTTCACAGAAGTCCCAGAAATGTGGTAGGAAGGCTGTTTCATCCTTGGTTTCCTCATTGTGGTCTTGCTGACCATCAGAAGCTGAGCTGAGAAAATGTGGGGCTGTGTTGAGGAAGTCGTCTTATCTCTCACATCGCCATTTTTCTTTTAAACTTGTTTATCAGTATCTTAGCTCATAGTAACCTACCAATATAATACATCATTTTTACCGCAACGAGTTGTATTTTGAGAATATTTTATATACAAGCCAAATTAATTTACCGTAATCCAGTAATTTCTTGCGTCGACCAATCAAAAAATTACAAGCACAGAATTAAAAAAAAAACAAATTAAACCTGGCCGGCACGCAGTTCAGGCCTTCTCTCCTGACGAAGAGGGCTCAGACCCAGCAGCGTAATGTGGGTTTCTGCCGTTTACAAGAATTCTGAAATTTTGGGCCCCCAAAAAGTTTTGCCCGTGCCCTCGCCACGTTACGTCACTGTTGCCATATCCTAATATAATTAGTATAGGTCCAAAGATTTTGGTTATTTTACTTATAAAATTGACCGCTTAGTAAAATGTAAATACTGCTAACTAGCAGATAATCAAAAATAAAAATTTTAATACTCACACGGTTCTATGTATACAAAGATTGGTACATGTAGACAATCGATTTATACTTAACATAAACTTTTTGGTTTGAATACAGTATGTACAAATGGGCGCCATGTTGAATATTTTTAGACACCCATGACGTCACATTGATATAGAGGATACGAAATATTCCAAAAAAAATTTTCATTGAACACTTAAAAATCTTGTCTCAATTGCAATAATAATTTGTACAAGATGATTTTTCAAGGTATTTCAGTGTTAAATGAAGGAAACATTCTAGCTTTTTTGAGGGCGCAGTTTATTTGGTGACAAATAGATATTTCATATAATGCTGTAATTAAGAGAGAACTGTGCATAACTCTTTTTAAAGGGGCCTTAGAATCATGAATATAATCCATAATTTTATTTAATTTCGCCATTTGTACATTTCAATGTGAATTGGACGACTGATGTTCCAGGTGTTATTAAACAATGTTGAAGTCTAGAATATTCTCCGTAACAATCCTAGCAAAAAATAATACATTCGGAATCACCGTAAGGCAACTAGTTTCTACAGACGGTGTTGCCAGTTGCAAGAGATGAATTATTATACTCATTTAAAGGAAGTGAATTCCGCGGTTCCATCAGAGATTATATAATAAAAAGTTCTGTGCTCGTTTTAATCAGTTCGAATTGTAAGTGCGTCAAAAATATGAGAAGAAATGGTCGACATTTTTGTTCAGATTACAAGATATTACTATTTATTGATCAATTTTGACGCCCGAAAAAAGTACTATCTGATCTGAGCGCCCCTACCGCCCCCGCCACGCCACGCTACGCCACTGCTCAGCCCCTCGAAAATTTGTAATATCTTCACTCCTCAGCGCGACTGGACCAACTGTTGATTTCATCTACCTAAATGTGTTATATACAGCGGCGGCTCGTGAAGTTTTGTGCTACATCACTCCAAGCAACCATTTTTACGAGAATAACTATGTAAAATATTAATACTGCAACAGCGTCAGTGCTACCAACACTCTGGCCGCTCCTTAATATGCTACATTTCTAATTATGTCTTCATAGTTTCTAATATTTAAAAGCGGAATAATTTAGCACCAAACTGACACGCATTTCTAACACTAAAGTATTTTTTCTTCATACATATTTTTAATATAGTTAATATTTGGAACAAGGCACTGAGCAGTATTGAATGCAGGCTCGTGCGATATATGATGCCCCTTCAATTTTGTCTTCTTTAAAATAACACTTGATTGTGATTTTTTTAAATATTCCCCTAAAAAAGTATTAGTTTTGATTTAAAAACATGAAGTACTTTGAAATATATTAATAATTACTGAATAGTTCAGAATTATTTAGATTTCGTAGCTTATGTCTCCTGATGCGGCCGTGCTTCTTTTTCATTGCGCGGCACGGCTCTGTGTAGGGGCCAAATGCTGTAAGAAGTCTAGCACAATAATCAGTCAGTTTGTTGTGCTTTAAGGGTGACGTGGTGGTGTGAAACGGTATACGGAATATATTTCTCATTCAAGTCCAAACTCCTGTGCTGTCGGGGCGATAACACTGAATGTCCAGCTGGTTGTTTTAGCAGGAGCTAGGGCATCGCAAAGGGAGGGGGTGTTAAAGGTCTTCGATATCGAAGCATAGATTCGCAGTGTTAAAACACTATGAAGGTTCTTAAAATCGAGAAAAATTAATTTAAGTGCTGTAGCACATGAGCACATATGTGCCAGCCGACTCTGGTTATATATATATATATATATATATATATATATATATATATATATATTGTAATGCCTTGGAGGAAAGGTATTGTTTCCGATAAATGGTCTGGACTGCGAAGGGACAGTTTGTAATGTTTACTTAGGACAGGTCTTGAGAATTCGGAGCAATGCACGTGTGCGAGGGCCTGTCACAAAATAAATCTGTTAAGGCAGGCATTGTTTCTGATAATGGCCTGGACAGTTGAAAAGACATTCTGTAATGTGTTTATTTAGGTTCTTGGGAACGCTGGTCGTGTGAGGGTGAGAAGACAAGTCTAAAGTAATTGAGGGTGCAGTTTGGGCGGTCTGGAGAATTTAGAACAGCGCACGTGTGAGTGGGGGTGAGAAGACAAGTGCAAAGACAAATTAGACCTGTCTCGATTGTCGGCGTTGGGACAAGACAGAGTGGCTAGATATTTGCTAGCTAAGGAACTGCAAATGCATAATGTAAATCTCGGGATAATGGAGGAAACTGTCAACGGGCAGTTGCGACGTAGTTTTGGAACAAAGGAAAAAGGAAGGGACTGGGATATATAAAGGTAGGAGACCAGGACACTGCATCCAGCGTCGAGTAGTTTTCACCACGAGCAAGTGAGATGTCCTTCACGAACGGAGAACCAGCTTTCATCAAACCAACAGTGTGTGTTAGAGTCAGTGTTTAAACGTCCAGTCTATAAAGTGTGTGTGTATGAACGAGCCAAATTTTCCTGAGTAATCGTAAGTTGAAATTTTATGGTATTAATATGTGTAAACCGAATTAAAAGATACAGTCAGATATCGTTCTTTTCTTTTGTGTTAATAAAATAAACTCTCTAAATTTATAGCCAATCTGGTAGAATAAGTTCGTTAATAATTTTCGTCGATGTCTAGACGAATAAATATTTCTTGTTAATTTAAAGATAAATTGTATGTTCTTTGATTATTTAAATGTTCTGTCCGTTATCAAACCTAGTAAAGACCCATGAGAGATTGAGATCCTTTTTATAATATTAAATTGTATAATTGCTAATTTTTGATAAATAAAATTTGTTTGTTTGTTAAAATATAATTTTTTTATTTAGACTCCTGTTTGATTATTATATTTTGGCTACCACAACGTGGGGCAAATTAAAATGTCACCGTTTAATTTTTCAATATATACAGTAACATGGCTGTCAAGATTTAGTAAGTATTGGTTGAATATGTTACACATAGTCTTAAGCTCTTTTACAGAATTCCTATTTACCATCAAATTTATATTTTTATATGTATATATTTTATAAACTTAGTTAGATTATTTGCTAATTTATGTGTTTCTCTACTTATATTATTCAAATTATAAATTTTATTTTTGTAATATTTGATTTACAATTTTTAAATTCATTTCTATATAGTGATTTTCAGTATTTTCTACTTGACTATCGGTTTCTCACCCAAACATCTTGTAAAATTTATATAATTCATTCATATCTTCTATCAGAGTATTACATAATTCTGACTTATACTTAGGTTTACCATTGGTTCTGTTCTTATTTACAACTTTTGTGATTGGATATGCTGAATTATGAAATTTAAACATAAGTTCATTAAAAATATTCTATTTATTGTCACTATTTACATACATATTAACTTCATTCCAGTTAGTGTTACTGAGTTCATTAATTGCAGATATATTGCAATATATTCAATTGTTTCCAGTAGTTGAAAATTCTCATTATTACATACTATATCACACTCTTGCCCCAAATAATCTGAAATATTAAGATCAACAACTTTTAAATATATTAGAGTATCAGGGATATTTGTAAGTACACAGCCAATTTGTGTCTTAGAATAACCTTTAGTCCTAGTGGTTTTTTTTATCATTAACTGCCCAGTTTATGTTAATATCTCCAGTAATAATGATGAAAGTACTTCTATCAATTATTCTATTTAGTAGTTGTTCTGAGAGATAAAAAAATTAATTACATAACCATTTGAGCTCTGCAGATACATATTGCCATAATTACCATTTCTTTTAAGTTTATATAACATCCTGCTATCTAAAAAACCAACATCACATGCTACGTTACTTATTACTTTAAACGGTTATCAGTAATCTTGTTTTCAACATAAATAACAACAGCTATATTTTTATATTATACTCTCGACATTGTTTATCAATTATCATAATTATCAAAATTCATGTTTCAGATAACTTCATGTAAACGGCCATGAACTGTTAATACTATGGTTGAATACATTAATTCAGTTGCAATTTGGTCTACTTTATTGATCAATACTGAATGTTTTGGTGTAAAATTTTAAGCCTACGTAGATTTTACCTGAGATTATTGTCCACAAGATTTAAAATTGGTTACTGTTAATTCATTTTCCAGGATATCTCGACAGATATGTAATTAATTGTAAGTAATTCAGCCTTGCAGACATTTGAGGAAAATCCAGCATCCTACTAATATTTTGAGTGTGGTCACAGTTTTTGTATGAGCTACACAGTTTTTCCCTTACGCTGATAAAGTCTATTATTTTCTTATAAATAATATACTCTCCTTTTTTCATATAAATGCATTCCATGTTTACTTAAGAGATTCCTGTCCATTTGCCGTATTGTTTTTTTGTATTGTATTTATTTAATCCAGAAATCTTGAAAGATAAGAAAAGGACTAGTCAAGTGATAACTTAATAGCTTAATATATAGAATATATATTATACACTTAATAATATGACATCTGAAATATAAAAGTTGAATAATATAATAATTAAAGCAACATAATTACAAACACAGCTAAATATATGACATATTAAATAAAAAATATAATAATTTAAATGACATAATAACATATACAGTTGAGAAAATACATACGGACACATTTAAAGTTAATGGAGGTTGGCATTCACTTATGTATGGAGTGGAAACAGTGTTTTTCCAATAATTTATTTATATTGTATCTAAATGTAGCAGGCAACCCACTTACATCAGCTGGCAGATTGTTATACAACACCACTACAATATAATTTAGACCAGTTGGAATGAAAAAATTATGTCTGATTGAAAATTAATAATAAGAAAAATAGCCAAATTCAGACAAAATAAGTGATAATATAAATACCACACAACATTTTTGTCAACTGACCAGTGCAATTGTATCACTCTAGGCTCTTCTTACTATCTGAAGAAAGGAACAAGGATTCTAGAAACATTGTGTGGTATTTATATTATCACTTATTTTGTCTGTATTTGGCTATCTTTCATATTAATAATTTAGACCAGTTTGACATTTTTTAAGTCTTTGAAACTGTAAATGTACATAGTTAAGCACACATGTATTTTGTGCATGGATGTCACTGTTCGGACTGAACCTATCATGGTTTTTATTAATAAATTAATTTGTTTCCATTATGTATATGCAAGGGACAAGAAGTATCCCAAACTCCCTGAAAATGGTAATCAGAAACATACGTATGTCCTTTATAATTTTTAGAATATTTTTTTGCACTTTAAGTACTTTCTTTTGATTGTATGCTGAAAAAAGTATCCCACTACATTAGTGAGTTAACATAAGCATAAGTAGACTGTCTGAAGAGTAACAATGCAACAGATTTTATTCATGACTCTGAATGCATAACAGATGGAGTTCAGTTTATTACAAATATTTTCTATGTGTATGTTCCACTGTAAATTATTATGTATTAAAATATCCAAGAATTTAGTATCTGGTGAGTTGTTTATCACCACACTCCCTAGTTTTATACTATGTAGTTTATAATATTGCTCTTTGGAGGATGTAAGTCAATTACACTGCACGTACAATACTTTTCACAGATTATCTTTAATTTAATTTCTTTATTAACACATGACTGGTCTATCACATCATATCCCTGTGGAATTGTAGTCAATATTACTTTGTTATTCTTGTGGTTCACTAAAAAATGTTGAAGTTCTTGTAGAGGTGCTCCTGCTTCATTCTGAGCAACATCATTAGACTCAGTTAAACATGCTTTGTAATCTTATCTGTTGATATCTTTACCAATTGTAATTAATACATCCTTATTTCATGCTCCAGGCTTAACATAACCCATTGCAGTATATTTCTATCTGTTTTCCAAGATATTGATAACCATCTTTAGATGGTTGCTATCAAACAAAATTATTGCTTTGGCTGTTTTCCTCATGTTCATTTTGGAGAAATTTAAAATTATTGTTCAATTTCAATTCAAAATGTTTATCAGAAGTAAGGTTGCTCTTTTTACAGACCCAGCTTTATCAAATTCCATTCATCATTTACTTTCAAACCAATATTTTACACATATATGTTTAAGAAGTGATAATTCTCTTTGATTGTCATTTTATTATAAATTATTTCCAACATTTTCCAAATATCCTTCTACAATTTTAAATACTAAATAGTATTTTTTTTTTAATTTTCAAAACGTACATTCAAATAATTTAATTTATTGCACTTTTAATTTTTGGAAAACTATTAAAATTAGTTTTGTGAATAAATATTTGGGATAAACGGGTCCCATATTCATGATATAGTGCTGTTAACATACCCAATTAAAGTTAGAAAAGTAGGAATTAATAAAAAGGTATAATAATGTATATGTTTCCATGTATCAACTGTTCTCATACAAATGGTAATTTTGATAACATTCTCAAATGAAACAAAATATTTTCCTATCAGTAATTCAGAGAAGTCCAATAAAAAATAAAAATATAGTAGGTCAAAAATATTTGTTTATTAATTTATAAATTAATAACTATTATAATAACGCGAGCATATTAATAGTTCTCAGCAGGCGTATTAGGACTATCCGATACCGAGCGGTGAGTCGCCTTATTTGGCACAAAATAGTTCGTGTGCATATCTGCTATTCCTATAGCTTTGATATGGGACTAAACTATTACAGTCTAAAAAGTAGAGGGAAACTATGATATTGAATTTGAGTTGTAAAAAAGTTTCATAAATAATTCAAAATTAAATATTATTTTTATTAAATGTCATCTTCCACAGTATCGCCTCATACAGCTTAAAAAAAATTACTCGAGCTGGGAATCTATGCGTGGACTTTACGTGGTTCGTCGGAAAAGTATAGCCCCAAAGCAAATGGGCTAGTTGAAAAAAGCGGTCAAAGTTTTGAGTTTTCTTTCATAATTTGATCACTTTAACTTTCAAGTTATCCTAAATTAAAATTCCAATATTTTAAAGATGTCGAAAATTAAATTTTTACTTCTTACATTCCGGTTTATGAAATGATTTTCAAGTTTACAACCAACGATTCTATGCTCGGTTACCGAAGATGGTTAACTTTTACATCTTTCCGCACTTCCGAAACTAAGGAGTAGACTCAAAGCCGAAACAGAAGATCAAAAAAAGAAAGCAGGAAATTGAAAATGTATCCAGTAAATGGATCAAATGATTTTGAAAAAAAGGAAAAGTATTATCAGGTTTTGACGATCAGATTTCGAACTATTCGGGTCTCACCAACATAGCAAAGAAGCTCTGAACTAATACTTAACAAGCTAATACTTGAAAGATTATCAAATCCAGAACGAAAAAGATTTTTTACCGAAATAAAAATTTAATTTCAGACAAGTCAAAAGACTTTCTGGGCGAGAAGTTCTCCAGTTTTTAAAATAAAAATACATTTCATAAACCTTTTGGCTTTGCGTTATGTTAAATACTTTTGGCTGAGACTTAATTTTAAGTTGTTTTTTCTGCTCCAAGTATTTATAAGAACATCTACGTTTACTTGTTGATATAATTGAAACTGAATTTATATATCTTCACGAGGATGACAGAACATTAGTAACGAGACAATGATACGCAAACCAAACCAAAGGGATGTCTCGCCAGGGGTTAAAAAAAACTGAGAGAGAGGTGGGGCAGGAAGATGGAGAGATGATCTATTGTGGTGTAGTAGTCAGCGTCATTGCCTAGTCATTGACAGAGGCCCGGGTTCAGATCCCTACAGGGAAATGGATGATATGTGTGTCAATTTTCACCTTCATACATCAACACTCCAAGGAGTCATACAGGATAAAACTCCTCTCTGCTATTTGGGCGACATCCCCTCCTCTATGTACGCCAGCTCACTGCTCACAACTCGTTCATGGACGGAGCGTTTCGTCTCTGAACCATCTCTAGAGGGAGCAGACTTGATTCTTATGGATCTCACGTGGTTTAGCAGATAAAAAAATGGGAAAGTGTGTCCCTCTTGGCTCTTGTGTTTTCTCGGCACCTGAAGAAGGAACAAGGTTTCCAAAAATGTTGTGTGGTACTTATATCACCCCTTTTTTTGCCTGTATTTGGCTATTTTACCTTATATATTAACGAAAATTTTTTACTGTCCGAAATATCGGTCAATTATAGTCTCATTTTCACCCTTTCAAACTTTTTCTTCGTTTACTGTTTTTCAACAACGTTCGCTCACAACTATTACTTATTTTTATACCTATTTGGTTTGACCGTTTTCTGAAACTTTAATTATACTCACAAAAATGCCCTATACATAAATTTGCTATTTAAATTAACATTATCAGGACAATGTTATTAACGTACAGTCAATAATTGTTTTGTGTGTATCGAAGTTTTAATATACCCTTATGTAATTCACAGACTGAAACAAGTCAATTAGTGTAACATTAACTTCGTAACTATTCAGAAGTATTAGAAATCTATGAAGCCGTAAACTTCCTGTATTTCACTTTTATGATGTAGATCTATTTACGATCACTAGGCTCTTTATCAGGACTCGCTTACCGCAAGTGAATCACACCAATCCCGTGGGAACATGCGGGCGGATTACATGACAAAGGAACGCCAGATGCCTCTTACTTTCCAACATCATACTCGGTTTTGTGAAATCAGATACAATATCTATGCACAGCCTTGCGAATATCGCACTGGAAACAGGTTTCCCTTCTTAAAAGTGTATGGAACCAGCAGAACCAGAAACCACAAAGGAAAATACTGTCCTGAATAGGGGAGTGATATTTTACACTTATATTAGGCACTGGAACAAATAGAGTTGCATAATTTTAACGTTTCCGAAATACAAATGTCAAGACTAACTTCTTGAAGGGGGAGGGTTATTTATGATAATATATTATAATTAAGGGGGTTTATGATAATTATTTAAGTCTAATTATACCAAATATATTTACTTTTAATATACAACTGTAATCAAAAAGTAAGGTGAAATTGTCGTTTAAAACTCCCGGGTATTAGGAAGGCAGGTAATTTGTTTTTCCTAGATTGGTAGGACTGTCTATAATATTTGCCAAGCGTCTGTTTGTTAAAAGGTTTAATTATCTCCTAATTACACGTGTTTGTATAAACAACCAAAAGTGAATTTTTCGATTTTTGCAATGGGTAATTTTGTTGAGCAAAGAACTTGCATCAAATTTTGTTTGCGGAACGAATGTTCTTGTGCGGACACGTTGAAAATGTTGTGGAAGGCCTTTGGTGATCAAACTATGGCACAAAAAAACGTTTATAAGGGGTACAACGAGTTCAAAGAGGGCTGAGAACGCGTTGAAGACGAACCGCGCTCTGGACGACCATCAACGTCTACGGACGAGGGCCACGTCCAAAAAAATCAAAGATTTGGTGTTTGAAAATCGTCGATGGACAATTAGAGATCTCGTTGATAGTGTTGGAATATCATTTGGCTCAGCCCAAACCATTTTGAAGAATGTTTTGTGTCTCAAACGCATCAAGTCTCGATTGGTACCAAAATCACTCAATTTTTTGGAAAAAAAGCGTCGCGTTGAAACTTTGCTGTCTGATTATCAGGACCACTTGAAATGCATCATTACTGGAGACGAGACTTGGATTTACGCATACGACCCTAAAACCACCGACCAATCCAGCGAATATCGTGAAAAAGGTGAAGCAAGACCGAAAAGACCACGGCCAAGTCGATCGAAAATCAAGGTCATGGTGACAGTTTTCTTTGATTATCGTGGTGTGGTGCACTATGAATTCCTTCCGCCGGCCCAAACTGTCAACAAAGAATATTATTTGAGCGTTATGCGTCGTTTGAGTGAAGCTATTCGTCTGAAACGGCCGGAATTATGGGCGAGCAACTCTTGGTTCCTTCATCACGATAATGCACCATGTCATACTGCGTTGGTTCTTCGTGACTTTTTTGCCAAAAACTCGACTCATATCGTTCCGCAACCACCGTATTCGCCTGATTTGGCTCCGTGCGACTTTTGGCTATTCAGCAAACTCAAAAGGCCAATGCGGGGACGCCGTTTTGACACGATTGAGATAAAAACCGAATCGAAGAAGGTTTTGAATGCTATACCGGAAAAAGCCTATTCCGACTGTTTCGAGGACTGGAAAAAGCGTTGGAAAAAGTACGTTTTATCGGACGGGAATTACTTTTAAGGGGATGAAATTGATTTGGAAGAATAAATAAAGAATTTATATTTTATAAATAAATTCACCTTACTTTTTGTTCACAGTGGTATTACAATCAAATGAAATACGACTAAAATACAAATTTCGCTTGTACAATGTAAAATAAATATATCAATCAAATTTTCTTCAGGGCATAATTTCGTAGGGAGATATTCTGGAATACTTAAATTTAGTGGCAAACTTAAAAAAAAATTAACAGAAAGTTTATGTGTTTAGATTTTTTCTGTAAATATCCAGATTGGAGGCTGTGGAAATCGCTCGATCCCTTTTCTCGCAAACTTCAACTTCTCAAAATCACTCCACTTTCATTATAAAAAATCACTGTACTCAGCATTTTTATCATTACTACTGCACTTTTCATATTTAGGTCAACTTATATTTCCACTCAGAACGGACACTAACCAGCTACTGTTCGAATTTCCTTACAGATGTGTTCGTAAAACTTTTCACTGCCGGACACTTTCCCCCTCAATTTTTGTCCGCTGTCACTCAACCCTGCTCCTATGGTACTGTACTGCTTTTCGTCTCGTTCCAGTGCTCAGAAATACGCGACAATACACTTCATTTTGCTAAATAGTTATTATTTAAATAAAGTTTGGGACATTCAAAGTTATGTGTTATTACACAACATACCTACTTTTCGAGATTATAAAAAATTTTCGAAAATAATTTTTCGTTTTCTTGTCTCCGTTGATTTACAAACTTTTTTTTTCCTCTACGGCAGAAGCAGAATTTTGTCTCTATTTTAAGCACCTAACGGAACGAATTCTAAAAATGTGGTATTTATGAATGAATAATTTTTCAGTACATTTCGCTAGAAATAAACTTTACCGATCAGTATGAAATTAGCATACTACAGAAGAAAACCTTGATCACTGATAATCATAGGCCAAATTCGATGAGATTCATATTTTAGAAATAAAAAAATAAGGGGAAAATTATGATTATTTCGACCGCAAACATCATCACACTAACTTTCGACAGAGCCAAATGGCCGCGATATTGACTGCAGTCTTACGTCATGCAGTTTTATGATACTTCGTTTGGAACCGTTTGCGTTCTTATAAACCCTCGGTGATTCAACATTAAACATAAAAAAAATAAGGATAGGTTCGTTCTAAAACTTTCCTAAAAAAGAAAATTGACTCCAAAAGCGGAAATAAAGTCTAGCGCGATAGTTTTATTATAGATATATATATATGTTTCATTTTAATATAATTAGATTTTAGCAAGGGTTGAGAGCTTGGTAAGTTGGAATTTGAGCAGGCGCCGCCGAGACGGGGAGATAATCCCTTCAGTCTGGAATTGGACACGTATGATGTTGACCCTCGGAAGTTACCTGGACTGTCACACCGTGGGAAACGTCTCTCTGAAAATCCCAGAAATTTGAGTTAACACGTGACTGCCTGAACCAATGACATTTCTTGGTTCAGGAAAGATCGATCCGAAGATGATCGAGACGATCGATTTTTGACATCCAGCGAGGGGGCTGAAAAGAAAGTATTGATACAGAAGGACAAACCGTCGCCAGTGACGGACGTGCAGCCTCAACTTGCAGTTTCGAAAGGACCCGGGGAGATCGAGGGTGACATACGATAACGGCCAGACATCAACGAAGGTAACTGCCAAGTATCTCAATCCTTGACGCGCCTGGGGAATTACCGTAGACCATGTTTAACTGAGATTAAGGGATCAGATTGTTTTGTCAGGCTAACTGAACACTGTATTTATTTATTTTTTGTCCATGTTCAGATAATTACTTAATAAATTCTGTAAACTATCCGTTACTTCATAATTTAAAAACTTACCACTACAAAATAAAATAAAATCGTCACAAAATAAATACATCACCTGCACAATTTTACAAAACAAATAATTGGGAAAGTATTATTTTGGTTGGGGAATACAATATGATCTGTAATTTATACTCATCTAAATTAAAACGTAAATCTTTCATTACCAACGTTTAGTAGACGAAGGATGCGTCAATTTCCTTTTTTTTTTTTTAGGGCAACAGGCTACATGAGGGTGATCCACATTGGGCAACTCCCCTTTAATATGATAGGAAGGGATTTGAAAGGGGGGATGCGGAAGGGTAGAGGAAGGTAGCCAAGGATTAATAGGGCCCCGGGCTATATTTTAGGATCCTACCCGGCATTCGCCTAAAGAAATGCAGGGAAAACCTTAGAAAAACCTGCATCGGGTAGGTCGGGCATTGGGTACTTGTCCCACGCCCTTCCGATAGCGGGAGAGGAGTTTGCTGTGGGGACGCAGCATTCCCTTATCCGTGCCTCGACCAGTTTAGGAGGCAGCTGGCCGACTATTCCAATGGGAATAGCAAACAACTCTTACGTATGCCCAAGGTCTGTGACCCCGGAACATACACCTCTCAAAACAGGCCGAGGTGCCTCGGCTTGTGGGAACCTTAGTTCATAAACGGAGAGGAAAAGGCATCCCCAAAGGTAGCCCCTTCGTATCTCTCCTAAAAGGTTCTTTCTGCCTGCGAGAGAAAAACTCTCGCAGGCTTTAGTATACCCGTCAATTTCCATATTTTTATAAAGTAATTTATCAGATAAGTATACATAATATAATACTGTGCCGACGAGACTACGAGAATGCGAACGTAAATCAGTCGCGTTGGGCGATGACAGGATTTTATGAAACACCGTAGCGAAGCATAAATATGTAAGTCAAAAATATTTAAGTACTTTACAACACACTTCCCTTACTATGATTTTGCTTCAATATATTTCACTTGGATAAAAAAAATGATTTTCTTATGAGACAAGTTACTGTAATATATTTTTTTTATCTGTACGCAGTATCCCTGTGTTTCTCCATACGTTGACATTTTAAACCAATTTTCGAATAGCGTGACTCTACCCTTATGGACGTTACACTACTCGACGATATTTCGTCCGTGAGGAAATACCAGAATATGAGGGTAATTACTTCATGTGGGTCTTTAGCTGCTGGCATGTAGAGTTCCCATTTTTCATATTAGGATGAAGTCGTTCTTTGTATATTTAAATACTGAACCAAAATCAATAATATAATAGTAGACACCTGTGTTGTTTCTAATAATCATAAAACGCTGTATTGTAAGAAAAAAATGAAACAGTTTTAAATTCATAAACACACTGTGTATGTCAATCATAATTTACAAAAATTTATTTCACTTATTTAATAGTACCACTTTCGCATTATGTACACAGATAAAAAAAGTCTTGTGTCGCGAATCTCATCTCTAAGAAAATTAAAACTGATATCCATATTAAACTTGAAGAGGAAAAACTTAATAACGCTAATGTAACATTAAAAATGGATATGTCTAAAAACTTTACTGTGCCCTACGTTACTCGTGGAAACAAGTATTATCAGGCAAATTTAACACGAACAATGGCGACGTTTTCTGGAGAATTGACGTTATTGTCATCGGAATGTTACAGGTGTGCGGAACGCACGCAATGCATGCACAGAGAGAAAGCGAGCACAAAGACAGGAAAGAAAGCTCTTCCCTGGAGAAATGGGCCGTACCCCTCACTCTCTGTGCTCGTTCATCCTGCACCCACAATTAATCTTACCACTTGCATGTACTTAAATAAAACATATAAAACACATCTATTAATCAAAGACTGAAGTCTTTCCCAGTGTAATTGTTCCATAAACAGTTCTCCGTTCTCACACGTGACAGAACCGAGAACTGTTAATCACATATCCATTAACTCAGCATTAAAAAGGATACGACGGGATATCTACAAATGAAAGCAAATAAATTTAAAAAAATTATAAAAGGGAACCTAAAAGCAGAAAATGACGATATACCAGAACGCTGAAATAAATGTTCATGCATCTAACAAGAAAATTTATTTCTCAAATTTATTCATCAACACTCAGCAATATATAGTAACCTAACGAAACTAATGCTTTAGCTGCGACCCCACAGCAAACCCCTCTCCCGCCATCGGAACTGCGTGGGACAAGTACCAAATGCCCGACCTACCTGATGCAGGCTTTTCTAGGATTTTCCCTGCATCACTTTTAGGCGAATTTCCGGGTAGGATCCTTAAACCATAGTCCGGGGGCGCTAGTTAACCACTGGCTACCTTTCCGCATCCCCCCCTTCACTCCCTTTCCTTTGTTATAAGAGGGGAGTCGCCACTATGTGCATTACTCTATACATAGCCTGTCTATACCTTGAAAAAACAACAACAAAAAACAATGCTTTCTTATTTATCAAAAGTACGGCTGATTTGATGGTGCGCCGCGACTACTTCCACGATGTGCTCGGCTATTAAAATTATATGTATAAGTCTTCGATTAAAAGAAGAATATTCCTAGAAGAGCACTACTAAAATTTTGTATATATTTCCTTTTAAAATAAGCCGAAAACTACATATTAGAATTTTTCCTGATATAATTTTAATACCTAATTTTAATTACCTACTTTTTTTACTTTTATTTCTTATTTTTCGTCTTCATAATTAATTTGAGTCAATATAATATAGAGTTGGTCTTCATTATCTTTATTCCAACATTATTTTGAATTTTTTAAAATATCGAAATTATTAGCTGCCCTATTGAACCAAATTATCGGTCATATTACGGCGAAACTATAAATAATACATAATTTTTATAATAATCCATCAATTTCAAGCCAATTTAGATATTTTATCCAATCTTCAACTCCTGGATCAATTTGATTGATTTATTGTAAACGTTTTCAATAGCCTTTTCAGCTCTATTTTCTGACAACTCGTCCATTATTACAGTCAGGTCATTTATCGGAGTCTACTAATGTAATTAATTAATTCTTTCAATTTTTATTACTCCTGATCATTACTTTTTCCTGCTTGAGTATGCTCTTTATATATATCTTTTCCCAAATCCTATTTGCGTGCTTGCCTTTTTTTTGTTTTAGTTTAAAGACGTGTTGCAAAAACGTTTGCATATAGCAAACTTGAATGATCAATCAGTTTTAGATATTTACCTAAACACAAAATGAACGGATTCGTTTCTAAACATAATTATCTCGTCAAGAATTAATCACTAGTTTGCGCTTTCTGTATAGAGTTATATAATCTTGAAATTAAAAATAGTACCATCAACTGTATTATCAAATTTATATTTTTTTATAGAGAAAATATTTTTCTTTTACTTTTCAAAACATAGGATTACCTTTTGGTAATCACTAAAGACGCTATTAAATTTATTTTCTCTCCATTACGTTTTATGTTATTTCAATATGGGATCATTTTCGGCTTAAAAATCTTCAAGATACAATACCCAGCGATTAGAATACCAGCTGGAAAGGTTTGTCGAGCAAGTTGCAGTACTAATTTTGTAATTGGATTTTAAACAGCTCAAAATGTGTTTAAAATAATGAAAACCAAATTTTGATTAACGGATTTGATGCCATAAACTGCTTGTGTCATTTAACAGATTAACATTAGCTTAAATTTTAACGTTCCAGTATTCATTCGAGTGTAAAATGTTTATTAACAGTCCACCGACGGATATAAGACAGCCAATACAGAAAGAATATTTTTAAATAATGTAAAAACATCCTATTGTATGATGCGTATTACTCAATATATGAATGTATTAATCGGTCCAGTCCCTGGCATTATATTAAATACACTATAAATGTAGAATTTGTAATTATTTGTAGTTAATTTTTTTTCTTATTTCGTATCTCACCTGAAGCAAACTTATCAGTATTGTCGCCACTGTGGTGAAATGAGTGAAAACGGAAAATTTTCTGTTGATGTCTTGATCAATGTCTTGATACTATTACCTAAAAGTTCATATACCGGCATTCTTAATGTCTTCTACTTAAAATAATAATGAAAAATATTAAATTAAATATAATGAAGCTTCTCACTATATGTAATTTTTTATTCTCTTCTGTGTGTGTATTTATTTTTAAGTATCCTATTTTCACATTTATATGTTTACGGAATATTATCCGTTTTATACATTTTCTTAATTGCATTTTTTCTAATTTATAAATTTTCTGTTGCATATATGTTTTCATTAATGTGTTTATTGTTTTTGTATTTGCTTGTATATATATATTTTTCGTATTTATTTATTGTTCTTATTCGTCGTTTCTTTGTCATTGAAATATTTCATTGTTGTATTTTAATACATATGTATGGAACAGCTTGTCCTTATTTTTAATTATAAGACTAATTGAATCGGTAAATCAGTATCAAACCTCCTTTCGTATTTTATTTTAATGGTTAATTTCCAAAAGTTGAAAGCTAAAAATGACATTAAAAATTCAGTGTTAATATTATATTATTAGTGTTACAAGTAAATATTATTTATGTCTGTTTCCTTGTAAAATTCAGTTTTCTTCATAAATAAATATTTTGCGTGAGGAATTATATAATTAATTTCGATTCAAAGTTCTATTACCGCGGTAGAGCTTGAATACTAAATATAAACATTATTGTTTTATAGCATTACAGTTTTTCTTCTGCTCAATTGTACATAATGTAGTGTAGAAAGTGACTTCCAACAATGGAAGCTGCGACAGGGTTCGGATCCGCAAGAACTGTCTAGAAGTAACCCACATAAAACAATTCATATAAATATTATAGGAGTAATAGCATGTTAATTTTAGAAAATTTCAGTAATACTGCAATGAACGAAACATTTATTGTTTTTCGGATGCGTATTCAAACAATCGCCTAGTAACTTCCTTACAATAAAACTTTTTTTTAACATCTGAAAATCAAAGGCGAATAAACAAAAATTCTTTAAAATAAAAAATTGTTAAAATATTTATTAAATTGATTTCCACATGTTGCAATCCTAATGAGGACATAAATCAAGTGTTTACATTAAATTACAAATAATATCTTATTACAGGTAAAAAAGTTTTCATATAAAACCACCTGATCTTATCAAGACAGATATGAAATAATTTTTAGACAAATTTAGGAAATTTAGGAGATTATTGACTAATCCGCAATCGGAATCAAAGTTTAACGAAATTTCTTAAATAAATAGCTAAAATACACAAAATTAAGTGATAAAATAAGTGGAGCATTAATTCCATTACTTAATTTTGTCTGTAATTTGGCTTTTAATTTATATATCTAATTAGTATACTTTCAACAAATGTATCATATTTCGTGTAACGAAATTAATGTCGATACTAAGAACCATCTCGTCATGTTTTATGTGAAGCTAATTAAGTAAAGGGTCGAGAATGTTCTACAGATTAAAATTCGATGTAGAGTCGAGGTAAGTTATGGTAATTATCAACTATGACAATAATAATCTAAGTAGATATTTAACTTTTCCTGATGCAACGAAAAGCAAATAAAAGTAACAACGTTATGCGGCAATATAAGCCAAGTAAGAGCATATTCGGTTTTGCGGAAGAGATTTTTAAAACCGCAATTTTAAAATCGAATAAATATATGGAAACGAAACCGGGCAATTAGGCATCCTTTAAAATAAGCGATACATTCAATGAAAGGCGTGTCGTATAACAATTACGAAGAATGAACGGACAAAATTATGAATGAGAAAGTATTAGAAAAAATATAATAGGGAAAGTAACATTCTAAAGAAGGCGAGAAAGTTCATGGGGATCTTTAGAAGAATTCTACTTAGTAAACTACGTTTTCCTGAATTGTTTCTTTAGATGACGTTGTTTATTTTGTTTTTAAATTTCGTTAAACTTTGAGTTGTGAGTGTGTCATTTTAGGATTTTGTAATTTATCCATTTTTATATTATTTATTGGGTCGAACCATAGAATTATTAATAAATTTGTTGATAAAAATTATTTTCTCATATTTATATCATATTGGCTTAATCTTACTAAAATGTTTAATATTGGTAAGGGTTATTACATTATAAATTAAGTTGTTTACATATATTTTATGGCAGGCGGGATAATTGTAGCCTAATAATAGTTCAGTCTCGAATCAGCATGAATTTTTTCTGATACCATTTCTTTATTATTATATTATTTTACTAGCTTATTTTGGTCTAATACGTGGTGAAATTCCAAAAATTTGTTGTCGTCGAAACGTCGTAATATTGTAATTATTTTTTGATTTATTTATTTATAGGTTTTTAACGTAGAGGTTCGAATAATTTATTTAAGGACGTATCATTTCTTTATTATTATATTACCTTATTTTGGTCTAATACCTGGTAAAATTCCAAAAAAATTGTTGTACAAACGTCGTAATATTGTAATTATTTTTGGTTTATTTATTTATGTTTTTAACGTACATGTCTTATCGTCTATGTTCGAGCTGTCTACATAATTAAGTTTGTTATTATTTTCTACATAATGAGGAAAGTTAATTTTGTTGCGCTTGGATTTTTGAAAATAAAAGCTGAGATATCCTCAGAAAATAAAATGTACGATAATTTACAGTACAGGGCACATAAGGCAACATTTTGGATTGAGTAATTGAATGAGTATATATGCTATAGCAAATTTTATCTAGGTTTAATTAAGGTAGTATCGGATAGATATTCTTTATTTGTGAAGTTATGCAACAGTGCGTCCTCATCCTGAGCATGAAAATTTCATTGAGTCCGATCTCCCTTTAAATTGGTTATCTATTTACTTATACATACAACATACGGATTACATATATGCATATATATATATATATATATATATGCATATATGTAATCTGTATTTCTTACAGCATTATATATATAAAGCTGTAAGAAATGATTAGAATATAGTGAACGTCAGCCTAGAATGTAGTGAAACTAGGAAAAACCGCAAATATAATGCAGTTAACGATATTGTTATGATTCAAATTTTTCGCGTACATTATGTGACGCAGAAGTTGTCTCGTTGCACGTCAAACAATATTAGCGGTAGTATTTCTCTTACGCGAATAATACAAAGGTAAGGTAATTTATGCAAAGTGAAGCCATCCACGATCCTCGGTGCGGCACGGCCGACTGTTCTGGAAGTCACGTGACGTTCCGGCGGGTTGTTTGGAGGAAGAAAGTTAAAATCCCTGGAGAAGAGCGTCGCAGGAGCAGTTACTAGTTAGATATCGTCGTCGAAAGGTGAGTGCAGCGTTTCGCGAAGTGGGGACAAACGTTGACATTTAAATACGTAACAGTAATAGCACCTGAAGAGTGAAAATGTGGATTTGGTTTTGTTTATCGGTTTGCAACATGATATACATTTCTCGAAATTCTTAGTTATTTCCGTATACTCGCAATTGTTTACTGTCAATTCATAGCAGAGTAGATTCACGTTCGTTACCAGCAAAATAAACTGAATGTTTCCAAGAAATCACTCAGAAATAAATGTTTATTTTATTTTCTGAATTCGGAATGAGTAGTGTATATCGGGTGTTATGTTTGAGGATTCAATTTTACAAACTGTATGATGTGAAAAACACGTTTAATTTACTATTTAATATACCGCTGAAAAGCAACTGAAAGTATATAATCATTAAATGAAATCATAATTAATTTAAAATTCAAAACCAAAATGTTCTACATGCCCTAAATCAATGTGTACCAGAAGGATGCCACTTATCATTAGACATAACTCAACTTATGCAAATCGTGTTACAGGCAAAGTTTTGTTGTATCTTGAAAAATATACGCAATCTTTAGCACTAAGAGCTGCCACAAGCTTTACATTTGGATTTTTAATCATTTACAACCGCCCTTATGCTCAATTTTTATTATACATTGACTCAAAACAGAAACTTTGCTATATTTGTACTATACCATCGGGATCTAATTCTAATCACTTTCTCGTATAAACTTTCCTAATATTTTGGAATTCGTCAAACATCTCAGACACAATTTGTATTATAAGTAAATTGAGTACTTGAAGTTGCATTGCTGATTGCTAAGTTAACTAACGTTTTCGGTTCTCATCTAGGCGTCCAGTAATCTATTTTTTTTTCGCTTAGCACTTAAAACAAAAAAAAATGTTAATGGCGGAACCAACAATTGATAATATTTGACTGCTTCATTCCGACGCCGGTTACGTTGAAAGGTGAGTTCTTCCCGCTCAGAAGAGGTTATGACTAATATACAAGCCTATAACCATATTTTCTAGGAGCAATCATACAATATACCAGAAAAAGAATGTATTATGTAAGTATTTCCGGATATTCTAAAAGTAGTTTTCCCACTCTTGCAACTCAATTACAACTACAACTCAATTACGTATTCGGCTGTCAACACCCGCTCACCATTCTCCTAATCTGATCTTACATAAAGTTTTACTTGTTTTTATAATGAATTTTTATTTATAATTTTTTGTAATTAGAATTAGAAAATATTTGGGTCTTGTATAATGTATTGCGAATATAATGTTCTCGGTTTTCAATCCGGGTCTAATCGTACAAAGATATGTTACCTGAGGACATTGCCAGACGTAATTGGTTAACCGTGATCTCTTCGATCAACGGATGGACCAAATGATTCAAGCACGTTCCCGGCTCCTATTTACATGACGTCAGTAGTGACAGTGTGAAATGAAAATTACTTTCACGTTTCGCGTTATTCGAATAAACGCGTCCGAATGACATCATACAAAACTAAACACATAGCGGCAACTACTCTTGGGAATGATAACTTTTACAACGACGTTGAAAGCTTTTCAATCAATTATTTGTTGAGCTTGCGACGACTGTAATTTCATTTTATATATATTTTACTATACCCTAATCAATTTAATTTAGAAGATTGTCTCTATATTTCTTCGGGCGATTTTGTGCTTATAGAGGAATATCAATGCACATACACAGAATTTAATTAAATCTCAAAGTAATCCACTGTATTCGATGCTTCCGGGAAGAAAGTGAAGTGCACGGAGGCTTGAATAGTAACTTCCTGTGTTGAGTAGGGGCTCCCGGTGGAAACAATGGCCTGGATCTCACTTCTCGCCATAATTCTTCGAAGAAAAATAAGTGTAGCAAATTTATCAATGAGGTGCGACACGGGCTGAATGTCATTACCGTCATTGGTAATGCTGTAATTTTTCTCCTTCAATAACTCAAAGTCGAAATGAAAAATTTTTACGTCTGATAGAAAATTAATAATAAGAAAGATAGCCAAATACAGACAAAGTAAGTGATCATATAAATAACACACAACGTATCTGGCATCCTTGTCTCTTTCTTCAGGTGCTAAGAAGAGCCTAGAGCGACAGAGCTGTACTTTTTGAGTTTTGTTAATTGACGAGTGCAGTTGTGTCGCTCTAGGCTCTTCTTAGCACCTGAAGAAAGAGACAAGGATTCCAGATACGTTGTGTGTTATTTATTTATCACTTACTTTGTCTGTATTTGGCTATCTTTATTATTATTAAATCAAAGTCGATACGACTTCTGATTGTTGCAATAGACTGGGTTGAAAGGTTAATTTAGAAATTATGATAAACATAAACTTCAATTATTTCCTGGTCTCTTACTTGAATCTATATAAAACTTCTTCTTTATTCGTGTCTTCTTTCTATTCTCTTCTTTATTTTATCATTTTACCTGTACAATCGCTGTACCTTAGAAACCCAAAGTGCTGGATTACGTTACGATGGTAGATTTTTTTTACTTGTTGACATAACAATATTAGGTTATCAGAAGTGTCGAAATGCCTAATTACTCCAATGGCGCGTGAGAATTATTACGTAAGAAAAGGATACATTCAAAATTAAAATTTCAATGTTTAAGTTTTCATGCAACTGCACTCAGCATGATTTATTTTTTCAAGAAATATTAATAAGTGCATCCTCTGAACTGTAATTGAAATATGTAATTCAAATTTATTAACATGCATAGGTTTCTTAAGGCAGTTGCTTTTAATTTTGGATATCTACGTTTCCTTTTCTTGTTGTATGACCTTATAAATTGTACATAATAGTTTTCTATCAGTACTGATATTTAATTGACTTATTAACACAATAAATAAGTAATCATAATTGCCAAACAGTCTACGCATCGTTCCTAATTTGGGACTTCATCAGGTTGGTGAACCAAAAAAAGAATACTTTAATCTACAATTTATTAATATTAAAATCTAAAATTTCTTCAAATATAGTTGCACTGTTAAATAATAAACATTTTCTGACCGTTTGGCCACTATATTTTTTAATTATAGGCCTTTTATACTTATAATAATTATAAATTATACAGAAGCACCAAATGCAATACTTTACAGGTTTATTATGGTGTGACATGTTCAAAACTGTATTTTTTATGTTGTGGTGTAGGCTATTGATATTAAAATGACTGTTAGCATTTATTTCACAAATGAAATATGTCTTCTTGACAAGGATGAGTTCAAATCATCCAGAAAATTTCTAATATATTTATTCCAGCATCAGAGGCCTAAACTCGAATTTTTTATCCATGGGCATGAAAATGTCCCTTCAGGTCGGATATTATAAAAAAAATTCCTCTGGTGCATTCTTGTACTTTTACGTGATTCCAAACTGGCAGACCACAAATACGATCAATTATTGATGGTGAACATTTTAATGGATTGCTAATTCCACTAGAAAATCAGCCTCGCAGCCTGCAACGTTCTTGGAAATCATAAAGCAGAAAACTGCCGATATGTGGTGGAAGACCTTCTGAATTAATATCAAGTTATTTGGATGAAACATCTGTTCTTCCATTGTCTACAGTCTGAAGACAGCAGCAGAGAATGATCGCAGAAACGTCAACGTCGAGAAATCTGAACCTGGAGCTTAACCGCGAAAAATTTATTCACAATTCACACCGGGAAATCTTACGTTCATTAATCTGTTCTTCCACTTTCACACAGACTTCCTGTCGGTAGATATCGAGCCTGTCAGGGATCGACAAGGAGTTCGTATTCACGAAAAGATTTCTATAATGGTAAATTGACTTTACTAGCTCACTTAGTTTGACCAAGAATGTACCCGGAAATCACTATCTACAATTGTCTGCGTTACTCAGAATTATGAATAAATAATTTTGAATAAAATGTGTACTAAGTTTATAAACAAAACGAGAGTTGGCAAAATGTTCTGTTGATTAGAAATATCCATAAGTTTAATTTGAAACAGCATCAACAATAGTTCTAGAATTTTTTCTAGATTACTTTAATTTTGTTTTTGTGACGAAAAAGTGGTTGATTTTTGTGGACTCGTGCTATTATAGTCTTCTCAGTTATTTACTAAAGCTTATTCATTTCGTGCTGCGGTTTTAGCATACCTTAATATCAAATTTATGGAGTTACCCGTAATATTTTAATTTAAAGAACCAATTAAAGTTGTATGTGAATAATTTTTTACCAGCTGTAAAAAATTACCGGACTGAGCAGTATTTCGTATAGCGACCTCCGACTTGAGAGTAAGTGCATAGACCTCGAACGTTGTGTTTATCTCACCTACTAGATCGTATATGCATCGTCAACAAGGGTGAAAGTAGCATTCACATTGTATCATGGAAAGTATCAAGTCTTCTTTAAGTACAGTACTTCTTCCACTTTACAAGGCATCGCTAACTCGTATATCACCAAGGGCCACAACAAGTACTTGTACGGAAATTTTAAAAAGATCGTTTTTAATTGCCTATTTTTTTCATATAAAATGCGACAAAATAAAGCTGCATTAAAAGTAGACAATTTGTATGCAGTTGACATTTTCCAAAGAACCATCAATTTTTTGCAACTACATAATATGATTTGGACAACTGTTTTCATTATTCGACTGGTTAAAAGTCATAATAATGAGAAAGATAGCCAAATACAGACAAAAGAAATGATAATATAAATAACACACAACATTTCTGGAAGCCTTGTGCCTTTCTTCAGGTGCAGAAAAAATGCAAGAGCTTTTTCTTTTCATTACACCAAAGTATGGTTATAAAAAAAAGACCTGAAAAATTACTACTAACACGTACTTTTGGCTGTTTTGCGTGACGAATATTGCAACGCGTTTACATTTCACTTTTACATCGACTTTACCATCGCTATTGTATGATTACTATGGAAGACTATTTGTTAATATATTTTCTGTGATAATACGTCATCTCTCGGCTTTTATGAAGGCACATTAAATGAAACAAATTTCGTTTCGTTTCATAGGCCGTCGTTTGTCGTATTGCCGTAACCTAAGGCCGGCAGCACTTTTGATGCGTTTTCGTACGAATTTGACTCGTGTGAACACGCACGATTTTTTTTTTTTTTTTTTTGGTGTAGATAGGCTATGTATAGGGTAATCCACATAGTGGCAACTCCCCTCTTATAGCATAGGAAAGGGATTTGAAAGGGGGGATGCGGAAGGGTGGAGGAAGGTAGTCAAGGGTTACTAGGGCCCCCGGGCTATGGTTTAAGGATCCTACCCGGCATTCGCCTAAAGAAATGCAGGAAAACCCTAGAAAAACCTCCATCAGGTAGGTCGGGCACTGGGTACTTGTCCCACGCCCTTCCGATAGCGGGAGAGGAGTTTGCTGTGGGGACGCAGCATTCCCTTCTCCGTGGCTCGACCAGTTTAGGAGGCAGCTGGCTGACTATTCCAATAGGAATAGCGGACAACTCTTACCGTATGCCCAAGGTCTGCGACCCCGGAACATACACCTCTCAAAACAGGCCGAGGTGCCTCGGCATGTGGGAACCTTAGTTCCAAAAAAAACCAGAGAGATGTGAAGGCATCCCCAAAGGTAGCCTCCGTCAGAGCTTTCTGGGAAGGTTCACCTGCGAGAGAATCCCCTCGCAGGCTTCCTGAGGCTGACACGCACGAAGGATCCCGACCTTCCAAATAGTATGGCAACGCGCAGACTGGGTGCGAGTTGTTCGTACTTATATGTACGTGTTGCTCCGACGTTCGAAAACAATCCGAACTTGTTGGGATTTTATACACTTTCGTGCGTCGAAAAAATGGATGTAGAACAAGTTATGAACTTAATTTGCGGACACAGATGTTTGTGGGATCTCAGTGACCTTCATCACATGTCGTGAAATATCTGAAGAAATGGAAATATCCGATAAATAATATTAATATCCTTATGTATGACAAACAGATAGATCATATTAAATGTAATTATAATGTCGAGACAAATAGTTTTTCCCTGATATTAAGAGCTCTCGTTGTGGTTCTATTCTTTCATTCAGTCATGAATCTGTTTCTGTTTTCATTTTGTGGTCGTGATCTTTCCTCTCTCTGGTTTTTGAACTAAGGGCCCCCACAAGCCGAGGCACCTCGGCCAGTTTTGAGAGGTGTATATCAAATCCCTCTCCCGCCATCGGAAGAGCGTGGGACAAGTACCCAAGAGCCAGACTCACCTGTTTTCTAGAAGATATCTTGAAGATACAGATTCTTCACTGCATTCCAATGAGGATGTCATGAATGCGATATCACTGGGGGATTCAGTGTGCGTCCTCAATTTCAACGACCAGCATCATACGTTTTCGCATCAATGTGCGGTCGGCCTAAAGATGAAGGCCTAAGAATGAAGTCTTTGTTCGTTACCTGGCTGCTCAACGACAAAATCTTATAGAAAATAATTATATTTTTTTAATTTAAAAACCAGAATGTTAGACATAAATCCATATATTATGAGACGATTCTGCGTTTACAAAATTTCATTCGGAACGCAAACACAACGTCGAAAAATAATGTCGTAATGTACAAACCTATGTGAATAAACTTTGATAAGAATTCTTTGAATGCATTGTTGCAGGATTGCCTGCCGTTACGCCCCCATTACTTGGAGCTCGAAAGTAACGTTCAACTTTCACATAAAGAAACAACTATGATACAAACGCACATGAGAACAAACAGCGATGTCAATAAAGTCACTTTGTCCTCAGTTCCCCTCGTTTATGTTTTAGCTTGCGAATGGCAACAAGCAATTTCTTCAAAAATATGCTTTTACACAAAATGGATAAAGCTAACTATTAAATTCAATTTGTACAATCACCGTTTTTAGGGTGATAAACAGAGATACGAGAAAATATATTCACCTAGAATCGAATGAAATGACCGCATATGAAATCGGCGTAGGGTGCACACTTGTTTACTTCTCTTGGCCAACGAATTATTCTGAAAATGTAATTATACGTTTAGTGCCATCGTTTGCTTTCCCTTCTTATAATCCATTATTTTCTTATTAATTTCAAATCATCGATATGCTGAGTCCTCCTTATTTTATATTCTGCAAAACTTTTCATATTTATTTGTCGTTCAATAACATCATGTGACAAACAGATCATTTCAAGATTCGTTTTCATCCAAAGAACTGTTTTTTTTTCATCGTCATCTTAGTGTGACCACTTTTATATCATCTTATCTCCAGCACCCAATTCTGCTCTATGAAGGTTTATGTTTTAATTGTTATAAATATATATATATATATATATATATATATATATATATATATTGTAATAATAATAAAAAAATTAATTGATTTAAATTAATTTTAAAATAAAATAAATCCATTAAAAAATGTAATACTCAAAATATTTACAAATTTATTTTATTAGATTTTTAAATGAAGATGATCGCTCCGTTGGAGCACAAATGTATTATAAACAAATTAAAAGTTAAAAATGAAAGGATTTAAATGAAAACAAAAATTTAAAATATAACAAAACTATTTTAATAAAACAAATTTTTATCTCAGTTGAAATTTTTCAAGTTTATATTGTGCAACGGCTTAATTTTCAGGGTCGCCTATCGGACCTCCAATAAAGATAGTTACAAAATGACAATTTAAATCTGACAAGGCAAAATATTCCTGACTTATATTATTATTATTTTAAATGAAATGTTTGAAATTGACGATAATTATATTTACAGTATAATGTTTACAATTAATAAAATTCCTTTTTGTCTACTTTACCCTTATCTTTTATCTGGGCTCGATCTCACTTGTTTTTTTAAACACATCACAAAAATGACATATTTCACTGTTTTAGTTTTAGAAAACAAATAACTTTCTGCTCCTAACAGTTGATAGCTTTGTTCTCTAAAACTTTGATAATTATACGAGCATGGCAATAGACGAAATATTCCAAACTGGTGACTTGCAACTCCAAAACCCGGGGACTTTTAATATAACATTTCTCTGCTTCCTAATCACACTTGCTCACTCCTGGAACCAGAAACTCTGGATACGGCCTCCTCGAAACACACCTTCCGCCATCCTGGTCCAAGCAACTCTGAATTCTCTCAAGTTCCGTACGTCTCAGTTCTGCCTGAGGGAACAATGCAATTCTAGCAAGCAAGCATTATAGGCTCCATGTTCTTGTACACAATCCTTAAGCTATAATGCAATGACCTTATATTTACGCCGCCGATAATGAAAACCGTAAAATTTTGTTCATTTAAGAATTACATATTCGTAATTACCACTATATATGTATTGTAAAATGATTGTTGGTTGCGAGGTACGGTCGACGTCCCTTGGCTGGGGGACCACTGTGTTTATGCACGTGCAGGACCGCGGTGTTGTTTTAGGCGCCAGCCAAGGAGAGAAATGTAAAGGACTTCCAAGCTGGACTCGACGAAGGACGGACGTCCTAGAACTAAAGATACAAATTGTGATAAACCACGCCCTGGTGATAATTGCCTGTTTCATGTTCGAGAAATAAAGCAATCCATTATGAAAAAGTTGTTTTGGTAATTTTTATCCTAAAAATTACCTGGCGCCCAAAGATCCAAGCAAACGAAAAAACGCAAGAAGGGTAGCGGAGCTGCTACAGTATATATATATATATATATATATATATTGTAATACCAATTAAACAGGTTATTAATGGTTTTTAATATAATTTAATTGTTGGCGGTACGGGTACTTAAAGACAAGAATCGCAGCGGGTCTTTCTTTGTTAACAATGGGAGACTGGAGACCGCGCGCCTAGAGGAAGGCAGTCTACGGCGAGAAGCGAAACGGAAAAATCCGCGGCAAGACGCGAAAGGAAAACGTCTACTACGAGAATGGGACATAGCAGTTCGGTCCACAAAAAGAAATAGAAACAGTAAAAGTCTGCTGATCCAGAATTACGAATAGGGCTATCTAGGAAGTCCAACGGCGAGATAATAGTTTACATAAAACGCAAGTAAACAGTTTTGACGGAGAGACTTATAAAATCGCAGTTTGGAAGCACAAGTTTTGCTTCACAAACTGAACTAATTTTCGCATAGGGAGACTTTGAGGAGACCTACGTCCGGCAACTGGCTGAGGGTGAGATGATCCAGGTTCCTGTAGAGCAGAGATCCAGAGCAACTACCGTGTGTTCAAAATCTAATGAGTAGAATCAGTGTATAATGGCCTGTTTAGTGGATGTTGACTTCAAGATACAAGATACAAGATACTGGTACCAGTAGCACTGTCGTGAGTACAAAACAATTATTAATGACTGTAAACGATAATTACAGGGTATAGTCAGATTTAATTCGCGTTTTTCTTTTCATTCATTTTCTTTTACTTTTGTATTTAATATTGTATTCCGTTAACTTCAATGAATTTGGATTGTTAATATTTTAGTTCATTGTATTCGTTCTTCCTATCAAACCCAGTGGTGACCCTGAGATAATGAGAAATTCAACGTAATTAATTGTAAAATTATAAAGCTATATTTTCATAGAACGCCACGTACAAATAAAATAAAATAGAGATTTTTGTTTGTTAAATTGACGGAATTCGGCGTGTGAAGCAGGGCTTATAATGTGTAATTATCAACAATAAATTTTAAATACATAATAATTTTGTTAATTATTCCTATTAAATAAGACCACCTTTTTAATAATTACATAAACGTCTTCAACGTCGGGCTAACTATCATTCAAATTTTAATTAATTTTTTGTTTACGAATTTCTTTTAATTAAATATTTTTTAATTTTTACATAATATATATATATCAGCATATAGTTAAGTACATGACACTTAAAATAGTTTTCACGGGACGTCAATTTCAGTTTACCTGCTGACAAAGTTTCTTCACAAAAGTTTTCTTTTCTCTGGTGACGGGAGCAGAATCGATGCATTAATTTATCAAGATCCCTTGACCTATAGCCACATCAACTTCTAATACAAATATTTTATGGGGATTGATACTCGCATCCTGAACGGGCTTTCGTATTGCTCGCAGAACGTAAATTCAAAGTTAGAGTAAATTCTAAACTGTCGGATGCTGTGAAAACAACTTCTGGTGTTCCCCAGGAAAGCGTTATAGGGTAACTTAATGTTTTAGTATATATAAACAATTTGGCAGCCGATGTCCAGTCCAACATAATCACCTCGCAGACTGAATTATTATCAAGAAATTAAAACCGCCAAACGACACTGTGGCTCTTAAATCGGATTGAGACAAAATATTAAACTGGTCTTTGCCAAATAAAATGGAAATAAATGCATCCAAAAGCAGAAAAATGTTGATGGCGCAAATTACAAAACTAGGGAATGAATTAATAGAAGTATCCAATAGCTACAAATATTTGGGTTTAACGTCCAGTAAAGATCTGTCGTGGAGAAACAAGTAAATTCAGGAAAGCACTAAAATTCGTTCGCAGGGTTTTAAAGAAAACCTCCAGAAACATTAAGATCGTTGCTTATAGAACTTTACTTCGACCTATTCTAGAGTATGGAGCTGGACAAAATTCACCAAAAAAATAGGGCATTCAAATTATCTTGTAGATATGCGGAAAATGAGTTTTTTGCAAACAGAAGGAAACGGGCTAGACTTTGTGCATTATTCGGGGCACACAATAACGAACCGACCTGGAGAAATGGAAACAGCAATCTTTTACCTCAATTTACTTAGCTAAAAGCGATCATTCATGCACGATTATACAGAGAAGAGAGCTAATTGATATAGGGAAATTTTCTTTCCTTAATAGAACTCGGGATTGAAACTGTGTTAGCGGCGTGCCCGCGGAATATAAAACAATTCCAAATATGCTTAACGAATTATGATACGGATTTGTTGTAAAAATAATAAGATTTCTATTAACATTGAATGAAGTTGAAAAAAAATCATATTTTGGTGATGGTATAGTTTTTTTAAATTTAGTTTAATCTGTAAATAAATAAAGTGGAGTAGAGTGAGAAATTCAGGGATAATCTTTATTAGTATTAAGCAGTGGCGGCTCGAGCATATGTACTCATGTGCAACAGTACATAAATTAATTTAGTAAGAAGTAATTTGAAGGACCTTCATAATAATTATGTTTTCTCTTTTTTCGAAGACTTTAAACTCCCCCGCCTTGCGGCGCATCACTCCTAAAACAGCCAGCTGGACAGTCCAGGTACAGCACAGGATTCAAAAATTTAATCACAACTGTGCATGCGCACTTTACCTTTCCACCCCCCACCCAGTGCGCCACCAGTAAAGCTCAACAAACTGTTAGCCTTGTTTGCTACGATACTAAGAGAAAAAGGAAACGGTCGTGTCCCCCCATGATTTAGTTCGGTTTAATGAAGTGAGGGATTTCAGAAGAGTAGAGATATGAGATCCGCTCTGGAATTGATTCAAAGTGTGTGTGGGGTGAGGGGGGGGGGGGCAAGCTCCGTCTCCGTTCGGACTCACCGCTCTTCACTTTTTGACTGAGTGATTCAGTTGGGATCAGAAAAGTTAGCTCTCTTTCCTTCATAATCATAGCTCCCACAGTCCGTGGAAACTCTTTGAATCAGCTCTCGATGTGAAGCGACCTGTTCGGCGCAAATCTTCTTACCATGTTTCCCATATGGAATAGCACTTAAATTTCTCCAATATTAATTTGAGTTTTTTTCATTGTAGACAGATAAATAGTATTTTTACGAAGACGCAATGTTTCTAATAGTTCTGTTCATTGCCATCGTAGTTGAACTACCCATCCTAAATCCATATTGATTATTGCATGTTATGAGGCAAAATTTTAAATTACCAAAACATTCTTCAAAATTTAACCACACAGTAAAATTAAATGTTTTTGTCGCGTATTTCGGAGCACTTGCAAGGAGCCAGAAAATCACTGAGGGTAGCAGGGACGGGCTTAAGTAACAGCAGCCCTTAAATGATGAGTCCGACAATAGAAAATTTTACGCAGTTAGGAGGGAAAAGTAGCTAATACATCTTTGTGGCAGATTTCTATATTCAAACAGTAGCTACTGAGTGTCCGTAGTGAAAGAATGAAAAAGATAATTATAAAATGTAGAAGGTTATTGACAGGGTTCAATTGGGAGCGAATAGAATTAATAAATGTTTGAATAACCGTCGGTTTGAGAAAATATAAAGCTGTTAATACAATAATAATAATATAAGAAAGCGGTAAATTATTGTTTTTAAAAAACAGAGTACAGTGACTTTTTTTTATGAAAGTGAAGTGAAATGAGAAGATTGTTTGCGAGGAGGAGGAAGGAAGAGGGATTTCCACGGTCAGATTATGGACGGTCACAGATAAGATCTAACTACATAAACTTTTTGCTAATTAAGTTAGTTCCTATGGCACTAAATTGAATTTTGCAGTTCACCTTCGTTGAATTCATATTGGACCAAGCAAAATTAAAGTTAAAGAGGATAAATCTAAAACCTTTATAAGTTGAATGAAATTATAATTCTCCAGTGATAAGCAAAACGCTGCACACTAGTTTGAAAATAAATTCAGTAAATTTTAAAACTGATACACAAAATTTAAATTCCATACATGATTCAGTTTTATTATTTAAAATTATGTATACTTGATAATGATATATATATATATATATAAATATATATTCTGACTATTGAGAAAACTAATAAATAAATAAACATCAGTCAATTTTAGGCGAGGAAGCTAACTACTTTTAGAGATTAAAGAGAGAAATGCTATATATATCAAATCCTATTAATATAACAAATGATGCGCATATATCTCAGTAATTAAGATTGCTTTGTGAAAATAGTGTCTCCTAAGTGTCTTATAATATTCATAGCGTCATGTATATTCATGGTAATAGGACGTTTCTAAAACGAATTTGGCTATGGGGAAGCCAAGCCTAAAATTTATGTCAGTTTCATTTTAGTAATGTTTAATTTATATATGGTTATAATTTCAAATTCTAAATGTTTTACATAGTAAACCGCACTCAACAATGTCAATTAATTTTTACTGGTCGTTCTCTTTTTAAATTGTACATTTCGGCCACGGCAGTCAGTAGAGAATGACCTGTTTATCAAATTTTTGTAAGTCTAACCAAATTTATATTGTTTATCTACCAAATGTTTTCCTAATCATAGTAATTGTTTTGTTCTTTTTGTAGTTTTAACCTTGAACCTGATGAGGTCGCAAAAATAAGCGACGAAACGTTGTTTAATTTTACATTAATAAATTCTTTTTTCTGACTTAAAATTGGCTGATGTGTATTTATGTATACTTGATATTTTGAACATTTTATTCATGTATTAAAAATCAGTTACAACAATGCAAATTTAATGATGTGTTAAGCATAGTCCACACTGGGAAACATATTTTTGTCGGATAGGTTGTTGAGATACAATAACGTGTATCTGGATCCATGTTGACAGTAATGTTGCGCGTCCACACCAAAATCAGTCTACTTGTGAATTTGGACATTGCTGCTGCTGCTTTCATTGTACTAGCTGTCCTTTCCAATAAACGAAAGAGAAGATGGTGGCAGACAGAATTTTTAAAAGATGGGAGAAGAATGTATGGCGACTTCTTAATGTTAGAATTCAAGTTAAATTATCTCCCAAAACGACATCTTTATCACAGAAAAATCGAGCACAGATTCCTTGTGTTCTCGTAGAAGATGACGCATTTGCATTAGTGAATATTTATGTATATATTGTAATAATTAAATATAAAATATTGGCTGAATTTAACAAATTAAAAAAAAACACAAATTTACTTTATATGGGAATCAATGCCAATTTGTAATAATTAAATTTATTATAATAATGGATGGGCGCTTTTAAATGAACAACTATTAACTTTAAACAACTAACAAAATTTATTGTGCCAAATTTAAAAACAATTATATTTCACACAAAATATTTGGGACTTCAGGGTCTTGATCTGGGTTTGATAAATGGCAGAATTTAAATAATCAAAATTACATTTACCTTTTATGGAAATCAAAGCGTCTGAACATAGACGAAATTTGTTGCGGAAGAAATAATACTAAAGATTGAATTTAACAATTTCAATTTTATCAAGAGTTAACAATCTCATTTTATCGATAATTAAATAATTAAAGAACGATCTGACTTTTATCTTTTAAACACGGTTTACAAATTATTTTAAAGTTTTCTCTACTTACGGCCGCCCAGGTCTCATTTTTAGTTTTTCGTGCACAATTTTGGGGACATCACTGATTCTAAATTCTCACAGACTCTAATTGGCGTTGTTTGTTAGTTGGTTTACCACAAATTGGTTGGTTCTCGATGCTTTACTGCAACCTGGATTTGTAGATCTCGTGGCTTTAGTTGACAATGGACTTCATTGGTTTGTCTGAATATTGCTTAACTTTTTAATAACTGAAAGCATGTTTGTGACTGAGCCACAATCTTTCGTTCTGACTGCCGACTGTAAAACTTTCAATGAGTTCTTTTCGTCCGTTCTATTCGCTGTCTGCTGACCGACTGTACTGTTCAAATTTTCGTGACTTGGAATTTTTAGTCTTTTCTCCTCGCTGCCTACGGCCCGACTGTCCTATTCGTCTCGTAGATTTTGAGCGCGTAAAACCTCAACAATGTTTTCTTTGCCTTGCCGGATTGTTGCGGCGTCCACTCTATATCCACTAATAATGAGTCCTCTACAATCCAACTTTCCAATTAGAACAATGTCTTAATTACCAATTACTACAATATATGTTCCCAGGTACATACCCAAAAGGTTCTCTCGAAAAATTATTTAATTACCGATGGATATCTATCCGAATATTCCATTACATCCTAAAAACGTAGTAACTGTATTACTTGCTTGTATTTACCTACACAACGTCCCTTGACGAAATGCACTATGAAGACGCACCAGCAGTGCAACCAGGTATGATAACGCCAGTTTCGTGGAGATAGAAACTAAAGGAGGTTTACTAGATTTAAAGCGGAAGCCAACAAACCTAAAGATTCCAAAAAAAAATCAGGGAACAATTAGGATAATTTTTTATTTCAGAAGCAGGGAAAGTACCGAGGCAACTTGAATTTACTTAGAATTATATTAATTCATTATTAATACTATTTTTGTTAAATATTATTCAAATTAAATTAAATTTCTTGTAAAGAAATACTTTCTTTCAAAACCTATTTAATTTCTTTAAAATAAATTAGGAACCTCAACAATACTGCGACTACCTAGAAATGTATTTCTTTCCATGATAAACTTCATTCCATATCATTCGAAATTGTTTCGGTTCCGCTTTTACTTTTTTCCTCAATTTTCTTCCTTTCACGATTAAATTGAGATTTTAAGGACTTGATATTTCATCTACATTTGTTGTGAAGAGCATAGCCATCCTGGACATTTCTGACTGTATTATTTTATTCCAATTCGGCGGCAGCTTGTAACATTTCAATGAGTTCTAGAAATTTACTTTTTGCCCATGAATATTTACTTTCTACACTTTTCTAAATGTAAATGTTAATATAAATGTAGAAATAAATTAAAGACATGAATCACTCAAATAACCTAATAATAGAAACCTCACTTCCCTGTGAATGCACTAAATGTTGCCAACACTGAGCGATGTTTTTCGTCTGAAAAGGAAAACACGGATACAGGCAACAAAATTCTTTAAAGTTTTCTGCCGAATGTTGACGAGTATACACCACATAGTTGTTTGTTAATGCGTTACAAGAAAGCAGCAATGACTCCAACATGTTGCCAACAAATTTGTATCCCAGGGAAGACTAAGTTTAAAGGTCCATATACACGCGCAAACCATTTGCGCAACAAACGTGCGTGTTTGAGCAACGTCATGTTTGTACATTGGTACACACCTACAAACCGCTTGTGCAAAGCTCATTTCATTTTGTGGTGTTCTCGAGAGATGATGTGTGACACATAAGCATGCTGTGTCACGATTGTTATTGGTTTCTTAACGGAGAAGAAGAAACTAATAAAACGGAAAGAAACGAGAGTGGGTGGGAGAAGAATTGGTTGATGAATGGAGCCTATTTAGTCACGATCGTTAAATCGTTAAATTAACTTCTGTTGACGACTACAGAATATTGAGTTGATGGCAGTGGTAAATGCCAATTACGAATTTGTAATGATAGATGTAGGAGCCAATGGAAGAGTCTCCGATGGAGGGGTGTTCTTAAGTACGGAATTTTATAACCGACTCGTGAAAAATAATCTTCACATTTCTCAATCATATAGAACAGTGAAATCAATCAGCCATATGTTTTCGTTGCGGACGATGAAAAACCTAACCGAGGAACAAGCCATATTTAATTACATGCTATCTCGTACTAGCCTCACTGTGGAGAATGCCTGTGGAATACTATCAACCCGGTTCACAATACTTTTGGAGAAAATTAATTTGATCCCTGAAAAAATCCGTCTTGATAATTATTACACGTACACACTTGCATAATTTTCTACGAATGAAAAAAGTAGACTCGTACTACCGAGGTGGTTTTGATAAAAAAAACAGCTGCAGGGGCCATCGTGAATTCAGACTAGAATTCAGATGGAATCCTACTTCCTTTTCAACAGCCTCCAGACCGGAATATCCCTGTGTCTCAAATAAATACGTCATATTTTTTCATGCTACTATAATAGTTCGCAAGGTGCTGTCCCTTGGCATGAAAATATATTCTAATCCTGAATATGAACAGATTGTATATTATAACACCAACCTACGATTTGTTTAAAAATTTACACATCTACTTAGTTGACTTTCTTCAATTTTGTACGGTCATGAGTACAAAGAGCATTAATTTTTGTGCGTGCCACAGCCGTATCTGTTTTTGGGATCAACTTCCTTTAATTTTTCTACCAGTTTCTCGTACGTTACATCCTTCTTTTTTCGTTTTTATAGTCTTCCCATTTCACCTTCCACAGTTCAGGTAAATGACGATACATATCTATAAACTCCAAAGTTACTTATTCAACACCACTTCTTAAAGTTGACATAAGAGTACGTAATAACGATTTAACACTTGATGAAGAAATTGAATTTTAAATAAACGCGACAAGATCATTCAAAGGTGGAGTAGCTGGTCTCCCATCAGGTGCCTCCTCAGGTGGCGGATAGAGGAACGCTCACCAGATGGTGGGTACCGGGGAAATAAAATACCCGGGGCAGACCAAAACCAGCTGCTACTGCCTTGTAGCATAGGTAGTTGGATCTACAAAGGCTAGGGGAAGAAAACCCTGATTAAAAATTACCCGGTCCTCCAGGTTGGGGGTTGGTCGTAGGGCTAACAACCCTACACCATAAAAATATTCTCGTTCAGAAAGCCATACTAAGTGAAGCCGTATAGGAGAGACTCGTGCAGGGTTAGGATTCCCGGAGCCGGGAGCAATAAGCCTGGTCTCCTAAACTAAGACTTTATTCCAACACGTGGTGCGACTCTGGCCGTTGTCCGGAAGCACAGGTAAGTGTCGCGCGAGAGCCGGGAACAGAATGGGCTCTCCGTGTGCACGCTGTAGGTGCTCGGTAGGGTCCCGTTACTTGGTGGGGAGCATTGTTTGCATCCCCTAACGGGACGCGTAACGGGACCCTCTTGCTCGCATGGGGACACGGAATATTCGTCCCCACACCAGCCACCCGTTAAGAGACGGAGTCAGGATATACGTTTTGTGCCAGAGTCGCATTACAATACCATAATAAATATATATGTTCATAATTTTTACAAAACAATATACAGAATATTTACAAAAAAAAATAATAATGTGCGAAATGTTCTACGGCGTGGGCGTGTAGCGGTCCGGGGCACGGGCCCGGCGACCCGAGCGAGTTGGCGGCGCTGCTAGGCGATGCGGGCGAGGCCAGTCTCTTTGCGCTGGCGTGGAGAGCATCGCCTGTGGTGCCACCGGGCTGTCGTTCGTGGCTGCCGGCGCTATGCTGGGGAGCCCAACTGCTTCCTCTGGACGCAACATGAAGGCCGGTTTTACCCTGTCCAGTGAAACTCGTGTTTCTCCGCGACTTGTATGCAACACGCAGGTTTTCTCGTCCCTGCTGACGATGCGGTAGGGTCCCGTGTAAGGCGTACAAAGGGAGGCCTTTATACCGTCGTCACGGAGAAAAGCATGGGTGCAAGTCGCCAACTCCTTGAACACGAAGCTTCCTGGTCGGGAGCGTCGCGAAGCCGGTGTGGGCCGTATGTTTGTTGTTGCCTGGCGGACCCGCTCGATGAGTGACGTCGGGTCGCCAAGCTCGGGTTCTGCGGTGAAGAATTCGCCGGGCAGACGTAGCGGTTCTCCAAACACCAGTTCGGCGGCTGATGTCTGCAGGTCCTCCTTGAAGGCGGTACGAATCCCGAGCATGACGACCGGGAGGGCGTCGAGCCAGGAGGCGCCTTCATGGCACATTATCGCTGCCTTCAGCTGCCTGTGGAGCCGTTCTACTAGCCCGTTAGCCTGTGGGTGGTACGGCGTCGTGCGGGACCTCTGCCAGCCCGTGTACTTCCCCAGTGCCTGAAAAAGATCGGACTCGAACTGCCGTCCTTGGTCCGTAGTAACACGCTCTGGGCAGCCATAGCGCGAGATCCATCCGTGGAGCAGGGCGTTGGCCACATCTTCTGCGGTGATTCGCTCCAGTGGATAAGCTTCTGGCCAACGCGATGCACGGTCGATCGCCGTCAGGAGGTATCGGTAAGAGCCTGCTGGCGGCAGTGGACCCACGATGTCAATGTGTATGAGACGGAAACGAGCTGACGGCGTCGTGAAGTCTCCCAGTGGCGTGTGGACGTGCCGTGTAATCTTCGCGCGCTGACATTGCAAACACGCCCGAGTCCATACGCGTATGTCTCGTTTAACCCCGGGCCAAACGAAACGCGACGTGATCAGGCGCGTGGTAGCGCGTGTGCCGGGATGGCTCAGGCCGTGGACCGCGTCGAATACCTGTCTGCGACTTGGAGCTGGGACGACTAGGCGTTGGCGACCCGTCGATACATCACATAACACCCGGAGGTCGAGTCCTGGGACATCGACGTGGCGGAGCTGGAGTGCTGTGCTGCCGGCTAGCAGCTCGCGTAGCTCGTCGTCCTCGGGTTGCTGCTGGGCTATGCGGCTGAGATCCACCGGGCTATTGGCTGCTGTCAAAGCCTCGACGCGGGATAACGCGTCGGCGACTATGTTTTGGGACCCATTGACGTGCCGAATGTCCGTGGTGAACTGCGAGATGTACGTCAGGTGGTTCCTCTGAACGGGCGGGAGTCTCTCGTTCTGCTGCTGATAGGCAAAACATATGGGCTTATGATCAGTAAATATTATTGTGTGTTGAGCCTCCAACGCGTGACGAAAATGCCGGACCGCCAAAAAGATGGCGAGTAGCTCCCGATAATATGCCGGCCACTGTGTTTGCTGCGGCGTCAGCTTCCGGGAGAAGAAACCCAACGGTTGCCACGCTCCTCCCACTTGCTGCTGCAAGCTGGTGCCGACTGCATTCTGCGACGCGTCGGTGAAAAGCCCGAGCTGTGCCGTAGGGTCCGGGTGAGCCAGCATCGTTGCGTTGGCGAGCGAGGCCTTGCATTTCTCGAAGGCTGCTGTACTGAGTGGGTTCCAGGCCACAGGGTGGGTGCCGCGGAGACCTGAGAGAGCCTCCTGGAGCTCTGCTTGATGCGCCGCTGCCTTGGGAAGGAAACGACGATAGAAATTTATCATTCCCAAGAAGCGACGGAGCCCTCTGGCGTTGGATGGGCGCTGGAAATCGCGCAGTGCGGCGACACGTTCTGGTACGGCGCTTACGCCTTCCGAGGAAACGTGGTAGCCGAGGAAGGTTACGGCCTGCTGGCCCGGCACGCTCTTTTCCACGTTGACGATTATGCCGTGCTGCGACAATCGGCGGAAAACGGTTCGCAGGTGTTCCCGGTGTTGCTCTGGAGACGCGCTGTAGATTAGAATGTCGTCGATGTACGGGAAGCAGAAGTCCAGCCCCTGTAACACTTCGTCCATAAACCTCTGGAACGTTTGTCCAGCATTTCTTAGTCCAAAGGTCATGAACGGGAATTCGAACATCCCGAACGGCGTGGTTATGGCCGTTTTCGGGATGTCCGTCGTGTGCACCGGAATCTGTGTGTATGCCTTAACGAGGTCGAGGACAGAATATATTTTGCTTCCTCGAAGGCTCATAGCAAAGTCCTGTACGTGCCGAACGGGATACCTGTCTGGGACGGTTCGCGCGTTCAGCGCGCGATAATCACCGCATGGGCGCCATTCTCCGTCTTTCTTCTTAGGCACGAGATGCAGCGGCGATGCCCACGGGCTCTTCGATCGTCGCGCGGTCCCGTCGGCGAGCATGGCCTCGAATTCTGCCCGTGCGATGTGGAGCCGCTCCGGTGCCAGGCGTCGTGGTCTACAGGAAACTGGGGGTCCTGGCGTCGTCCGGATGTGGTGAACCGTGGTGTGACGAACAACGCGGGGCGCGCCGGCCGGGCACGTGAGCTCCGGGAATCGGCTCAGGAGGTCCTGGTATGGCGAGCACGTCGTCAGCACCCTGACGCTGGGTTGCGGCGATCGGTCCTTATTCGCGCTTACGACGCGGCCCGTCGTCCCGTCGAGCAGGCGCCCGCTTCGACAGTCCGGTAGAAGTCCAAAGTGTGCCAGGAAATCAGCGCCGATTATTGGCAACGCGACGTCCGCGATGACGAAACGCCATACGAACACCCGGTGCAGCCCCAGGTCGATTCGCATGGGTAGGCAGCCGTACGTGTTGATAGTACTGCTGTTCGCGGCGCTGAGCTTGTAGTTGGTGACCGCGCGCTGGCCCTTGAGTAGGTTGCGCGGGAAGCAACATAAGTCGGAACCGGTGTCGACTAGGAACCCATGTCCGCTGGTGAGGTCCCTAACGACGAGACGGCGTCCACTGGATGGGCAGCCGGCAGCTGCAATAGCCGGCTGCCTTACTCGTTTCCCTGGGTGTAGCTGCACGGGGGTTCGCAGCGTTGAGCCCGGCTACCGAACCGTCTGTGGTACCAGCATTTCCCGGTGCTGGCGTTGTCGCGGCGGCCACGCTGTTGTTCGGGCGGCTGGCGGCCTTCGTTCGCCTCGTAGGGCTGCGACTTCCGCGGTGAGCGCCTCCAGGCGCTGCTCGAGGCTAGGGGCTGATGGGCCGTGGAGTTCATCTGCCTGATTGGTGGACTGTGAGCTCGTGCTGGCAGCGTGGACGTGCGGTGGAAGACCGGGTGTTGGAATCTCCATAAGCCTGTCAGCGATTTGGGCGGCCGTGGCGAGCGGTGCGTCTATATGACTTTGGACCGCGACCTGTACGTAGGCCGGCAGGCGCTGCATCCACAACGTCCGCAGGAAATCGTCCGACACTAGAGTAGGCCGTACTAGGCTGCGGAGGTACCGCAGGAACTGCGACGGCGATCTGTCGCCAAGTTCGGCTTCGCTGAGTAGAAGCCGAGTTCTTCGCTCTTGTGAGGGCGAAAGTCTCTGTATCAGCGCTTTCTTTAAACACTCGTACTTGCCTGTTGCTGGCGGGTTGACGAGGATGTCCTGGACTTCCGCAGCCCATCTTTGTTCGAGGTGAGCTGCGATGTGGTTGAACTTGGTGGCGTCCTGCGTGATGCCGGCGATGGCGAATTGGCTTTCCGCCTGGGCGAACCAGACGTCCGTATTGTCCGCCCAGAAAGCCGGCAGCTTCGGTGTGATCCTACAGACCTGTGCTGCGTCATGGTGTTGGCCACGTGGATCCTCCTTCAGCCTTGCGATCTCCTGCTGTAGCTCGGCGATTTTGTTGTTCAAAATGTCCATCGTAGGGGTCACCAATATAGGAGAGACTCGTGCAGGCTTAGGATTCCCGGAGCCGGGAGCAATAAGCCTGGTCTCCTAAACTAAGACTTTATTCCAACACGTGGTGCGACTCTGGCCGTTGTCCGGAAGCACAGGTAAGTGTCGCGCGAGAGCCGGGAACAGAATGGGCTCTCCGTGTGCACGCTGTAGGTGCTCGGTAGGGTCCCGTTACTTGGTGGGGAGCATTGTTTGCATCCCCTAACGGGACGCGTAACGGGACCCTCTTGCTCGCATGGGGACACGGAATATTCGTCCCCACAAGCCGGACTGATAGAATGGAAAAGACTAAAGCAAAGAAGAAAAGGACATGATTTATGGTTAGCTGCGTGGAATGTGAGAAGTTTATTACAAGTAGGAGCCCTCAATAACCTAAAAGGAATAATGGAAACATATAATATAGGATTTCTAGCAATTCAAGAAATGAGATGGAAAGGGGAAGGAATTACAAAGTCTGGTGATTTTACCATTTTTTATAGTGGTGGAAATAGAAGTATGTATGGAACGGGTTTCTTGGTTAAAAACCGTTTTAAAGATTCGATTTTGGATTTTAGTGGTTTTAATGATAGAATAAGTGTCCTAAGAATCAAGGGAAAGTTTTTCAACACTACAATTATTAATGGATATGCCCCAACGGAAGACCAAGAAACAGATAGTAAGGAGGTTTTTTACGATGACCTAGAAGCGGTATATGGTAAAGCACCAAGAAATGATGTTAAAATTATTTTGGGCGATTTTAATGCTAAAATCGGAAGGGAAAGAACGTTTTGGAAAGTGGCCGGTAAGAATAGCTTACATGATGTTAGCAATGATAATGGGAACAGACTTATTGATTTTGCCTCGGAAAGGAATCTTGTGGTTAAAAGTACTATGTTACCGCGAAAAGACATTTATAAACAGACATGGGTTTCTCCAGATGGGATGGTATTAAACCAGATAGATCATGTATTAATTGAAAGAAGACACGCATCGCATATACTGGATGTAAGAAGTCGAAGAGGACCAGACTGTAATTCCGACCATTTCCTTGTTCAAATCAAATATAGACAGAAGATTTCTAGGAGAAAGTACGTTAGAGGCAAGGGAAGAGTTAGTTTCCAAAGCCAGAAACTAAAGGAGAAGGAGACAGCGGAAGCATTTAGAAAAGAGGTTGAGAAGAAATTGAAGGAAGAGCATATGGAAACAAGTAAAGAGAATGGAGTAACAGAACAGTGGACCACATTAAGAGATATACTGATTACAACAGCAGATTCAGTGCTGGGGCAGAAGAAGAAGGAGGCAAAGAGACAGGATTGGTTTGATGAAGAATGTAAAAAAATGATTGAAGAAAGGAATTTGGCAAGATTGAATTGGATGCAAAAGAAAACCAGAGCAAGTGCCGAAGGTTTCAGGGAAAAAAAGGAAGGAAGCTGTCAAGATATGTAGAAGAAAGAAGAGAGCCTATTTAAACTCAATGCTCCTAGAGATAAACAATTGGGAAAAAGTTGATACGAAACGCTTTTACGCAAGAGTTAAAAACTTTAAGAAGGGATACCAGCCAAGAACAGATTACTGTAGAGATGTAGAAGGAAATTTGATTGGAGATAAGGAGGGTATACTCGAAAGATGGACACAACACTTCAGTAATCTGTTAAATGACAAGGAAGGAAGATCAGACCCAAGAGGAAGGGTAACACAACACTATATAGGAGAACAGCAAATTATACCTGAAGAAGGAGAAATAATAGCTGCAATAAGGCAGATGAAGAATAATAAAGCTCCGGGAGAATATGGCATCACAGCCGAATTCCTTAAACATGGTGGAAGAGAATTCGAAGCCCGCTTTGTCAAACTAATTAAAAATGTTTGGGTTAATGAAGAGATACCAGAGGATTGGAGAAGTGCAGTAATTCAACCAATACATAAGAAAGGGGATGAGACAAACTGTGATAATTACAGAGGAATTGCGCTACTCAATGTAGCATATAAAGTATTATCAACACTTATAGCAAATAAAATGAAGAAAATCATGGAAAACACAGTTGGAGAATACCAAGCTGGATTCAGGAAAGGAAAGTCTGCTAGTTCTCACATATTCATCCTAAGGACCATTATGGAAAGATGTTATGAGTTTAACATTGATCTGCATATGCTATTTATCGATTACAAACAAGCTTATGATAAAATTGATAGAAATGCGCTTTTTGAAACACTGGTTAATTTCTATGTACCAAGGAAATTGATTCGATTAATACAGATGACCCTTGATGGAAACACAGGTAAAGTATCCACCAAATTCGATATTAAACAAGGACTGAGACAAGGTGACACACTTTCCACTATACTGTTTAATATGGTATTGGAAAGAGCAGTTAGAAAAGTGGTATTAAACTCTGGAGGGTCAATTTACAGCAGAATGACTCAAATATTGGCATATGCAGATGACATTGTATTAATCAGCAGATCAGCCCAAGAATTAAAATTAAAGTTCACCCAATTAGAACAGGAAGGAGCTAAATTAGTGCTGATGGTGAATATGAGAAAAACAAAGTATATGATTGCATGTAGGAAGGAAGAAAGATGGGCAAATGTTACTAACATCTCCATAGAGAACTTCAATTTTGATAGGGTTCGGAGTTTTAAATACTTGGGTTCAGTAGTAACAGAAAATAGTACAATAGGAGAAGAAATTAGAGAACGACTACAAATGGGGAACAGATGCTACTGGGCCCTACTTCCTCTTTTGAAATCTCAATACCTTTCAAAAAAGGGAAAGGTAAAGATTTATAAAACTGTAATTAAACCAGTAGTGACCTATGCAGCAGAAACCTGGTGTATGTTGAGGTGCGACGAATTCAGAATAGCAGCATGGGAAAGAAAAATCCTACGAATAATTTATGGGCCTAAGTATGAAAATGAGGAATGGAGAATTAGAACTAACAAAGAACTCTACGAACTCTATGGTGATCCCAAAATTGTGAGCTTCATAAGGAGTGCAAGACTTAGATGGGCAGGGCATGTGGAAAGGAGTGAGGAGGGAACCCTACTACAAAGAATATGGAAAGGAAAACCAGGAGGAAGAAGGTGTGTAGGCAGACCAAGAAAGAAATGGGTGGAGAATGTAGAGGAAGATATGAAGGAGTTGGACATAAGAGGATGGAGGAGGAAAGCAAGAGATAGAAGAGAGTGGGCTTCGATAGTGAGGCAGGCTCTAGCCCTGCAAGGGCTGTAACGCCAGGGTGTATGTATGTATAGATCATTCAAAGACTGTCAAACAACTCCATACACGCTCATGAAACTTTTTTTTTGGACAATAGGCTACATGAGGGTAATCCACGTTGGGCAACACCCCTTTAATAGCATAGGAAGGGATTTGGAAGGGGGGATGCGGAAGGGAAGAGGAAGGTAGCCAAGGGTTAACTAGGGCCCCCGGGCTATATTTTAAGGATCCTAAAGAAATGCAGGGAAAACCCTAGAAAAACCTGCATCAGGTAGGTCAGGCATTGGGTACTTGTCCCACGCCCTTCCGATAGCGGGAGAGGAGTTTGCTGTGGGGACGCAGCATTCCCTTCTCCGTGTCTCCACCAATTTAGGAGGCAGCTGGCCGACTATTCCAATGGGAATAGAGGACAACTCTTACCGTATGCCCAAGGTCTGAGACCCGGGAACATACACCTCTCAGAACAGGCCGAGATGCCTCTGCTTGTGGGAACCTTAGTTCAAAAACGGAGAGGAAAAGGCATCCCCAAAGGTAGCCACTTCGTATCTCTCCTACAAGGTTCTGCCTGCGAGAGAAAATCCCTCGCAGGTACTGCTTGAAAAAGAATAGCCCTCGCAGTATGCCATGAAACACGTAAGTGTTGCGCAACACACATATTATCATATTTCGGGCCCGAACGACTTATTTCAAATCGTTTGTGCAACAGCTCAATCTAAGCCATCATCAAACTGATGCGCAATCACGAATGTTGATCAAATGGTATGATCGTATATAAAGCCCTTTATAGTCTCATTTTCTCTCACTTCGGCCCTGGTAGTTGTTGGAAACAGTCCAAACCTTTCTGTTCAATTTATATTTTGCTATTTATGTAAGTAACTATGTTATACTAAATTTATTTATTTGTAAGTCAACTATTGTCGTTTTCATTCTAATTCTGAAGAGTCTCTGATCAAAGGGAAGGTACGTTTCGTGTTTTATGTAAATTTATATAATCTGATTTGTGGCCATGTTATATTAAATGTATAAAATTATTCTTTGCCGGAATTGGAAACAGGAATTAATCTACGGTGCGTTCACAACAATAATATAGTCGTTTATAATAAGAAAGATAACCAACAGATAACAGACAAAATAAGAAGAGATATAACAAAGTCATGCTTTAGCTGCTTACTGAAATGATTTGGCTGCACACGGGGATGTGGTAGTACTTACGAAGAAAGACGATAAACTAGGCTGTCGATCATACATGCCGATGATTTAGTGTCTCTCTCTAATTATCAGGGATGTCAGAAATGTTGTGTGGTATTTATATTATCACTTATTTTGTCTGTATTTGGCTATCTTTCTTATAATTAATTTTCAATCACACGTGCAATATTTTCATTTCAATATGGTCGTTTGCTGCCAATTATATTCTCGCCATTCATTCAACAATGTGATTCCATTGACCTCGCTTACAATGACTTTTAATAATGCAATCATATTATTATTTATTCAAAAATGGCCTTTCAAAGGTTTTCCTTCAAAAGAGGTAGAACAGAGGTCATATCTAAAAATTGCAGTATTTAATGTACTCAAAAATTTGGTAACTGTATACAGATACAAGCACTTCATTTAATTCGGATCCGGGATGCCTATGATTAATCATAATATAATGATGATATGTAATTTACGTTTCATTAGATTACTGTCTCCAGATAGACCACAAACGTAAATATCTTCAGGTAATTGGTGTGACTGCCGACAGAGTCGCAAATTTGATCCAAAATTAAATTTGTCTTTCACTAATAAAGTTATTTAACTAGGAAATTGAGATGGAGCACAACAAACGTTTTCAAAAATTCTTTGTCAATCAAAGCAGTTTCACATTATTTCTAGTTTGGAACCATGCTTCCTCACAATGTTTACAGAAATCAATGGCTCATTAATTTCTATGAATGCTTACCCTCTAAAATGAACCATTTCTGAATAGGAATCCCTTTTAAAAATTCGAGTATGTCTATAGCATGAGTCAGGAGGGAATGTGGGTAGCGCAGATTGTGTGAGAGGAGGAAAGTCCAACATTGCCATGATTCGCACAGAATAAACACACATGAAGTGGTATTTATATTATCACTTATTTTGTCTGTATTTGGCTATCTTTCTTATTATTGACACACGATGAGATATATAGAAGTCAGGCTCTAGCTGCTTACTGAAATGATTTGGCTCCACATGGGGAGGAGTTAGTATTTGTGAAGAAAGACACTAAACTAGGCTGTCATCATTCATGCCATTCAGTTTCTGATTCAACATATTTTTCACTATACTTTCTATGGTGCTCTTTCTACATAAAGATAAATGGGTTGTCTATTTTTTACATGTTGCATATATTTTGTCATATTGTATTGTTTGTCCTTTAAAGGCTTGGAGATTATTCTCCCCTCTTTATGACTCCAAAGTATTATGCATCAATTCATCTCTCTTCAAGAAGATTGCATAAATAATTCTTTTATGCAATTACTTTAACCAAATTTACTTTGTTGTGTAATTGTTTCAACCTATAACAACAATTTTTGCCACTTTTCATTGTATTAAGTTTCCTTGGCCTTGCATTTTAGCTCCATATTTTCATTAAAATCAGCGTCATCCTTCAAAAATGTTTTAATTCCTATGAATATTCTCCTTGAATAGAGTAGTTTGAAAACTCTGCCAGTAGTCATTTGCAATCATCCCTTTTGACATGTAAATGTAGGAATAAAATGAAAAATTTATGTGTCTTTTGAAAATTAATAATTAAGAAAGATAGCCAAATACCGTCTAAAGAATTGATGATATAAATACCAATCAGTATTTCTGGGTATGCATAGACAATTGTCGTTGTGTTTTCTTTGCTTTTGAGTTTTGTCAACTGACCTGAGCAGTTGTTGTTCTAGGCTCGTGTTTTTTAGTTTTGTTTGCACCTGAAGAAAGGAACAAGGCTTCCATAAATATCGTGTGGTATTTATATCACCACTTCCTTTGTCAGTATTTGGTTTTCTTTCTTATTATTAATTTGGTATTTTTATCCAACTCAGAAAATTTTCCTTCTCCTTTTTCTCCAATGGAAATACTGTTTCTCTTTATTTTCCTTGCAACTTCCCACTTCATTTCCAGGGTCAATATAAGGTGGTTTCTAAGCCCCATAACTTCATAAGACCTTATAAAACACAGTAGTACAGAAGTTACCATGAAAGTTTTTTTCACTTTTACAACAACTTTGATAATCATTTTTAATTTCAAGTGTGAAAGTTTTTTTCCTTGAGATATTTTCTAGGTGAGCTTTAGTTTGGAATCATATAAACAAATGATTTCTAAGAAACAAATAATTCCTAGTTTACTTCTTTCATCTTGTATTTTTTTAAGAATATATTTGCATTAGGCGTATGGTTCCAATCACTTACAAGACTATTCAAGATATGTTAATTTTGGATCCTAAGATTTGTCCTCACTGTAAAAGGATAGCAGTTGATCTAATTACTTACTGGATCTCTATCTGTGATTCTCAAAACTTGAATTTTTTTTTTAAAAAAAAATTGATTACTTAATGGAGAATGTAATTGAACACTAACGATTAAAAATACTTGTAAGGTGAATTTAAATTGCAGTAAAGGTGTTGTTTTTAATTTCTTTGCTAATTTTAATGTTTTTTTCATAGCATTGCCTAATCAAAAATTCTACAATTTTTTATATAAACCTACTTAAAATATAAACATGTTTTCTGTTTCAGAGAAGGATGCTTGTGGAAGCCTGGATTTTGTTTGTTTTAGCTATGAGTTTACCAGACAGCATTGTTAGCATTACTGTGACTGATAACCGAATAGTTAAAAAAGGTTAAGAATAAAATTCATTTCAAGAACATGTTTTAGGTTGTATGTTATATCAAAATATAATGTGGATAGCTAATTGTTGAAATTCATCTTTGAAAAGTAAGCTATGAACCAAGGCATAACACATATTATATTTTCATTCCAATAAAACATATCAGTAACAGGAATTACTTATAGTTGAATAGTTCAAAATGATACTTCCAAACAAGTAGGAATTTGTTAACAAGAACTTATAGGAACATCAGTAGCCAAAGACTATATACAAATAAACCTGACAAATGTTGTGAATCAATCATGGAAGATAAAATAAATAGTGAGTCCGTAATCATACATTTGAAAATTCTGATTCATGACCAATATAGTACATTAAAAGCATAATAGTGAAAGCTCAAATGTAAGCAAGAATATCTCTTGTACATATAGACACACACAATTTTGTATTAAACCAAAATACAGGACTGTGAAAACGCAATGAAAATAGTGATGATAAATAACCAGATTACGATGTGAGAAGCCTTCCTTTCGAAAGAAAAAATTTGTCAAAGGAAAACAAACAGGTCAAATAAATCATTAAAGCCCAAATATATCATTTGAATGTTACTTAGATATGCTATTGTGTAAATGAATGCAATTGTGACTGAAAATGCTTTTGGTTAAGTGTTAAATATGATATTCACTACAATTTCCTACTAATTGTTTGAATTTTATTTATAAGTAACTAACAAATACATGATCATATATAAAGCATCAGTTATTTGTTGCACAAACTATACTAACCAAGATAAATTCAAAATTATGAATAGATGCAGGCTTATAGTGTTTAAATTCAGGGGAAAACTTGAACTGAGCTTAGAATGTTTCATTTATATATAAAAAGTGTGACATTACTTTCATATTAATTCACCATTCTAAGCTGATATTACTTATAGTAAACTTTTGCATTTCAGGTGATAGGCAGAAACCAAGACAGAGTTGTGAGACCAGAATTGATCTAACTATGTCATCAATGAGCAAAAGACAAGGCAGTCCTATGGACCTTAATGGTTATGCACTTCACCAGTCTTTACGATCAGCACCATTTGATATGTATGTTACCAACATGAAAGTTCACATACCCAATCAATCTGTTTGGTACTATATAGATAAATGCCAATTTTATCCCCACAACAAAAGCCTTTCTACCCATGTCTCATTAAGAGATCTTAGTGTATCTGGTGTGGTTAAATTATTTGATGAGGAAACCATATTACAAGATCCTTTGTCTCCTGTGCCAACAGAAGAATGCAATATGACATTGAAATTACGTCGCGCAGAATTTGAAGCTGCAATTCAACCTAAATACCCATTTAAAATACCATTACAAGTGCAGTTAGACATGGCTCTCACTCCTTCAGATGTTATCAGTGTTTATGCATATGGATGTTATCCCACAGGATTGGAACATAGAGAAGCAACAAGTGAACTGCAGGGAAAATTCTTTGTCAAGCATGATTTATCTCAAGAAGTAGAAGATGTACTTGTTAAAGGGATTCAATCACTTTTAAGATCATATTTAGGTAAAAATCTCCAACAGACACTCAAAGATGCATTAATGATAAACATGGGTTACACTTTGTCTTATGGCAAATGAAAAAAAGGTTATACCTTTGTTAATGCTTAATTAAATTAACTGTATTTACATTATGAATTCTAAATTCATCATTCCAGTATAAGACCAGAATATAAAGAATATGATCAGGAACAATATATATTATTTTGGTACTGTATTTATATAAGGATAATAAGGAAAAGTAACAAAGTGAAATAATTGATATGAATAGGTCAACCATAAAAATTTAACTCATATAATCTAGTTATTAATTAAAAATTAAAGATAATAATAATTCAAAGAAGAAAGATAGCCAAAAGAAAAATAAGCTTTTGAGTTTTGTTAACTGACTAGTGCAGTTGGGTTGCTTTACTCTCTTCTTAGCACCTGAAAAAAGGAACAAAGATCCCAGAAATGTTATGTGGTATTATCACTTCTTTTGTCTGTATTTGGCTAACTTTCTTATCAAATTTTTAATCAGTTATAAATTTTTAATTAATTTAAAATTGTGTTATCATGGCAACCAATGTAACATATTACTATATGTGTATTACTGTATGCACCTAATAACGCTCATTATTTTGGACGATGAGTCTGCATCCGTGAATATGTAAAAGTCATGGAAAATTGTTGATTTTAGTCAATAATTTGCACGACTACATTCATGTATAGAATATAGCATCACTCATTTGCATTTAATTTCATTATATTCTACCCATCCATTTCCCACATTGTTTAACTTGATATATTATTGCATAATCTTCCAAATAAAACTGCTTACAAAATGAAATGATTATTTATTTATTCACAGTCTTTTATAATAGGGGAACATTTCCAACAAGACAATTAAAATTTTAAACAATCATATACTATACCCCAAAAAATACTTTAAAAAATAAATTACTATAAAATAAATTAGAAAAAGTATTTAAAAAAAACCAGTCTGTTTTATAGTTAACAGGCCTCCTGTCATATTTTCATCACAACTGCAAAATAAAACCTTATACTATTTACATTGTTTTAAAATCTTCAGAGAAATTCTATGGTCAACACAAAACTGAAAAACACCAAGTTTTTAAGTCTCACCAATGCAATATTTTAGTGGTAAAGATTTGATAATGTCTCTTAGTAGTTCACATGGTCAAAGTTTTGATATTAACTAACATTACACGGTTCCAACACACTAAAATTTGTTGGTGATATAATTGAGGAATTTCTTCGAATGGCTAAACAAACATCCTTTTTCAATTCCTCACTTTATTTTGCTTTTGTATATATCTATTTTTGTGAATAAAAATATTCCAATATTTCAATTTTGACAGCCTTTATGCAAATTGAACATAAATTTTCTCTAAGAATATCCCATGTATTTTGGTATGGATTATATATAGGTTGTAAGAGAAAAATATGTTAGCTACATTCTCCAAGAACTTTATTCATCAACTGAAAAAACAATTAAACAATTGATTGCCTACTCCAAACCTTTTACATTTATCCAAGGAAACTCAACACAACACATTTTATTTCAAACCTAAATTACAAGTAATTTATTGTTCACTATAATTTTCACAACTATTAACAAAAACTTTCTGAAGCCTTGCCAATTTAATTAAAATGCCTGTTTTTCACAGACAAATCAAAGTTTGAATAAAATGACTATAGGTTAAAGCAATGATTATTCCTGGTAAAACAAAATTGTTATCCAACTTTTATTTATTAGCCTTTTAAAGACTAATCAAACATTACACTACACATTCAATTTTATTTTCACTGAAAAGCTTTTAATCAGAATCCAACAACTGCTAATTATAGTTACTGCTATATTTATGAGCCCAGACAGATATGAGCAAATTAACATAAAAAATAAGAATGAGCCCACCAAAATAGTTTTCAATGCAACAAATATAAAATAATTCTCTTTCTCTAATTTGAAAATTTTATTTGTTTTGTAGTATTATTGAGTACCTCTTTTATAATTTAGCTGACATAAATTCCAAATTGGTGCCAAAAACAGACACCAAGTGGCCACCACCATAAATACTCCACATTTCAAAATAATGGTTTATCTTTAATAACAAAAACCAACCCAGAGCTGGTAAAAAACAATTAGACCACATTGGGTAAAGAGGGATGATGTTTATGCCCAGGTGAGGACACTTTGTATGAAAGGTGAGTAAAAAAGGAAATAGGAGTAATTTGAGATCCCTGAACAACAAGGAAAATACTGACTCCAGAAACAGGACTCACAACAAAACAGAGGACACCATATCCTGTTTTCCTGAAAGCGCTTATCACCAGGAAATATTCCACTATAAAGTTGAAAGTTATGTAAGCAAACCATGCAATTTATTAATTAAATAACAGACAAAATGAAGTGATAATATAAATGGTACTTTCATCAAGTGATTAAAAATGCAATTGACATGATATGGCACAACTGAAAATTTCCAGGTGATTAACTCAACTAGCTTCTGAGTTTGTCACCTGGATTGTATAGTTGTGTCATACTCATGGCTCGTGCATTTTTAATCACCTGACAAAATAAACAAGAATTTCAGAAATGTGTGGCATTTATAATACCACTTCCTTTTGACTGTTTTTGGCTATTTTACCTAATTAGTATATATTTAACTCAAATGTATTATATTTTAATTTCAAACCACATAATTATTTGTTCATTATATTTCTTATGAAATAAGATTCATTTAATATTTTTTTAGTTGTTCTAAAACTGTGATTTTCTTAAAAAAAAACCTCGGACAGAATTATTATTTTGCAGCTAGCTCTTTGCATAGATAAGAAATGTAATAATTACTCAAACAAGAAATTTTAAAATGAAAAATTTACATTTGTTTGAAAATTAATAAGAAAAATAGCCAAATACAGACAAAAGAAGTGATGACATAAATACCAAATAACATTTCTGGAAACCTTGTTTCTTCCTTAAATTGAAATTTAAAATAATTTGATAATAAATTCATTATTTATATAATTTAATGGAATTTTACATAAATACCACCTAAAATGTTTGTTTGGAATGTTGTTCCTGCAGCTGTTGTGTTTTTTAAACACCTGACAAAACCAACAAGGATTGCAGAAACTTTGTGTGGCATTTATTTGATTATTTATTTTTCTAATTAGTAAGCTTTTAACACAGGCATTATATATTTTATAATTTCATACAACATACTTTTAAACTTCCTCAATTTTAGTTTTATTGTTTTAGTTATAATTAAATATACACACTGTAAAAATTAACACCACATGAAAATTCTGCTAAAGATTCTAGTTACAACCATCATTTTCATTCTTAATGTAAGTACGTCTGGTTTTATTTCTTGTACTTCAAATAATAAATATTTATCTGCTTTTAGTAAACATTACTTTAAAGAAAAATAAAACAGCAGATAACTATAATTTATTAGTTTTACAGAAAATATATAATTTTATATCCAAAAGCAGGCTTAGTAAAAATTGCATGCATTCATAGTGTAATATATATATATATATATATATTGCTACCTCAGAAGTTCCTATAATAATTAAATATGTACAGAAGCAAAAATATTAAACTTTTCTTACAAAAATAACAATAATAATAATGAAAATGACTGATTCACATAAATTCATACAGAAATTTGTAAATTTCTTATAATTCTATGCGTCGTAAACGAAAAAGATGACAAATTTCTTCATAGGCACATAAGTGCAAACCTGTTGTGGCAGCTGCCTTCACTAAACTAGGTACCAAACCCTTGTACAACCCATTCAATCCCTCATATTTTACAGTAACGAAGATACAATTAACCAAACCATAGCATTTGAAATTCTGAAACAATAGAATTCAAATATTAAAATAGATTTCTAAATAAATTGTTTTAATTTCATGACATTCATTGACATACAATAAGTTAAATTGTGTAATAAGTAAATAAGTCAAAATGAAACTATAAATGTTAAAAACACTAGCCTAATAGTCAGAAAAAATTATTATTATATTTAAAACATAATATTTAACAGAAACATTTAATCCCTGTTTGAGACCTCTTTCAGTCCAATCAGGGATGATATTTTTAACATTTATTTTTGAAAAAGAAGTAAGATTATTATAATTGTTAAAATAAAACTATTTTTAAAAAATGGAAAAAGAAGTTCAAGACATTACTTTACTGGAAACTATAAGAGCCAACATAGCTAGAATGAGAGGAGCATAAACATAAAAATGAGAGCACAAAAAACAGATGCATGTAATTACTTATTTTTCAGCATCGTAAAGTGGTGAGAACAAATTAACTGCACTAAAAAGCTTTAGCATAACATTGAATATATTTGTGAAGGATAGTGTTTCCATCTTTCAAATTCTATTCAGTCCAGTTTTATGGGGTGAGGCATATTTATTATATTATTTGTTAAATATATTATTTCATGTTTTGTTGTTCACTGTCTGACATACATAAGAATACTACTTGCTCAAAAACAGGTATAAGACCTCAGAATACTCTACTACATCAAATTTACCCAGCTAATCTACAAAATTCTCTTTTTCTCCCCTATATATGCACATATAGATTTGTCACAGATAGATTTAGAAGAGTTGTACAAAAAGATGATAGACCTTGAGACTTAATAATGATTTTTATTCCATGATGGAATTGTGTCTGTCAAGGCAAATGGGAAGTATATGATTACACAGGTCTAACATACAATTGAGCAGATAAAGAGAAATCTTGGAGAATATATTACAAAAATGAGATGAAATAGCCAAATTCAGACAAAGTTAAGTGATGATATAAATACCACACAGTTTCCTTCCATATTGTTAAGTGTGATATTTATATCACCACTTAATTTTGTCTGTATTTATCTATTTAATCTAATTATTATATTTTATACAGACATATTATATTCTCATTACAATATATTAGAAAAGCTAGGTGGAAAAAGTGAAGGCAGAACAACTGCAGGTAGAAATCAAAGCAAGTTAGATTCTAGAAGAGTCATAAATGAGAGAATAGAAAGATGGAAGAACAAACCACTGCATTGTGAATATTTGATATAGAGAGGCTGGTGCTGGTTAAATATGACTGTGGATCACAATTGGATTAATAAAGTAATAGCAGCAAACATTTTTGCATCATAACAAGACTTTGCTACAAATGTTATGAAGACTTACAACCAAAAAGAATTGGACAATTAAAAATGTTGACACAGATGAGAATTGATTATGTAATAACAGGATACAATAAGATTACATGAACAGAATATAAATCTGAGAACAACAATGTAGTTTCATGCTAAGGTAAACCATGTTCAATCTTTCTCTTTCTTATCCACATTTTGCCTGGGCCATAGGACAAACTCAACTTAAAATTTCCAAAGATGGTGTTTAGCATCTGATCTATCAGGGGTATGGGTTTTTGGAGAGTAAGTGTGAAACAATGGTTATTGGAATCATAGCTAAGGACATGAGCAGATATTGGTGACTGTATGTTGTTTTGCTTGACACTGTTTGGCAAAATATTTTGGATGATGCCTTTTAATTTGTCCTTATTAGAAGTTAAAGCACTGTCTACATTTTACATATGTATAGTACACATATGTTAAATTTTCTTCTTTTAATCAAACTAGTAATATAAAATTCAAATAGCTTTACAACAGTCTTACCTTTCCAAAGCCTTTACGAAAGTTTTCAAATCCTTGGATTTGTATTCTCTTCTTTGCAACATCTAAAGGATAGATCAGAAACTTTGAGCATATACCAGCTAAAGACCCACAGCACAGACTACCATATATTGGAAGTTTACCTTCAGCCTTCTTGCTTACTAAGACAAAACCAAATTTTTATATATTAGCCTTAAAATTTACTCACCAAAAAAAAAGTTTTAACCAAAACAAACCATATCAAACTTATTACAAAAACAAATTATCAGAATTGAAGATTTTATAATTTGTAAAATTTATTCTTAAAGTTAAATAAAATAATCTTCTCACAAGGTAAATAAATTATTCTATTTCTTTCAGAACTTTTATAAAGCAAGAAACTATGGTTATAAGTCACACTGTCCTCAATTACATTTATGTCTTGTAACTTTCTAACTAATCACCAAGGTATATTTTCAAAATGTTTGAAATTGTTCAGGGTTTCATATGAATTAATCTGAATGAATAACAGGAAATACACCATTTACTGACAAAAAAAAAGCTTCCTTAGTTCAGAACATGAGTGCACGTCATTCTGTTCCATCACACAGTCCTGACTTTAGGTTCAACCATACAACAAAGAGAGAATAATTTTATATATTGAAATATATTCTCAATATTTCCAAATATTTTGCCCCACTGCACAGGCTAGTTTAAAACTAATACAAAATTTTGACACAAAGCATAGCAAAAATAAAAATTAAAATTATATTCGAAGGTGGAACACACAGTTGCAAGAGTTCTTTTCCGTCATGAACCCTTGAAAATTTAACAAGTTCCTTGCTATCAAACGTTATGACACCATCTCTCAATTTAAGGAAAGTAATCTGCCATCTATCTCTCTATCGTCTATATTAATTAATTTGACAAGGTCATACTATCATTAGTTACATATAGCAAGTAAGCTTAATGTGCCATAACCAAATTAATTAACTCATTTGGATAGGAAACAGGGACAGAGAGCAGAGAGCCACTGACTTTCCTTAAAGCCAGCTGGCACACATTTCAGACCTCCTGCCCCTCGAAAATTTGAAATTTGAAATTGTCCCAAGTGTCTACACCATATGTCCATTTAAGTCAATTACTCTCTGTCCTCTTCCTACTTAAATTATATATATATATATATCTTCTTCCAACTCAGAATATTACACAGTTTTAACTTGAAAAGCCTTGCGGTTCAGGAAACTATTTTACAATTTGGCTTTAAGATTTGCCCTAATCTTGTATACAAGATTTCCTGCTCATTGCAAAGTTACATTCTACTTCAGCTTTGGCAATAGGTTTCAATATTTCAACTGCAGTAAAAGATCTTATCGTTTTCGAGTCACATAATTTGCTCACACACAATACTAAATATACACATAACTGACCAAGACTAGCAAAGCAGGTCATAATAATCAACCAGGAACAATGATCTCTGATTGCAAATAGAAACAATAAAAAGAAATCCACTCTCAGAACAAACACTTTCCAAAATCATGTATCGTGTGCATCCCACTTTTTTTGTTTGAATTATGAGTAAAAAAAAGTGTGTGACATACACAAATAAATATGGCATTTAGAATTAAGACTAGTTAGGAGAAACATTATTTGTATATTAACCTATTTTGTGTAGAATGCATTTTCTGGAAGATGAAATAACCTTTTGAAAGGAAATGTATGTCTAAAATAGATTTTGGTATATTTATTCAACAACTATTTGAAAAAATATAAATAAATATGTAAATGTATTAATATTGATTCTGGGGTTCAATGGAGAAGTCAACCATTTCCACCATTCAAAATGGCAGTTAATATTTATAATAAAAGAAACTACTGGCACTAAACATCCACAATTTTGTAATGAAACTGAAAAATTACAAGACTTGAATTAAGAGAGAATTTAAAAATCCTATCATTATTTACCAAATGTATTCCAAACAGTTGTAAAGATACGGAAGAAACCAAACTGGAAACCTGTTTGTGCAGTTGTCTGCAGGACAGTTGGCCCAAGTCCTTTGTATAAACCTAAAGGACCTTCTTTTTTATATATTGAAGTTAAGGCACCATATACAGATTTGTATATCTGTAACAAGATACACAAAATGGTACATTATAAGAAGAAAGAAATATATCATAAATGACAGATTAAATAAATTAATGACCATTATAACAGAAAATAAAAATATTTTATCCTACATAGCAATGTTAATTTACAATTTTGTGCTTTCATGGGGTTGTTTACGTTATTTCTACAGTAACAGAATATTTCGTCACAAGTGATGAAAATAAGAAACTATATAATATTTCAAATCACAAATTTATAAAACTTTTTCTTGTTCTAAAATTTATCTAATATAAAAAACAACTATATTCTTGCATCTTAAATGTTGCAAGGAATAATTACAGGTAAAACAATTTAATATTTAAAATCATAAATTTTCAACATTCTTGTAATTTAATAATGATAGAACCATAAAGTATTTTGTGTGTTTGAAAAGGATTACCATGATGAATGTGTTGAATGTAATTTGAATTAATACATAAAAAAGAAATACTATGACTTTTCATAAAGAAAAACGAAAACAAAAATATGCATAGGCCTACATACTTTTCATGTGAACAACAATCGAGTGTTACTAACTTTTCAAACATAACAAAATGAAACACACAAGCATTTTAAATGTTTTTTTTTACATAACACTCAATACTAGCATGATATTAATACTAACACCATCCATCAAACCTGAAAATGTCATCATCAAACAATATGTGAAATTTCAAGAAATATATAATTCAGTAAAATTTAACATTTTTACAGACTTTTTATTGCTCAATGCTTTAATAAATATATCAGTGAATTGATAATCAGTACACACAATTCAATTCTTATAACATTATCATTAATTAATTTTCATACAAAATGCAACTTAACATTATGTGTTTACATTGCTTGTTGTATACAAAATTTTGGAGCAGTTTTATAGCAGTTTGATATGACCAAATACACAAATTGGTAAATCTATGATAACATCAAACTCTTTTATCAAATTTTTAATATAGAGTAATTCACATGAAGTATAAATACTTTTTTCATCAATATCTTCTTGAACTCTAAATACCCATCTATTACTTCTTATTCCTTCTTCACCTGGCTTATCATCTAATTCCTATTATTTTTAAGTCACTCAATCATTGCCAACTTGTGCTTTCCTTTGCCTCTGAAAATGACTTTGGAACATTTTAAATATCAATAATTAATGCTAAGCAATGTATATCCATTTCATAATCACTAAACCTTGTATGTAGCTTCACTTGTCATATAGGTTTTCCTATTTCTGTACCTGTCTTTGCCTTTTTTTTTTTATAAACTACTAGCTGGGTGCGCAGTGTTGCCAGATTGACATATATCCACAATCCCCAATTTGACTCCAAGCTCGATTACTTTTGCGATATTTTTATTTAACACACCTCAACACCCATCCCTAAATGTGCTCACCTCCCATGCCATTCCATACATGGTTTCCAGATTGTCATAAATAAACTCGCTGACATCAATAACCCCATTTGACTCGAATCTCGGTAGATTTTGCGTTATTTTCTTGTAACACCCCTCCATACCCACCCCTAACCAAAAGGGGTTGAATTACTCAGAAACAACATAGGTAGAAATACTATCAAACTAAGTAATCCTCAAAAAAAATTATGCCCTGTTTGCATGTTTAAAAATTTCCACCTACGGCCATCCCCATACCTGGTAATTGTAATGCCACTTCACCTCAGCCCTTAAAGGTGCTCTCCTCCCAAGTATGAAAGGGGTTCAAATTATACACAAACATCATCAGTAGAAGTGCTATCAATCTAATTAACCCTGAGAAATATTTATTTAACAAAAATATCAGCAGTTTTTGAATTTTGCAAAATTTCCACCCTTGCCCCTAGGAAGGCATAATTGAACTTTGTGACATCCATAACCCTGGATTTTACTCCAATATCGGTGTTATTCACATTATTTTCTTGCAACACCTTTCCACACCCACCCCTAAGTGTGCTTCTTTCCCAAGCCATGAAGGGTTGAAATTATGCACCCATAATATCAGTTGCAACACTATGAATCTCTTTGACCCCAAAAAATATTTATCTGACTCAAATGTCAGCTGTTTTAGAATGTTTGAAAATTTCCACTCCCCACAGCACTGTTTCTCATGTTTTGAAGAATATATGTACCAATTTTTGTTGAAAAATGTCCATGCATTTAAATTTGTATAGAAATTAACGTTAAGTACATATATACATCTTTTTTTATTATACAGATTATAAGTGTACTAGCGGCTGAAGTCGGTTGTGATATAGGTTCAATCATGTCCATTGATACCATCCTATCAAATTCAGCACATGGGGAATATTCCTAGGAGGATGAATCATAAACTCAGCTATTTCATCAATTTCGATGTCGTAAATAAATGACTTCGGGCACCTGAGACCTTTCAAACTCTCTTGTTCAATTTCCTCATCTGTTGGACTTTTCTCAATTGTGTGAATCCGTTTAATTAAATTGTGGCCTTTGCCCTTCCCTACAATTGAGACTGTTACTGCATCCTTGTTTTTTTATATAGAAGTGACTTGCTCAGCTGCTACTTCAAATACGTGAGAGGTCTGTATTGCTTTTTCATGTTTTAAAGCACTACTCCTCTATCAGACACTGGCGTAATTCTTTGTTGACTACTCCGATGACAATTTTGTCTTGCATGATGGAATCTTCAATTGCTCAAAATCCACTATCTTTGACTAATGCAAGTGCTTCCGTCAAAAAAAAAATCAAAAAAACTTTGTATTTCTTTCTGTATTAATGTGAAAAATCTATATCTGAGAAATATTTCATTTGGTGTTGGAACAAAAAGTTGTTCAAGTATTCGCTTGATTTATGCTATGTTTGATTATGCAGCATCCGATAATTGGAATGTGTCAAGAATATTTGTGGCATCAGTTGTTTTTTAGTAACAGGCTACATGAGGGGAATTCACATGGTGGCAACTCCCCTTTAATAGCATAGGAAGTGATTTGAAAGGTGGGATGTGGAAGGGTACAGGAAGCTAGCCAAGGGTTAACAGGGGCCCCCGGGTTATGGTTAAAGGATCCTACCCGGAATTCACCTAAAAGTGATGTGGGACAAACCTCAGAAAACCTGCATCAGGTAGGTTGGGCATTTGGTACATGTCTCACACCTTTCTGATGGCGGCAGAGGGATTTGCTGTGGGATGCAGCATTCCCTTCTCTGTGCCTTGACCAGTTTAGGAGGCAGCAAGCCAACTGTTCCAATGGGAACAGTGAACAACTCTTACCGTATGTCTAAGGTCTGCGATCCCAGAACAAACACCTCTCAAAACTGACTGATGTCTCTCAGCTTGTGGGAACCTTAGTTCAAAATGGAGAGAGGAAAGGGGCATCCCCAAAGGTAGCACTCTCCATCTCTCCAGATAGTTTCTGCCCTCGAGAGATCAACTCTCACAGGCTGTCAATCAATTCCATCATGGCATCAGTTCCCATTAAATTAGTAGCTTATACAGGTCCTAGCTGCAAGTTTAATTGTATTGCCATAGCATAATATTCAAAATCTCATTTCCAACATTTCTACACATTTGCCATGTCTCCTGGTGTGACAATAAGTGATATTGGCCATCGTAGGCCTAACAATGGCAATCTTAAGTCTGTATCAGCCATTTTCTTTACTCAAAATTAAATTTTGAATGTACTAACCTTTAATATTTCTTCTTTAATGTTGCCTGACAGATTGGGCTGGTCCTACAACTTCTGACACCATGTAACATTGTAATTTATATTGAAATAACTAGAGAACTCATTATAGTGGCAAGTGCTGTGTATTTTATTAATGAACTGCTCTCACGTGTGTCATGTTGCATCCTAGCACCACGATAAGGAACTTCACATTAGGCCACAATCTAAATACCTTTTTCTGCACAAACATCTGAAACATTTTTAGAACAATATTCCTTGCCGTTATCACATTTATTTTACAAATTTTCTTGACACAAAACCAACATGTCACCTTTGCTTCATAATATTTCATACACCTCATCTTTACTTTTCATACGATAAATTACAACAAATCTAGAGATACTTTAAAAAAGGTTGCAAAATACAATTGTCATTTCAAGACTGTCTGATAGGACCACATGCATATGTGAGCACAAGTTGTAATACTCTACTTGATCTTGATGATTTGGAATAAGATGCAAAACACTTCTGTTTACATCTTATGCACGTATAAAATATAGTTTTTTCATAATTAACAAACTGCATGTCATTTACTACATTTTAATTCTTATTTTTTTGATGAGTTATAATTCAAATGTCTATGATGACAAAGTTCCTTATCTTTATTGCTGGCTGCCAAGTTTGCATATTGATTGTTTCTGCATTCAGAAATTATTTTATACAAAGTATGGTTTTAATATTTTGCCACTGCAGTTGCAATTTTGAGCATGTGATATCACATCCTCCATTCATTAGGAAACGAGACACAGCTATGATACATCATCACTCTGTGTTTTCTTTTTGTTACAGAACTTAGAAATTTTCAAAACAATTTAACAACCCACTGACTGTGATCACATCAGTGATTCATTTCTTGAATGCAAGGAATGATACACCAAAAAATGCCAATTGTGTGAGATGTATAGGGACGGAATAATGAGTGATGGTGAGGAACTGGATTAGACAATTTAACAGAGGTCATGAAAATGTGCACAATGAGCCATGGTGCAGCCTACTATCTGTGATCATGGATGAGCTGGTGCAAGCTGTGGGAGAAAACATTTGCATGGACAGACAATTCTCCATATCAGTTTTGTCTTCATATTTTCCACTTATTTTAATGTCATTCCTCTACAACATTGAAATGGAATTTTTAGGATATGAAAAATTGTACTAAAGATAGGTGTCCAAAAATGTTATTGATGAACACAAGACTAAGTGATCTGGTGCCACACTGCCTATTCTCACACAATATGCTGAGGAAGGCAATGATTTACCAATGCACATCATATCAGGTGATGAGACATGGGTGTCTCACATGACTCCTGAATCCAAGCAACATCCCCCATGAAGAATAAATTCAAACAGACGCTATCCATGTGTGTAGTTTTCTGGGATATATAAGACATTATTGGTATAATTATAAAGACGTTTATTGTGAAACGCTACTAACACTCCATCATGCAATACAGAACAAAAGCCATCAAATCATTTTGATTCATCACAATGCCCAGCTACACACGGCCACAAAATCAAGATCTGATCACATAATTTGGTTGGAAACAATTTGACCCCTTTCCTTATATTTAGGATTTTCATCTGTTTTATCATTTCAAGAAATTCCTTGACGGAAAACATTTCAAAGACAATAATTTTGTGAAACTTGAAGTTCAGACTTGGCTTTCATCAAATGTGGCATCCTTCTTTCAAAAAGGCATACAACAACTGGTTTCCCATTACTACAAATTCCTGAATAAGGTGGTGACTATGTGGAGAAGTAGCATGATTGATAATAAAAATATCTGGAAAATAATGTTGTTTTTTAAATTAATTTAGTACTTAAAAAAAGGTCTTGTATAAATTATTTTGTCTGAAGCCTTCAACATAAACACATTTCCCCTTCTTAATAATTATTTTGCTACAAGCACAAACAATTTCATTACAAGTGTTTTCAATCATAGAAATTGAAGCTATACTCTACGGCAGGTGACAAGCATGTCGCTGTTATGACCCATATATGGATACTTGCCAGAGAAAAATCTGAATTCTACTACTAGGAGAAAGAATGCAATGTAACTAAAATTAAATTGCTGCATATATTTATATACAATTATATGTACATCTATGTCACCAACATAATTAATTGATGCATGGTATTGCATGTTGTCCTAGTACTTTTCATCATAGGAAATACCTTTATCACAAATTTATCTTTCAGATAAATTATTGTAAGAAACTCTTCTTTATTGAACATATCACAAAATACCATCTGAATAAAACTTCACAACTGGGCAGTGCTGGTCAGATCGGTGAATTAGTCAAACTGCAAAGAAAAGTATGTATATTCCACTATATCATTCTTCAGTTTGTTTTCAAGGTCCTTGCCCATGATCTTGATACGTCTAGTGAAAGTCAGACAAGATAACTGGAGCTCTTTGATAGCAAACATGATTTGTTATATTTTTTTAAGTCTTGAAATAACACCTACACCTCAAGAAATGCTTCTTTCATAACCATCCCATCTTCTAAAGGCTTCTTGTGGTTTGCCAGAATGCGATTTTAAAAGACTCGATTGTTTGGCTGGTCTAGTGAATCTGCTTTCAAACTTTTCAAATCTTATACTTTTAGTTATCTTCACTCACTCTTGCAGATACGAATGAAACAAGACCAAGAATTCCATTAAGACTAAGATTGCTCTCCAAGCTCTCCTCACTCCCACCTTGACTACTTTCGTTGCAAATTAAGTTGTGATAGGGCCACAGTCCTTTCTGTGACTACTGCGTCAAATTCTGCGAATTGTTTTTCACTCTGGGGACAGTGCACATAGCTGGGAAGATCTTATGCACTTAGAACAGCTTTCTAATACCTTTCGCTAAGTACATGTTAATTGGCGGCAAACAAACAATTGTAAAATCCAATCACTTGTCATACAGGCCACTTCAAAACCTTCTGTAGTCTAAAAAAACTCTATGAGCCAATATATTGATACCATTATACAACTCTCTAAATATCAGGGATGTGTTTTGATACACTACTATCGATCAAGCATTATTGAATTCCGCACCAATTCTCAACAGTTCTCACTTAAAATTCTTTCCTTAGTCTTTACACATTTTCAATCAAATAGTTGAAATTATAACGATATACACACACCAAAGTTTTGCAAGATTCACACATGGAATAAATAGACAGTTTTCACATTTAAAATCAATTCTATTAAATTATAATGATTAAAAAATATTTTGTATTGTTGTTACACATCATTCTGTCTCCTCCAATGCATATTGCAACATATAATTGGGAAAAAGCAAAATATAGGTTCATGGTTCCATTAAATATGCCATTTAAAAGGAAAGTTATTGAACAGGCCTACCTCAAGAAAATGAAAATTAGTTCCATTATTATGTATTGACTTTTATTATTCAAGGTACCCCAGAAATAATTATACATTTTATTTAATCAAAATATTTGTGATTTACTTCATTATGTAATTAATGGTTTTTTTATTGAGTAGTAACATCTCTCTTAAGCATGAATGTGGGCTGTGATGCCAAGGTCTCTTGGCATGCAGTAATTTAACATAAAATTATCACATTTTTTAACTATAATTCTTTCATCCCTCATGCTAGGGGTTTCTCACCCCTACAGTACTTTTCTGCATGTTTTTATGAATATGTGTACCAAGTTTTGTTGCAATCTGTCCACACATTTAAATCTGTGTATAGGTCATACAAATATACATCCTTCTTTATTAAATAGAAGACGATGGATTATAATTTTTTCTTTTTTAAATTTTGTCTTTGCCACTTCTAATAAATCTGATTTTAAATTGACCTTAAAATTAAAATTTGTTTATATATATTTTAAATTTTCACATATTTTAACAGTAATATAATAAATTTTGGACAATTATTTTAGCTTGATTATTTTTCTTTTCATTAGTTTTCTTCTTAAAATTAGTAAAATATTTATTAATTCTTTCTGATATATGATGCTTATTTATAAAGTTTATAATATATTGAATTTCTTGAAATTTGATGATAATAATGGTTCTTTATCAATCAGATTAAATATGATAGATTAATTTCTGAAATTTTGTATGATTTAATGAAAGTACATCATCATTTTGAATAACATATTGTAAATATCTGTTATAATGGTCATTAATATATTCAATTTATCTTATTCATAAAAATCAAATGTAAAGTAAAATAGTATTGATATAATTATAGCACTGTAATGATCATTTTCTCAACCCCATTCATGACGCTAAATTATGTAGGGCTGTAAGATTGGATGTGTCAGAGTGGCTTTGAGCTGCTGGGCGACTTGACAACATGGTCAGTGCGAAACAATAATATGCGGGGATGGATGCTCGGTCTTGGCCAGAGAATGACAGATGTGGTTGAGGGTGTGAGAAGGTGACACTGAGTATGACATCACTAAGGCAACATGGCATTGCATGGCATGTTGCCTTAGTGATAGAAGACATCACGTCCACATATATGTGTCTGAGTTATCCGGAAGGGAACCTGGAATTGTGAGGGGTACATTTCGCCCAAAGGTGAAACCATGTCTGCCTGACCATGAGAGAATTTGTGTCGCATGTAAGATCAATGCTGGAGCATCTGGAGTCACCCTGACGTGAGGTACTGACATCAAATGATGATGATAAAAATGAACTCTTTGATTTCAATTATGAAATTTCTCGTCACATTACACTGCCATTAATGTAACTCCACTGTTCAGCTAGCACCTGGAGCAAAATAATTCTTTTTGTAATTGTAAAAAAATGATTTCAATGAATCAAATATATTAATATCATGTAATAACATTGTTATTCTAACTTCAATCCCTTCAATCAAGTTGATGTGTATTACAGACAAGTTGATGTGTATTACAGACCATTAATCAACAAACTGCCTCCATTCCTACTTCATAAACCTGTTTTAAAAAACTCACTAGTTCTCCAATGTTTATTCACTATTCTACCATCAATGTGAATGGTATATTTGTCAAGAGAGATTTGACATCAATTATAATTAGCACATATTCATTGGTTAAATTCTAAACATTCAACAGTTTCTCTTTCAATTCTAACAGATTTTTAACTTAATAAATAATCCTGCATTTAAACTCATCCAAGATTTTCTTGAAAAATTTAGTTAAATTATATATGGGACTATCAATACCATCACAATTGGTCTCATATGAAAATTAGTTTTTTGTATCTTGATAAACACTTTCAAACGTTCATCAACTTAATGAGGACAATTAATCAAATATTTATCAATTAATTTGTTTTTTATGAACTTATTGAAGTATATATCTCATTTCCACTGCACAGTCATACTTTCTGACTTTTCTGCAAACTAGTTTATCATTCTACACATTTTCCATTTTTTTCATAACATTGATCTCTTAATAAAATCAACTGCTTAGATTTATCAGAATTTATAATAATCTTCATACATTTGTTGGTTTTGAAAAACAAACTGTTTTAATACTACGTAGAATGACAATCGTCAAAAGATACCTCCCTACTTTTATTCTTTTTGGATAAATAAGCCAAATATGTTGAAATAATCATCTAAATCTATGCCATAGCATTATTGATTTTACAATAAAATTTTGTGGACTGATCTTGTGGTTTTATTTGTAAATATACCAGTTATTTTGTCACATTTATGTAACACAATAATTTGTTTTTTACTATCATCTCCTTCAGCTCTTTCCAACCATCACTGAACTCAGGCAAGTTTATAAAAATATAGAATTTAATCGTGAATGGAATGTTATCATAACAATATAAACTAAAATACCTTTGGTTCTCCCTGAGCTACAAGACGAGTACGTACAACATCAAAAGGAAAAGAACAAATAGTAGCAAATCCACCAGCTGCAGCACCACACATGAAATGAATCAAAATCAATTGATCTTCATGAAATTCAGGAAATGTTCTGTATGAGTATTTTGACAAAACTTCAAATGAGACAAACTGAAAGAAATAAAATTATCATAGGCTTCAAAAATACAAAATCTAATTTAAATATGCCTCTAAAATAAATACATAAATGTATAAAACAAATATTTGGTTATGACATAGTCATCTTAATATTCATTTAATTATTTAACACAGTTAAGCCATGATATTTGCTACAACATTGAGTATTATGTGAAACACAATAATGCAATGTATCTTGGTCTCTCAATCACTCATACACAGGGAAAGACTCCTGAAAACAGAATAATGCTTTCAAACAAATCTTGGCCATGAAACTGAATTAAAGTATCAGGATGGAAAAATATTGACCAGACCAGGAATCTAACCAGGCAACCCCACTTCATATGCAGGTGCTCTCCCATCTGAGCTATCAGAATTGATTTCTGCCCGGTCAATATTTTTCCCTCCTGATCATTTAAGGAAAGATTCTTACACTTAAAAGCTACTAACATATAAGGTAAACTTCATGTAAAGAAAAGGATAGCCATTACACAGAAAAATTTCACACCCAACAAAGCCACTAATACATCTATCTCAAAGAAAGAAACATAATTATTTCCAAAATAAGTGAGGAAAAATTAAAGAACAAAACTTGAAAAGTAAAAGTAAAAAAATGTAAGAATATTAAAACCCATGCTGTCTTGATTCATAAGAGATGTTGGACAGCAGTGCTTCTAGAATGTGTAAATGTCTGATAAGATAGGCAATCTTCGTTATCAAAACACACAGTCGGCCAACACAGTGCAGTCTTCTGCCCTGAGGCCCTCAACAATTTGGCATGCTCCTTTCTATGCAGCACACTGATGCCAACATTCAATTTAAGGCAAGTCAACCATTCTCTCTTTTTCCCATCCATATTAATTAATTTGAAAATGTCACTTTATATATATATATATATTGTAATAACCAACCGGACGTCAAAATAAAAAAAAATTAAATATTTTAACAACCAAACAAATTTTATTCATCAGAATTTACAATTATACAATTTAATATTATAAAAAGATCTCTTTCTCTCATGGGTCTTTACTGGGTTTGATAATGGACAGAACATTTAAATAATCAAAGAACCCAAATTAAACAGAAATATTTAATCGTCTAGACATCGACGAAACTTATTAATGAACTTAGAATTACCAGATTGATTCTAAATTTAAAAGAGTTTATTTCATTAACAAAAGGAACAGAACGATATCTGACTGTATCTTTTAATTCCGTTTACACATATTAATACCATAAATTTCAACTCACGATTACTCAGGAACATTTGGCTCGTTCATTACACACACACTTTATAGACTGGACGTTTACACACTGACTCTAACACATATTATTGGTTCGACGATAGCTGATTCTCCATACTCGGTGAAGGACATCCCACTTGCTCGTGGTGAAACTACTCAACGCTGGATGCTGTGTCCTGGTCTCCTACCATCGAAGACAGTGGTCAAATTTTGATATTACTACAGATTGAACTTCTACATACAAAAATGTTTATCGTTGACATAAATTTGCTATTTCTCTCGCAGGCTGCAAAATCTCTCCATACTCGGTGCTCGCCGTACGCCTCCACAGCCAACACTCAACTTTTCACCTCCTAGCTCCACACTCAATTAACTCCCAAAATCTTATCTTCTCTCTCTCTATATATATATATACGACCGTCCCTTCTCTCTTCTTTTGTTCCCAAAACTACGTTGCAACTGCTCATTGACAGTTTCTCCATTACTGAGATTTACATTCTGCAGCTGCTGTTCCTTAGCTAGCAAAATATCTAGCCGCTCTGTCTTGTAACATCGAGACAGGACCCGTAATTACTTTGCACTTGTATCCTCATCCCCCCCCCCCGCATTCACACGTGCGCTGTTCTAAAATTCTTCAGACCGCCCAACTGCCCCTTGATCCTAAGCCAACACGCCGATGGTCCAGCCCATTAATCAGACACAATGCCTTTCCTAAACAGATTTATCTTGCGACAGGCCACCCGCGCATGTGCCTTGCCCTGACTCCTTCGTACTGATCCTAAGTACACATTGCCACTCCCTGTGACGGCCAAGACCATTAATTCGAAACAATGCATTCCCTCAATGCATTACAATATATAATTATATATTGTAATTCAGTGAATTCAAATTTGTTATTGGTTTTGTTGTGTTTTTGGATTCTGCGTTTTAATTATTGCAATGAGGAGCATGAGTTAATAATCTGAAGCTAGAATAGAGGGAAATGGGAGCAAATATTCTTAATGTTGAGTATGAGTGATGCTCAAGACACACACTACCTGGTAGGGTTCCTAATGAGCTGTGGAGACATGCTATCCTGAGAGAAGTCCAGATGAGCTGTGTGTGGAAATCCTGCCTAGATCCTGCACGCAGCTACGATTATTAGACTATCCCAAGGAGCTCCTGAACAGCTGTGGAGATCTGAACTGACTGCCATACATTGATCCACAACAGTAAAAGTAATAATGTGACAAATTATTTATATGTAGTGTGAGGTCAAATAACAAGATTTTTATTGCAGTAGAGTTCAGCCTGCAAATATTTACAATACCCCCACTTAACTCCCGTATGAAAAAGTGTTTTCATGTCTACCAACTGACCTATAACCTTCTTCAATTTTGTTTATAATTAACATATCAATTTTGAACAATTATAACTTTCATATTTATTAAAAAAAATTGGTAACAAATGTGTTGTTTTGAACTTTTAATTTTAAATAATGAATGCAATAAAAATTAAACAAATTTCACAAATTTGTCACTCCAACACATGGCTCAAAAGTAATGATTTTCAGAAATTGGACTGAATCTGCGTAATTTTAAAGTAGATAGTTCTTTTGTGAAACATAATTATAATTTACAGTTTATTATTTGCAAAGTGCTTGCATTTCCTAAATTGAGTCACGTCAGACAACTCAAAAATATTCTCGCATGCGTATGCCAGTTTAAATCACATAGTTTTCTCGGATCTGATTTTAAAGTTAACTTGTCCTATAAAATTTGAAATACTTCTCTTATATCACTTAAAAGTCCTATTCTGGATTTCAATTGCAAAAGTGGAACTAATAATTTTGGCTACAATTTTACTTCTATTGTGTTTATTTACTTGTATACTTTTAAATCTTTTTTTATTAATTTAATAGACAAAATTTTTATCCTGACGAATTGTTACAGTATATACAATTTAAATTATGTACATAATTAACGTGGTAACTTGGTAATTGGGTTAATCCAGTGACTAACCTAATTTTGCAAATGTTTTTTCTTGTATCTTAATTTGTTTGTCTGAGGGGCGTACATTGTTGGGCTATGAGGGTTCACTGGTGATGTTGAGTTTGATGGGTTGGATAGAATGTGTGGGTGGGGTCTGTTGGTGTGATAATGGGGTGGGTTAGTATGTGCCCGAGTGTTCTGGGGGAAGGATGAGGTTAATTGGGCATTTTCTTTTGAAGAAATGTGAGTGTAGTGGTGGGGGAGGGTTACTGTCGAATTGCTGAATCGTGTTAGAATGGTTGAAGGTGCTTTTTATTAGTGAGGTTACAGATTTGGTAATTAAGGAGTTGACTTTGGGGAGTTTAATGTCATGATGGATGATCGAATTTCTGATGTACCAGGGAGAGTTAGTAATGGTGCGAAGGATTATGTTTTGTTTGGAATTTGGCTGAATGGATTTTGGTTCTATATGGATGAGGTGTAGGACCAAGTGGGTTGTATTATGGAGAGGTATAAAAGGTGTTTTGGGCTGATGGTGAGTGGGGCTTTTCTGTTTAGGAGGGGATATAGAGTTCTGAATTTAAGGTTGATTTTGGAGAGGTGGTGTTTAATGTGCAGTTTCCATGAGAACTTGGAATCAAAAAGGAGTCATAGGTAGGTTGTTTTCTGTCTTTGTGGGTATTTGTGAGTTGGTTAGGTAGAGTAGGATTTGGAAAGGAGGGTGTTTGGTTAGTTTGATGGGACGGGAGAGGGGGTGGGGAGAGGGAGGGAGAGATAGAATTTGTTGACATTGTTGGATGTTGATTGTTGCTGTCTAACAGCTGGTGCACTTTAATTTGAATTAATCAATTTGTACCCGGTCGGAATTCAGTTCAGATCTTCCTTCCTGATGAAGGGTGCTCAGGCCCTCAAAAATTTGTATTATTCCATGTTACCTCTGCCCAACTGGAGCAACTATTGATTTCAGGTATGTTGACTTCGATATCTCCATTTCCTATCTAAATGTGTTATATAATTTGACCTTGTCACATTTTCCTGAATTGTTTGTCTATAATAATATAAATTTCAAAATAGATCAATTATTGTGCCTGCTGTGTAAGATTGTGGACATATTGTTGTGAGATAATTTGAAGAGTCATGCTGCGAATCATGAGAACGGTGTTTCATATTATACCTAAGTTTTTTATTACATTTTTTTATATTGATTCTGATGGTCAACAGCCCAATTGTCAAATGAGGCTGAGTGAATTAGACTGGGGTGTCATATTCCAAGTGTGTGAACTAAGATTGTTTTGCATTCTCACCATTAGGTGGTGCTGGTGTGAATAGGGAGGGGACCAATTTTATAAAGAAAATTAGTCAGTCTGCAGTAAAAGGTTGAGAGGGTCAAGTCAAGTTTATGCAGTTTGTCATCAGAATTCCTAGTCAGAGTTCATCTGAGGAAACCCAGTCACGATTATGTGACTGAGATTGTCCGTGGAGATTGCAGAGTAGAGACATCCTAATATGGGAAATAGAATCAGCAGTCAGACCAGTTATGTTAATGTAAAACTTTAAAACATTTTAAATATTAATTCTGCAGTAGAATTAATAGTCTCCTCATTGCATTTAAAAAGTAATTATCTGTAGGCAAAGTTGTCCAAAGTAATACTAGGAGTCACTTAAACTTACATGAAATATTTTGAACTTTAGAATAATCTGGTGGCTAGTGATGAACAATTTGGTGATATAAGTACACTATTATTCAACAGTTCCCTCACATGTGCAGAAACATCGTATTCACGTAACTCATCAGGTTGGCACTCTAAATGATTTAACTTTATGTGTAGTGAATGTGCATTTGAAATAATATAGCCAATTATTCCAAATTAATAGTGTTTTGTGTGTGTTCAAAAAATTCTGTGCACGTGCAATTCAAGACTATCATAAATGGTAAAAGTTCATTTAAATTTAGTAACTATTTTGTAAAACAAAGTATAATTATTTCATACCATTGAATTTCAGATTTCATTCTATTTATTGTTTGTATTTTTTGGGAAAATTTATTAAAACAGTTGTATTTGTTAGATTTGAATAGTTTTTCCAATAAATTCTATATTTAATGCAAATTCTATAACCGTTTTCAGGCCTGATGAAGCGTCCTGGGTAAAAAATAAGTCTCACATAAATCAAATAGCTGTGGCAAAATTGTATAATAATAGTAAAAAATATTATTTCCGGTAAATAAATTTTTCTATTATTTTTCCATTGTTGTGACATTTCCTTGAGAGAGAAAGAGAGACGTATTTGTTGGCATGATTGGGTGTAGATTGTTGCTGCCTAATGGTTGGTTCACCTTAGTTTATATTCGTCAATTCGTGACTGGCTGGCACACAGTTCATATTGTCCTTCATGACAAAGTGGGCTCAGGCCCTCAAAAATTTGAAACCTTCTATCACCTAAACCAGATTGGTCCAACTATTGATTTCAGGTAAGTCGACATCACTGTCTCCCTTTCCTATCCAAATGAGTTATTTAATTTGACATTGTCAAATTTTCCGTAAGTGTTTAATATATCTTCAGTTTTGAATGGTAATGTTGAACAACAATTTTAGGTCAGTCATCCACTTTCTGCGTTTCCTTTTTATAATTTTAATTATCACTATTGTAGAACTATTTAACATCACCCATCCTTCTTGCAATATATAGAACAGTCCTGTTCTGTTCTGACAATACAAGGAAGAGACAGCTTCAGTAAAATTTGACATGTTCATTATAACCCAGTAGGGCAACACCAACTATCAATTTAAGGTAAGGCAAGAATTACTGCCTTATCTGAAATCAAGGAATGATGTCACCATGTTGGACAAGAAGAAATATTTCAATTTTTCAATGGTCGCTTTCATGATAGCTTTCTTTTTTCAGGAGATTGTTGTGTACCACATGCTGACCACACACTGTTCAATGTGAAGACTGTTAATGATGAACACTTGTGTTAGATGAACTGGTGACAACTAACCAGATGGCAGAATTTGATGAGCATTATTTTAAAAGGTGAGATTTTTGTAACATAAAATATTTAAAACTGGGGAGAGAATAAAGTGTAACACACTTAGAATTGCCACTCTAAGCTATATTAAAAAAGTGTTTCTTTTTTATAATTTCCCATTGTAGACTTTTGGGCCCTTCATGACAACATTTAAAATGTCCTGATTGATTGCCATACTAGCTAACTACATTATTAAATGTGAAACCTAAAAGTTATATATTCTATTTTTTCTTATTTATGTAGTAATTATTTCAATCAATGATATAATAAACAAGTGGTAGTTATAGAACAATACACCATTTCATGTAATTCTCAATTAAACTTGACAAAACATTGTTTACATGTCCTAGCTACATTCAAAATTAGTTACAACAGAAAAAGAATCATAACAGAATTCCCACTATTAGATTAATATTATATTACAGTCAAATGAAAGTTATCCTCCTCTGGCTAAATAAATTTTTTAGAAATACTATGAAATACGAAATAATCAGGGTTTTAAATATTTTTAAGAAATCACCTTTAATATAAATATACCTGCGATATACCATACAAAATGGAAAGATATTGTGCTGGAACATGTCCTTTCCAAAGTGCAAGTATACTTTCTTCCCTCACTATACGTTTTGCTGCTTGAAACATTCCAGAATATTTTGAAGCCCCATTTTGTGCTATTGGTTCCACTTGAAGCTGTAACAAAAATCATTTAAATACTAGTCTAAACAATTATATTGAAATGCAATAATTGACTACACGTGAAAAAAGAATTAGAATTCAAAATTATTGGTCAACATAGAGCTAACTCAAGAGAGAAAAGAAATTTTGTATATTTTTGTAACAATCCAGGTTAAGAACAATATATTAAAAAAACTTTGAAAATTCTTTTACAGTTTGTAAATTAAAACATAAGAACGCTATTTTGACTTAATAAATATGCATTAAGAATATTGACATCTAAAAAACTTTTAATTAAACCAGGAATACATGTGTTCCATTTGCGCTTAAAAAGATAAAATTCTATCTAGTGTTAGTCATTTCAATTTCAATTGGACACTACGCTAATAGAAATTCCTATTTACTTTATGTTACAACATATACAACAACGGCAATTATACCACATATTCTCAAATGCACTAATAAAACTTACAAAAACTAACAGAACCTCTATAGATATTAAAAATAGGAATAAATTTTAAACGTGAACAGTACTCCTCCTAAAAATTCATAGAAATTATGTGTGTTAAGTCAGAAATAAACGAAATTTGGTTAAATAAACATACTATTTTTGAATGAATTTTGGGATGCATATTTTGTTTTAATTTGTAATCTTCAGAATATTGTCGGAACTCACATTTTTGACGAAACATTGGATAGAATCAACAATTATATTTACCTGGAACCTTATTTTTAGAACATCTAGAGGTTGACAAAAAAATCTAGTTATCATACCACTGCCAGCACCAGCAATAGCATGTTCTAAATCATGTAGTCGATGTTTCTCTTCAGAATTATATCCTACCATGCTAATTACTAGAATATAGAAATCATAGAGTACATTAATTCAATTAACGTCCGTGAATGCAGGCAGTTATATGAAACTTTAATAAGGAACAAATGTTCCCTCCCATCATCTAAATTCACCAATCTGAGTATCTGATAATGGTACTTCAGATGTCACGTTGTTTCTTTTTTACATTCAAGTATACTTGGCAAATATCTTTTCAATTTCGCGGGTATTTTCAATACAGTTGTAACACTGATGGAGTTGCAGTTATATTTGTCTGCATTTTCGACACACCGCCGCCTAAATCAGTGCCAGAAAAATATATTACGGTCTAATGGTACATTTTAAAACAACTAACATTTAAGTTTTGAAAATAAATTCCGTCCATACCAGTGCTAATCAATTCTTGTGTTAAGAGTATCAACCGTTCCAAGAATTATCTGGGGGTCTTAATTCCTGCTATCAGAAATAAATTTCCTTGTATCTGCGGGAAGAAAATTGTACAGTCACCACCTGATTTTATATGGCCTTTACAGTATCGCCGAAGTATTAATTCTTTTATTTTTGTTGAATACGTATGGAGTTTTTTACTCTTCCAAACAATTAAATTTAAAACGATCTCTGATAATATTTTTGTAGAAACGGGAATGCAATATCTAGTGGTGGAAATTCATTCATTCAACAAAATTGTAACACGTAATATGAAAATTCAAGATAAAGGTCATTACGAAATACTTATTCTTCAAATGCAAATATTGTCCTCTCTGAAAATACCTATCATTGTCTATGGAAAACCAGGAAAGAAATACCGAAACTGTCGTCATCAGAATTCGAACATTTATAAAAATAATTGCAGCAGTTTAAGCCATTAAACCTGCAATCAATATCTAAACAATCAAATTATTGTATTAAATATTCTCTCTAGATTTATTCAAATGTATTTTCAAAATATATTTCTAAATATCTATTTTTATTGCATTAATTAAAATTACTTGTTCTACTCTGTAGTAAATATTATGGCCGAACTAATTATGGTGTTCGGGGCGGCCAGTTTTTGAGCTACTCCGCTCCGGCATCAAAGTATTTGCTCCAGTTCCGTTTCATGCTCCGGTTAAAATATTCTTATAGGAAATATATTATTTTTTTATCTTATATAATATAATTATAATAAATACATATATAAAACTAGTTTATTTATAACTAATTTCTTTATTGTTAACAAAATTATCATCCAAACTACAATTAAAAAAGTACCATTCAATTTAAATTTAAAATTATTTATAAAAAAATACAATATATTATTCGATGACTTGACTAAATTAAATGGCAGACAGCAAATCGTTCTTCATTGACTGCTTATTATCATTTAAACTTAATATTAATCAGGAAAATAGGCGCTCAACACCAAATCTATATTTATTATATTATAGATTGGCTGTGAGAGTTCAACAATCGCTGGCTCTTCGGCCAAATTAATTAGTATTTGCCTTTTCATTCACCATTGAATGTTTGAAAAACCTTCCCTTGCTTTTAGGTTTTCTGAGAGACTTCATACCTAGAATCAACATACACTCCAGCAAGGAAATATGTTTTGAAAAAGCTTTTCAAAACGCTTTTTCATGGAGGACAGCATTCATAACACAATATATCCTTTCACGAACACCCCCAAAGTAAGATCGGCTGCTTTAAGGGCAATTGTCGATATATATATATATATACTTTCTAAATCAGCTCTGATATTTCTATACTTGGTCCCATTCTGCTTTGATAAGTTGTATAACGTATTTCCAGGCAGCAGCTACTTGATAGTAGTTTTTGAAAAAACATCACTATCAAGCACAGCATATGTAGAGCACCATATCATTACTGTATATAAAGATTGAGTTTTGCCATACATTTTTATAAAAATATTTGGAATTGTTGGCAGTCGTAATTTTACCACAACCTGTTGAATTTTCCCTAGTATTTTATTATTCGTTCTTTAATCTATCCCAAATGGCCAATTGAAGAGCGTGAATCCCACACATCTTTAGTTGAATATTCATATTATTCTTATCCTATGCTAGCAATACTAGGAAATGATCTATAAACAACTGTTGCAAAATATCTACATTCATTACTTTCAATGTCATTAGTTTTTACATCTTATTTTTCTGGGAAATATATTTTTGATTGCCAAGTTTATATACAGCACATCTTATGTTCGCTGCATTATGTACACAAATAGGCCTCCTTGGTACACTGTTTTTTCATAATTTCAAATTTGTTTAAAGTTTCTTTTATTTGATTTTACACACATTCTTCCTTCCATATTGACAATAATATATAATGTTTTTATTTCAGTTATCTCGATTTGATGATGTGGGTTGTAGAATATCACTTTAAATAATTGTAATTTTCTGTTAAAGTTTGTCTTAGATTGATGCGAGTAGACCTGCTGTAATTATTACTAGACTTAAACACTGGCCAGAAGAACTTATGGTGCGCTTTTCGTTATCGATTTGTACAAAATATTTTTTTATAACTGTTAATTACTGCCTGGAAGCATGGGAATGTGGCTTCCCGGGGTCGAGCAGCAGACACAAGACAATGGCGGGGTGGATTGGAAAATCCGCAAGTCCCGCAAGCAAGGTCAGGGTCGGCCAAGGAAGGGGTAGGTGACCGGGAGAATATGGCCCTAAAATAGATGGAAGAGGGTCGCGTGTGCACAAGGACCAACCAGGAGAGAGGGTTTTGAGGAGGCAGAGAAAGAAGTCTGCGAACAAGAGAGTGGTCGAGGAGATGAATTTGGACCGTCGGTGAGAGTGGTCAGGGAGAGTTGATCCTGAAAGATTTTGGTTTTGCACGTGGGTCTCCGGTCTTCTGCGAATGCTGATGAGACAGATAGCCGCCAACGGGAGTCGACCCTGTCCGAGCTGCAGACCTGGTAAGTCGTGTTCCATGCTTCCGGGTATCGCGTCGGTTTGCCACGAGAAAAACCACGGTTAATCTTGAGAAAGGGAGGGGGTTACACGCATCCCTGGCAGGCTGGAGAGCTTTTCGTTTTGTATAAATTCTGAGAAAATGAATTATTGTTTTTTTTAATAACTAAATATTGCATTTCCCTTTCCTGCAAGAACAATTCTTGCAGGTGGCGCCCAACAAATAGTTAATTTAACCGTAAGCTCACCACATATAAAATGTCGTCCAACGTTTGGGGCACGAAGAAGTGGCAAACTGGAGCGATACTACGGGGACAGGATTAGCGGATTATATACACTTGCTAGTCAGCCATTCAAGCAGAAATTCAGGACTTGATTATTTTAACGTGTATTTTGGGGGAATAATTTTGTAATATGTATTTTGCGGGAATTTAGTTTTCGGGCAATACGTTCCAGGCTGGAGATGCAGGTGTTTAGACGCGGACCATATATTTTAATTTCTAGCGTTGAGTAGAGCAGGAGTTTTTTTTCATAGGTTAAGCGTTAATTCGGTGAATTTTGGGATTTCTGTTGTTATCTAATGTGGATTGGAGCCTGAGGTCTATATGTTTAATGTTAAGTTGTGTGAATTTTGAGCTGTTTTCTTTATCGTTTATGTTAGTGTGTTAGAGAAATTGTTCGTGTAAAATAGAAACGGAGTTCTTCTGGTTATTTCGTCTGGTTGTTCATGAAGCTTAGGAGCGGAATGGATACGATACAAAAGGAATTAGGCACGGTTGAGCAGACGGAGGGTAGTTCCGAGAATTTAGGGAGCCAGGCAAGCAGTGGTTTTCCTGGAACTACGGGTACAAAAGAAAATCAGTTTTTATTCGAGTCTATGATGGCACAGTTGATGCAAGCCATTCAAAATAGTCAGGCTAATTTACAGGAACAGATTCAAAGAAATAATGACGAAAATAACAAGGGGTTTAATATATTGCAGGCCCAGATTAAAGGCTGTCAAGAAGCAACTGAGAATATATATATTTTTTTTTTTATGGGCCAAAGGCCCTTAAAGGCCGTGCCCCCTAGAAAGCACGCACGGCCAAGCATGGGGGTCTACCACTTTCTACACCCCCTCTGCACGTGCTGTTAGTAAACTAACTTGGAACACAAGGATTGGGAACTTGTTGTGTTTGATCCGCACCTGAGGGCATAATACCCTTTAATACGGTCATTCACGGAGATAGCTTGTGAGAGAGACAGAATGAAGAGCGTAGGGCTGAGGGAAAAAAGTGCCAATAATTCAACCTGAAGGGTCTCCTTACCGGGAAAAAAACCTCAGCGATAGTTAGATGGGTTGAAGGGCACAATGAGCTAGAATACTGCTCTTGCGCGACAGCAACATGCACATGGTTTTGTTGGTAGGAATAAGTTAGTAGTTGGTTGCGGGTATCATGCACGTCGATCCTCTTCTCGTCGAGGAGTCCGGATCTCCGCACACGTCCTGTAAAAACCGTAAGCAAGCGTGGTCAGTAAATCGTTATGAGCCGATCATGGGGGTTCGGGGGGGAGGAGGAGGTGTTTTGGGCGTTTGTGTTTAGTGACGCGGGTGTGGTCATAATTGCCCAGTCGCCTTATGATAGTGTTGTGTGAGAATTGTGTCTTGCTGTACAGGCGTTCAGCATGTTCTCTGATAACGTCCATTAATGGCAGAATGTTTAATTCGTGGTGGACGTCTTTAGTTCGTGCCCTCCAAGGTGCCTTGGCGATGATTTTGAGGACCTTGTTTTGTAAAACCTGGAGGCTACGTAGATGTGACTTGGCTGCATAGCCCCACACTGGTCCAGCATACGTCAGGATTGGCCGTATGAGTGTTAAGTATAGAGCGCGGGCTGTGGATGTGTTGAGGGTGCTTGTTCTGTTAAGCAATGGGTAGAGCTGTATCAGTCTAATGGTTGCTTTTCGAACGGTGTTAGTGGTATGGAGTCTCCATGTCAGGGCCGGATCAAATGAGACTCCAAGGTATTTAACCGTGTCTCGGAATTGAATCGGGCGCTTGTGGAGTGTGAGTGGACGACAGTCTTTATGTAGGCGTGCGTGTCGTGCCCTACGTGTAAGTAGGAGTGCCTCGCATTTACCAACGTTAATCTTAATTCGCCATCGTGTTAACCATGGTTCGAGTGCGTTGAGTGCGCGTTGTAATTTACGATTAAGTGCCGATGGTTGCCTCGACTGAGCAAAGATGGCTGTGTCGTCGGCGAATATGGCAACCTGGGTTTCAGGTGTTGTGGGGACATCGTTAATGTAGATGTTATGTAGGACTGGCCCTATGATACTTCCTTGAGGCACTCCTGCATGTATTCCCCTTACTGTGGACTGTGATGTGTTGACATCCACGAAGAATGTCCTACGTGATAGGTAGGAGTGGAGCAGCCGTATGAGTGCGAGCGGGAACCTACAGCCATTGAGCCGTCTTATCAGGCCGTTGTGCCATATCTTATCGAAAGCCTTTTCCACATCGAGGAAAACGGCTGCCGTAGACCTTGCCAGGTTGTACCCTCTTGTTATGTGTTCAACTACTCGTAGTAGTTGGAGTGTTGTGGAGTGTTGATTCCTAAAGCCAAATTGCTCCGGCCTTAGGAGATCGTTTTCTGTGCAGTGTTCTGTGATCCTGCGCAGCATTACCTTCTCGACCACTTTACCTAGCGAGCAAAGTAAAGTTATGGGCCTGTAGTTGGTCGGAAGTGTGTGGTCTTTCCCGGGTTTTCGGAAGGTCAGTACCTTCCCCTGTTTCCAGGTGTCCGGGAAGTGTTGCGTTCGGAAGATGGCATTCGTGATGTCTGTGATCTGCTCGAGTGCTCGGAGGGAGAGCTGTTTGAGCACTCGATTTTGAATGCCATCCGGGCCAGGCGCCTGAATAAACATATAGTTCCTATGTTCGAAACACCGGTACGTATCGATGAGTTGTTGAAGAAATTTCAAGGTCGATAAGGATCAGTAACTTGGATCTGACAAAGGAATACTATCATGTAGAACTTTATGAAGAATCCCAGAACCTGATGGGTTTCAGTCTGTTTTGGGAGCAAGTATTTACAAACGCCTACCGTTTGGTCTGTCTATTAGCAGCCACGTCTTCGTAAAGCAACTCGATATTGCACTGGGTGACATATTGGGAGACCACTTAGTGCTGTATATAGACGCCACGGTAAGTGCCAGGGACACTTTCGAGGACCATATTCGGCATCTAGATACTCTGTTCAACAAACTCTCCGAAATTGGTCTCACTGTAAAGAATCGTTCTGCCACCAGAAGGTCAAGTTTCTCGGGCATATGGTGTCGGGAAATTCCATACGTCCTGTGTATAAGAAAATGGATGAGCTGTAGTTAATTCCTGTGCCGAGGAATAGAATAGAATTGAAAGTATTTCTCGGGTTCTATCATTTTTATAGAAGTTTCTTTGTTAGATTTGCGGAGATCCTACCGCCACTTCACGAGATGACGAGTAAGAAGGTTAAGTGGAAATGGGAAGATCGCCATCAAAAGACGTTCGCGGGAATAAAAGAAAGTAAAGTATTAAGCAGTGCGTGATTTTGCATCAGCCGTTTGAAGATGGCGAATTTTTTTATTAGAACCGATGTAAGAGAGCAGAGGGATGAAGAGGGAACGAAGTAATTATTGTTGTGGTTAGTAAGACAATTAACAAAACTAACATTTCTATACTATCACAGAGCTTGAGTTATGGGCGGTAATCACGCCCTTGAAAAATTTCGAATCTATGTGTTGGGAAGGCGTGCGACTCTTTTGACCGATCACAGTGATATTACCTGTAAGACAGAAATAATTGTTACCCTAGTAGGGCGAGGTGAACGTAAAGCTCGGACGCAAATATCGCGGCAGGAGCTAATCGACCTGCAGCGTGATGACGTACGTTAGGTACGCTGAGGCGGGAAGTTGAACTGTCCAAGAAGCGCAAGAAGTACTACAGAGTACATGATGACCCCTTGTTTAAGAGAAGAGCGAAAGCCCGGCACGGTTGGGTGGTATGCTTACATGCGGACGTACGCTTATAGATTCTCAGTACTTTCCACGATGATAGACATTTTGGAACTGACAAGTGTGTATGACTGTTGGGAGACTTTGTAGATTGGAGGAGCATGGCCGATGACTTGAAGAAGTACATTTAGTCCTGTTCGCTTTCCAAAGTAAATAAACATCGTAATTTTACGTTTGTCAAGGCGTATAATACAATTATATCAGAGGGACCAAATGACTTGCCGGTTCTGGACTTATATTGTCCGCTTCCAAAAGGGCAGTTTGGCAATGCCCATATTTTGATTCTTATGGATGCATTTTCGAAATTTGTCAAACTGTACCCGTTAAGAACAGCTAGCAAAGTGCCTGGGAAAATTGATGAACGATTATTTCCTACGTGTGGGCAAACCAGATAGGATCCTCAAAGACAATGGGGCTAAATTTACTAGTAAACAGTGGACAGAGGGACTGCGGCGCCACGGGGTCCAGACGGTTTTTTTCTACGTACGACACCCGCAAGGGAATTCCTGTGAACGCATTTGAGGGACCTTGGTGTGATGCTATGGTATCATTGTGGTAGTAATCACGCTTCCTGAGTTCAGCAGTTGCCAGTGATCGATGATTTGTTAAACTCCAATTACAGCATGGCCACTGGAGCAATTCCTTCTGAATTGCATACAGGGATCCGGGCCGGGTCTGATTTCGAAGTGCTGATTCAGTACGCAATGGAGGGAGTAAATGTTAATGAATCCGAAATGAGAAATCGCGCTGAGGTAGATTGGTTCGAGCAGCCCAGCTTCGGGGCCAGCGCCAAACTGTTCGGCATTTTGAGTTCGAACCTGGAGATAGTGTCCTGATTAAAAAATTGCGGGTATCAAATCAGGAAGCCAAGGTCACATCAAAGTTAATAAGTGTGTATGACGGACTTCATAAAATTGAAAAACTGAAAGGGCCCAACACATATAGTGCAATAATGAAAGACAATCCCATGCACGTGAATAACTATAATCAAAGATCGAAGGCTTTCCCAGTGTTTCTTCGAGAACTATATTTGTGAAATGGTACACTATTATGACACTTCAATTTTAATGCCTGACCTTAAGGAACAAAAGTCCAAGGAATTTACCGTTCTTTGGTAAAAGCATGGCTGACATCCATGGTATATCCTAGCTGTATGCAATCTCTTCCTGTAATCTTTCTCGCTATCTCCAATTGTAAGTAAGTGAATACTATCTATAATATAAAAATGAATCGCAAAATGTGTTGGTAAGCGCATAACTCAACATCGCCTGGACCAATTTGGCCAATTCTTTTATTTAAATGTTCGTTGAAGTTCAAAGATGGTTTTTACGGCGAGAAAAATTCGAATAATTGCCGGAAAACCCCTAAAAACAGCCCTTTTATTTTTCCCATACAAACGTTTTCTAACTAAAATTTGAGCTTTATTGCTATTGTATAAAGTTCATATTAAATTACAAGCACTCACTGTTGTTCAAACAATGTAGGTATGTTCCTAACGTCAAAGAGTCAATTTGCACTTTATTACCGCTATACAAAGTTCAAATTCAATCATATCTATCAAAACAGTGTGCGTTGGAGCACAAAATACATCGTTAGAGGATAAAAAAAAAAAAAAACGAAAATCAACAAAAGTGATATTATTTCATTTGTTTTACTTTAAAATGCGTCAGTTTTCAAGTCATTACATCAGTCAAACACAAACCGCGTTAGCAAAAGTGTTTTATTATTTTAAGTTTTTATTATTTCATATCCCTGTTTTACATACATAAAACATTAGTGCGACTTGAAGGATTTGACTCCAAGTCATATCAAATTAAAAAAAGTTGAAACAACAACAAACTGTCAATGTCAGTGTTGTTATACTTGGATTTTCGGTTACCTACTCTACTGAGTTTGCTTTTGTCAACTGATACACGAAACAAATTCGTACCTATATCGTGTTTTGTGCAGTGTTTAGTTACCTATGATCACTAATTAATGCAGGTGACACATTAATCTATAATATAGATATGCCTCCTATTAGACGAAGCAATTTAGGTAGAAGAACCCGAAATGCTACAAACCAAGCTAATTACCGATCTAATGCTGCACAAGAACGTGACGACCGAAATGAACGTGAAAGAATTCGGATATCACAAACGCGTGAAGCGCGAGCGCGACATTCAACTAATAATCGCGCAAGTTTGAATCGAGCTGCTTTCAGTTACGATGTGTCAATTGACTACAGTAACTATCAATGTGTTGTTATTGGTTCGATGAACTCTGTTTGCTCACATTGTAAGGCATTGAAATATAAAAACGAAGCTAATGGATTGTGTTGCGCAAATGGTAAAGTGAAATTGATACCATTGGAACCACCACCAGAGCCATTGTACTCATTGGTTTCAGGAATAGGAACAGATTCCATACACTTTTTGACAAATATCCAACAATATAACAATTGCTTTCAAATGACTTCATTTGGGTCAACAAATTTAGTTCGGGAATTTTTTTTGCCAACTTTCAAGGTATGTATTATAGCAGTTAATCATAATTATTTTAGCGAACAATATGTTCTGTCACCTAAGTTAAGATGTGTCACTAATCATATTATTTGGTGATTCAGTTATAGCGACACTCTTATTATTTTGAAACCCAATATAATTATTTGATGATAGATATTAGTTACAACTAATTATGAGATAGATATAATTTTTAAGAACAAATATTATTTAAGTTTGATCACTGACAATCCATAAATTTATACCCCACATTGCTTATTTATTTTATTTTATAGTGTTTGGTGCAAACATAATATTTTTTTTAATTTACAGATACAAGGCCAAATATATCACAGAGCCGGTTCACTGTTACCAGTGTCAGATAGCAACTACAAATTCCTGCAAATTTATTTTATGGGCAATTCAGCACAAGAAATTAATCTGCGTTGTGCACATAACAATTTAGTAAAGAGGTCTATTGTAGAACAATTACAAACTTTATTTCATGAACACAATCAATTGATTATATTGTTTAAAACTGCCCTGGATCTGATGCCATCAGATAATCACAAAATTGTAATCAGAGCTGATAAAACACCTGCGGGTCAACATGCAAGACGTTTTAATGCACCAACTATTGATGAAGTTGCTACGTTGCAGTTGGAGAAAACTTGGAATCCCGTGATATTGTTTTACATCGTCGGAATGATCAATTACAACGTATAAAGGAAACACACCGCTCATATGATGCACTGCAGTATCCCATTATATTTTGGCAAGGTGAAGATGACTATGATTTCTCAATAAAAATGATAAATCCCATTACAGGTAATTAAAATATTAGTTAAGCTATGGCGATAATATCTTAGTCACTATATTATGTATTTTAATTTAATATTTCAATGTTATTAAAACAAAATCTATTTACAGGTTCTGAAACCAACAAAAAAGTCAGTTCAATGAACTATTATTCATACCGCCTAATGATTCGGGAAAACGAAGACAATCGCATATTGAAATGTCGGCGATTATATGACAAATATATTGTAGACATGTATGTTAAAACTGAAACGGAGAGATTAATATTCATCAGGTTGAATCAGACCAAACTCCGATTTGAAGAGTATATTCACCTTCGAGATGCGATTAATACTGATGGAAATGCACAGAATGTTGGTCTTCCAGCAACATACATCGGAAGCCCTCGAAATATGCACGAATATGCTCAAGATGCCATGTCGTATGTTCGTCATTATGGTACAGCAGATTTGTTCATCACATTTACATGCAATCCGCACTGGATAGAAATCAAGCAGGAGTTATTCCCTGGGCAATCACCCATTGATCGTCATATTACAGCCAGAGTCTTTAGACAAAAATTGAAATCTTTAATGGATTTCATCGTAAAACATTGTGTGTTTGGTGAGACACGCTGCTGGATGTATTCTGTGGAGTGGCAGAAACGAGGATTGCCACATGCACACATTTTGATTTGGTTGGTTAAAAAGATAAGGCCAAATGAAGTTGATGCAGTGATATCAGCTGAAATCCCTAATGTACAAGTAGATCCTGGATTGCATGAGGTAGTTATAAAAAATGTGATACATGTTCCCTGTGGAACTCTTAATCAAAATTCACCATGTATGATGGATGGTAAATGTTCTAAACGATATCCACGGACATTAATTTCGGAAACAATTACTGGTAATGACGGTTATCTACTGTATCGTCGACGATCGACAGCAGACAATGGAAGATCAACAATTGTCAAATTAAATCAACAAGATATTGAAATAGATAATCGTTGGATTGTTCCATATTCACCCATTTTATCAAAGACCTTCAAAGCACACATCAACGTTGAATCTTGCCATTCAGTGAAATCTATTAAATACATTTGCAAATATGTAACCAAAGGGAGTGATATGGCTGTGATTGGAATTGGTGCAGAGAATTCCAATGATGAAGTTACCCAATACCAAATGGGCCGCTATGTTAGTAGTAATGAAGCATTATGGCGAATATTTTCTTTTCCTATTCATGAGAGACACCCTTCTGTTGTTCACTTAGCTGTGCATTTAGAAAATGGACAAAGAGTGTATTTTACAGCACAGAACGCAGTACAAAGAGCTGCTCAGCCACCATCTACTACATTAACCAGTTTTTTTTTAGACATGCCAAAACGATGATTTTGCACAAACATTGCTATATTCTGAAATGCCAAAATATTATACTTGGAATCAATCCTCAAGGAGATTAATACGACGGAAACAAGGAAAACAAGTTCCAGGATACCCAGATGTGTATTCTACCGATGCCATTGGTCGAATTTATTCAGTACATCCAAGCAATGATGAATGTTTTTATTTACGACTGCTATTAGTCAATGTACGTGGCCCAACATCATTCCAACATTTACGAACTTTTGATGGTGAATTGTGTGGATCTTACAGAGAAGCCTGTCAACGTTTGCAATTGCTAGAAAATGACGCTCATTGGGATCAAACTCTCAATGATGCTGTAATATCATCACACGCTCATCAAATACGAACATTGTTTTCTATAATCATATCCACATGCTTCCCATCAAACCCAATTGATTTGTGGATCAAGTACAAAGATTATATGTGTGATGATATTTTGTATCAAATACGAAATAGAATGGGAAATACAAATATACAAATCAGTGAAGAAATTTACAACGAAGCATTGATTTCAATTGAGGACATGTGCTTGATGATGCCAAACAAACTATTAATTCAATTAAGCCTGGCCGCGCCCAATCGTCCAATGCATGATGCTTTTAACCAAGAGTTGAATCGAGAAAAACTGTATGATCTTAACACTTTGAAAGAATTAATACAAACAAATCTTCCACTGTTGAATGAACAACAGAAGTATGAAAGTAATAAATGATGAAACTGGAGGAATTTACTTCTTAGATGCACCTGGTGGTACAGGAAAAACTTTTTTGATTTCATTAATATTAGCAAGGATTCGCTCACAAAATAAAATTGCACTTGCACTCGCTTCGTCGGGAATCGCAGCAACTATGCTTGAAGGTGGTCGAATGGCATTAAAATTGCCATTAAATATGCAAAGCAATGAAACTCCGACCTGCAACATTTCGAAGAACTCTGCAATGGCAAAGGTCTTGCAGCAATGTAAATTAATTATTTGGGATGAATGCACGATGGAACATAAAAATTCTTTGGAGGCTTTAGACAGAACCATAAAAGATCTACGAAGCAATCATAACCAATTTGCTGGTGCAATGATTTTATTAGCAAGAGATTTTTGTCAAACATTGCCAGTGATTCCACGATCAACACCAGCTGATGAACTCAATGCATGTCTAAAGTCCTCCAATTTGTGGAAACATGTCAATACTTCATTTAAGCAACAATATGCGTGTCGAGTTGCAAAATGACCAATCTGGAAACATATTCTCTAAACAACTCATTGACATGGGTAATGGCAAATTTCCTATAAACATGTTGACTGGCTGCATTAAATTTCCTCAAAGTTTTTGTCAGTTAACTCGATCTAAAGATGAACTTATTCAGGTGTTTCCAGATGTTAAGACTTGTTGTCTTGATGTAAGACATATTGGATATGAAATTGTTCATTCGGCCGATCATTGGGACAAAGATTACTGCGAGCGGAAGTGTTTACGAGGACGACTCGTCAGGTCATTTTCTGACCATAAGGTTCAATGTGCTCTGACAATGGTGACCGTGGCCGTCACAGCTGTGGCGCTTTTACAGGAAGTCGCGTACTGGAAGGTATATCACCAAACTTTATCACGTAAGATACAAGTGTATGCCGCTGAATATTTGAGGATTCAAAGAGGAAAAAACTGGGACCTCCAACTACAGCGGACAACTGGAAACAGGAATAGGCAGAACGTATTTGGTGCGTCCATAATTCATTACAATACAGACTTAATCAAAATAAAAAAAATACATGCAGACATTTGTAACGCGTGTATTTAGGTTAAGTTTTTCTTTGTCTCGGAAGTGTTGTTTCCTGTGGTCTTGAGAATTCGAAACCGTGCACGTGCGTGGGGGTGGCGGAAATAAATATTTCCATCCAAGTAATTTCGTGTCCTGTCTCGATTGTTGGCCTCAACATGACAGAATAGTTAGCCATTGTTGACTACGGAACTGCAGCTGCGTGCTATAAATTTTGTGACAATGGAAGAAACAGTCAACTGACATTTCGACGAAGTTTTCTAACAATGAAAAAAGTAAAAGAATGAAAGGATATAATGGAGGGGACGGAGATAAGCTTTTGGAAACTGGACAGTTGTTCTCACCGAAGCTGGTGGGTGTGATTAAGAGAGGCTCCGTAAAGTTGTCGTCTCTGATATAGTTCGAGGCAGAATCGTCGTGAGGGGCCACAATTTGTTAGTGAAGAGTTCACACAATTTAGTACGACGGCTTGCCAGAATTCAATCCCAGAGGCCGACGCTTTAGCAAGAAATCAACCCCTGAGTCAACACTGCACTTAACCCGTTCTGCCGGCTGTGAGATACGGAGACGTCGGTACGAGAGCTACAGCAGGCAACGCAACACAGAATAGCAGTGCGCATTTGGTACGGGCAGCAGATCTCTTCAATGTAAAAACCACAGGTGCCTGAGATAAGAGTTTTCATGTTTAACTTTAATAAACTTATATAAAATTTCTTTATTGGTCAAATATTTATTTTGATTTAACGTAAAAGCCAGCCCACAAAAATAATTCATTACGCATTATTACAAATGGAATATAGGAAAAATTCAAACATCACTATAAAGATAATAAATAGAACTTTCCAATATTACCTTATACAACATTCTTACAGTACATTATAGCAAGAAATAACATGGTAGTACAACCCCCACCCACCCTTATCCTATGCTAATGTAGCGTCAAGTAGACCCCGAGCAGCGGAATCCAGCTTCAGAAGAAGCGAAGGAACCACGGTGATCATCACACCAAAGAATAACGAAGACACGCGAAAGGTGGAGAAAAAGTTGACAGAAATTCTCAAACCAAGGGAAGACAAAATAAATATAATGAACATTAACACCAATAAGAATATAGTTACAGAAACCAGGGATAAGCAAGACACCGAAAAGATAATTGCAAATAAAAAACTAAATGAGCTGATGAAACTAGAAAAAAGAAGACGAAAAATCATCCTATATGTCGTCCCAAAAAAATCTTACTGAGAAAGATCTCATAGAGGCTATCTTTGTGCAAAACTTCGTCGAGGAACTAGAAAAGGAAGTCTTTGAGGAGCAATTCCAGCTCAAATTTAAAACTGGACCCAGGGATAAGGAAGAGGTCCACTATGTAGCTGAAGTTCCACCGCGTATGAGGAATATGATCGTGCAGAGGGGAAGGCTGTATTTGTCATTTATGTCAGTGGCATCTAAGGACTACTTAGTTGTCCCTAGATGCATGAAATGCCAAGACTGGTGCATATAGCAAAATACTGTGACAGCGAAAAAGCAGCCTGTGCTTACTGCGGAGGACTTTACCATGATAGGAAAGATTGCCGCAAATCTGTTTAGCGTGAGAGGAAAGAAATGAATGAAAGTCGGCAAGGAATTCAAAGTCTGTGAGACATACAAATTACTGATGAAATGAGAAAAAGACAAAACCGACTATGAATAGGATATCACAATCTGAAATAACTCAAGAGAAAATTAGAAATAAATACAAGCCGCCTTCAAAACTGGCTAGAGACAAAATAAGTGGGGAGCTTCCTACTTAATAATCAGTAAAATTGAAGAGTCTGCGAACCTGCTGAGGTGCCCGAGATATACAACCAGGCGTATGCACCCGAACGGAAGCTCGATTCTCTTCCCATTCCCTGAGGCTGTCGATAGAATGCTTATAAAAGTTGAGGGACTCCCCACTGACCCAGTAGAGATCTGGATACTCTTGCAAAAGGCTCACAAGAGAATAAACGAAGAACTGAACATCAACTCATAAATGTTTGTGTTCTGGCATCCTGCAAGGGTAAGCAGGTTACACTGATAAATTTGTATACAGAGCCTGAAGAGTTAGAGAAATCTCAATGGGCAATATCAAGAAAAAGGTTATGGTTACTCTCTAAATCAATTGGTACCAAAAGTGGTTGTATTTTGATTTGGCATATGGTGTTGACTAACATTATGATGAATGATGTGAATAAAGATGATCACATTATAGATGGTATTGTAAATAAAGAAGAAATTGCAAAAAAATACAAGTGTAAACAACAAAGATAATATATGTAGAAATTGATAATTTTAATAGTAATAGTTGAATGCAAAGGTATCTTAAAATATTTTAAGCCAACTTGTGAGAAAGTTGGTAAAATGTTGATAAAATCAAAATAAAGATGTAAATAAATCTACTAACAAGAGTAATTATAGAGTATAGTATACATAGAAGTTTTGTAAGAAAAAACCATAATATATTAAATAATGATTAAAAAAATTGTTTTTAACCAATAAATAAAATACATAACCTTTTACATAGTTTGAAGGAAAAGTTCGATTTAATACAATGCAAAAATTCAATATGATTATAATTTAACCTATATTGGAATGAGGAGTATAAATTTTAAAAATAATTGTTTAAAATAATTACAATACAATACACCTCAGTATCCAAACATTTTTAAAGAATGGGCATTCTGCAAATAGGAGTAATATCTGTGTTACACAAAAAATCCTCCGAATTCAAATGTAATTTACATGTGTAAAGAAGGTAGTAATGCAATAGATAAAAGAAACGGAAATTGGAAATGTTGGTAAATTTTATGAAAATATTTTGAGTATTATTTGAATAAAATGTCTTGTGAGAAAAAATTATAAATGGTTATAATTAAGAATTAATGTATATAATTTAAATTTTTTTTATTTTTTGCCAGTGTAAAAATCGATTAAATCATGCAATAGAAATTCTTTGTGAAAGATATTAGGGTTTTGGGAACCACGTGGTTGCGAATGCGTCCGCGACGATATTTTCTGCCCCGCTGATGTGGCGGATGTCAGTTGTGAATTGGCCGATGTACATGAGGTGATTCCGCTGTACTGGCGGGAGAGTCTCGCTGTGTTGTACGAACGCGAAGCAAATTGGCTTGTGGTCTGTGAAGATCACGGTGTGTTGTGCCTCTATCGCGTGCCGAAAGTGCCGAACCGCCAGGTAGACAGCAAGGAGCTCCCTGTAGTACGCCGGCCACTGCGACTGTCGTGGTGTTAACCGCTTGGAGAAGAAACCTAGCGGCTGCCAGGCTCCGTCGACTCGCTGTTGCAGAGTGGCGCCAACTCCTCCTTGCGAGGCGTCAGTAAACAGCCCGAGTTGAGCCGTAGGGTCGGGGTGGGCCAGCAGAGTGGCGTCTGCGAGCGATGCCTTACATCTCTCGAAGGCGGCAGTGTATTCCGAGGTCCAGGGCACCCGCTGTGCGCCGCGGAGGCCAGACAAGGCTTCTTGCAGTACGGCCTGGTGGGTTGCTGCGTGGGGAAGGAACCGCCTGTAGAAATTTACCATCCCCAGGAAACGGCGCAGGCCCCGGGCATCGGTCGGCTGTTGGAATTGTTGGAGGGCGGTGATGCGCTCCGGGACAGCTTTCACCCCTGCTTCGGTAACATTGTAACCGAGGAAGGTTACCGCTGCTAGGCCGAAGACGGACTTCTCCATGTTCAGCACGATGCCGTTCTGAGCCAGGCGCTGGAAGACAGCACGGAGATGTTCTTCATGTTCTGCCGCCGACGAACTGTAAACTAAAATGTCGTCAATGTAGGGGTAACAAAAATCCAGGCCTTGCAAAATCTCGTCCATAAATCGCTGGAAGGTCTGGCCGGCGTTCCGCAAACCAAACGTCATGTACGGGAATTCGAACATCCCGAACGGGGTTGTTATAGCCGTCTTAGGGATGTCTGCCGGGTTTACAGGAATTTGGGTGTAGGCCTTAACAAGGTCCAGGACGGAGAAAAGCTTGCTGCCTCTGAGGCTCGCGGAGAAATCCTGGACGTGCCGCACCGGGTATCTGTCCGGGATGGTGCGCGCGTTTAGGGCGCGGTAGTCTCCGCACGGGCGCCACTCCCCGTCTTTTTTCTTGGGGACAAGGTGCAGCGGCGAGGCCCACGGACCCTTCGACCGCCGGGCAGTGCCGTCCTCCAGCATCGACTGGAACTCCGCGCGGGCGATCTGCAGTCGTTCCGGTGCCAGGCGACGGGGTCTGCAGTACACCGGGGGGCCTGGTGTCGTCCGTATGTGATGCACGGTGCTGTGCCGGGTCTGCCGGGGTGCGCCGGCTGGGCGGGCGAGCTCGGGAAACTGGCCCAGTAGTTCCCGATACGCTGTGTCCGTCGTCAGCACTTTGACGCTGGGCTGTGGTGGGCTGCGAGTAGTCCCTGCGACGGCGTATCCGGAGATCCCATCGATTAGGAGCCCCTTGCTGCAGTCCGGCAATAGGCTGTAGTGCGCCATAAAATCCGCGCCTATTATGGGCGACGCGACGTCGGCTATGACGAACCGCCACGTGAACCTACGGCGTAGGCCCAGATCCATCTGCATGGGCAGATAACCATAGGTGGCTATGCTAGTGGCGTTCGCCGCTTGTAGCCTGTAATTAGTCGCCGTGCGGTGGCTTTTGAGGAGGGCTCGGGGGAAACAGCACAGGTCGGAGCCGGTGTCGATCAGGAACGCGTGGCCACTTATTCGGTCCCTGATGATGAGGCGGCGTCCGGGTACGCGGCCAGCGGCTGCAATCGCTGGCCGCCCTGCTAGTTTCCCTGGGCGTAGCTGCACGGGGATTCGCACCGCTGGGCCCGACTTCCAAATCGGCGATGGTACCAGCATCTGCCGGCGTCGTGCGGAGTATGGTCGGCTCGCCCTTGCTGCTGGCGTCGTCGGGCGGTTCCACGTGGCGGCTGGTCGGGCGCCGTCCGTTCGCGGAGTGCGGCAACCTCCGCGATGAGTGCCTCGAGATGCCGCTCGAGGTTGTCGGCGTGGCTGCTGGTGGGTGGCGTGGCCTGGTCGCGTACCCCTGTCGTGGCTGTGAAGACGGGCGGCGGATGATCAGGCGGCGACATTTCGATAATGCCGTCCGCGACTCTGGCAATCTCGTTCAGGGGCACTCGCGGTTGGCTTTTGACGACCATCTGAACGGAGGTCGGCAAGCGTTGCAGCCAAAGCGTCCGCAACACCTCCTCCGAAACCGATGTTCCCGCCAAAACTCTGAGGTGCCGCAGGAACTGAGACGGTGACCGGTCTCCCAGCGTGGCGTCGGTCAGCAACTGCTGCGTCCGTCGTTCCTGCGTCGGGGACAAGCGCTCTAACAACTCTGACTTGAGTGCCTCATACCTGCCCGATGCCGGTGGGTTCAGGATGACATCCTGAACCTCTTCTGCCCATCGCCCGTCTAGGTGTGCCGCCACGTGCGAGAATTTTGTTGCGTCTTGAGTGATGCCGGCGATCTGAAACTGGTGCTCCACCTGGGCGAACCATAACTCGATATTCCCCGGCCAGAACGTCGGTAGCTTCGGGGTTATTCTATAAACCCCCGATGTAGCCTGCTGCTGCTGCTGCTCCATCACGTCGGGGTCACCAATTTGGGAACCACGTGGTTGCGAATAAGGAGACACACGTGGTTGCTTGCGTGAGAGGTTTATTGGCACGTCTACTCTGGCCGAGCGCTGCGAATGAATAGGGACCCCCTCTGTCCGGCGCCCTTCAGAGGTGAACCGGGAGAGGGGGTAAAGGCTGCGTTGCCGCGTCGACGTTAGAGTGTGGGCCATATCTTTGGCCCCACAGGGTCATTATGTAGATTTATTTTTGTTTGTCTGTATGGAAATTGATGGAAAGATTAGTTCAATTAAATATTTATGATAATGTTATAAATGTTTATAAGTAATATAGGAATGAAAGTATTGTAAATATTTTTTATCTGTGGCTAATATATTCTTTTGTTTTCTGCCAAGGAAAAATACAGCCGTTGGATTATGGCATTGTAATTAACACCCTTTAAAATAGTGTTTTTCTTTGAGATACTTAATAATGACCACTGGAAAAAAAGGTTATCGCTGGGGGAGATTGTGGTTAAAACGGGTCTTCTTCGCTTGGTTGTTGGCGAAGGATAATTGTGGAAACAACCTCCGAGTGAATGTAGTTTGTATAAGTGTATGTTGTGTTCTGAGAAGTATCTCAGCTCTTATTCCTACAGTGGCTACCCACTGATGGTGTCTCTGCCTTATCGTGGCGGTGGGGTTTGTGTGTTCTAATGACCTCAAGAGCTATGCCGGCGGTAGTATAACTACTGGCAGGGTCTCCCTTGCCGGACAGGTAGGTATTGAGGGAAGAACCTGACTAAAAGAGATACCCTGGTCCTCCAGGTTGGGGGTTCAGCATGGGGCTAACAACCCTACCTCATAAAACAAACAATTGTTACAAAATCTACAGAAGGAATAGCCAGATGGATGACTGTACAAAGAAATGACAAAAGTTTTAAGGACTTGAGACTTGGATCATGGAATGTACTGTCCCTCTAAAAATGCTATTGGACCAGTTAGATAGGTACGATGTGCACGTTACAGCACTGCAAGAAATAAGATGGATACGTGAAGGAATAATAGAAAAGAAGAATTGTATGATATTTTATAGCTGTCAGAAAAAAAAGCACGCGTTTGGTACAGGCTTTATTGTAAATAAAAAAAGTGAAGAATCTCATTCTGGACTTCAATGCAAAAACACCTAGATTGTGCACATTAAGGATAATTCTTTAACTATAGTATTATCTGTGCCCATGTGCCAATGAATGAAAAGACTGAGCAGGCAAAAGACAGTTTTTACGATGATTTAGGTGAAATATATGGGGAATGTCCAAGTAGACATTAAATTAATTATAGGCGATACAAATTCAAAGATAGGGAAAGAGGAGGAATACAGGCCAACAATTGGTAGATACAGTTTGCATGATGAATCAAATAATAGCTCCAGACTGGTTGACTTTGCATCTTCACAGAATATGGTAATTGGTAGTATAATGTTCAATCATAAGACCATCCATAAAGCAACATGGAAATCATATGATAGAAGCACCACTAACCAAATAGATCATTTTCTAATAGATGAAAGACATACATCAGATCTGATGGATGTCAAAACCTATAGAGGAGCAAACATAGACTCAGACCATTATCTACTGTTACCAAGAATTAGAAGCTACATTTCAAATGAGAGAAATACCTACAGATTTAAAGCCAAAAAGTTCAATAAGGAAGGACAAAGGGAAACAGAAGTTCTACAAGGATATGTTAAAGATATTAATGAACGGCTAGTAAGACTAACAGACTGAGTGTCTGTGAGTCCCAGAAAGACTTGAAGGGAGTTATCATAACAACAACTGATGAAAAGTTGGGGAAGATTGATAGAGCTAAATTTAATAATAACTGGTTTGATACAAAATGTGAACAGGTGATGAAAGCAAAGAACAAAGTATACAGGAAGATGCAGCAACCAAATCATACACGTAATGCAGTGGAAGAATATTGGGCGGCCAGAAGAGAAGAGAAAAGGGTGCACAAGAAAAAAATTTCACCAAAAGGAACTGGAAGTATCTCAGAAGTATATATGAAAGCAAGGATTTCTATCAGAGATTAAACAGAATTAGGCAAGAACAGTTTATGTATGCATAAGAAAGGCACTATTGTGAGTGGGAATGAAAAGATATTGGAGAGATGGATGGAACATTTTGATGAATTGTTAAATGGTAATGCACCTGGCGAGCCTGAGAATATGTATCGTATGGAGTTACGTGGAGAGAATCATGGATGAACTGCCCCTACAACTCAGGAAGTAGAGAAGGCTGTAAGGAAACTTAAGAACAACAAAGCCCTGGGGATGGATATGATAGAAGCAGAGTTAATAAAAAATGCAGGAAATGAATATATTATACTGATCTGCTCAAATTGTAGGGGAATTAACATCTTAAGTATAACATACAAAATTTTCCTCAACATTTTATTTGCTAGACTTTCCTCTTATGCTGAAAATATTATTGGTGGTTTCCAGCTGGCAAGATTAACCTAAAAGCAGAACAATAATATCCATCAGATACTGGAAAAAGTATGGAATTTGGAATTGAGACACCATTTATTTATTGATTTTAGATCAGCATACGACAGCATAGACCAAGATAAACTATATTGTGCTGTGGAGGAATTTAAGATTCCACGAAAACTTATTGCTCTGGTCAAAGCTACAATGGAAAAGGCACAATATCAGATTAAAATTCAGAATATATCTAAACCAATACAAATTAATAACAGACTTCGACAAGGGGATGCATTGGCATGCCTGTTATTCGATATAGCACTTGAGAAGGTGATAAGGGACTCGGGAATAAATTCATGAGGGACCATCTTCTATAAATCAATACAGATTCTGGCATATGCAGATGATATTGTATAAAGTCTTAATACAACCAGTATTAACATATGGTGCTGAGACATGGAGGAAAGTCACTACATTTGAAAGAAAGATTTTGGGGCAAAGTTTTGGCCTGGTAGAAGTGAAAGCTGAATGGAAACAAAGATATAATAATGAACTATACGATCTGTATAATGAACCAGACATTGTGAAGTTTATCAAGATTAGAAGACTAGAATGGGCAGGACATGTGCTACAGGCAAATTATAGAATGATAGACAGGATATTGAAGACATCCCCAGAAGGAATAAGGAAAACTGGAAGACCAAGACAGAGATGGTAAGATGGCGTGAGAGAGGATGTAAGGATAATCGGAATCAAGAATTGCAGCGCTAAATAAAGGGGAATGGCAAAATTTCTTCAGAAGGCAAGGCCCACAAAGGGCTGTTATGCTATTGATGATGATGAATCTTGTAAAGAAGCTTGTTTATTACTAAATACTATATATATTGTGGCAATTAAAAGGAAATCATTAATTAATACACAAAAAAATTTGGACTCACATTGTTAGCGGCAGAACACACACAATTTGAACACAAGAATGTGGCAATAATGCCACATGTTTGGAATGATAGAACATTAATATTTTTTAGGATGCAGAAACGTTTCCCGAGGCCATACCCCCCCCCCCCCCTTTTGCGTGGTAAGATGCATATAGCCACTGGGCTATTATTCGAGCATTTCAAATTAAACAATCAGAAGAAAACACGGAAATAAATATAGGGTAACTAAACCAACTATGTACAAACACACCTTACATGTTATTGGAAGTAAATTGAAAAGAGCTAAAGCAAGAAAGATCCTTAATGTAACAAATTATGAGTGAAGGTCCAAAAACACATCAGTGCTGCAAGTAAGAAGCGAACAGAGAAAAAACAGGTTGGTGACAATCTAATTAATTTTTTTTGTGGGGTTATTTATATTTCTATTAGAAATGGTAGAATGAAAAAATGAGGCAGTTAATGGATTGGATAGGTTGGATCAATTCTTTAAATTATTAAGTGTAAATATTGATGTATTAAGGGGAAGTATAGATGTAGTAAGTGGAAATGTTGTATTAAGGGGAAGTATTGATGTAGTAAGTGGAAATATTGTATTAAGGGGAAGTATTGATGTAGTAAGTGGAAATATTGTTGTATTAAGGGAAAGTATTGATGAAGTAAGTGGAAATATTAATGTATTAAGGGGAAGTATTGATGTAATAAGTAAAAAATTGATGTATTAATTGATGAAAAAGTTGACATATTAGGGGAGGATTTAAATGTAAAATTTGAAGAATTCAGAGATGAGGTTAATGTTGAGAATGCGAAGCTAAAAGCTAAAGAAAATCTTTTGCAAGATCAAATAATGATGCAATATGGAAAGAAGGGGTTAATCAATTAAATGCAGGATGTTAAGAGAATTTGGTACAACAACAGCTGAGTAACAATAGTGGATTGCATAAACTTGCTAATGATTTAAAGGAGGAAATGGTAGAGAATGGGGAAATTATGAAACCTATTAATGAAGAAAAAAGTAGTGGATGTAGATCAAAGAACATCTCACAAAAAGTAAAATTACTAAAAATGAATTTAAGTGTGTAAAATTTAGGGAGAAGTATTACAGATTAGGTCAGAAGAAGGAAATTTTTGTGTGTAAAGAAGGAATGATTTTTGTCACTCCACACAGAAAAAATATGTGTATGATTGAGAAATGTATGCATAAAGGTTATAATTATCTCCATACATGTATGGCAGGGTATGAGATAATGTTTGGAATAAAGCAATTAAGAATTTATATGTTGTGGCTGACAGACTGAAAAATGTAACTCAAACACATGTCAACCACGCCCTGCAGATAGTAAAAATGTTCTCAATGCTCAACTAATAAATTAATTATATCAAAAATTGTTTTGGTTATTTCACTTAAAAAATTACAATATATATAAATATATATACATATATATATATGAAGTAATCTTGTTGGTAAAGAAATGAAAGTTAAGTACAAACTCAAAAAGAAATTACACATTTGAACCAGAGGTAAACTGAATTAGTATAGGATTAGGATGAATAAAAAAGGTTGAGATAATGACCCATATTTGAGGAGAACTACTTTTCAATAGGCCTCATGAACAACTAAAGAAGTTAAATGGTAAGCTGTTTGAGAAAGAACTGTGAAAATATTGGGTAAAGAAAGCACTTTACTGTATGGATGATTTTTGTACTTACATCTGTCAAGTGGTTGATGGAGGATAAGATTTTACTATTAGATACTATGTAGTAGACTAGTAAATATTGTATCAATCATTATTTGTAACATTCTTAGTGTACCATGGTTAAATACTGCTCTCCAAATGGTACACTTTGGCATATAAACAAGCTTAATCCTATACATTAGTACACAAGATTTTCTTCTATTCAATTTAGCTATAAATCCCATAGTATATTTCAAAAGAATATTTTTTCTTTTTCACATTTTGTGCTAAGTGAAATATGGAAAATTTAAACATTAATATTATAGGATAAAGTTTTCTCGTGAATCCAACTGGGTAGTCATTTTATTTTCACATTTCAATGGCTTGCACCACCATCTTCACTTCACCTGAAGATGGTGGTGCAAGCCATCTAAAAGTTGTGGAGATTAAACAACGCTACCAGGTTGGAATCCCAATAACTTTATTCAGCAGTTACACCAGTAAAACCTACGTTCCTTATTAATATTATTATATAAAGCTTTTGTGAACTTTGGTTGCCAAAGTCACCAATCATTATGACAAGAATTAATGATTTAAAGTACCCATTAATACTTAATTTTACAACTGAATTGCAAACAGATAACATCTTACAGAATCTTTCAATAATTATAATTCTCATTAACACATCAAAACATTGCAATCATAACAAATGATTTTTTTACCAATTTGCTAACATTGTTGTAACAACACTACAAATAATTTGCAAATACAGATAGTTACATTTATTCAATGAGAACCAAATTTTGAACTGCATGTAACGTACATTTCACCCTCTCTCGTTTGCTACATCAGAGATGCATTGCCCGGGGGATACCACATGGCGGTGAGAGTAGGATTTGCTAGCAGAGCTGTATTCAACAGTTGGCATTTCTCAGGATTTTGTCTCACCATTGGCAAGACTCCCGAGACCTTTACTAGCCTTTATCCCCCTTATGGAAGGTTTTCCAAGGAACAAAACTATTTACAAAATATGGTATAATATTTCATGTAACACTTAAATAACATGGTTCTGTTTGGGTATCCTTCAGACAAACAAGTTTTTAAAGGTTTTTAAGTGTTAAATGAAACACATCACATAACTTATTGTTGTAACAGATATTTTAAATATCACTGAATCACATAATTATATATATATATATATATATATATATATATATATATATAGAATTTCGTATAGTATCCAGGAAACAATTTTTCGAATAAGTTCTGGACAGTAAAGATTAGCCAAATGTAGTATTACTGGTACTAAACTTTGCAAGAGATTTGCATCTTTAATTGAAAACAATTTTAGATTTTGATCGTTTTCAATTTCTATACATACATAAATTATCACGATGCTCAAGTTAGTTGCAGTCTAAAACCGCACACTTGGATTTCTTACAAATACACGTGATTATTCTTAAGTATATAGATCACGAAATCTTCAGAATCATTTCAACATTTAAGAACAAGTAAACTTTACACACGTTAGGTTAATACTCCATCAGACCACATCTTTCGCACTTGTTTCCAGTTTCCGTCGTTTGTCATTCCTTGGTCAAAGATGATCTTTAAATCCAGTGTACGTATAATAGAAGTATTACATATATGCATAAAAGTGAATTTTATACTTTGCAACTGGTACAAAAAATGGCTGTATTTAATAACATTCACCTTATTATTTATCACAATTATAAGATGTATTAAAATATTATAGAATTAAATTTGAAACGCTTCTTTTTTTATGTTTATGAAATTAAAATTATTACTATTTTTAACCACAATAACAACTGTTTAAAAATCTCCTTACAGGAAAACTACCTTTGTTATTACTGGTTCAACCAGTTTTCAAGACATTCGATTAGTATTCAAAACAATTTTAGATTTTGGCATTGTCTTGAATTTCTATACTTAAATAAATTATTCACGATACCCAAGTTAAATGAACTCTAAAACCTTACCGAACACAAGCTAAAGAGTATTTTGGAAAATTATTATGTCACAAATTGAAAATATAAAGATTCCACAAAAATAATATTGATATATATGTAACGAAAATATCCTTTCTTAGGTTCTCATTCTCCGCGCGCTGTTTATTTTAATCACCGTCAGATGGAGTGACGATTAGTAGAACAATTGAAGAGGGACAGATATAGTCATGACGTAATAGAGCACACATGCACAATACAGAGAAATAAAGTCAATAAGAAAGATATATTGTGAACAAAATTAGTTGGGTAAATAGAGAAGTGATAAAAGTAAACTAATTGTCGTTTCTTTGTTTACAGGTAGGATTGTAAATAATGTAGTTAATTGTTGTTAAATAGTGAATAAAAAATTATTCTTTTCTTTGTTTACAGAGAAAAATATTTTCGTTTGCTTTATCATCCTGCATAAGAATTGTGTTATCATATATAACTTACGGATTCACAGTTAGAAGAAATTTTACCCTATTTTTATAAATATTAATAAATATTAGTTCCTTGATTTCTGGTGGGAAGACATTTAGAAATTTTATTGAGACATAACAGATTTTTAAAATTTTTGTCTAATTACTAAATAAACCTAAGTTGGGTGCTATTACCATGGGAATCTGCCGAGCGACCATAAAGTTGCAGGTTTTCTTTTGTATACAATGCATATGGAAATATAAACAAAGCAAATAACTGCTTATAAACTATATTAACAAATTTCATAATAATATTTAAATATTTACGGCGCTATAACAGATGGAATTTTTAGTATTAGGTCGACTACATTGCTGAAAAACAAACGCCACCTTTTTCGCAAAAGATAGGAATAATTTCGTATTCTGTGAAGAAAGTAAGAAATGAAGGTCGGTAAAAGTTTTCATATGAATAATGTGGTACCGTATTATTCGAGGTAAATCGTGGTAAAAATGGGTAATATGGTTCTCAAACACTTAATAAAAATTTACAGCATTCACATCAACGTAATTGTTTATGTACAATATTTCGGATATGGACAGATCTCCATGCGTCATGTGCTATGTAAATAGCAAAAATACATTAACATTGTGACTTTTAAAAGACAAATCAATCTTGAACCCAACGTAAGTGACTATCAATGAAATTACTCACAGTCAACATATATATATATATATATATATATATATATATGAGAATTCTCTCGCAGGTAACCTGCGAGGGATGATCTCTTGTAGGAGAGATACGAAGGGGCTACCTTTGGGGATGCCTTTTCCTCTCCGTTTTTGAAGTAAGGTTCCCACAAGCCGAGTCACCTCGATCTGTTCTGAGAGGTGTATGTTCCGGGGTCACAGACCTTGGGCATACGGTAAGAGTTGTCCGCTATTCCCATTGAAATAGTCGTCCAGCTGCCTCCTAAACTGGTCGAGGCACTGAGAAGGGCATTCTGCGTCCCCACAGCAAACTCCTCTCCCGCTATCGGAAGGGCGTGGGACAAGTACCCAATGCCCGACCTACCTGATACAGGTTTTTCTATGGTTTTCTTGCATTTCTTTAGGCGAATGCCGAGTAGGATCCTTAAAATATATCCCCGGGGCCCTTGTAACCCTTGGGTACCTTCCTCTAACCTTCCACATCCCCCCTTTCAAATCCCTTCCTATGATATTAAAGGGGAGTTGCCCAACATGGATTACCCTCATATAGTCTGTTACTCTAAATACACAAATAAATATAAATAAATATATATATATATATATATATATATACAGAGGGGCCCAAAAAAATGTATCCACTGGTTAGCAGTCCATAACTTGCAAACGTATTGACGAAGTTGTCTCATTTTTGGTAGTGTAATAGTTTGTAGTTCCGCCAATCGCCACATAAACGTTGCATTGCGTTTTTTTTGTCAGAGTACAGTCGCCAGGTAGTTAGTGTTTTATTGTTAGTAGTACCTGTTACTCGAGTAAACATGGCTGGCGTAAGGCTTACATTTGATGAAAGGAAGTCTGTTTTAAAGTGGTATTTTAAGTACGAAAACATTAATGAGGTTCAACGGCAATGGCGAAATGTGTATCAAACAGAAACACCGACACGTTTAACGATTCGTCGAATTCGAGACAAATTTGAAGCTGAAGGCTGTGTTAAAGATGTACACAAACAACGATCTGGACGACACGTAACAGTAACAAGTCCCATCTTGTGTTACAATTCACCCGCTCACCACAGAAGTCTGTGTGTCCGTGAAACTGGAGTAAGTCGCCCAAGTGCTTAGCAAAGTGGAAGTGCTACATCCCAAGATTTGTACACGCAATGAACGAGGACGATTCAGATGGAGTACAGCGAGTGGTTTAATAACATGGTGCGCAACGATGAAGAGCTTGCAGAGATGATAGTGTGGTCTGATGAGGCACAGTTCAAACTCAATGGTACAGTAAATCGCCACAATTGCATCTACTGGGCCGCCGAAAATCCAAACGTCCATGTAGACAAAGCCAGGAGTAAATGTGTGGTGTGGGTTGTCTTACCGGGGCCATTCTTCTTTGACGGTACAGTTACCGGTGAGTTGTACCTTCAGAAGCTTCAAACACGTCTTTTACCTGCCATCCAAGACTTGTATGGAGACGAAAGATTTTACTTTCAATAAGATGGTGCCCCAGCCCAATACCACAATCGTGTTAGGGCTTATCTCGACGAAAATCTACCAGGAAGATGGATAGGCCGTAGAGGTGCTGTAGGGTATCCACCACGTTCCCTCTGGACTTTTACCTGTGGGGAACACTAAAGGACGTCGTTTATCGACAAAAGCCACGCACATTGGATGAACTTGGAGAATCCATCGTACTTTAATGTGCAAATATCCAACTGAACACGTTGCAGTCAGTAGTTCGTGTTGCAGTTCGGCGACATCGTTTGTGTGTGGATGTTAATGGTGACCATTTCGAACACCTACAGTGATATTATTAAGTTGGACTTGAAGACCTACACTTTCACCAAAAATGAGACAACTCCGTCAATTAGTTTGCAAGTTATGGACGGTTAACCAGTGGATACATTTTTTTGGGCCACTCTGTATATATATATATATATATATATATATATATATATATATATTGTAATAATTAACATAATTTTGTTGTGGCTTAAATGAAATACACTAATAACTTTATACAACAAACAAAATTTATTATGCCAAATTTGTAACAATTATAAAATACACGAAATAATTGGTATCTCAGGGTCTTGAACTGGGTTTGATAATGGCAGAATTTATACAATCAAAGAACACCAAATTTTACATTCACTTTATAAGAAAATTGATGCGTCTAAACATAGACGAAATTTGTTCATGAAGAAAATTATGCTAAAAGATTGAGTTTAAACAATTTCATTTTATCAATAATTAAAGAATGATCTGAATAATTAAAGAACTATCTGACGTTTATCTTTTAAAAACGGTTTACAATAATTTTAAAGTTTTCTTTCTACTTACGGCAGCCCAGGACTCATTTTAACTTTTGTGCACAATTTAGGGGTTTTCACAGATTCTAATTACTCACAGACTCTAATTACTCACAGACTCTAATTATTCACAGACGCTAATTAGCATAGTCAGTCGGTTAGTTGAAAATGGATTGGTTGATTCTCGATGATTTACTGCAAACTGGATTTGTAGATCTCGTGAGTCATGGTGAAAATGCAACTCGCTGGTTTCGTCTGTTGACTGAGGATTGATTTACTTTCTGCAATTTGATGTAGCAGCATACTTATTACTGGAACACATTCTCTCGTTCCTTAAATTAGCCTTTTTAGTCTGTTCTCCTCGCTGTTCACTGCCCGACTGTCTTGTTCAAATTTTCATGAATTAGAATTTTGGTCTGTTCTCCTTGCTGCTTACTACCCGACTGTCCGTTCGTCTCGTGAATTTTGAGCGCGTAAAATCTCTCAACTGCTCAACAATCCTCTCCCTTCATTGTCGGTTTGTTGTGGCGTCCGCTACCGCTATCAATAATGTGTCCTCTATAATTAAACTTTTCAATTAGAACAATGCCTTAATTACCAATTACTACAAAATATATATTTGTATGTTCCTTATACAAATTCAACAAAAATTGGTATATATATTCTGCCAAAATCGAGAACCGTCACTGTGGGGGTGAGAAACCCCTAGAATAAACGTAGAAATAATTATAGTTGAAATACGTTACGAATTAGTGTTAAATTACCGCGCAAGACGATGACGTCATAACTTCGCAAGACATATACGCATCATAAAAATATAGTTCTGTATTTTGTAATGAAATAAAGCAGAAATATTTTGATTGAATAAAAAGTATAATTTTTTCCAGTAATACTCCATCGAATAGTAATCCTTGCGCAAAGTTAATTACGCCGCCATATTTAATAAAGCCAATATGGCGCCTTATAATACATTCAAATATGTGTCGGCCGAGATATTAAAGTTTCATAATATAACGTATTATTGTATCCTGTCTAATATATCAGAAGATAATAAGATTTGTCTAAGGTAGGACTACTGAATTATATGTTTGTAACTATAAAAGTATTGAAAATGACGTACGGAACTCCGAAAGTTTTTATGGTCGTTATTCAATTAATGGACTCTCAGTCAAAGGTATGTACAGAAATAGGAACATTTATATTGAATTAAAAGTACAATTAATTGTACTTTACGCAACGTATTTCTATAAATTTGTATAAATGTAAACAAATTATTGCGTGCAATTTGTGTCGTGAAACAAAAATTTTAGGTTAGAATAGCAGTATTTGTTTTCCATTTTTGGGAACGACGTTATAGATGTTCAATTTCTGAGAAATGAAGCTGAGCAAAAATATTTTGATTGAATAATAAGTATAATTGTATCTACCACTACCAGTGATAAATATAATTTATTATTAAAGGTTATACAATCCATTGCATTAATTTTCTTTTAAATAACTTGACTTTTGACGTATTTAACGGGATCAGGGGCCAATATGTTGTCAAATTATATCTTGCAATTCGCACTGGAAGATACATAAAATTATGATAAAAACAATACTTAAATGTTCAAAATTGATATTTTTCTATTGAAGACAGCGTATTTCGTAGTGTTTTGTATTAATTTTAAACAATGCTACCAACTGCAGACTGCTAAAACCACCAAATAGTTTATTTTCATTATATCTTGCAATACGCACGGGAAGATACATATAATTATGACAAAAACAATACTGAAATGTTAAAAACTAATATTTTTCTATTAAAGAAAGCGTATTTCGTAATGTTTTGCACTAATTTTATACAATGATGCCAACTGCAGATTGCTAAAACCACCAAATAGTTTATTTTCAGATGTAAAACTTATATATCTACAAATTTAGTAATTGTTTCAAATAGCGTATATATATATATATACACTATTTAAAACTAGCTAAAAATAAGCTATATATATATATATATTTATATATATAGCTTCTATTATATAAAATTGCCTTATGCGGGTATGCATGTGTGTATACATGTGGGTATGTTCCGCTTACAAATCTACACCCTCGAAGCATAAATATTTTTCAGGGTTAATTAGATTTATAGTATTTCTACTCATGTGATTTTTATTAATTTTAACCCCTTGTGGCACGAGGGTTGAGCACATTAAGGGGTGGCGGTGGAGGGGGTTACAAGTAAATAACGCTAAAAATACCGAGATTCGAGTTAACTCAAAGGTAATGGATGTCGCTGAGTTCATTTATGACAATCTGGGCAACGCGCGGTTGTAGGATTGGGTAGGAAGGGTTGGGCGGAGGGTAGAACTTTTAAAATAAGTTAACCAGCCGAATTTTGTATCAAATAAATATATTTCGGGAACAATGATATTCATAAAATTTCCCTACATTTCTCCGTGTTTAATTTCAACCCATTTCGGGCTTGGGAAGGATGCGCCCTTAAGGGTAAGGGTGGACGGGCGTTACAAGAAAATAACGCGAAAACAACCGAGATTAGAGTCGATTCACAGTATTATGGATGTCAATAAGTTTAATTATGACATTAGAATTACCGTTTAACATTCCCAACGAGGGGTTGTAAACTTTTAAACATGTTAACCGGTTGATGATCGTGTGGAATTAATATTCGGCAGGCGTTAATGGAATTGATAGTATTTATACTGGTGATGTTTGTGTATAATTTTAACTCCTTTCAGTATGAGAGAGGAGGACGCCTAGGGGTGGGGGTAGAGGGTAGTTACAATAAAATAATGCAAAAACAAACGAGATTGAAGTAAAATCCAAGGAAATGCATGTCGCTGTGTTTATTTATGACAACCTGAGCAACGTGTGGGATAGGGCGGAAGTGGGAGGGTCTAGCCGTTGTGGGCGAGGGTAGAAATTTCCAAACGTTTTAACCGGCCGACTTTTGCGGCGAATAAATATATTCCGGAACAGTGTGATTCTTTAAATTTCTCTACATGTTCTCCGTGTATAATTTCAAACTCTTTTGGGCTTGGGAGGGGAGCTACCTTAAGGATGGGGTTGGACAGGAGTTACAAGAAAATAATGCGAATACAATCAAGATTAGAGTCAAATCAATGATTATGGATGGCGCTGAGTTTAATTAAGACAATCAATTGGTGTTTTAACCGCCAGGAGCAATGGTGGATGGGGTTTGAAATTTTCAAACATAATAAGCAGTCGATATTTGCGTCGAATAAATATTTTTCTGGTTCACTGATATTTATAAAATGCCTCTAAATGTTCCATATATTTAATATTAACCTCTTTCGTGTTTTGGGAGGAGCACCCTTAAGGGTGGGGGTGGAGTAGATTTATATAAAAATAGTGCAAACACAATCGAGATTGGGCTCAAATCCAGGGTTATTGTTGTCAGTGAGTTTAATTATGATATTCAAGTTGTTGTTTAGTGTCTCTAGCAGGAGTAGATGGGGTGGATATCTTTCAAACATGCTAACACGGCTGATATTTGAGTAGGAAAAATATTTTCGGGGAAAAAGTGATTAATAATGGTTGTACCAATGTATGTCAGTAAAATTTCAACCTCTTACGGAATGGGAAAGGAGCACCGTAGGGTTAGGGGTGGAGGGGTATTACAAGAAAAGAATGCGAATACAACCGAGATTGGAGTCAAACCAAAGGTAATGTCGCCGTGTTCAATTATGACATTCAATTGGCCTTTTAACCCCAAGGGTTGGGGTGGATGGGGGTGGAATTTTTCTAACATGTTAAACGGTAGATATTTGCATTAAATAATTATTTGTCGAGGTCAGTAACATTGGCATTATATCTACCGATGTTGTTTGTAAAATTTAAACTTTTTCGGCATTAGAGGGAAGCACACTTAGGAGAGGAGCTAGAAACATTCAAACATGCTAAAACAGCAGATATTTAGGCAGATAAACATTTTTGGGATCGAAGAGATAGATAGTGTTTTAACTTATGTTATCTGAGTATAGTTTCAAACCCTTACAGCAAGAGAAAGGAGCACTCTTAGGGGTAAGGGAGGACGGGCATTACAATTAAATAACGCGAATAAAACCAAAATTACAGTCAAACACAGGTTTTTTGGTATCGCAGAGTGTAATTATAATTTAATTTGGCCATTTAACCCCCAGGGGCGGAAGAGGATGGGGTTGGAAATTTTCAAACATGTTAAAAGGTCTACATTTGCGGAAAATATTTTTTTCAGGGTTAATTAGATTTATAGTATTTTACCCATTTTATGTCAATAGAATTTCAACCTCTTGCGACATGAGGGTGCAGAACGCTTAGGGGGCGGGGTGGACTTGTGTTACAAGAAAATATCTCGAAAACAACCAACATTCGAGTAAGTCGAACGTACTTAATGTCGCTGAGTTCGTTTATGACAATTTGAGCAATGCGCGGGTTTGGGCTGGACTGGGGTTGGAGGCGTTGGGTGGAGGTGAGTGGGGAATATAAATTTTAAAGTAAGTTAAGCGGTTGAATTTTGCGACGATTACATATATTTCTGAAACAATGAGATTATTAAAATTTCACTACACGTTCTCTGAGTTTAATTTGAATCCCTTTTGGGATTGAGAGGGTGCTCACATTACGGGTGAGGGTCAACGGGCGTTAAAAATAAATAACGCGAATAAAACCGAGATTTGAGTCAAACAGAGGGTTATGAATTTCACTGAGTTTAATTATGACATTTAATTTGTCATTTAACTCCCGAGTAGTGGTGTCTGGCGGGAGTGGAAATATTGAAACATGAAATCACGACCGATATTAGAGGTGAATAATATTTTCAGGGTTAATTAGATTTAAAGTAATTCTACCCAAGTTGTATGTGTAAAAATTGAACCCCTCTTTCCGCATGGGGGTAGAGGGGACTGACAAGAAAAAAAACGAGTCAAATCGAAGGATATCGCTAAATTTATTTATGACATTCTGGATAACGCGTGATGGGTGGGCTGAGGTGGGAGGAGTTGTGTGAATTTTTAAAAAACTGTTGACCGGTCGTTATTAAATATATTTCTGGATCAATTTGATTAATAAAATTTCTCTACATTTTCTCCGCGTATAATTTCAACCCCTTTTGGGGTTGGGAATGGAGCTCCCCTTAAGGGTGGGGGTGGAGTGTAATTACAATATAATGATGCAAAAACAATCGAAATTGGAGTCGAACTCACGGTAATGGATGTCAATGAGTTTAATTATTACATTCAACTAATCGTTTAACTCCCCCAAGGAAGGGTTGGCGGGAGTGTTAATTTTAAAACATGTTTAACGGTCCATTTTTGAAAGGAATGAATATTTATCGAGGTCAATGTACTGATAATATTTCTACCGATTCTGTTTTTAATTTAAATCTCTTAAGGACGTGAAAGATCACACTTAGGGGTGGGGGTTTGAGGGGCGTTACAAGAAAATAAATCCCAGATTGGAGTCAAATTCAAGTTATGGATGTCACTGAGTTTATTTATCACAACCATTGGGAAAGTGACTGGGGGTGGTTGGTCCTGGGCGGGGATATAAATTTTCAGAAATGTATAATGGCCGATATTTGCGTGAAATAAATATTTTACGCTGCCAATGTCATTGATAGTATTTCTACCGATTTTGTTTGAGTATAATTTCAACACCTTACGGCATGGTAGGGAAGTACGCGTAGAGATGGAGGAGTTGGGCGGGGGAGGAAATTTTCAAACATTTTAAACGGTTGATATTTGCGTTAAATAATTATTTCCCGGGGTTAATGACTTTGATAGTATTTTTACCGATGTTGTTTGTGTACAATTTCAACTCCTGTGAGGGGAGCAAGGTTAGCGGTTGGGGTGGATTTACGTTAAATAAAAATAACGCTAAAACAACCGAGATTCGAATCAATTCAGAAACTATGAATGTCGCTGAGTCTAATTGGGACAACCTTGGTAACGCGACGGGTTTGGGAGGTGGTGGGCGGGGGTAGAAATTTCCAGACAATGTAATCGGTCGATTTTTGCGTGGAATAAATACTGTTTGATTATCGCACATTTGTGGGGGTGGTCATCTTCTAACATGTATAAACGGCCGATATATTATGTCAATGAGTTCAAACTCCTTCGGCATCGGAGGGTTCGAGGAGCGTTACATAAAAATAGCACAAAAGCAACCGAAATTGGAGACATATTGGGGATTATAGATAAATGACATATCGGGCAACGCCGAGCACCCAGCTAGTGTTGGAAATAAATCCGCGTAACATCGATTTCCTGCGGCTAGTCTGGCATTGATTTTATTTTTAGCTTCATTTTTTGCAGTGATCAGAGAGCCTAGATATCTAAATTCCTGCACCCCTTCGAAACACTTTCCTCGACATCTAAAATCTTGTGTCGATTGGCCTGTTCTGGAACTCACCAATAACTTCGTTTTACTATTATTTACTACCACTCCTATTTGTTGTGCATCTGTCTCCAAATCTTCATAGGTTTCCAGAAGTACATTCTTTGTCCGTGCAATTATAGCTACATCAACTGCATACGCCATAATTTGGATCAATCTATAGTATATATTCTTTTCTCGATTTGCAGTGATGTTACGTTCAGCAGTTTCTAAAGCAATATTGAAGAGGACTGTCGACATGGGATCTCCTTGTCTCAACCCTAATAACATCAAAGCTTCTTGATATCCTTCCTTGCACACATACCTTAGCCTTACTTCTGCTTAAGGCCGTATTTATCAGCCTGAATAGCTTCCCAGGGCTTTCATTTCGATGAGAAATTTTCCTCTTCTCACAGAATCGTAAGCTTGTTTAAAATCTACGTATAGCTGGTGTAGGGTAATATTATATTCATAACATTTTTCCATCGAGTTCACACTGATATTCTCCCAAGTTTTGTTCTACTTTGTGGGCTAAACGTTTGGTACTTATTGTGGTGAAGATCTTATACCCAATACTTAGCAGAGATACCCCCTATAATTTTCACATTTTAATTTATTTCCTTTCTTAAGGATAAGATACACTAAGGCAGTTTCCCATTCTACCGGTAATTCTTCTGTTCTCCAGATATCTAATATCAGCTTGTATAATGATTGTATCACTACTGGTCCACCATATAAATGGATAACAGCAGATGTTACAGACGATTGACCGTTTGCTATCCTGTGCCGTTCACGATGAAGTTTAACATTTAGTATCGAGGATGAAAGACTTGTAATCAAAAAATTAATTATATTTTTGTATGAATGAAAATTGTCATTAATTGATTTATATGACAATATTATCTACATATAATATTTACAAAACTAGGTATAAAAATGTGAAAACAAGTGAATTTTTTTTGCCTAGAATGAGACTAAAAGATCATTTATAGGGTATATTTGGGACGTGATCAAAAAGTAAGGTGAAATTGTCATTAAAAACTCCCGGGTATTAGGAAGGCAGGTAAATTTTTTCCTAGGTTGGTAGGACTGTCTATAATATTTGCCAAGCGTCTGTTTGTTAAAAGGTTTAATTATCTCCGAGTTACACGTGTTTTTGAAAACAACCAGAAGTGAATTTTTCGATTTTTGCAATGGGTGATTTTGTTGCGCAAAGAACTTGCATCAAATATCGTTTGCGGAACAAATATTCTTGTGCGAACACGTTGAAAATGTTGCGGAAGGCCTTTGGCGATCAAACTATGGCTCAAAAAAACGTTTATAAGTGGTACGAGTTCAAAGAGGGCCGAGAACGCGTTGAAGACGAATTGCGCTGTGGACGACCATCAACGTCTACCGACGAGGGCCACGTCCAAAAAATCGAAGATTTGGTGCTTGGAAATCGTCGATGGACAATTAGAGATCTCGCTGATAGTGTTTGAATATCATTTGGCTCAGCCCAAACCATTATACAGAATGTTTTGTGTCTCAAGCGCGTCAAGTGTCGATTGGTGCCAAAATCGTTCAATTTTTGGATAAAAAGCGTCGCGTTGATGTGTTTGAAACTTTGCTGTCTATCAGGACCACTTGAAATGCATCATTACTGGAGACGAGACTTGGATTTACGCATACGACCCTGAAACCACCGACCAATCCAGCGAATATCGTGCAAAAGGTGAAGCAAGAATGAAAAGACCACGGCAAAGTTGATCGAAAATCAAGGTCATGTTGACAGTTTTCTTTGATTATCGTGGTGTGGTGCACTATGAATTCCTTCCGCCGGGTGAAACTGTCAACAAAGAACATTATTTGAGCGTTATGCGTCGTTTGCGTGAAGCTATTCGTCTGAAACGGCCGGAATTATGGGCGAACAACTCTTGGTTCCTTCATCACGATAATGCACCATGTCATACTGCATTGGGTCTTCGCGACTTTTTTTTACCAAAAACTCGACTCATATCGTTCCGCAACCACCGTATTCGCCTGATTTGGCTCCGTGCGACTTCTGACTATTCAGCAAACTCAAAAGGCCAATGCGGGGACGCCGTTTTGTCACGATTGAGGAGATAACAACCGAATCGAAGAAGGTCTTGAAGGCAATACCGGAAAAAGACTATTCCGACTGTTTCGATGACGGGAAAAAGCGTTGGAAAAAGTGAGTTTTATCGGACGGGGATTACTTTGAAGGGGATGAAATTGATTTGGAAGAATAAATAAAGAATTTATATTTTATAAATAAATTCACCTTACTTTTTGTTCACAGTGGTATATAAGATAGCGTTTGTTAAATAATTTATATCGGAAGTACATTCTCGAAACGCAAATCTGCTGTGTTGGATCTCCAGAAAACTGCTTTTTGTGTAGAAACTCCATCACTGGATCTCCACCAAAACTGACTAAAACCTCTCCTACCCCCTGAAAACTGTTTCAAATTACTTCGTTCTGAACTCCCATTTATAAAAATATCAATAACTCGCCCAGAACTGTTCCTGACCGTCTCTTAATTTATTCCAAACTGTCCCCACTATCTCAGACCTTCTCAAAGCCTCAATTTTTTTACTACTACTTTCTCGTTTCTCCTTTAAACACAATTTTTATCTCATTTTTATCGAATACACCTTCTCCAAATATCCGACCAATCGTCGTAACGAATATTTCCGGCTCGGGGTAACTATGTGAAATAACGCTGACTTGTAATTATATCTCTTGGATCTGTCAAACTGGAGGCTAAGCACGAAAATACCTTAAAGGCACCAAAATTATCAGCTGGTGATCCCGCTGTCTCCAACCTCGGAAATTCCCTGTTCGTCATTCTGTCACGAAGCTAAACCCGTGTTCTGCCTACTTTCAGTTTCAGAGAGAGAAAAAAAGAATTTTAAATCAGCGCTTTACAGATAATTTTTACCTAAGACAAACGACAGAACGAAACTGAAGTGGGAGATTACGTTATTTACTTCTTCTTTGTTTGCTACACTTTCTTCTAAGATCGAAGAGAATTTTTTTTGCATTGCAAGAGTAACTCAAAAAGTAAATGCACTTTGTTTTAATAGTACATGTTTACTGTAGGACTTTCTTTTCTCAAAGCGGTTAGTGTGCACCATTGTCTTTGTTTGTGACAGATTCTCTGCACTGCTCTGAAGTAAACGTGTTTGCACCATTACCTGTTTTCGTCACAGAAGAGGACTGAATCGTATTACGATTCATACGTGGTCTTAAACGAAACATTTCTGGCGATGAAATCAGGATCCATCCAGCCTAGGGTATGAACACTCAAAATTCAAATGAAAATGACATCAAGTGTCATTCCTCTGCAGTAAAAGCGATGTTCAAATTTATTTTGACTCACAAGGGCAAATTCTCGTATCGTCTCCTGAAAAAGGTAATTTTTGACCCACTTATATAAGCTTTAAGACGACTTCCATTCAGTAGTGACCAAGTGGCGAAGGAAACGGTCACTTGTTGTTCAACCAAAAACATATTTTTCTCAAGTTTGCCGGATATAGCCAAATTACAACAGCATTTGTACGCACATAGAGTGTCAAACTTCGAATGTAAGGTTAATTTTGATAAATTAATAATTAAATGTCGTATTTAGCACATTAAAAATGTCTTTGAAGCACCATACTACTACGATATAACGACAACAAATGTATATAGAGCAGATACTTTATGTGAAGGTAAAGATACTGTTAAGGAAGACATTACCTTCATCACACTATGCCGTCGCATGGTGTGACGTCATTCTGAAACGAATTTTCCATCTAAACCTTCATGTAAGACCTGAAACAATGAAGAAAATTTATTGAGAAATGAATATCAAACAAACCACCGTTATTTTCAGAAAATAGTCATTTGATATAAAAAGAACATGAAATATCATAAGGAATAATTTTGTGGCGACGATTTTACGTGTACACATTTCGACAAATAGCAAGGTCTTCTTTGGAAGTGGTGAAAATTCTGTCTATACGGGGTAGAAACTAGGCTGTCAGTTTTCAGACGTCAAGCAGCGAACTGCGTCAGGTCGCACCCGTCACGCACGTTAAGACAATGGTCAGTGCTTTGTTTAGTGCACTTGATTATGGTTGAGCTCATTTTAGTGTTTGTAAAGCTTGATAATAAGTTCATTTAGTAAGGCGCTCGATAGGATTGTATGTATGGTTTATAGAGGAATGATAACGTTACAGATTACACATTCATCAGGTCGACAACATTCACTTATGGTCCATTAGAAGGAAAATTCAAATAAACAAAACGCAATTGATTTACAAAAAGAAAAATGTTACTCCAATTCTTCAGGAAAAAAACAGATCACTGCAATTTTTTAAATATGATGTCACGTGTTGGGATCCGTATAGAAAGGAACTGTAGTGTAGGTTTTTTTAAAAAATGATGAACTAAGAGGATATTTTACAGAATTTATTAATTATTTAACTGTACATGGACAATTAAAATACAAAATACAGTGTTCAGTTAGCCTGGCAAAACAATCTGATCCCATAATCTCAAGTTAAACATGGTCTACGGTAATTCCCTCAGGCGCGTCAAGGATTGAGATACTTGTCAGTTACCTTGCGTTGATGTATGGCCGTTATCGTGTGGCACCCTCGATCTCTCCGAGTCCTCTCGAAACTGCAAGTGTCCTCTCGAATCTGCAAACTTGGGACTGCATGTCCGTCGCTGGCGACGGTTTGTCCCTCAGTGCCTATACTTTTCTTTTCAGCCCCCTCGCTGGATGTCAAAAATCGATCATCTCGATCATTTTCGGATCGGTCTTTCCTGAACCAAGAAATGTGATTGGTTAAGGCAGTCACGTGTTAATTCAAATTTCTGGGATTTTCAGAGAGACGTTTCCCACGGTGCGACAGTCCAGGCAACTTCGGAGGGTCAATAACCTACGTGTCCAATTCTAGACTGAAGGGATTATCTCCCCTCCCCCAGTGAGATTGACACTGTTCACTCGATGTTATTTTTCACACTATTAACGCACCGGGAGTAGTTTTAACGCTCTTAAGGTTCTCAGAGAATTTCGTGTCGGGAGTATTTATGCTTCTCTAAAGGCACCCGAAGGGGGTGGGGTGTTTATGTGATGGAATTACCATTCCCTCTGCATAGGTAGGTTAAATCACTTCTTGACTTTAGATTAATCTAGAATTAAATACTTTTTCAGGTTTTTATATAAATCGGTACACGTAAAATGGCGAAGACATTCCTAGTAATAAGGTAAAATAGCCAAATGACAAAAAAATGATATAAATATCACCTAAAATTTCTGTAAACTGTATTGTGTGGTTATGTCACTGTTTTTTTTAGCACCTTAAGAAAGGAACCAAGTTTCTATTAGCGTTGTGTGGTATCATCACATAATTGTTACTGTTATTTGGCTATTTTAACTCATTATTATATTTAAAAAACAAATGTATTTTTTAGGGTAACAGACTACATGAGGGTGATCCACATTGAGAAACTCCCCTTTAATAGCATAGGAAGGGATTTGAAAGGGGGCATGCGGAAGGGTAGAGGAAGATAGCCAAGGGTTAACTTGGGCCCCCGGGCTATAGTTTAAGGATCCTACCCTGCATTCGCCTAAAGAAATGCAGGGAAAACCTTAGAAAAAGCTGCATCACGTAGGTCGGGCATTGGGTACTTGTCGCACGCCCTACCGATAGCGGGAGAAGAGGTTGCTGTTCCCTTCTCCGTACCTCAACCAGTTTAGGAGGCAGCTGGCCGACTGTTCCAATGGGAATTCTCTCGCAGGTGAACCTACCCAGAGAGCGAAACCCAGGTGTACGAAATGTGGTGAAATTTGATCAAAGGGTGTATATTTTTGTGCGGAACATGCAAACACACTTCATTTTTAGACTGCCTTTCATTCATTACAAACTCTGCTGGATTGTACATAAAAATTTAGTCTTATACGACTCAAATATATATTTTTGTAATTAAGCAAAAATATTGGATTTCCAACTGCGTTATTTCAAAATATGTTTGTCACGTTAATGTTTCGTTACTATCAGTAGAACGATCGTTTGAAAAACAAAATCGACAGTTTTGAAATATTTTGTAGACCTCTAATTTAAGTCGAAAATTAATTACAAAATCACAGCAGTAGGTATTTCAAATATCTACCACGCTTTCGTTTATCATATCATTTGTGGTCGTGACAGTGCATAATTGAAATTTTCATGAGCTATAATGTCAGGAACGTTAAGAAAAGTTTTGTGTTGTATTTCAACTTAGCCAATGGTTTAATGCACCAGTCAGTACTAAAATGGGCGAAAAAGTTTTAATTGTTTATTCTGATAGACATTTTAAGCTCTATCATAAAATATGAAATGCTGCGAAAAACAATACAAACATTTACCAATAATGTTTACTGATATGAATTCCCATATTAGAAACAAAAGGGAAAAAATGAAAACTTTGATTATGTGTGCATATTTTTAAATGGTTGTCGCTAAAATATTTATTTCAGAGTCAATAAACGATTACATTCCATAAATATTTAATCATTAAAATTTATAAATCATAGATTTTAATTTTAATTAGAACATATATCTTATTTCTTGAAAATGTTGCGTAAGTTAAATTCGTGACGATTTTATAGATACATTTTTATGAAACATATTTAGAATAAAAATGAGTTTAACGAAATCAGGTTTAATTTCAGTGCGGAATTTTAAGAACTATTATTATTAAACACAGGGATCTGTAAAAACAACAAACACAGCAATTATTGGAATAATACTAAGAGATAAAAGACAAATTTTCCAGTTATTTAAAAGTTTAATATAGTAAATTTTGAAATTAATTTAATAAATAATATTTATATTCATAATTTAAATTACTTAAAATTAGTAATACTTAATTTGAAGAATACAAAGCTTGCGAACAACAGCGTTATTATTTAAAATGATTGAAAATACACGTACACACGTGAGCACGTTATAGGAATGTAATTTTTAAAGAACGAAATGTTTTATAAATATCCATTACGCTTAGGAAATATTTCACCAAACGTAAATATTATTCATAACCATGTATCACTATGGTGAAACGCGGGAGTTTTACTTACTTGTGTCCTTACAACAATTACAATACTTTAAATATACGTTTTAACAAATAAAATTGTTCTGCATAAATTAAATATTTCTAGGCAAAATGTTTAAATACTGTAAAAAATATCGGTTATTTAATAAATATTATTCCAATTATTACGTATTTCTTAAAGCCTCACAAGCTTGATTCACTCGATTTTGCACTAATAATATATTAATGAAATCTGAAAATTTCTTTGCGTGGTTTGCTTACTTCCTCTACAATTACAATAATTTCGTTTTTCACCTAACAGAAATTTCATCGGTGATTTATTTTGAAAAAATGGCCACATACTACAGGAAATGTATTTAAATTGTTAAACGAGATTTAGAAATAAGAATAATAAAAGTATAGCTATACAATCTTAAGGATAGGAGTAACTTTATCCCAAATTAGTTTACGTATGACTTACAATTGGCTAAAAGAAAAGCACTGAGGGGTTCAGACACCACTGGACGTGAGTCAGGTGCAAAGGCATCGCTAGAGGTCTCACTGGAATAGACAGAAATTTGTGGGTTAACTCCTTTAAGAGTTGATCGGACTTGAGAACAGAGCTCTGATTGCTGCTCTACATTCCTGGAGTGGTTTCTGTTACAAACGTAGGAATCATTATTCCTCATAGACAATGGAATTTAGTAATTTCAAACTTAAATAATACCGTTTTCGAGCGCGATTTCTAAAATAATTATATTCTCCGAAATAAATAAATAATTTCCATCAAGTAAAACAATTATTAAGTCACAAAAACATATAGAAATACTAGCCGTTGTAACAATAAGAAGAGATATAGATATAAATTTTTCCAAATATTTATTTGAGTGCGTAGTTAAAACAATTACACTGTCAGATCAGATCAACGACAATAGCTGTACTCAGTGTTTGATCTTAATGAACTATCTTGATATTTGCAGTGTAATAATGAAAAGTAACTGGTAGATGTTACAAGTGCGGACCTTTCAGGTAGTGTATTGGGGATGAACTCATCAACACTGCCGAAAGGTATTTTGCTAACTGAAAACGATTTTAAGTTTTTTTATCGCTTATTTTTAGGAAATTTACGAATAGGCGGAGGCTACCTTTGGGGGGGTGCCTTCACATATCTCTGGTTTTTTGAACTAAGGTTCCCACATGCCGAGGCACCTCGGCCTGTTTTGAGAGGTGTATGTTCCGGGGTCGCAGACCTTCGGCATACGGTAAGAGTTGTCCGCTATTCCTATTGGAATAGTCGGCCAGCTGTCCCGTAAACCGGTCAAGGCACGGCGAGGGGAAAGCTGCGACCCCACAACTAACCCCTCTCCCGCCATCGGAAGGGCGTGGGAAAAGTACCAAAGGCCCGAACTACCTGATGCAGATTTTTCTAGGGTTTTCCCTGCATCACTTTTAAGCGAATAGTTGGGTAAGATCCTTAAGCCATAGCCCGGGGGCCCTGGTTAACCCTTGGCTACATTCAATTTCCACTTTCAAATTCCTTCCTATGCTATTAAAGGGGAGTTGCCACCATGTGGATAACCCACTTGTAGCCTGTTACCCATAAAAAAAACGAATAGCAGCACGGGTTGATTGAAAATTTCGATTACAAACAAATAGAAATATATTCACTAAAACAAAATAGAAACTTCTACCTTCCATAGATATTTCTAAATACTATGTTGTGAGACATGTTTTTGATTTATGTGTGCGTTTACATTACTATGAAAATCACGAGATGTGATCTATATTTTTAATTCAATGCGAAAAATGAAAAATTTATCGATATTAATTAACTTTTTATTTACTCATTACAGAAACAATTAAAACATTTTTGATATTTCCGTGGTGATTTCTGCATTGTTACTGACGTTTGAGAGCGGCTCTTCGTTACTAAGGAAACGTTGTAGCCTGCGTCCGTCCACAGCAAACGTCGAGCAGGAAGGTTCGGGCAGATTCTCATCAGCAATCACCATAGAACTTCTAACGTTATACAATCAAATAAATACACACTTGAGCAGAAATGAGCCACAAGTTGCATTTCGATAAAGACATGTCGTCATGATGAATTTACACAATCCAAGTACGGCGACTTAATGTAAAAGGATTAATCATTCCTGTTAATTAAACAGAATATACTTATCTAATAATACAATCTTAATTTCCAGGTTCGCTACGACTTCCAATTCATCGCAGCAGTTAAATGAAAAACTTACCTTAACTTGAATATCGCACTAATTCTACTCAGCAGTTACGATGCTTTTTATAAATCCTCAGTACATACTCGAACAAAAGAAGCTGAATATAGACATGGAAACGTTGGTCATGCAATTAAAGTGAACAGATCTTAAGATATTAAGGACATCATAAAAACAGTTACAAAATCCATAAGAGAGATTCGTTGAAGTACGACAAAAAAAATCACAAGGTATTCCATCAGTCCACAGCAAACGTCGAGCAGAAATGTTCGGCCAGATTCACACCAGCAATCACTACAGAATTTGTAACTCTTTGCAATTAAATGAACACAGAGTTGAGAAGAAATAAGCCATTGTTTCATTTCGAAGAAATCATCGTCATACAAAATTACATGCTGCAGGTACGACGCATTGATGTAAAAGGTTTAATCATTGATGATAATCAGACAGAAAACTTATTTATCTTAATTTACAGGTGGCGCTACGACTTTCAATTAATGGCAGATAGTAAATGAAAAATTTACCCACATTCTATTCAGCTGTACATATAAATCATCTACCTCGCTAAGGTCTACTCGTGGCCACTGATAACTATGAGAACTCAGGTAAGTCCACACTTGTAACATTTGTCCGTAACTTCATCATAGACTGTAAATTATCTCTAATTGTCCGTAATATTAGGTTTTAATTAGTATTAGTATCATATAAGAAGTGTCTGTTTATATTATATTCACTCCGCACTTCAAGTATCTATAAGTTACATAGATTTACTGTGTAGAAGTAGAACTGTTTACATTATTCTGGGAAGTATTTACCATTATAATTTCTCATATTACAGCTCTGACACTTTAATATTTATGCCAGGATTTCGTTACGAATTAGGGCAATTTTCTTTATTTAAGTGTTCGTAATATATAATGGTAGTAAATGTCAATCTAGGAATACAGTTTAATGAGTAGTGATATAGCAAATATCATTTGTGAGCAACATGCTGGTATTATTATTAGGAATGAAAAAAATGAATAAAACGTTTAACCTCAGTGAATTTTATCGAATAATTTCTCAGTATTAATACGTTAATAAACGCAATTGATCTCAACCAAATAAAGTTGAAATTGATTAGATTAGCTAAGATTATATTAATTCCATTAGTTCTCTGTTTAGGAAATAGGTAAAGTCAGAAAGGATATTACTTACAATTGATAAATGGTGATAAACTAGACAACAGTCAAAGCAGAATCAATATTTGAACTTATTTATAATTGACATTGTGACATTTGCTAATGTCATTCGTTTGATATAATTACATTTGAATAGTTTTTTCAAGTTATTCATTTTTCTGCTGCCTAGTCCAGAAACCTTCTTAGTTTCTGTCACGTGAACGTTATGTAATATTTCAATACTGTGGATATTGCTATAAACAATTTTGCAGATTGTTACTTGAAATTAGCAGCTCTAGTATAATTGGATGATAAGAGCAGTTATCAGAATGAGGAATATCGAATTAAATAAATAATTATATTTAAAGTTATGTTGATTTCAAGGAATATAAAAAATTCTTAAGCTACAGGGTAGAAGCGACAAAAAAGATTTTTAATAAGGAAAAAGAGTGACGCTATTCGTGAACAAAGTAACTTTTCATTGTATTTGTGGGTTTAAATGCATAAATATACGCAATAGATGGCAACGATAGGAGGAACAAATGGGAAAGTGGTAACGATTGGTACCCTTAGATTATGGAATCAATTATGCGTATTTTACTATAATGAATATTTGGTTTGATGGATAGATTAATACTTACATCTCTAGTTTTATTGCAGTTGAATGGAGAATTATGAGAAGAAGAAATAAATGATTATGTTTTTAATAATTGACATTTATATGTGTATATTAAAATCCGTTCTTTAATATTGGAAGTTTTAAATATAACAGTTCTGCTTCTACATGCGAAATCTTTTACAATTACTATTTACAATGCAACGTCTACATTCGTATGGAATATTTTCCTGAAGACTTTGTTGTTTCCATTCCACCATGCATTTGGTAATATTCACATAGAACTGCTGACGAAGATACGTCTTGAATCCACGAACGTGACTCACAAGAACACGGATCACCGCAACCAGGGAGTTTGAAAAGCTTCGAAATATTCGTCATGCCAACTGAATTCCGTAGATTTTGGGGACACTTCAAGATTAATATCACCTTCTTCAGTTCATCGTCTAAAAGAAATTTCACGGACATATAAGACAAGAGACAATCCCGAGCTTCAAGAAAGAAGATATATTATAAAAATTTATTTTGTTTAAAAGTGCGTTGTGAAAATGTATACTCAGATAACAAGTAGTTAGATCAGATTAGTGACCGTGTGGAGCTTCACTCCGTTGAATTTAAATGAAATATCCATGAAAATTGCAGTAATATTGATATAAGTCTCTGGCAGATGTTACAAGTGTGGCCCTTTCAGGTGGTGTGCGGAGGAATTCTTCGAAATCTAGATGATGTGAATGAGGGCTGCTTACCTGTTGGGAGTTACTGAAGAGAATAATTCGAAGACCAGTGACTTCTGTGATCCTGCAGGCTGGTGCTAAAAACGCAGCCGTAAATGAGGTACGTAGTTAATTTAATACTATTTTATGAATACTATTATTATTTACAGTATATTAATAAATATATGATGAATTGCTATTGTAAGTGTTTTCACTGCTACACTACAATTCAAGAGAATTCATTACATATTTGATTTTAATATGTTTTAGAATGTTTCAGTTTAAACTTCCATATGCAACCATATTATTCAATTATTTAAACTATTACAGCACAACTATTTATTCATATTGTTTCTTTACAGTCATCGCTCTGCACAATTCTTCACATGACGTTCACAAACCTAAATTCTTGAAGATCATGAAGATTTATTAAAAATCCTATATTGATAGCATTCCATGGCTCAGCTTCGATTTGCTCCATGCTACACCAGAACGTCTATATTAGTGTCATAATCCACGCTACTAAATGAGGTACGTCCACACTTGTAACGTATGTCCGTAACTTAGTACTTGATTAGTATTACTCGGCGTCCAAATTATTACCTATTAACTTGTGTCATTGATTACATTTAAAACTATTCTCAGCAATTGAACATTAGGAGATGTATCAATTACATTCACTACGCACTTCATCAGCAGCAGCATTAGTGTTATTCTGATAGGCAGGTTATAATCGAGAAGAAATGAGCCACAAGTTTCATTTCGAGAAAACCACATCGTCATGTTAAAGTACGCGTTCAAGATACGGCGACTTGCTGTAAAAGGTTTAATCATTGTTGATAATCAGAAACAATATACTTATTTAGTGAAAAGATATTAATTTACAGGGGGCGCTGCGACGTACAATTCATCTCGGCTGTTAGATGAAAAATTTACCCTAATTCTATTCAGCAGTTACGATGATAATTACACAGATCATCAGTACATATAAATCATCTACATCGCTAAGATCTACACGTGGACGCTGATAACTAAGAGAAACCCGGTATGTCCACACTTGTAACATTTGTCCGTAACTTCATCATAGACTGTAAATTATCTCGAATTGTCTGTAATATTTGGTTTTAAATAGTATCATATAGATATATAATAATAGTCTCTGTTTATAATATATTCACTCAGCACTTCATGTAGCTATATATTTCATTGATTTACTGTGTAGAAGTAGAACTGTTTACATTAATCTGGGAAATATTTACCATTATAATTTCTCATATTACAGCTCTGACAGTTTAATATTTATCAACATTTCTCTAAGAATTAGAGCTATTTACTTTATTAAGCCCACGTTATATATATATATAGGTGATAAATGTTGAAATACGAAGAAAGTAAAATGAGTAATGATAAAACAAATGTCATTTTTGAGCAATTTGCTACTTTTACCTGATTTAGGAATGAAAAAAATGAATAAAACTATTTATTGTGTAAATCAAACAACGTTTCTCATCCGTGTATTTTACAGAATAAATTCTCAGACTAAATATTTTAAATAATAGTATTAGATCTCAAAAGTAAGAATTTCAGGGTGATAATAAACTAAAAGACAGTGGATGAAGAATCAGTAATTAAATATATCATTAATTGGAAAACGAGGTTGAATTCATACATTTTAATTTACTTCTTTGGAATTGAAACAGGAAAATATCAGGGTTACCTGAAATACAAACATACGTTATGATGAATGTTTACTTTTATTGTTTACGCAAGATTAGTTTCGTGTTTCCTTAACATTAATGGCATTCATAAGATATAATTACATTTTATTAGATTTCAAGTTACTAATTGATTTGCTATGTTTTTGAGAGAGTGTAAGGAGAATTTATGACATCTCGTTTATGTAATATTGACAATGAACATTTGCATTTCTAGGATTTAGTCCCGAAAACTCATAAGTTTCTCTTACTTAAATTTTTATTTTTTCTCTGTACTTATATTTCCAGAGTAAAGCCAAATTATCAGAAAATGTAATATCAATATTTTAATATGATTTTATTCCTATGTTGATATAGTGACGAAGAAATATACATGATATTCAGGAAAGATTTTTCTTTTACTTCAGGGTAGAATCGACATGAAACTAATTATTATATAAGGAAACAGAGTGAAATTATTCCTGTTCAAAGTATATATACCCGAAGAGAATATATTATATATCTGATTAATATATTACAAAAAATTTTCATTCTATTTGTGTTATTACATGCAAAAATATACGCAATATTTGGCAACTATAGGAAGCACAAATGGGAAACTGGTTAAAATCGAAACCCATAGAATAAATAATCAATTCTGCGCATACTACTTTAATGAATATTGGAGTCCGAGGATTAATAGATTCAAACTTACATCTCTTATTGCATTTATTGCATTTGAAGTGCCGAATTATAAAAGAAAAAACAACGGACAATGGTTATGTTTTTAAAATCAACTCATAGATGTCATATTAATTATTGAGTATTCTTAATATTCGGATAATTTAATAAGTTCATTAAAAACCTTTTTTTAATATTCAAAGTTTTATATATAACAGTTCTGTTCTACATACAAAATCTTTCACAATTATTATTTACAATGAAACGTTTACATACCAATGGAATATTGACCGGAAGATTTTGTCGGTTCTATTTCACCATATATTTGGTAATTATTCACATACAACAGTTGAAGAAGATGCGTCTTGAATCCACGAACGTGACACACAAGAACACGGATCACCGCTTCGAAATATTCGTCATCCCAACTGAATTCCGTAGATTTTGGGGACACTTCAAGATTAATGTCACCTTCTTCAGTTCATCGCCTAAAAGAGATTTCACGTACATATAAAACGAGAGACAATCCCGAGCTTCAAGAAAGAAGATATATTATAAAAATTTATTTTGTTTATGATAAGTGCAATGTGAAAATGTATACTCAGATAACAACTAGTTAGATCAGATTTGTGACCGTGTGGAGATTCACTCCGTTGAATTTAAATGAAAGGTCCATTATAATTGCAGTAATATTGATATAAGTCTCTGGCAGATGTTACAAGTGTGGCCCTTTCAGGTGGTGTGCGGAGGAATTCTTCGAAAGCTTGATGATGTGTTGGGAGTTACTGAAGAGAATAATTCGAAGACCTGTGACTTTTCTGTGATCCTGCAGACTGGTGCTAAAAACGCAGCCGTAGATGAGGTACGTACTTGATTGAATACTATTATTATTTAAAGGATATAATTAATAATTAATTGCTAAATTTTTGTAATTGTTTCTCCACTACACTACATTTCAATAAAATTCATTAAGTGTTTGCTTTCAATATTTCGTTGAATTATTCAGTTTAAACTTGCATATGCACACAAATTACTCAGTTATTTAAACTATTACAGTACAACTATTTATTCATAGTGTTTCTTGGCAGTCGTCGCTCTGCACAATTCTTCAAATGATGTTCACAAATCGAAAATTTTGAAGATCCTGAAGATTTATTTAAAATCCTATATTGATAGCATTCCATGGCTCAGCTTCGATTTGCTGCATGTAACACTACATCGTCTAAATTAGTGTCATACTTGTAACATTAGTCCGTAACCTTGTATTTCATTAGTATTACTCGGAATCCAAATTATTACCTTTTAACTTGTGTTAGCGATTACATTTGAAACTACTTTGAGCAATTGAATAGTAGGAGCTGTATAAATAACATTCACTACGCTCTTCATCGTCAGCAGAATTAGTGTTCTTCTGATAGAGTGGTTTTCACGTTGTATCTGTCTATTATCTCCTTTCTTTCACCATCCTCTTCATGTTTGATATTTTGCGCTTCCTTGATATCAGCTATTACCTTGTGTCTCCTCATCTCTTACCTATTAACTAGATTTTTCATAGGTACCATTAGTAAGCAGTCCCACCTCACTACTTAGCCTATTCATTTATTCTTCCTTTCTCTTATAATATCAAGGAAACTTTTTTCTTACCAACACTTTTCAGTACTTCATAAATTGAAGCTTTTATCCTCCCCTTATTTTTGTTTACAAATGTTACGACTTCATGGTCATTATTGACCACTGCGTCACGCACCAACCAAAATTACCGACACAACAAATTCCTAAAAAGCATTATCCTTGACATAATTATATATTTCCCTTTACAGCTCACTCTTAAACACGTCTGAAATATTTTAGGGAAATTCAATGTTACTGGAAAAGAAAGAAGTTCAACAAATCCACCAAACAGGAAGATGAATACCAGCTGGACCTAGTCACGATCTAACGTCGGAGTACAATGGAAATAAGAAGAACCATTATTCACAGGATGTTGAATGTAAGATCATAGAAATTCCATAGAAACAACCTAGAAGGCAAAAACTTAAAAGATATATTTATTATAGAAAATATAGCTTAAATTGATAAAATTGGCAACAACTCGAACAAAACCAGCAGAATATAGACATGAAAATGTTGGTCATGCAATAAAAGTGAAAAGATCTTATAATATTAAGGGTATCATAAAAACAGTATCAAAATCGATAAGAGAGATTCGTTGAAGCACGATAAAAGAAATTACAAGGTGTTCCAGTTTCACCATAAAAATGGAGAGGACACTAAAAACAACTGTCTCATTATTCAGTCGAAAAAAAATCACTGATAGGAATATGGATACTTTATAAATATATAAAAAAATGGATTTAACACAGACGATTAATGTAAATATTATACCATATCTTAAACATGTTTTTTAAAAACTTCTCCAGCGCCAGTAATCGATATATTCCGATTAAGGTAATCGATGCTTGGAATCCAACTCTGACACCTCACATTATTTCAGATATTATAAGGAAGTGACGTGTATATCCTTCGAACGCACCGCCCAGAGCTTAAAACCAAGCGGAATCGCATAAACGAACAAGAGCATCGAAAAACCTGCCAGATGGGCCTGGCGCAGTGGGCAGTGGGAAACAGCGATTGAGTGATTGGACTATAGGCAGGGAAACATTCCGGCAGAAGTTGTAACGGTTAACGAGAATATCTGCCAATCACAGATACATAATTAAATCCCCAAATGGCAATGTAACAGAACCGTTAGTAAACTCAAAGTTTTCGTGGCTTCCCCTACTTCCATGATGCCTGTCTTTAATATAACTCATCGCCACCATATAAATGACATTCCCCCAGCACTCGTCTTACCCAAACTTCCTGATTATCAATTTGATCATTCTGAATCCTCGTCCGTTACTTACGAAGAAGTTTTTAAAGCTGTACTTGTGGCCGATATACTGGCCCTGGATTCGACGTCATAAGCCGTAAAATTCTGCCAAACTAACCAAATCTCATTGTACCCTTCCTAACCTGAATCTTCAATTCGTTCCTCTCCTTGTCTCCAATTATCACCAGTTTGGAAAACATCAACAGTAATAATGTTCTTGAAAACTGGTAAACTTCTCTCAGTACCATCTTTTTACAAGTTGATAGTGTATTGTAAAACGTTCCCACTGTATTGCAATCGTTCTCTCAGCCAATTGAAAAATCAAGGAATAAATTGACACATAGTGTTGGATTTCCCCCCCCCCCACTTTCTTATTTCCCTCAATAAAACATCAAAATAATTCCTATTCTTGGCATATGATGGCAAACGATATAATAAATCTAATAAAAATAGGAGAGTTAGTGTCAAAAAACTAGAAAATCGATCCTGAACCTTACGGTATAAAACTGATTTCAGGAATTGTCGAATACCGTGGTAGATTTAGAAAAAGTTGAATTACGTTGAAGAATATATTATCTTAAAAAATGTATGATATATTTCCGTAACATGTTAACCAGAACGTTCTTGGCTTCAGAAAGATGTATGAGAGCAAATGCCAAATACCAAATATCTTTTGATTTGCAACACTGTGATGGTTTACTTCTTCATCAAACGTGGTACGAGAAACACGTGCAACGAGCTACAGAAACAAACGAGTGTGTTTCCATCGTGCAACGGGCGAGGCTAAGAGGCCAAGAGAGCTATAAATTACATTGATTTACTGTGTAGAAGTAGAACTGTTTACATTATTCTGGGAAATATTTACCATTTTTTTCTTATATTACAGCTCTGAGACTTTAATATTTGTCAGTATTTCTATATGAAATATGGCTGTTTACGTTCATAATTGCTCGCAATATATATTGGTGGTGAATGTCGATCTAAGAATTTAGTCAAATGTAATGTTATAGCATTTATCAATTGTTCTAGATGTAACACCTGACGTACGAACAGATGAGTACCTAGTAGCATTAGCTAATGTAATATGCTCCTCCAAAATAACGTATATTTCCAAGATTTCTAGGAGATGGCGAGAATATGTATTTTTTCAATCAGCAGTGACGATGTAGATGAAACAACAACCAACTGCAAATCAATTGAAATTAACAACCAGTCGATAAATATAAATATGATAAAGCTACCTAAGATCATAATCTCAAATGTGTGACCAATCATTTCTAATGACCTAATACTCAGGAAATTAGGAAAATATGGTATAACGCCTGCCTCAAAGAGAACTGGAGTCAGACCGAACACAACAGATAGTAGATTCGCTCATATTTTAACTTACAGACGGTTTTTATTTCTGGGCCCAAAACAAATATACTGCATTCCAGAAACAATACACAAATTTTAGAATATATCTCACGCCGAAGAGCGAAGGTTGATACCTCTGAAAAAAAATTGGGCACTTAGCAAAAACTTCGTCCTGCACTTCCATAGTAGCAAACATAGATGTGTGAAAGCAATAGTATTAGCAACCAGTCATGTGAGGCACAAGTGGGAAGAAGCAAAGAAAACATGAGCGCGCAAGTCCCTAAGATAAGATCTTCCCCGATATTATCCACACAAATTTCTGACAACAGTGAGGACGAAGATTTCCTTAGCCTGTAGAATATTATTTCACTTTACTGTGAATAGAATTCCAAGTTTTTCAGGCCAATTTTCCTAGAATGGTTACCTACATTGTCAAATGTCAATATATGTACTCAAAAGATGTTTTAGAAAGCATTGCTCACATTTCGGCGCCTTAATTCGTACCAATTTTCCTACATCTCCATACATTCAAGCCCTCCTTTCTAAATCTCAGACGACATTCACGATCCCTAAATCATTTCCGTAAAACATCAAATGTTCTACTTGTTTAATGAAACAATCTTAATTTGCAGGTGCGCTGCGACTTTCAATTCATGGCAGATGTTAAATGAAAAGTTTATCCTAATTCTATTCAACAGTACATATAAATCATCTACCTCACTAAGATCTACACGTGAACGCTGATAACTATGAGAACCCAGGTAAGTCCACACTTGTAACATTTGTCCGTAACTTCATCATAGACTGTAAATTATCTGGAATTGTCCTTAATATTAGGTTAAAATAAGTTTCACATTGATACATAATAGTAGTATCTGTTTATATTATATTCACTGCGCACGTCTAATAGCTATAAATTACATTGGCTTACTGTGTAGAAGTAAAACTGTTTACATTATTCTAGGAAGTTTTTACTTTTCTAATTTCTCATTTTACAGCGCTGTCAATTTAATATTTGTTAGTATTTCCCCAACCGTGGGGACTAAACTGTAATTTTAATATAATTAATCTTAGCGACATCCGTAATCATGATTTAGACTCCAGTAGAGGTATTTTGCGCTATTTTTATGAAATTCAGCTCCACTCACCCCACCATTCTCTCATCCGAAGCCAATAGGGGTTGTAATTGAACACAGAATATATTAAAAAGTATTATGAGGGTTAGTATTTTTGAATTTTTCTACCCCACCCACCTCCAACAAAAATTTCGTGGTGCCTAATTTGTAAAATAAACTTAGCGACATCCAATAACTTCGATTTACTTTGAATCTCGGTTATTTTTGCGTTATTTTCTTAAAACACCCCTCCATCCCCAGGACTAAGCGTCCTGCCTTCTCATGCCGAAAGGTGTTGAAATTATACACAAACATCATTGGTAGGGATACTGTCAATTTCATTGGCCAATGACAAATATTTATTCCACACAAACATCAACCGTTTAACATGTTTGAAAATTTACACCCCTGCCAACCTCTCGTTGGGGCAGTTAAACGGTAAGTCTAATGTCATAAATAAATTAATTGACAACCATAACTCTGGTTACGACTCCAATCTCGATTATTTTTGGTTAATTTTTATTTTCTTCCACTCAACCCCTTCCCCTACGGGGACCTCTCCCCCAGTGCTGTAAGAAGTTGAAATAACACGCGAATAACATGTAGAGAAATTTTATGAATCTCATAGTATATTTATTCATAATATATTTATTCGACGCAAAATTCAGCCCGTTAACTTATTTTAAAACTTCTTCCCTCCAACCACTTCTATCCAAACCCTCACACCCCAGCCCACCCCCGCACGTTACCCAGATTGTCATGAATGAACTCAGCGACATCCATTATCTTTTATTTGACTAGAATCTCGGTTGTTTACGCGTTTTTTCCTTGTAACCCCCACCACCCCACCCATAAGCTTTCTTTCCCCTCATAACGCAAAGGGCTAAAATTTTACACACACAACATCGGTAGAAGTACTATAAACCTAATTAACTCTGAAAACTATTTACTCCATGCAAATATCGACCGTTTAACATGTTCGAAAAATTTCAGCCCCTTAACTCTGGATTTGACTCTAAGTTCGGTTGCATTCGCGTTATTTTCTTGTAATGCCCGTCCACCCCCACCCTGAAGATGCTCCTTTCCCATGGTATAAGGGGTTTAAATTATACTTTGATATAATGGTAGAAACACTATTAATATCTTTGACGAATTAACATGTTTGAAAAATTCCACTTAGTCCATCCTCAGTCTTGCGGATTAAACGGCCAATTAAATGTCATAATCAAAATCAGTGACATCTATAACCCTAGATTCGACTCTAATCTCGATTGCTTTTCCGTTATGTTTACGTAATGCAATTGCACTCCAACCCCTAAGGGGAGCTCCCCTCCCTAACCCAAAAGGGGTTGAAATTAAGCACGGAGAAATTTTATTAATTTCATTGATTCAGAAATATATTTATGCGAAGCAAAAAACTGCCGGTCAACATGTTTTTAGATTTCGAACCCTCGCCCACCACCGCCCAACTCCTCCCAACCCTCGCGAAATTGAGTAGATTGTCATAAATACACGCAGCGACATCCATTACCTCAGTTTTGACTCGAATCTCGGTTGTTTTCTAGTTATTTTCTTGTAAGTTCCCTCCACCTCCATCCCCAACCATGCTCACCCCTCGTGCCGCAAGAAGGGTTTAAAAGTTACATATATAACATGGGTTGAAATTCTGAAAATCTTATTAACCCTGAAAAAGATTAATTCAACTCTAATATGAGTCGTGATTTCTTGTCTCAATAATTCCACCGCCGTCCACCTTCATACCTCGGAGTTATATGTGAAATTAAATGTCATAATTAAACTCAGCGACATTCATAATCTTGTATTTGTCTCTAATCTTGGTTTTATTCGCGTTATTTATTTGCAACAACGGTCCACCACCAACCCCTGCGGTGAGCTCCCTCCAAATCCCGAAAGGGGTTCAAATTGAACACGGAGAACGAATCGTGAAATTTAATTAATCTCATTGTTCCAGAAATATAATTATTCGGAGCTTTACTTATTTCAAAATATTTACTCTAACCCACCTCCGCCTAATTTCTCCAACACCCGCGGGTTCCTCAGATTGTCATAAATAAACTCAGGGACACATCCATTACATTTGATTTTAATCGAATTTCGGTTGTATTAGCGTTCTTTTCCAATAACTCGCCTCTACAGCTACCCGAAAGCCTACTCCCACTCATGTCGCTAGAGGTTGAAATTTTACAAACATAAAATGGGAAGAAATACTAAAAATCTAATTAACCCTAAAAAATATTCATTCCACGCAAATATGACAGTATAACATGTTTGGAAATTTCTATTCCCGGTCCCTCTGGGGTTACATTGCCAATTAAATATCATAATTTAAGTCTGCGACATCCAGAACCTTGGATTTGACTACAATCTCCGTTGTATTCGCGTTATTTTATCGTAGCTGTTTATATCCCCGCCCTTAAGGGTGCTCTACTGCTAAGCCCGAAAGGTTATTGAAATTATACTCAGAGAATATGTAGAGAAATTTTAAGAATCTCATTGATCCAGGAAAATATTAAATCGTCGAAAAATTCGGTAGATTAACATGTTTAACAATTTCCAACCCCAACTACCCCCGTCCCTGGGAGGTTAATTGCTAGTTGAATGTCATAATTTAACCCAGCGTTATCCATAACTCTTGGTTTGACTCCAGTCTCGGGTGTATTCGAGTTATTTATTGTAATGCCCCTCCATCCTAACACGAAGGGTGGTACTTTCCCCTGTTATAAAACGTTGAAATTTTACTCACATACATTGGTACAAACACTATTCATTACTTTTACCCTGAAAATAATTATCCGACTCAATAATTAGCCGTGTTAGGATTTATGAAAATTTCCACCCCTAACCACCTTTTTTTAGGGGACTTAAACGTAAATTTAAATATCATAATTAATTTCACTGACAACCATAACCCTGGATTTTAATCCAATCTCGATTGTGTGTTGCGTTATGTATATATAAATACAACTCCACCCCCTCCCTTAAGGGTGATCCACACCAAATCCCGAAAGAGGTTAATATTATATACATGGAACATATAGAGAAATTATAAGAATCCCAATGAAACAGAAAAATATTTATACAACGCAAATATAAGCTGTTTAACATGTTTGAAAATTACAACCCCGGTCCACCACCTTTTGAGAGAGTTAAACTGTAATTTTAATGTCATAATTAAACACAGTGACAAATATAACCTCGGATTCGACTCCAAACTCAAATGTGTTTGCGTATTTTCATGTAATGCCAACTGTTGACCAAGATGCGTCTTGAATGCACGACCGTGACTCACAAGAACACGGATCACCGCAACCAGAAAGTTCGAAATATTCGTCATATCAACTCAATTCCGTGGATTTTGGGGAAACGTCAACATTAATATCAGCTTCTCCAGTTCATCGTTTCAAATGGATTTCACGGACAAGTAAAATAAAAGACAATCCCGAGCTTTAACGAAGAACATATATTATTAAAATTTATTTTGTTTATGATAAGTGCGTTGTGAAAATGTATACTCAGACAACAAGTAGTTTGATCATATTCACTCCGTTGAATATCAATGAAAGATCATTAAAATTGCAGTAATATTGATGTAAGTCTCTGGCAGATGTTACAAGTGTGGCCCTTTCAGGTGGTTTGCGGAGGAATTCTTCGATGTGTGAAGGAGGGCTGCTTACCTGTTTGGAGTTACTGAAGAGAATAAGTTGAAGGCCAGTGACTTTTCTGTGATCCTGCAGGCTGGTGTTAAAAAAGCAGCCGTAGAGGTACGTAGTTGATTTAATAATTTTTTAATACTATTATTATTTATAGGATATTAGTAAACATATGATTTGTTTTGGTAAACGTCTTCACCACTACAGTACATTTTAATAAAATTAGTTAAGTATTAGCTTTCCAATTCCTAAAAAGCATTATCCTTGACATAATTATATATTTACCTTTACAGCTCACTCTTAAACACGTCTGAAATATTTTAGGGGAAATCAATGTTACTGGAAAAGAAAGAAGTTCAACAAATCCACCAAAGGAACATGAATACCAGCATTATCCTTGACATAATTATATATTTACCTTTACAGCTCACTCTTAAACACGTCTGAAATATTTTAGGGGAAATCAATGTTACTGGAAAAGAAAGAAGTTCAACAAATCCACCAAAAAGGAACATGAATACCAGCTGAACCTAGTCACGATATAACGTCGGAATACAATGGAAATAAGAAGAATCATTATTCACAGGATCTTGAATGTAAGATCATAGAAACTTCATAGAAACAACCTAAAAGGCAAAAAATTAAAAGATATATTTATTATAGAAAATATAGCTTAAATTGATAAAATTGGCAACAACTCGAACAAAACTAGCAGAATATAGACTTGGAAATGTTTGTCATGCAATAAAAGTGAAAAGATCTTAAGATATTAAGGGCATCGTAAAACCTAACAAAATCGATAAGAGAAATTCGTTGAAACACGACAAAAGAAATTACAAGGTGTTCCAGTTTCACCATGAAAATGGAGAGGAGACTAAAAACAACTGTCTCATTATTCAGTCGAATATATATTCCACGAGCTACCGAAACAAACGAGTGTGTTTCCATCGTGCAACGGGCGAGGCCAAGAGGCCCAACCGACAAATATTTAGTATTCTGGGAAAAACAAAAAATAGATTATCCCAGATGGATATTAATATATAGTAAGTTACGACTGCTACTCGAGTGAACTGTAAGTGTAAATGAAAATAAAACTAATCCAGGAAGAGCAATAGAGAAACTACAAAATCTGGTGGAATACAGAATGCACACAGACTGTATAAGCAACAACTCAACAAATATAGAAGGACAACAAAATTAGTTACAATAAAGCAAGAGCGGATTTTAGACGAAAGATGAAAAAAGGCCAGCAGAACAGCCGGGCGGGATAAAATAGAGACGATGAATGCTTCGACTAACCAGAAAGAGCTCTGGGGGTGTTGTCAGAAGTGTGAAGGGAGCAGAAGATGAACACAAAATAAATGTGCAAACAGACGAGCTGGGAGATAAGCTTACTAATCCGAACGACATAGCCAACTGTCTAGCAAGGAACTTCGCCGAAACATCAGCAACTAGCTCACACTCCGCGGAATTCCAACGTATAAATGCAAGCAACAAAAAAGACTCAACAGAAACAAAAAATCAAACAAAGATAGGTGTGAGAAGAATGCATCAGTAGAAAGTGATCGAATTCCAAATATCCTGATAAATAATCTACCGGAAGAAGCGCTGTTTTATTAAAAATTCGAATCGAAATCTGCAAATTCCCGAGCTATGGAAACGATCTATAGTTATCCATATTCAGTAATCAGGAATGAAAACCAGATATAGGCAGCTACAGACCGATAGCCCTCAACTCCAACGTCTGCAAGATCCTTTAATAGGTAATTGCTAATATGTTGACTTGGTACCTCAGCGTAAATAATCTGTATTACGCTAAGCTATTTGCTTTCAGAAGGGATCATACATCGTTGACATTTAGCACATACCTCAATAACTACATAAAGGAAGCGCTCAACCAACATCAACATGTCTTGGCAGTCATGTTAGATATATGCAAGGCATCCGAAAAGACATGGAGATCAAGGTTAAATAAACTAATAACATACGGACTAAGTGACAGTATCCTACAATGTACCAGAAACCTAATCGAGGACAGATATATTAAGGTCAGAATTGAGAATGGCCAGTCATAAATAAAGAATCGAGAACGGAATAAGCCAGCGCTCGAGCCTCAGCGTCATTAAGTTCCTGGTACTCATAAATTACATGGGTAGCATTAACAAACCCCCGATAGATACCTTGATATTTTCAGATTATGTCATCTTGCTGACTAGAGGGAACAACATGAAGCTACCCTCTGAAGTGATGCAGGAGGCAATAAACAAGGCGACTCAGTAAGCTGAAAAAAGGGTGTTTAGTATTAATCCTTGCAATGAGCTTCTCAAGGAAATACGAGCAAATAAAGATACAAATAAAAATATATGGCAAACATATTGAATATGTTAAACAGTACAAGATTATGTCAATTTTCAGGGACTCAAATTTACATTCAAGACTCACGAAGAGCAACTAATCATAGAAAGCAAAATACGTCTATTAATCCTCATGCTACTAGCTGCTAAAAACTGGGTTAGCAAAAATGGATCTGTTGAGTCTCATCCGCAGGGCAATGATCAGATCAAAAATAGAATATGGAGAACACATATAAGACAGCACAGAAAATGATGCTAAGATTAAACGATGCAATGAGATTGTTAACCGGATGTTATAAAACCACCCCAATACCGAGACTCACACTTGAGGCAAACGAAATCCCCATGAGACACAAAAAAAAAGCTATTGAAATGAGATACGAGATCAAGGCACTACACTAAAGGATATATTGGGAAAAGAAGTAATGACTCTTCCAAAGACGGACCACAACACCACGGCAAGCATACCCCCATGGAAGCCTGATGAACTGCCAATTGAAATCTCCATGAGACACAGAAGAAAAGCTATTGCAATTAGATACGAGATCAGGGCATGAGAGGCATCGAACTCAATAATAAATTAAATAAACCATCACTCCCCGACATGCAGAAAAAGAACCACCTAGAAACCTAACACCGTTTTATACTACACTAAAGGATATAATGCGAAAAGAAGTAATGACTCTTCCAAAGATGGACCACAACATTACGGCACATGGACACCTTACGAACTGCCAATTGATACATCGCTACATAAGCTTGAAGTAAGCAACCCACACATCACAAACTGGAACGCTGAAGTCAATCAGTGATTACAGAGATATAATATTCCAAGAGTCATTTATACCGATGCATCCAAAAAATCAAGTAAAATTGGTTGCGCTATATTTACGACAGGCACAGAAAAATCTATCGCTATAAACCATAATGCATCGATCAGTACAGCAGAATTATACGCCACCTTCATGGCGACGGAACTGTATCAGGAAACACCGCAGGCCAACAGCATCATCTTAGACTCCAAAGAAACAATGCACAGAATAACCAGTACGCTGTACAAAAACGGTTGCATAAATAGAATTAGAGAGAATATAGTGAAAATACACGGAATCGGCAACCAGATCACTATAACCTGGCTACCGACAGGACAGATCTAGCGAAGATGGAAGCTGATCATCAAGGAATAACCCGTAACCTGCCATACTGCACCAGCAAGGACTGAAGAGTATCAACTGGCGGAAAAGTGGAATAGACCAGTCAAACCAGAAGAATGTGGAGTCATCCTCAAAAATGTAAGTAACATCAAATGAATATCGCTTCCCTAAAGAAATATTTCGAAGGCAACAATTTGTTAAGGCCAGAATACGAACACTGCACTCCAGTTTCCCACACTCATTCTTGATTTCCAGATCTCAGCTGCCGGTATGCAGCTCATGCAAGGAGAACACAACAATTCCTCATGCCCCAAACTATCGACATAAGATCAATTATAGCCGCCCATTACATGATGAAGAATTGCAACTCACCAAACAGCAATAAGCAACCTTATGAATTTTAAAATGAAAACTGATTTATATAAAGTAATTTAAATGTGCCAATATGCAAGTAGAATATTATATTTCACTATACTGTGAATAGAATACCAAGTTTTATTTTAGTAACAAAGGTGTTTTAAGCGGTTGTTCCTAGAATGGTTTTATACATAAATATGTTCTCAAAATATGTTTTAGAAAGCCTTTATACGTACCGATTTTCTTAAAACTTCACACATTCAGGCCCTCGTTTCCAAATCTCAGACGACATTCACAATCCCTAAATAGTTTCCGTAACACATCTAACGTTCTCTACATAACCGAGAATATCTTTTCTTTATATCCTCCCATTCCTTAAATTTAGAGTGAGCTGCAAAATGAACGATAGCCTCCACACCCGAGTAGACAGTAATTGGTAAATTTCTTTGGGCAGGTGCTACAAGTGTGGACATTACAGGTGGTGATTTGGGGATGAAATCATCAACACTGCCGATAAGTATTTTGCTAACTGAGAACTACGTGGAGTTGGCCTTAAGCATTCATCAATCTCGCCTGCCTGCAGAAATCGACTCTTGTGCGAAGGTACGAATTGAATTACCATAATCTTAAATATAATAAGGTTAGTATTGTTTATTTTAAATAATTATTGCCAAGACAAATACTATTTTAAAGCAGGTTTATAGGTTGTTTTAAACAAATTTTCGAATTTCTGATTGTGGTGATTGTAAATTCATATTACATCAAGTTAGGAATTACTAAAACTAAATAGAATCTTCAATTTCACAGTTATTTCTAAGTACAATGTTATGAGACAAGACTTAGTCTTAAGTACGCATTATTATTACTATGAAAATCACGATATGTGATACTTTTTTTAATTCAACTTAAATAAAGTTATATTAACAAATTTATTATTTCGTAGTTACACAATCGCTGAAAACATTTTTGATATCCGTTGTGATTTCTGCTAGGTTGTTGACGTTTGAGAATGACGCTTTGTTACCAAGGCCTGCATCAGTCCACAGTAAACGTAAAGCAAAAAGGTTCGGTAGATTTACAGCAGGAATCACTACAGAATTTGTAACTCACTACAATTTAATGAACACATAGTCACGAAGAAATAAGCCATAACTTTCATTTCAAAGAAATCATTGTAATGCAAAATTACACGCTGTAGGTACGGCGCCTTGATGTAAACGGTTTAATCATTGGTGATAAATTGACGGAATATACTTGTTTAATGAAACAATCATAATTTCCAGGTGGCATTGAACGTCCAATTCATCTCGGCTGTTAAATAAAAAAACATATACAGCATTTACGATGCAGGTTACACAGATTCTCAGTACCTATAAATCATCTACATCGCTATGATCTACACTGACAACTATGAGAAACCAGGTAAGTCCACACTTGTAACATTTGTCCGTAACTTCATAGTTGATTGCTATTAGTAGTATTTTAGCTTGTTTCCGGGACTTCATTATAATTATTTAGAGCAATTAAATAGTAGTAGGGGCCGATTAAAGTACATTCACTACGTACTTCATCGTGGACACCATTAAATTGAAGCTTTCATCCTTCCCTCATTTATTATTTTTATTTACAAATGTTACCACTTTATCGTCACCAGAGACCAATGCGTCACGCACCAACCAAACTTACCAACAGAACAAATTCCCAAAATTAAGTATCCTAGAACTAATTATATATTTCCCTTAACAACGCACTCTTAAACATGTAAAACATAATTTAGGGATATTCAAAGTTACTGGCAATGAAAGAATTTATACAAATCCATTAAAAAGTAACATGAATACCAGCTGGACCGAGTCATGATCTAACGTCTGAAAAACCATTACTCACAGAAGCTTGAAAGTAAGATCCGAGAAAATACTCTCAAAAAGTACGCTGCCATAGAAATTACCTATACAAATACGGAAAAGAAATAAAATTGACTTAAACTCGAACAATAGAATATACACATTTAAATGTTGGTCCTGCAATAAAAGTCAAAAGATCTTGCACGATTCTAAAGACGTCATAAAATCAGTAAATCACCGATATAAGCGACTCATTCAAGAACAACAACAAAAATTACAACATGTTCAAGTTTCACCACAAGAATGGAGAGGAAGCAAAAATCAACTGCCCCATTTTTCAGTCGAAATAAATTATTTCTTACGGATTCGAAGATGGATACTTTATAAAAATATCGAAAAATTGGACTTAACAAAAACAACTTATGTCTATATTATACCATATCTTTAAGATTTTCGCTATTACATGTCCTCCGACCATACTTTATTCCGTTCACGTCATACCACCGGCCCATATAAATTTCCGATAATCTAGGATTCTTCCCCACCACTTCCTACACAACAACCTCTTTGAACATAACAATTCCGATGGGTCTATAATTAATTCCTTTGTTTGGAAATATTCCTCATACTTCAAAAATTACCACCGACATCGACGACGTTGTCACCACTTTCCCAAAAACGTCTCCAGAGCTATTAATTTATATATTCCTGAAAAGGTAATCGATCCTTGGAATCCAACTGTCACACCTCACATTATTTAAAGTATTATTAGGAAGATATCCTTCGAACGCACCGCCTGGACCTTTAAATCTAGTGGAATCGCATAAACGAACAAGAGCATCGAACAATCTGCCAGAAGGGCCCGGAGAAGTGGGACACAGCGATTGTGTAATTGGACTATAGGCAGGGCAAAATTACAGCAGAAGTTGCAACGCTTAACGAGAATATCTGCCAAACACAGATATGAATTTAAAATCCCAACACATACCGTGTACGTCTCTCCAAATCGCGACAAACTAAACCTAGCATAATCTCCGGAACCGAAACTATCATTTTTCCTACATAGAGAAAATTCCCATGCGAATAGATTCCCATTCTTCCTCAACCTCGTATCCCGGAATTCACCTAAACCGATGTCAGTCTATAAGCAAACTCCGAAAACGCGTCGATAACTATTTCACCTAATTAAATGCTAAGGATAATTTAATAAGTTTATTAAAATCCTTTTTTTTAGAGCAACAGGATTCATGACGGTAATCCACTTTGTGCAACTAACCTTTAATAGCATAGGAAGGGATTTGAAAGGAAAGATGTGGAAGGGTAGAGGAAGGTAGCCTAAAACAAGACAATCCCAAACTTTAAACAAGAAGATATATTATTAAATTTAAATTTAAATTTATTTTGTTTATGATAAGTGCGTTGTGAAAATGTATACTCAGACAACAAGTAGTTAGATAATATTCACTCCGTTGAATCTCAATGAAAGATCCATTAAAATTGCAGTAATATTGATATAAGTCTCTGGCAGATGTTACAAGTGTGGACCTTTCAGGTGTTGTGCGGAGGAATTCTTCGATGTGTGGAGGGCTTCTTACCTGTTGGGAGTTACGGAAGAGAATAATTCGAAGACCTGTGACTTTTCTGTTATCCTGCAGGCTGGTGCTAAAAACGCAACCGTAGATGAGGTACGTAATTGATTGAATACTATTATTATTTCTAGGATATTAATAATTATTTGATAATTTTTTTGTAACTGTCTTCACCTCTAAACTACATTTCAATAAAATTAATTATTCAGTTTTAACTTGCATATTCACACAAATTACTGAATGATTTAAACTATTACAGTACAACTATTCATTCATAATGTTTCTTTACACTCGTCGCTCTGCACAATTCTTCAAATGACGTTCATTTTTATTTACAAATGTTACAACTTCATGGTCAATGGAGACCACTGCGTCACGCACCAACCAAAATTACCGACACAACTAATTCCTATAAAGCATTATCCATGACATAATTATATGTTTCCCTTTACAGCTCACTCTTAAACACGTCTGAAATTTTTTAGGGGAATTCAATGTTACTGGAAAAGAAAGACGTTCAACAAATCCACCAAATAGGAACATGAATATCAGCTGGACCTAGTCACGATCTAACGTCGGAATACAATGGAAATAAGAAGAACCATTATTCACAGGATCTTGAATGTAAGATCATAGAAACTTCATAGAAAAAACCTAGAAGGCAAAAACTTAAAAGATATATTTATTATAGAAAATATAGCTTAAATTGATAAAATTGGCAACAACTAGAACAAAACCAGCAGAATATAGACATGGAAATGTTGGTCAGGCAATAAAAGTGAAAAGATCTTAAGATATTAAGGGCATCATAAAAACTAACAAAATCGATAAGAGAGATTCGTTGAAGCACGACAAAAGAAATTACAAGGTGTTCCAGTTTCACCATGAAAATGGAGAGGAGACTAAAAACAACTGTCATTATTCAGTCGAATATATATTCCACGAGCTACCGAAACAAACGAGTGTGTTTCCATCGTGCAACGGGCGAGGCCAAGAGGCCCAACCGACAAATTTTTAGTATTCTGGGAAAAACAAAAAATAGTTTATCCCAGATGGATATTAAAATGTAGTAATTTACGACTGCTACTCGAAAGAACTGTAAGTGTAACTGAAAAGGAAACTAATCCAGGAAGAGCAATAGAGAAGCTAAGAAACAAAGGGTGATAACTGTACAGGAAAAAATGTTTAAACCAGGAGAAGCTGCAACTAAAAAAGGTTTCAATAGCTAGCACAACATATAAACAACTGCGGCAAATGCAAGTGGAGGAGCATCCATATATCTCAACGAGAATATCCTGTCAGAACATATCGAACTCAAAACGGCACTGGAAGCTGTCGCTGTAAATCTCCACATGACTACAAATCTTGTGATATGCAATATTTACCTCCCACCAAGCACGCCGGTGCTCAAACACGAGCTCGAAGATATAACCAAGCAGCTGGTTCCAACTTTATGTTACTAGGACACGTTAATATCCACAACAAATCCTGGGGTTCGAGCTACACTGATAGCAGAGGAAACTTAATCGAGGAGGTAGCATACTCCAATAACTTGATCATCCACAACAACGGAAATCACGCACAGTTTAATACGGCAACCTGCAAAACTTTGTAGTACACTCAATATTTCAGACAAATGTGAATGGTCTACAATTTGACAGTGATCATGTCCAGATAACAACAAAAATACCTCTCCAACCAGATAGCCCAGCATTCTGTGACAGATGGCGTACTAACATCAGCGACTAGTCGTAATTCAAGAATACAATAAGGAATAAATTGAATAAAGAAAGCAATGACCTCGACGCCAACAAAAACAGAAGGTTAGAAATGTTTTGCGAAATCATTACTTCAACTGCGGATGAAACACTTGGGAAAAATAATCCCAATCCAAATTCGCGAAGAAACTACAAAATCTGGTGGAATACAGAATGCACACAGACTGTATAAGCAACAACTCAACAAATATAGAAGGACAACAAAATTAGTTACAATAAAGCAAGAGCGGATTTTAGACGAAAGATGAAAAAAGGCCAGCAGAACAGCCGGGCGGGATAAAATAGAGACGATGAATGCTTCGACTAACCAGAAAGAGCTCTGGGGGTGTTGTCAGAAGTGTGAAGGGAGCAGAAGATGAACACAAAATAAATTTGCAAACAGACGAGCTGGGAGATAAGCTTACTAATCCGAACGACATAGCCAACTGTCTAGCAAGGAACTTCGCCGAAACATCAGCAACTAGCTCACACTCCGCGGAATTCCAACGTATAAATGCAAGCAACAAAAGAGACTCAACAGCAACAAAAAATCAAACAAATATAGGTATGAGAAGAATGCATCAGTAGGAAGTGATCGAATTCCAAATATCCTGATAAATAATCTACCGGAAGAAGCGCTAACTGTTCTATTAAAAATTCGAATCGAAATCTGCAAATTCCCGAGCTATGGAAACGATCTATAGTTATCCATATTCAGTAATCAGGAATGAAAACCAGATATAGGCAGCTACAGACCGATAGCCCTCAACCCCAACGTCTGCAAGGTCCTTTAATAGGAAATTGCCAATATGTTGACTTGGTACCTCAGCGTAAATAATCTGTATTACGCTAAGCTATTTTCATTCAGTAAGGTTCATTCATCGTTGACCTTGAGCACATACCTCGATAACTACATAAAGGAAGCGCTCAACCAACATCAACATGTCTTGGCGGTCATGTTAGATATATGCAAAGTCATGGAGATCAATGTTAAATAAACTAATAACATACGGACTAAGTGACAGAATCCTTCAATGTACCAGAAACCTAATCGAGGACAGATGTATTAAGGTCAGAATTGAGAATGCCCAGTCATAAATAAAGAATCGAGAATGGAATAAGCCATGGTTCGAGCCTCAGCGTCATTCTGTTCCTCGTAGTCATAAATTACATGGGTATCATTAACAAACCCCCGATAGATACCTTGATATTTTCAGATGATGTCATCTTGCTGACTAGAGGGAACAACATGAAGCTGCCCTCTGAAGTGATGCAGGAGGCAATAAACAAGGCGACTCAGTGAGCCGAATGTGCAAAGTGCTTCACAAGGAAATACAAGCAAATACAGATACCAATAAAAATATATGACAAACATATTGAATATGTTAAACAGCACAAGATTATGTGAATTTTCAGGGACTCCAAATTCACGTTCAAGACTCACATTGAGCAACTAATCATAGAAAGAAAAAATTCCTCAAGCTACTAGTTGCTAAAAACTGGGGAGCAAAGATGGATCTATTGAGTCTCACCCGCAGGGCAATGATCAGAGCAAAAATAGAATATGGAGAACACATATATGACAGCACAGAAAATGATGCTAAGATTAAACGATGCAATGAGATTGTTAACCGGATGTTATAAAACCACCCCAATACCGAGACTCACACTTGAGGCAAACGAAATCTCCATTAGACACAGAAGAAAAGCTATTGCAATTAGATACGAGATCAAGGCATGAGAGGCATCGAACTCAATAATAAATTAAATAAACTATCACTCCCCGACATGCTGAAACAGAACCACCTTGAAACCCAACACCGTTTTATACTACACTAAAGGATATATTGCGAAAAGAAGTAATGACTCTTCCAAAGATGGACCACAACTTTACGGCACATGGACACCTTACGAACTGCCAATTGATACATCGCTACATAAGCTTGAAGTAAGCAACCCACACATCACAAACTGGATCGCTGAAGTCTATCAGTTATTACAGAGATATAATATTCCCAGAGTCATTTATACCGACGCATCCAAACATTCAAATAAAGTTGGTTGCGCTATATTTACGACAGGCACAGAAAAATCTATCGCTATAAACCATAATGCATCGATCAGTATAGCAGAACTATACGCCACCTTCATGGCAACGGAACTGTGTCAGGAAACACCGCAGGCCAACAGCATCATCTTAGACTCCAAGAAGACAATGCACAGAATAACCAGTACGGCGTACAGAAATGGTTGCATAAATGGAATTAGAGAGAATATAGTGAAAATACACGGAATCGGTAACCAGATCACTATAGCCTGGCTACCAACAGGACAGATATAGCGAAGATGGGAGCTGATCATCAAGGAATAACCCGTAACCTGCCATACTGCACCAGCAAGGACTGAAGAGTATCAACTGGCGGAAAAGTGGAATAGACCAGTCAAACCACAAGAATGTGGAGTTATCCTCAAAAATGTAAGTAACATCAAATGAATATCGCTCCCTAAAGAAATATGTCGGAGGCAACAATTTGTTAAGGCCAGAATACGAACACTGCACTCCAGTTTCCCACACTCATGCTTGATTTCCAGATCTCAGCAGCCGGTATGCAGCTCATGCAAGGAGAACACAACAATTCCTCATGCCCCAAACTATCGACATAAGATCAATTATAGCCGCCCATTACATGATGAAGAATTGCAACTCACCAAACAGCAATAAACAACCTTATGAATTTTAAAATGAAAACTGATTTATATAAAGTAATTTAAATGTGCCAATATGCCAGTAGAATATTATAATTCACTATACTGTGAATAGAATTACAAGTTTTATTTTGGTAACAAAGGTGTTTAAGGCGGTTGTTCCTAGAATAGCTAGCACAACATATAAACAACTGCGGCAAATGCAAGTGGAGGAGCATTCATATATCTCAACGAGAATATCCTGTCAGAACAAATCGAACTCAAAACGGCACTGGAAGCTGTCGCTGTAAATCTCCACATGACTACAAATCTTGTGATATGCAACATTTACCTCTCACCAGGCACGCCGGTGCTCAAACACGAGCTCGAAGATATAACCAAGCAGCTGGTTCCAACTTTATGTTACTAGGACACGTTAATACCCACAACAAATCCTGGGGTTCGAGCTACACTGATAGCAGAGGAAACTTAATCAAGGAGGTAGCATACTCCAATAAGTTGATCATCCACAACAACGGCAATCACGTACAGTTTAATACGGCAACCTGAAAAATTTTGTAGTACACTCAATATGTCATACAAATGTGAATGGTCTACAATTTGACAGTGATCATGTCCAGATAACAACAAAAATACATCTCCAACCAGATAGCCCAGCATTCTGTGACAGATGGCGTACTAACATCAGCGACTAGTCGTAATTCAAGAATACAATAAGGAATAAATTGAATAAAGAAAGCAATGACCTCGACGCCAACAAAAACAGAATGTTAGAAATGTTTTGCGAAATCATTACTTCAACTGCGGATGAAACACTTGGGAAAAATAATCCCAATCCAAATTCGCGAAGAAACTACAAAATCTGGTGGAATACAGTAGCGACAATGTACACAGACAATGCAGAAAAGACATGGAGATCAAGGTTAAATGAACTAATAACATACGGACTAAGTGACAATATCCTACAATGTAATAGAAACCTAATCGAGGACAGATATATTAAGGTCAGAATTGAGAATGGCCAGTCATAAATAAAGAATCGAGAACGGAATAAGCCAGGGCTCGTGCCTCAGCGTCATTCTGTTCCTGGTAGTCATAAATTACATAGGTAGCATTAACAAACCCCCGATAGATAGCTTGATATTTTCAAATGATGTCATCTTGCTGACTAGAGGGAACAACATGAAGCTGCCATATGAAGTTATGAAGGAGGCAATAAACAAGGCGACTCAGTGAGCTGAAAAAAGGGGGTTTAGTATTAATCCTTGCAATGAGCTTCTCAAGGAAATACGAGCAAATAAAGATACCAATAAAAATATATGGCAAACATATTGAATATGTTAAACAGTACAAGATTATGTCAATTTTCAGGGACTCCAAATTCACGTTCAAGACTCACATCGAGCAACTAATCATAGAAAGAAAAACACTTCTATCAATCCTCAAGCTACTAGCTGCTAAAAACTGGGGAGCAAAGATGGATCTATTGAGTATCACACGCAGGGCAATGATCAGAGCAAAAATAGAATATGGAGAACACAAATATTACAGCACAGAAAATGATGCTAAGATTAACCGATGCAATGAGATTGTTAACCGGATGTTATAAAACCACCCCAATACCGAGTTTCACAATTGAGGCACACGAAATCTTCATTAGAGACAGAAGAAAAGCTATTGCAATTAGATACGAGATCAGGGCATGAGAGGCATCGAACTGAATTTTAATTAAATAAACCATCACTCCCCGACATGCAGAAAAAGAACCACCTAGAAACCTAACACCGTTTTATACTACACTAAAGGATATAATGCGAAAAGAAGTAATGACTCTTCCAAAGATGGACCACAACATTACGGCACATGGACACCTTACGAACTGACAATTGATACATCGCTACATAAGCTTGAAGTAAGCAACCTACACATCACAAACTGGAACGCTGAAGTCAATCAGTTATTACAGAGATATAATATTCCCAGAGTCATTTATACCGACGCATCCAAACATTCAAATAAAGTTGCGCTATATTTACGACAGGCACAGAAAAATCTATCGCTATAAACCATAATGCATCGATCGGTACAGCAGAATTATACGCCACCTTCATGGCGACGGAACTGTGTCAGGAAACACCGCAGGCCAACAGCATCATCTTAGACTCCAAAGAAACAATGCACAGAATAACCAGTACGGTGTACAGAAATGGTTGCATAAATGGAATTTGAGAGAATATAGTGCAAATACACGGAATCGGCAACCAGATCACTATAGCCTGGCTACCGACAGGACAGATCCAGCGAAGATGGAAGCTGATCATCAAGGAATAACCCGTAACCTGCCATACTGCACCAGCAAGGACTGAAGAGTATCAACTGGCGGAAAAGTGGAATAGACCAGTCAAACCAGAAGAATGTGGAGTCATCCTCAAAAATGTAAGTAACATCAAATGAATATCGTTTCCTAAAGAACTATCTCGAAGGCAACAATTTGTTAAGGCCAGAATACGAACACTGCACTCCAGTTTCCCACACTCATGCTTGATTTACAGATCTCAGCAGCCGGTATGCAGCTCATGCAAGGAGAACACAACAATTCCTCATGCCCCAAACTATCGACATAAGATCAAATATAGCCGCCCATTGCATGATGAAGAATTGCAACTCACCAAACAGCAATAAACAACCTTATGAATTTTAAAATGAAAACTGATTTATATAAAGTAATTTAAATGTGCCAATATGCCAGTAGAATATTATATTTCACTATACTGTGAATAGAATTTCAAGTTTTATTTTAGTAACAAAGGTGTTTTAGGCGGTTGTTCCTAGAATGGTTTTATACATAAATATGTTCTCAAAATATGTTTTAGAAAGCCTTTATACGTACCGATTTTCTTAAAACTTCACACATTCAGGCCTTCGTTTCCAAATCTCAGACGACATTAGCGATCCCTAAATAGTTTCCGTAACACATCTAACGTTCTCTACATAACCGAGAATATCATCTTTTCATTATATCCTCCCATTCCTTAAATTTAGAGTGAGCTGCAAAATGAACGATAGCCTCCACACCCGAGTAGACAGTAATTGGTAAATTTATTTGGGCAGGTGCTACAAGTGTGGACATTTCAGGTTGTGTTTTGGAGAAGAAATCATCAACACAGCCGATAAGTATTTGCTATCTGCAGATTTCCGTGGAGTTGGCCTCATGAATCTCCCCTGCCTGCTGAAGTCAACTCTATAGCCAAGGTACAAATTTGAATTACAATAATCTAATAAATAAAGCAGAGAGTTTGTATATTTGTATGTTCCGTATACAAATTTTATTGCGTAGACAGATTTCAACAAAAATTGGTATATATATTCTGCCAAAATCGAGAAACAATACTGTGGGGGTGAGAAACCCCTAGAATAAACGTGGAAATAATTATAGTTGAAATAAGTTACGAATTAGTGTTAAATTACTGCGCGCCAAGAGACAGTGACGTCATTGGAAAAACATTGACGCATCATAAAAAATATAGTTCTGTATTTCGTAATGAAATAAAGCAGAAATATTTTGATTGAATAAAAAGTATAACTTTTTCCAGTAATACTCCATCGAATAGATAAAAAACAATACGAAATACTTTACCATCTTTGCTCAAAGTTAATTTGGAAAAGTTAATTACGCCGCCGTACTTAAAAAAGTCATTATGGCGCCTTATAATACATTCAAAAATGTGTCGGCCGAGATTTTAAAGTTTCATAATATAACGTACTATTGTATCCTGTATAATATTTCAGAAGATAATAAGATTTGTCTAACGTACGACTGCTGAATTATGTGTTTGTATCTATAAAGGTATTCAAAATGACGTACGGAACTCCGAAAGTTTAATGCACCATCAGTCAAAGGTGTGTACAGAAATAGGAACATTTAAATTGAATTAAAAGTACAATTAATTGTACTTTACGCAATGTATTTCTATAAATTTGTATAATTGTAAACAAATTATTGCGTGCAATTTGTGTCGTGACACAAAAATTTTAGGTTAGGATAGCAGTATTTGTTTTCCATTTTTGAGATCGACGTTATAGATGTTCAATTTCTGAGAAATGAAGCTGAGCAAAAATATTTTGATTGAATAATAAGTATAATTAAATCTACCAATACCACATCGAGTGATAAATAAAATTCATTATCAAAGGTTATACAATCCATGGCATTAAATTTCTTTTAAATAACTTGACTTTTGACGTGAAATATATAACGGGATCAGGGACCAATATGTTGCCAAATTATATCTTGCAATACGCACTGGAAGATACATAGAATTATGATAAAACCGATTCATAAATGTTCAAAATTGATATTTTTCTATTGAAGACAGCGTATTTCGTAACGTTTTGTATTAATTTTAAACAATGCTACCAACTGCAGACAGCTAAAACAACCAAATAGTTTATTTTCATTATATCTTGCAATACGCACGGGAAGATACATATAATTATGGTAAGAACAATACTTAAATGTTAAAAACTAATATTTTTCTATTAAAGAAAACGTATTTCGTAATGTTTTGCACTAATTTTATACTATGTTGCCAACTGCAGATTGCTAAAACTACCAAATAGTTTATTTTCAGATGGAAAAATTATATATCTACAAATTTAGTAATTGTTTTAAATAGTGTATATATATACACTATTTAAAACTAGCTTCTATTATATAAAATTGCCTTATGCGGGTATTTATGTGTGTATACATGTGGGCATGTTCCGCTTACAAATCTACACCCTCGAAGCATTTTCACCAAATTTCGTACACGTGTTCTTTGCGACAGGGAAAAAAATATTGTGCGGGTGTAACATGCCTACCACCCCTAGGAGAATGATTGGACGGTGGTGGAAATCTTCAAACATGCTAAAATGTCCGATATTTGCGTTGCATAAATATTTTTCAGGGTTAATTAGATTTATAGTATTTCTGCTCATGTGATTTTTATTAATTTTAATCCATTGTGGCACGAGGGTTGAGCACATTAAGGAGTGGCGGTGGAGGGGGTATCCAAGTAAATAACCCTAATAATACCGAGATTCGAGTCAACTCAAAGGTAATGGATGTCGCTGAGTTAATTTATGACAATCTGGGCAACGCGCAGTTGTAGGATTTGGTAGGAAGGGTTGGGCGGAGGGTAGAACTTTTAAAATAGCCGAATTTTGTATAAAATAAATATATTTCTGGACCAATGATATTCATAAAATTTCCCTACATGTTCTCCGAGTTTAATTTCAACCCATTTCGGGCTTGGGAGGGATGCGCCCTTAAGGGTAAGGGTGGACGGGCGTTACAAGTAAATAACGCGAATACAACCGAGATTAGAGTCAAATCAATGATTATGGATGGCACTGAGTTTAATTAAGAAAATCAATTGGTGTTTTAACCGCCAGGAGCAATGGTGGACGGGGGTTGAAATTTTAAAACATAATAAGCAGTCGATATTTGCGTCGAATAAATATTTTTCTGGTTCAGTGATATTTATAAAATGTCTCTAAATGTTCCATATATTTAATATTAACCTTTTTCGTGGTTTTGGAGGAGCACCCTTAAGGGTGGGGTGGAGTAGATTTATATAAAAATAGTGCAAACACAATCGAGATTGGACTCAAATCCACGGTTATTGTTGTCAGTGAGTTTAATTATGATATTCAAGTTGTTGTTTAGTGTCTCAATTAGGAGTAGATGGGATGGATATCTTTCAAACATGCTAACACGGCTGATATTTGAGTAGGATAAATATTTTCGGGGAAAAAGTGATTAATAATGTTTGTACCAATGTATGTCAGTAAAATTTCAACCTCTTACGGAATGGGAAAGGAGCACCGTAGGGTTAGGGGTGGAGGGGTATTACAAGAAAATAACGCGAATACAACCGAGATTGGAGTCAAACCAAAGGTAATGGATGTCGCCGTGTTCAATTATGACATTCAATTGGCCTTTTAACCCCAAAGGTTGGGGTGGACGGGGGTGTAATTTTTCTAACATGTTAAACGGTTGATATTTGCATTAAATAATTAATTGTCGAGGTCAATGACATTTATAATATATCTACCGATGTTGTTTGTAAAATTTAACCTTTATCGGCATTAGAGGGAAGCAGGAGCTGGAATCATTAAAATATGCTAAAACAGCAGATGTTTAGGCAGATAAAAAATTTTGGGATCGAAGAGATAGATAGTAATTTAATCGATGTTATCTGAGTATAGTTTCAACCCCTGACATCATGGAAAAGGAGCACTCTTAGGGGTGAGGGTGGACGGGCATTATAAATAAATAACGCGAGTAAAACCAATATTACAGTCAAACCCAGGTTTCTGGGTATCACAAAATGTAATTATGATATTCAATTGCTCACTTAACCCCCAGGGGCGGGAGAGGATGGGGTTGGAAATTTTCAAACATGTTAAAAGATCTATATTAACGGAAAATATTTTTTTTTCAAGGTTAATTAATTTATAGTATTTATACCCATTTTATGTATTACAATTTCAACCTCTTGCGACAAGAGGGTGAAGAACGCTTAGGGGAGGGGGGAGACGTGTGTTACAAGAAAATAACTCGAAAACAACCAACATTCGAATGAATCCAACGTAATTAATGTCGCTGAGTTAATTTATGACAATTTGAGCAACGCGCAGGGTTGGGCTGGACTAGGGTGGGAGGGTTTGGGTGGAGGTGAGTGGAGAATACAAATTTTAAAAAAACTTAAGCGGCTGAATTTTGCAACGATTACATATATTTCTGGAACAATGAGATTATTAAAATATCACTACACGTTCTCTGAGTTTAATTTGAATCCTTTTCGGTATTGAGAGGGAGCTCACATTAGGGGTGGGGGTCAACGGGTGTTAAAAATAAATAACAAGATTCGAGTCAAATACAGGGTTATGAATGTCACTGAGTTTAATTATGACATTTAATTTGTCATTTAACTCCAGAGGAGTGGTGTTTGACGGGAGTGGAAATATTGAAACATGAAATCACGACCGATATTAGAAGTGAATAATATTTTCAGGGTTAATTAGATTTAAAGTAATTCTACCCAAGTTGTGTGTGTAAAAATTCAACCCCTCTTTCGGCATGAGGGCGATGCATGGGGGTAGAGGGCACTGACAAGAAAAAACGAGTCAAATCGAAGGATGTCGCTGAATTTATTTATGACATTCTGGACAACGCGTGAGGGGTGGGCTGAGGTGGGAGGAGTTGGGTGAATTTTTAAAAAAATGTTGACCGGTCGTTATTAAATATATTTCTGGATCAATTTGATTAATAAAATTTATCTACATTTTCTCCGCGTATAATTTCAACCCCTTTTGGGATTGGGAATGGAGCTTCCCTTAAGGGTGGGGGTGGAGTGTAATTACAATATAATGATGCAAAAACAATCGAAATTGGAGTCGAACTCACGGTCATGGATGTCAATGAGTTTAATTATTACACTCAACTCATCATTTAACACTCTCCAAGGAAGGGTTGGCGGGGGTGTTAATTTTAAAACATGTTTAACGGTCCATTTTTGAAAGGAATGAATATCTATCGAGGTCAATGTACTGATAATATTTTTACCGATTCTGTTTTTAATTTAAACCTCTTAAGGACGTGAAAGATCACACTTAGGGGTGGGGGTATGAGGGGCGTTACAAGAAAATAAATCCCAGATTGGAGTCAAATTCAAGTTATGGATGTCACTGAGTTTATTTATGACAACCATTGGGAAAGTGACTGGGGGTGGTAGGTTCTGGGCGGGGGTATAAATTTTCAGAAATGTATAATGGCCGATATTTGCGTGAAGTAAATATTTTACGCAGGCAATGTCATTGATAGTATTTCTACCGATTTTGATTGAGTATAATTTCAACACCTTACGGCATGGTAGGGAAGTACGCGTAGAGATGGAGGTGTGTTTCATAAAACTAACCTCAAAAAACGAGATTCGAGTCACTTGGCAACGTGGGCAATGCACGAGATTTGGTGGGGGTGTGAGGGGCCTCGCGGAGTTGGGAGCGGGAGGAAATTTTCAAACATTTTAAACAGTCGATATTTGCGTTAAATAATTATTTCCCGGGGTTCATGGCTTTGATAGTATTTTTACCTATGTTGTTTGAGTACAATTTCAACCCCTGTGAGGGGAGCAATGTTAGCGGTTGGGGTGGAGGTACGTTAAATAAAAATAACGCTAAATAAACCCAGATTCGAATCAATTCAGAAACTATGAATGTTGCCGAGTCTAATTTGGACGGGTTTGGGAGGTGGTGGGCGGGGGTAGAAATTTCCAAACAATGTAATCGGTCGATTTTTGCGTGGAATAAATACTGTTTGATTATCGCACATTTGTGGGGGTGGTCATCTTCTAACATGTATAAACGGCCGATATATTATGTCAATGAGTTCAACTCCTTCGGAATCGGAGGGTGCACATTTAGGGATAGGGTTCGTGAAGCGTTACATAAAAATAGCGCAAAAGCAACCGAAATTGGAGACATATTGGGGATTATAGATAAATGACATCTCGGGCAACGCCGGGCACCCAGCTAGTTTAATAAATAAAGCAGAGAGTTTGTATATTTGTATGTTCTTAATACAAATTTTATTGCGTGGACAGAATTCAACAAAAATTGGTATATATATTCTGCCAAAACCGAGAATCAGCACTGTGGGGGTGAGAAACCCCTAGAATAAACGTAGAAATAATTATAGTTGAAATAAGTTACGAATTAGTGTTAAATTACTGCGCGCCAAGAGACGGTGACGTCATTGGAAAAACATTGACGCATCATAAAACATATAGTTCTGTATTTCGTAATGAAATAAAGCAGAAATATTTTGATTGAATAAAAAGTATTACCTTTTTCCAGTAATACTCCATCGAATAGATAAAAAACAATACGAAATACTTTACCATCTTTGCTCAAAGTTAATTTGGAAAAGTTAATTACTTAAAAAAGCCAATATGGCGCCTTATAATACATTCAAATATGTGTCGGCCGAGATTTTAAAGTTTCATAATATAACGTACTACTGTATCCTGTATAATATTTCAGAAGATAATAAGATTTGTCTAAGGTACGTCTGCTGAATTATGTGTTTGTAACTATAAAGGTATTCAAAATGACGTACGGAACTCCGAAAGTTTTTAAGGTCGTTATTCAATTCATGCACTCTCAATCAAAGGTATTCAGAAATAGGAACATTTTAATTGAATTAAAAGTACAATTAATTATACTTTACGCAACGTATTTCTATAAATTTGTATAAATGTAAACAAATTATTGCGTGCAATTCGTGTCGTGACACAAAAATTTTAGGTTAGGATAGCAGTATTTGTTTTCCATTTTTGAGATCGACGTTATAGATGTTCAATTTCTGAGAAATGAAGCTGAGCAAAAATATTTTGATTGAATAATAAGTATAATTAAATCTACCAATACCACATCGAGTGATAAATAAAATTCATTATCAAAGGTTATACAATCCATGGCATTAAATTTCTTTTAAATAACTTGACTTTTGACGTGGAATATATAACGGGATCAGGGACCAATATGTTGCCAAATTATATCTTGCAATACGCACTGGAAGATACATAGAATTATGATAAAACCGATACATAAATGTTCAAAATTGATATTTTTCTATTGAAGACAGCGTATTTCGTAACGTTTTGTATTAATTTTAAACAATGCTACCAACTGCAGACAGCTAAAACAACCAAATAGTTTATTTTCATTATATCTTGCAATACGCACGGGAAGATACATATAATTATGGTAAGAACAATACTTAAATGTTAAAAACTAATATTTTTCTATTAAAGAAAGCGTATTTCGTAATGTTTTGCACTAATTTTAAACAATGCTGCCAACTGCAGATTGCTAAAACCACCAAATAGTTTATTTTCAGATGGAAAAATTATATATCTACAAATTTAGTAATTGTTTTAAATAGTGTATATATATATACACTATTTAAAACTAGCTTCTATTATATAAAATTGGCTTATGCGGGTATTTATGTGTGTATACATGTGGGCATGTTCCGCTTACAAATCTACACCCTCGAAGCATTTTCACCAAATTTCGTACACGTGTTCTTTGCGTCAGGGAAACAAATATTGTGCGGGTGTAACACGCCTACCACCCCTAGGAGAATGATTGGACGGTGGTGGAAATCTTCAAACATGCTAAAATGTCCGATATTTGCGTTGCATAAATATTTTTCAGGGTTAATTAGATTTATAGTATTTCTACTCATGTGATTTTTATTAATTTTAATCCATTGTGGCACGAGGGTTGAGCACATTAAGGAGTGGCGGTGGAGGGGGTTTCCAAGTAAATAACCCTAAAAATACCGAGATTCGAGTCAACTCAAAGGTAATGGATGTCGCTGAGTTAATTTATGACAATCTGGGCAACGCGCAGTTGTAGGATTGGGTAAGAAGGGTTGGGCGCAGGGTAGAACTTTTAAAATAGCCGAATTTTGTATCAAATAAATATATTTCTGGACCAATGATATTCATAAAATTTCCCTACATGTTCTCCGAGTTTAATTTCAACCCATTTCGGGCTTGGGAGGGATGCGCCCTTAAGGGTAAGGGTGGACGGGCGTTACAAGTAAATAACGCGAATACAACCGAGATTAGAGTCAAATCAATGATTATGGATGGCACTGAGTTTAATTAAGACAATCTATTGGTGTTTTAACCGCCAGGAGCAATGGTGGACGGGGGTTGAAATTTTAAAACATAATAAGCAGTCGATATTTGCGTCGAATAAATATTTTTCTGGTTCAGTGATATTTATAAAATGTCTCTAAATGTTCCATATATTTAATATTAACCTTTTTCGTGGTTTTGGAGGAGCACCCTTAAGGGTGGGGTGGAGTAGATTTATATAAAAATAATGCAAACACAATCGAGATTGGACTCAAATCCAGGGTTATTGTTGTCAGTGAGTTTAATTATGATATTCAAGTTGTTGTTTAGTGTCTCAATTAGGAGTAGATGGGATGGATATATTTAAACATGCTAACACGGCTGATATTTGAGTAGGATAAATATTTTCGGGGAAAAAGTGATTAATAATGTTTGTACCAATGTATGTCAGTAAAATTTCAACCTCTTACGGAATGGGAAAGGAGCACCTTAGGGTTAGGGGTGGAGGGGTATTACAAGAAAATAACGCGAATACAACCGAGATTGGAGTCAAACCAAAGGTAATGGATGTCGCCGTGTTCGATTATGACATTCAATTGGCCTTTTAACCCCGAAGGGTTGGGGTGGACGGGGGTGTAATTTTTCTAACATGTTAAACGGTCGATATTTGCATTAAATAATTAATTGTCGAGGTCAATGACATTTATAATATATCTACCGATGTTGTTTGTAAAATTTAACCTTTTTCGGCATTAGAGGGAAGCACACTTAGGAGAGGAGCTGGAATCATTAAAATATGCTAAAACAGCAGATGTTTAGGGAGATAAAAATTTTTGGGATCAAAGAGATAGATAGTAATTTAATCGATGTTATTTGAGTATGGTTTCAACCCCTTACATCATGGAAAAGGAGCACTCTTAGGGGTGAGGGTGGACGGGCATTATAAATAAATAACGCGAGTAAAACCAATATTACAGTCAAACCCAGGTTTCTGGGTGTCACAAAATGTAATTATGATATTCAATTGCTCACTTAATCCCCAGGGGCGGGAGAGGATGGGGTTGAAAATTTTCAAACATGTTAAAAGGTCTATATTAACGGAAAATATTTTTTTCAAGGTTAATTAATTTATAGTATTTATACCCATTTTATGTATTACAATTTCAACCTCTTGCGACATGAGGGTGAAGAACGCTTAGGGGAGGGGGGGAGACGTGTGTTACAAGAAAATAACTCGAAAACAACCAACATTCGAATGAATCGAACGTAATTAATGTCGCTGAGTTAATTTATGACAATTTGAGCAACGCGCAGGGTTGGGCTGGACTAGGGTGGGAGGGTTTGGGTGGAGGTGAGTGGAGAATACAAATTTTAAAGGAACTTAAGCGGCTGAATTTTGCAACGATTACATATATTTCTGGAACAATGAGATTATTAAAATATCACTACACGTTCTCTGAGTTTAATTTGAATCCCTTTCGGGATTGAGAGGGAGCTCACATTAGGGGTGGGGGTCAACGGGTGTTAAAAATAAATAACGAGATTAGAGTCAAATACAGGGTTATGAATGTCACTGAGTTTAATTATGACATTTAATTTGTCATTTAACTCCCGAGGAGTGGTGTTTGACGGGAGTGGAAATATTGAAACATGAAATCACGACCGATATTAGAAGTGAATAATATTTTCAGGGTTAATTAGATTTAAAGTGTGTGTGTAAAAATTGAACCCCTCTTTCGACATGAGGGCGATGCATGGGGGTAGAGGGCACCGACAAGAAAAAAACGAGTCAAATCGAAGGATGTCGCTGAATTTATTTATGACACTCTGGACAACGCGTGAGGGGTGGGCTGAGGTTGGAGGAGTTGGGTGAATTTTTAAAAAAAATGTTGACCGGTCGTTATTAAATATATTTCTGGATCAATTTGATTAATAAAATTTATCTACATTTTCTCCGCGTATAATTTCAACCCCTTTTGGGATTGGGAATGGAGCTTCCCTTAAGGGTGGGGGTGGAGTGTAATTACAATATAATGATGCAAAAACAATCTAAATTGGAGTCGAACTCACGGTCATGGATGTCAATGAGTTTAATTATTACACTCAACTAATCATTTAACTCTCCCCAAGGAAGGGTTGGCGGGGGTGTTAATTTTAAAACATGTTTAACGGTCCATTTTTGAAAGGAATGAATATCTATCGAGGTCAATGTACTGATAATATTTCTACCGATTCTGTTTTTAATTTAAACCTCTTAAGGACGTGAAAGATCACACTTAGGTTAGGGGTGGGGGTATGAGGGGCGTTACAAGAAAATAAATCCCAGATTGGAGTAAAATTCAAGTTATGGATGTCACTGAGTTTATTTATGACAACCATTGGGAAAGTGACTGGGGGAGGTAAGTTCTGGGCGGGGGTATAAATTTTCAGAAATGTATAATGGCCGATATTTGCGTGAAATAAATATTTTACGCAGGCAATGTCATTGATAGTATTTCTACCGATTTTGATTGAGTATAATTTCAACACCTTACGGCATGGTAGGGAAGTACGCGTAGAGATGGAGGTGTGTTTCATAAAACTAACCTCAGAAAACGAGATTCGAGTCACTTGGCAACGTGGGCAATGCACGAGATTTGGTGGGGGTGTGAGGGGCCTCGCGGAGTTGGGCGCGGGAGGAAATTTTCAAACATTTTAAACGGTCTATATTTGCGTTAAATAATTATTTCCCGGGGTTCATGACTTTGATAGTATTTTTACCTATGTTGTTTGTGTACAATTTCAACCCCTGTGAGGGGAGCAATGTTAGCGGTTGGGGTGGAATTACGTTAAATAAAAATAACGCTAAAACAACCCAGATTCGAATCAATTCAGAAACTATGAATGTCGCCGAGTCTAATTTGGACGGGTTTGGGAGGTGGTGGGCGGGGGTAGAAATTTCCAAACAATGTAATCGGTCGATTTTTGCGTGGAATAAATACTGTTTGATTATCGCACATTTGTGGGGGTGGTCATCTTCTAACATGTATAAACGGCCGATATATTATGTCAATGAGTTCAACCTCCTTCGGCATCGGAGGGTGCACATTTAGGGACAGGGTTCATGGAGCGTTACATAAAAATAGCGCAAAAGCAACCGAAATTGGAGACATATTGGGGATTATAGATAAATGACATCTCGGGCAACGCCGGGCACCCAGCTAGTGTAAAATATTATACGGTTAGGATTGTTTTTTTGAATAATTCTCAGCACAAATAGTACTATAAACCAGTTTAACGACTAATTTTCGAATTTCTGAACGTTTAGATTGAAAATTCCGATTACATCAACATAGGGTTTTATTCTCTAAAACTAAATAGAAGCTTCAGCTTCCATAGATATTTGTAAATACTTTGTTATGAGACATGACTTTGTACGCACTTATATTACTATGAAAATAAAATGTGTATTTTTTTTAACTCAAAACGAATCAAGAAAATTTTATCAATATTAACAACCGTTTTATTTGCTAATTACAGAAACGTTAAAAATATTTTTGATTACTCCGTGGTGATTTCTGCATTGTTAGTGACGTTTCGTTACTAAGGAAACGTTGCAGCTTTCATCAGTCATCAGCTAACGTGGAGCAGAAAGGTTCGGGCGGATTATCACCAGCAATCACTATACAACTTATAACGTTATACAATCAAATGAACAATATTCGAGAAGAAATAAACCACCAATTTCATTTCGACAAAATCATATCGTGTTAAATTTATACGCTCGAGGTTCGGCTCCTTGATGTAAAAGCTTTAACCATTGATGACAATCCGATATCATATACTTATCTAATAATTTCTAGGTGGTGTTGCGACGTCCAATTCATCTCGGCTGTTAAATAAAAATCATATTCTGCAGTTACATTGCTAATATCTACACGTGGCCACTGATAACTAAGAGAAACCAAGTAAGTCCACACTTGTAACATTTGTCCGTAACTTCATCATAGACTGTAAATTATCTCCAATTGTCCGTATTATTAGGTTTTAAATAGTATCACATTCATATGTAATAATAGTTACATATAATAATTATATTTACTCCGGACTTCAAGTAGCTGTAAATTACATTGATTTACTGTCTCGAAGTCAAACTGTTTACTTTATTCTGGTAAATATTTACCATTCTATTTTCTAATAATACAGCCCTGACACTTTAATATTCGTCAGGATTTCTCTACGAATTAGGGCTATTTACTTTATTAAGTGTTCGTAATATATATTGGTGGTGAATGCCTAGGAATATAGTAAAATGACTAATGATATAGCAGATGTCATTTGAGAGCAATTTTGTACTATTACCTGATTTTGGAGTGAAAAAAATGAATAAAACTTTTTATTGTCTATATCTACGACGTTAACATCCATGAATTTATCGAATAATTTATCACCTTATATACGTAAATAATAGTAATAGACTCAACCGTTAGAATGGATGCAGAATCAGTTATTAAACATATTAGTAATTGGAAATCGAGGTTGAATTCATACCTTTTAATTTACTTCTTTAGAATTGTAACAGGAAAAGATCAGGGTTTCCTGAAATACAAATATTTGTTATGTTATTTTTTTTGTATTTACTTATTTTAACATGATTAGTTGAGTATTTCATTAAAATTAATGGCATTCATAAGATATAATTACATTTTATTAGATTTGTTTTTCAGTTAGTAATTAAAATTGATTTGCTATGATTTTGAGAGAGTGTATGAAGAATTTATGAAATCTCTTCAATATATAGTGTTGATAATAAACCTTTGCATTTCTGGGATCTAGTCCCGAAAACTTTATCTCTCTATTTATATTTCCAGAGTAAATCCAAATTATCAGAAAATGAAATATCTATATTTCTGTTGACTGTATTCTTGGAAATTTTTACCTTTCTAATTTCACCATTTCCAGCTCAGACACTTTAATATTTGTCACCATTTCTATATGAAATATGGCTGTTTACGTTCATAAGTTCATGTCGATTTAAGAATATAGTCAAATGTAATGTTATAGAATTTATCATTTGTGACTTAAGAGAATGTAAGAAACTTTTTATTGTCTATATCCAACGAAGTTTCTCATCCATGAAATTTACAGAATAATTTCTGAGCTTATAATAGTAATAGTTCTCAACCGTAAGAATTTATAGGTGATAATAAACTAATATATAGTGGATGCAGAATTCGTAATTAAAATGATTAGTAATTGGAAAACTAAGTTAAATTCATACCTTTTAATTTAAAATACGTTAATTAATATTCAAAGTATTATATATATAACAGTTCTGCTTCTACATACAAATTTTTTTACAATTGTTATTTACAATGGAACGCTTACATTCGTATGAAATAATGTCCGGAATACTTTGTCGTTTCTATTTCACTATCCATTTGGAAATATTCACATACAACAGTTGACGAAGATACGTCTTGAATCCACGAACCTGACTCTCAAGAACACGGACCACCGCAACCAGGGTGTTGGAAAAGCTTCGAAATAATCGTCATGAGAACAAAATGAATTCCGTAGATGATAGAAGCTTCACTCAGTTAAACCTCAATGAAATATCCATTAAAATTGCAGTAATGTTGATATGTGTGGCCCCTTCAGGTGGTGTGTGAACGAATTCTTCGAAAGCTTGATGATGTGAAAGAGGGCTGCTTACCTGTTTAGAATTATTGAAGAGAATAATTCGAAGACAAGTGACTTTTCTGTGATCCTGCAGGCTGTTGCTGGAAAAGCAGCCGTGAATGACAACAAAACAATTTCAGTAATTGTCTTCACCACTGCGCTTTATCGTCATTTCTGCAGAGATTTCTACATAATTTGTTAAGTATTTGATTTTAATATGCTGATCAAATTAACAATTTACACTTGCATATGGAAATAATTTAGACAATTATTTAAATTATTGCAGAAAACTATTTATTCATGAAGTTTCTTTACAGTCGCTCTGCATAATTGTTCATATGACGTACACAAATCGAAATACTTGAAGATCATGAAGATTTAAAAAGGAACCTATGTTAATACCAAACCATTACTTAGATTCCATGCTACACCAGAACGTCTAAATTAGCGTGTCATAATCCAGGCTACTAAAATGAGGTACGTCCACACTTGTAACATTTGTCTGTAACTTCATAGTTGATTATTAGTAGTTTTTTAACTTGTTTCAGCGATTTCATTTGAATTATTTAGATCGATTAAATAGTAGGGGCATTCATTACGCATTTCACTGTCGCCACTATTGTTCTTCTGATAGGCATGTTTTTACGAGGGAACTGTCCATTCTCTCGTGTCTTCCGCCATCCTTTTCATGTTATATATTTTTTGCTCCCTTGATATCACCTATTACTGTGTGTCTCCTCATCTCTTGCCTCGTTTTTAATAGTCTTTTCATAGATACCGTTAGTAAGCACTCTTGTCTCACTACGTTCCCAATACAGTTATTCTCTTATAATATGCAACGATCTTCTGTTCTCACCAATCCTTTTTACTAATTTTTTACTATATCAAAATCATTTAGACTTTTATTTTATTTCATCAATCCGTTTTCTACATTTCCACATAATAATTTCTATTATATATATTCTTTGCTACTATGATGCGCGTTTCAACTCCGACTGGCGTGTCGCTGCAACCCTGATATTTAGTTGATATTCCTTTCCTGATATTTTCCTAATCTCTCTTTATCTATGTCTGTTTACCTCATTTACTCTTTGTTTTTGAAGTGGATATTCTCATGCCATATTCAGCACAAGCTTAATTTAAGATCAACCCCCGTGTCTTACTCCTTTTCCTATGTTGCTCAGGATCGTTCATTTCCAATTTAATCGTTTTTGATTTAAGTACGAATATTGTATTAGTCTTAGATCCTGCCTTTTCAAAATGTCCGTCAGTGTTTTTCATTGCGATTTGTCAATCTGTTTTTCTAAATTAATGAAAACTGCATATATTTCTCAACCTTCCTCAGTATATCTCTGCCACACTGTTCATAACACTGTTCTTCACCAACCTCTATCTCCAGTTATTCCATTTGGAACTCTCAGAAGTATTTTGGCTGCCGGGGAGATTAGACAAATAGTCCTGTACTCATCACAATTCATTTTAATTCTCTTTGTTTGAATGCGTATTATTTTCATTTAGAAAAATTGTACTGCCTTCTTCCGTCATGGATTTTGATTGGTATATGATCTTTTTTATACACACATTCTACATTTATTCTTTTCACATCAACTCAATATCTCGTGTGTTTCCTCTGATAATGTACCATTATCAGTACTTTTTCTAGTTCTTTTGCTTACTAAAATTATCTTCCTAGCAGACTTGTAAATTATTTCATACTTTCTATTTTTTCCAGTTTCTGTATTTAGTCATTTTTTTTATTTCATCAATATTACGCTGGTTTTTCTGTTACAGTTTTTATTTCATTATTCTGTGCCTTATAGCTCTTTTCTAATATTCCTCCACTATCTCCGTTTAGAGAATTAGTACAACATATTTTCCGTTATCCACTCTTTCTTTTTAATTCTTTGAACTCTTTAATTCCTAAGACTTCACTTGAAAATTCCTCGAGTCCTTTCCTACTTCGTATCCATTTTTCATTATCCTATTTCTTGAAAATGCTTTTATTCATTTTATCCATAAACTTCTCCTCCAATTTTGACGACTATCACACCTTGCGTTTTCTCAAATGTAATCTTACTTGCGTTTTAATTCTCCACAAAACCTTTCACAATCCTTGTTTTATTTCTCCCAGTACAATCTTATTGTCCAAAATTTTGTCTGCTCCTGGGTAAGCTTTAGCATTTATTAGGCAATTGCAGTACCTCTTTTGCATCCTAATAAAGACTATCTGATACACTGGACACTTATGAATAACGTCTTATTATATGATTATCAAACATAGTATTGCAAACCACTACGAAGTTAAAGTAGCTCAAAACATTCCATCAATCCTTCATACATTTCATTTTCTGAATAAATTTATTATCTGAGTTTATATTTCTACTCTGAAATTAAAGTAAAAATTTCATTATTATTTATTGCTATTTTTAGTCGAATCTTTAGCTCACGATATTAGCTATTTTGATCGATATTCGATTTCTTTGTTGGGGAACAAGCAAGTGAGAGTTTCCAGGTTTCCAAATCTCAGACGACATTCACGATCCCCAAATCATTTCCGTAAAACATCAAACGTTCTCTACATAACCTAAAATATCATTGTTCATTTTATCCTACTTGTTTAATGAAACAATCTTAATTTCCAGGTGTCGCTGCGACTTTCAATTCACGGCAGATGTTAAATGAAAAGTTTATCCTAATTCTATTCAGCAGTACATATAAATCATCTACCTCACGAAGATCTACACGTGAACGCTGATAACTATGAGAACCCAGGTAAGTCGACACTTGTAACATTTGTCCGTAACTTCATCATAGACTGTAAATTATCTCGAACTGTCCTTAATATTAGGTTAAAAATAGTTCCACATTGATATATAATAGTACTATCTGTTTATATCATATTCACTGCGCACGTCTAATAGTTATAAATTACATTGGTTTACTGTGTAGAAGTAAAACTGTTTACATGATTCTGGAAAATTGTTACTTATCTAATTGTAATTGTAATTGTAATTGTAATTGAACACAGAATATATTAAAAAGTATTATGAGGGTTACTATTTTTGAATTTATCTACCCCACCCACCTCCATCAAAAATTTCGCGGTGCCTAATTTGTAAAAATAAACTTAGCGACATCCAATAACTTCGATTTTCTTTGAATCTCGGTTATTTTTGCGTTATTTTCTTAAAACACCCCTCCATCCCCAGGACTAAGCGTCCTGCCTTCTCATGCCGAAAGGTGTTGAAATTATACACAAACATCATTGGTAGAGATACTGTCAATTTCATTGGCATATGACAAATATTTATTCCACACAAACATTAACCGTTTAACATGTTTGAAAATTTACACCCCTGCCAACCTCTCGTTGGGGCAGTTAAACGGTAAGTCTAATGTCATAAATAAATTAATTGACAACCATAACTCTGGTTACGACTCCAATCTCGATTATTTTTGGGTAATTTTTATTTTCTTCGACGCAACCCCTTCCCCTACGGGGACCTCTCTCCCAATGCTGGAAGAAGTTGAAATAACACGCGAATAACATGTAGAAAAATTATTTTAATCTTATAGTATATTTATTCATAATATATTTACTCGACGCAAAATTCAGCCCGTTAACTTATTTTAAAACTTCTTCCCTCCAACCACTTCTATCCAAACCCTCCCAACCCAGCCCACTCCCGCACGTTACCAAGATTGTCATGATTGAACTCAGCGACATCCATTATCTTTTATTTGACTAGAGTCTCGGTTGTTTACGCGTTATTTTACTGTAACCCCCACCACCCCACCCATAAGCATGCTTTCCCCTCATAACGCAAAGGGTTAAAATTTTACACACACAACATCGGTAGAAGTAATATAAACCTAATTAACTCTGAAAACTATTTATTCCATGCAAATATCGACCGTTTAACATTTTCGAAATATTTCAGCCCTGTCGACGTTTGGGTTTTAATAGCCTATAGAATGTTATTATTAAACTCAGCGATATCCTTAACTCTGGATTTGACTCTAAGTTCGGTTGCATTCGCGTTATTTTCTTGTAATGCCCGTCCACCCCCACCCTAAAGATGCTCCTTTCCCATGCTGTAAGGGGTTGAAATTATACTCTGATAAAATGGTAGAAACACTATTAATATCTTTGACCACTAAAAATATTTATTCGACTCAAATATCGGTTGTCTTAAAATGTTAGTATATTTCAACTCCCACCCTGATCGTGCACCCTTCTCACACTGAAAAATGGTGAAATTTTGCATCGATAGGAATACTATCAACGTCAATGGCCCTGTCATTTATTTATTCCTCGATAATATCGACGAATCAACATGTTTGAAAAATTTCACTTAGTCCATCCCCAGTCTTGCGGATTTAACGGCCAATTAAATGTCATAATCAAAATCAGTGACATTCGACTCCAATCTCGATTGCTTTTCCGTTATGTTTATGTAATGTTATTGCACTCCAACCCCCAATAGGAGCTCCCCTCCCTAACCCAAAAGGGGTTGAAATTATGCACGGAAAACATATAGAGAAATTTTATTAATTTCATTGATTCCGAAATATATTTATGCGAAGCAAAAAACTGCCGGTCAACATGTTTATAGATTTCGAACCCTCGCCGACCACCGCCCAACTCCTCCCAACCCTCGCGAAATTGAGGAGATTGTCATAAATACACGCAGCGACATCCATTACCTTAGATTTGACTCGAATCTCGGTTGTTTTCTAGTTATTCTTGTAAGTTCCCTCCACCTCCATCCCCAACCATGCTCACCCCTCGTGCCGCAAGAAGGGTTTTAACTTTACATACATAACATGGGTTGAAATTCTGAAAATCTAATTAACCCTGAAAAAGATTATTTCAACTCTAATATGAGTCGTGATTTCTTGTCTCAATAATTCCACCGCCGTCCACCTTCATACCTCGGAGTTATATGTGAAATTAAATGTCATAATTAAACTCAGCGACATTCATAATCTTGTATATGACTCTAATCTCGGTTTTATTCGCGTTATTTATATGTAACAACGGTCCACCACCAACCCCTGCGGTGAGCTCCCTCCCAATCCCGAAAGGGGTTCAAATTGAACACGGAGAACGAATCGTGAAATTTAATTAATCTCATTGTTCCAGAAATATATTTATTCGGAGCTTTACTTATTCAAAATATTTACTCTAACCCACCTCCGCCTAACTTCTCCCACACCCGCGGGTTCCTCAGATTGTCATAAATAAACTCAGGGACATCCATTACATTGGATTTTAATCGAATTTCGGTTGTATTAGCGTTCTTTTATCGTAGCTTTTTATACCCCCGCCCTTAAGGATGCTTTACTGCTAAGCCCGAAAGGTTACTGAAATTATACTCAGAGAATATGTAGAGAAATTTTAAGAATCTCATTGATCCAGGAAAATATTAAGTCGTCGAAAAATTCGGTAGATTAACATGTTTAACAATTTCCAACCCCAACCACCCCCGTCCCTGGGAGGTTAATTGCTAGTTGAATGCCATAATTTAATTCAGCGTTATCCATAACTTTTGGTTTGACTCCAGTCTCGGGTGTATTCGAGTTATTTATTGTATCGCCCCTCCATCCTACAAAGAAGGGTGGTACTTTCCCCTGTTATAAAACGTTGAAATTTTACTCACATACATTGGTACAAACACTATTAATTACTTTTACCCTGAAAATAATTATCCGACTCAATAATTAGCCGTGTTAGGATTTATGAAAATTTCCACCCCTAACCACTTCTGTTTGGGGAATTTAAACGTAAATTTATATATCATAATTAAACTCACTGACAACCATAACCCTGGATTTGAATCCAATCTCGATTGTGTTTTGCGTTATGTATATATAAATACAACTCCACCCCCTCCCTTAAGGGTGATCCACACCAAATCCCGACAGAGGTTAATATTATATACATGGAACATATAGAGAAATTTTAAGAATCCCAGTGAAACAGTAAAATATTTATACGACGCAAATATAAGCTGTTTAACATGTTTGAAAATTACAACCCCGGTCCACCCCCTTTTGAGGGAAAATAAAATGTAAGTTTAATGTCATAATTAAACAAAGTGACAAATATAACCTCGGATTCGACTCCAAACTCAAATGTGTTTGCGTATTTTCATGTAATGCCAACTGTTGACGAAGATGCGTCTTGAATGCACGAACGTGACTCACAAGAACACGGATCACCGCAACCAGGAAGTTCGAAATATTCGTCATATCAACTGAATTCCGTGGATTTTGGGGAAACGTCAACATTAATATCAGCTTCTCCAGTTCATCGTTTTAAATGGATTTCACGGACATGTAAAATAAAAGACAATCCAGAGCTTTAACAAAGAACATATATTATTAAAATTTATTTTGTTTATGATAAGTGCGTTGTGAAAATGTATACTCAGACAACAAGTAGTTTGATCATATTCACTCCGTTGAATCTCAATGAAAGATCATTAAAATTGCAGTAATATTGATGTAAGTCTCTGGCAGATGTTACAAGTGTGGCCCTTTCAGGTGGTTTGCGGAGAAATTCTTCGATGTGTGAAGGAGGGCTGCTTACCTGTTTGGAGTTACTGAAGAGAATAAGTTGAAGGCCAGTGACTTTTCTGTGATCCTGCAGGCTGGTGTTAAAAACGTAGCCGTAGAGGTACGTAGTTGATTTAATAATTTTTTAATACTATTATTATTTATAGGATATTAGTAAACATATGATTTGTTTTGGTAAACGTCTTCACCACTACAGTACATTTCAATAAAATTAGTTAAGTATTTGCTTTCAAATTCCTAAAAAGCATTATTCTTGACATAATTATATATTTATCTTTACAGCTCACTCTTAAACACGTCTGAAATATTTTAGGGGAAATCAATGTTACTGGAAAAGAAAGAAGTTCAACAAATCCACCAAAGGAACATGAATACTTGCAGGATCAAGTAACAATCTAACGTCAGAGTACAATGGAAATAAGAAGAACCATTATTCACAGGATATTGAATGCAGATCATAGAGACTCCATAGAAACAACCTAGAACGAAAAGACTTAAAAGAAATATTTATTATAGAAAATATAGCTTAAATTGATAAAATTGGCAACAACTCGAACAAAAGAAGCTGAATATAGACATGGAAACGTTGGTCATGCAGTTAAAGTGAACAGATCTTAAGATATTAAGGACATCATAAAAACAGTAACAAAATCCATAAGAGAGATTCGTTGAAGCACGACAAAAGAAATCACAAGGTATTCCATCAGTCCACAGCAAACGTCGAGCAGAAATGTTCGGCCAGATTCACACCAGCAATCACTACAGAATTTGTAACTCTTTGCAATTAAATGAACACATAGTTGAGAAGAAATAAGGCATATGTTTCATTTCGAAGAAATCATCTTCATACAAAATTACATGCTGCAGGTACGACGCCTTGATGTAAAAGGTTTAATCATTGATGATAATCATACAGAAAACTTATTTATCTTAATTTACAGGTGGCGCTACGACTTTCAATTAATGGCAGATATTAAATGAAAAATTTACCCATATTATATTCAGCTGTACATATAAATCATCTACATCGCTAAGATCTACACGTGGCCACTGATAACTATGAGAAACCAGGTAAGTCCACACTTGTGACATTTGTCCGTAACTTCATCATAGTCTGTAAATTATCTCTAATTGTCTGTAATATTAGGTTCAATATAGTATCACATTGATATGTAATCATAGTGTCTGTTTATATTATATTCACTTCGCACGTCAAATAATTTACTTCTTTATCTGTTTTAAAACCTTCCACTACTTTACGAAATCTTCAGTACTGCACGAACTTTCCTCAGATCACCTCCCTTATGTCGCCCATCTTAATCTTACTCTAATTCCACTCGCTTCTCCATATATAAATAGCCACATCATAAATTGACAACGTTATTCTTCTCTCATTGACCCACAATTAAATTTACAAATTCCTCTCAAATCTCCTTCCGATATTGACACAGCTCTTGACAACTTGCAAACAATCATCCTTCTGCATCAGATTCCCGCTTACCACCCACAACTAAAAAACGTTGTCAAACCATTTTAATCATCTCCAACAACTGAATTCCTCCGACAACTCCATATGGAGAAAAACCAAAACCCTAACCAAACCTCATTGTGATATCCCTCCTCTCAAACATCAAAACCAATGGTATACCTCTCCAGCCCATAAAGCTAATCTATTCGCAAACATTCTTACATCCCAATTCTCTCCAAACCAAACAATTAACTTTTACCACAATAACAAGATAAATAACACTCTCCTCCAACCTCTTCAACTGTCACCTCTACCTAAACTATTTAGTCCTCCCCTAGTCCGCTCAAACATAAAAAAATTAAAAAATAAACACTCGGCCGGTCACGACCTTATCACTCCCCTCCACCTGAAAAACCTCCCTAAAAAAGCTTCAACCTTAATAACAATCATTTTCAATGCTTTCATCCGTACAACGTATTACCCAATAGCCTGGAAGCACGCACATATAATAATGATCCCAAAGCCAAACAAACCCAAATCCTGTCCCAATAGTTATAGACCTATCAGTCTCCTCCCCTCTCTATCCAAACTACTTCTTCCCCTCCTTAGGAAAGAATTAACCCACCTCATTCCTTCTGTCCAATACGGCTTTAGGCCCAAACACTCTTGCACCCATCAAATCTACTCAGTGACATCCTACATCAACAATTCCTTCGACACCAATTACTTGTGCATTGGTGCCTTTCTAGATGCAGAAAAAGCTTTTCATAAAGTACACCACCAATCTCTACTTTCCAAAATCAAAGACCCACTTAATGATTCCCTCTTCAGAATCCTTAGTAATTATCTTACTAACCACTCCTTCTCTGTCAAATTTAACAATACCATACAAATTCCTACCCTACATCCTCCGGCGTCCCACAAGGCCCTTTCCTCTTCTACCTCTATTTTCACGACATACCTCAAAACCTCTCTACTAAAACAGTACTTTTGCAGATGACCTTGCCATACTCCTTCAAACATCCTCTCTAGACTCGGGCTCCAAAAAACTACTAATCGCCCACAATGATATTGAAAGCTAGGCTAAAAAATGGAGAATCAAAATAATCCCTACCAAATCCACAATCGTTCCCTTCAACACCTCAAATAATTATTAAGGCACAAAAATTCTAGAATATGTAAGTGCGTAGTGAAACAATGTACACAGTCAGATCATATCAACGACTATAGTTTTTTAAGAACTATCCGTGTAAAATATCTTGATATTTGCATTGTAATAATGAAAAGTAACTGGCAGATGTTACAAGTGTGGACATTACAGGTGGTGATTTGGGGATGAAATCATCAACACTGCCAATAAGTATTTTGCTAACTGAGAACTACGTGGAGTTGGCCTTAAGCATTCATCAATCTCGCCTGCCTGCAGAAATCGACTCTTGTGCGAAGGTACGAATTGAATTACCATAATCTCAAATATAATAAGGTTAGGATTCTTTATTTTAAATAATTATTGCCAAGACAAATACTATTTTAAAGCAGGTTTGTGGTGATTGTAAATTCATATTACATCAAGATAGGAATTACTAAAACTAAATAGAATCTTCAACTTTCACAGTTATATCTAAGTACAATGTTATGAGACATGACTTAGTCTTAAGTACGCATTAATATTAGTATGAAAATCACAATATGTGATACTTTTTTTAATTAAACTTAAATAAAGTTATATTAATAAATTTATTATTTCTTAGTTACACAATCGCTGAAAACATTTTTGATATGCGTTGTGATTTGTGCATTGTTGGTGACGTTTGAGAATGACGCTTTGTTACCAAGGCCTGCATCAGTCCACAGTAAACGTAAAGCAGAAAGGTTCGGTAGATTCACAGCAGCAATCACTACAGAATTTGTAACTCACTACAATTTAATGAACACATAGTCACGAAGAAATAAGCCATAACTTTCATTGTCATGCAAAATTACACGCTGTAGGTGTAAACGGTTTATTCATTGGTGATTAATTGTCAGAATATACTTATTTAATGAAACAATCTTGATTTCCAGGTGGCATTGAACGTCCAATTCATCTCGGCTGTTAGATAAAAAACATATACAGCATTTACGATGCAGGTTGCATAGATCCTCAGTACCTATAAATCATCTACATCGCTATGATCTACACGTGGCCACTGACAACTATGAGAAACCAGGTAAGTCCACACTTGTAACATTTGTCCGTAACTTCATAGTTGTATTTTAGCTTGTTTCAGGGACTTCATTATAATTATTTAGAGCAATTAATAAGTGGTAGGGGCTGTTTAAAGTACATTCACTACGTACTTCATCGTGGACACCATTAGTGTTCTTCTGATAGGCAGGTTTTCACGACGTAGTTTTTCATAGGTACCATTTGTAAGCAGTTCCGTCTAAGTACCGTATCCATGCCTTATTCTTTTCTCTTATAATATCCAGGAGAATTTTTGTCTCACCAAAATGTTCCAGTACTTCTTAATTTTAAGCTTTCATCCTTCCCTCATTTATTTTTTTTATTTACAAATGTTACCACTTCATCGTCACCGGAGACCACTGCGTCACGCACCAATCAAACTTACCAACAGAACAAATTCCCAAAATAAAGTATCCTAGAACTAATTATATATTTCTCTTAACAACGCACTCTTAAACATGTAAAACATAATTTAGGGGAATTCAAAGTTACTGGCAAAGAAAGAATTTATACAAATCCTTTAAAAAGTAACATGAATACCAGCTGGACCGAGTCATGATCTAACGTCTGAAAAACCATTACTCACAGAAGCTTGAAAGTAAGATCCGAGAAAATACTCTCAAAACGTACGCTGCCATAGAAATTACCTATACAAATACGGATAAGAAATAAAATTGACATAAACTCGAACAATAGAATATACACATTTAAATGTTGGTCCTGCAATAAAAGTCAAAAGATCTTGCACGATTCTAAAGAAGTCATAAAATCAGTAAAAAACTGATATAAGCGACTCATTCAAGAACAACAACAAAAATTACAACATGTTCAAGTTTCACCACAAGAATGAAGAGGAAACAAAAATCAACTGCCCCATTTTTCAGTCGAAATAAAAAATTTCTTACGGATTCGAAGATGGATACTTTATAAAAATATCGAAAAAATGGACTTAACAAAGACAACTTATGTCTATATTATACCATATATTTAAGAGTTTCACTATTATATGTCCTCCGACCATACTTTATTCCGTTCACGCAAGACCAACTGCCCATATAAATTTCCGGTAATCTAGGATTCCCCCCCACCACTTCCATCACAACAACTTCTTTGAACATAACAATTCCGATGGGTCTATAATTAATTCCTTTGTTTGGAAATATTCCTCATACTTCAAAAATTACCACCGACATCGACGACGTTGTCACCACTTTCCCAAAAACGTCTCGAGAGATATTAATTTATATATTCCTGAAAAGGTAATCGATCCTTGGAATCCAACTGTCACTTCTCACATTACTTAAAGTATTATAAGGAAGATATCCTTCGAACGCACCACCTGGCCCTTTAAATCTAGTGGAATCGCATAAACGAACAAGAGCATCGAACAATCTGCCAGATGGGCCCGGAGAAGTGGGACACAGCGATTGTGTGATTGGACTATAGGCAGGGCAAAATTCAGGCAGAAGTTGCAACGCTTAACGAGAATATCTGCCAAACACAGATATGCATTTAAAATCCCATCACATACCATGTACGTCTCTCCAAATCGCGACAAACCAAACCTAGCATAATCTCCGGAACCGAAACTATCATTTTTCCTACATAGAGAAAATTCCCATGAGAATAGATTCCCATTCTTCCTCAACCTCGTATCCCGGGATTCACCTAAACCGATGTTAGTCTAAAAGCAAACTCCGAAAACGCGTCGATAACTATTTCACCTAATTAAATGCTAAGGATAATTTAATAAGTTCATTAAAATCCTTTTTTTTAGAGCAACAGGATTCATGACGGTAATCCACTTTGGGAAACTAACCTTTAATAGCATAGGAAGGGATTTGAAAGAAAGGATGTGGAAGGGTAGAGGAAGGTAGCCTAAAACAAGACAATCCCGAACTTTAAACAAGAAGATATATTATTAAATTTAAATTTAAATTTATTTTGTTTATGATAAGTGCGTTGTGAAAATGTATACTCAGAAAACCAGTAGTTAGATCATATTCACTCCGTTGAATCTGAATGAAAGATCCATTAAAATTGCAGTAATATTGATATAAGTCTCTGGCAGATGTTACAAGTGTGGCCCTTTCAGGTGCTGTGCGGAGGAATTCTTCGATGTGTGGAGGGCTGCTTATCTGTTGGGAGTTACTGAAGAGAATAATTCGAAGACCTGTGACTTTTCTGTTATCCTGCAGGCTGGTGCTAAAAACGCAACCGTAGATGAGGTACGTACTTGACTGAATACTATTATTATTTATAGGATATTAATAATTATTTGATAATTCTTTTGTAACTGACTTCACCTTTAAACTACATTTCAATAAAATTAATTATTCAGTTTTAACTTGCATATTCACACAAATTACTGAATGATTTAAACTATTACAGTACAACTATTCAGTCATAATGTTTCTTTACACTCGTCGCTCTGCACAATTCTTCAAATGACGTTCACAAATCGAAATTCTTGAATATCATGAAGATTTATTAAAAATTCTATATTTTCCATGGCTTAGATTCGATTTGCTGCATGTAACACTACAACGTCGAAATTAGTGTCATATTTTACGCTACAAAATGAGGTACGTCCATACTTGTACCATTTGTCCTTAACTTCGTACTTGAATAGAAGTAGCTGTATAAATTACATTCACTACGCACTTCACAACTCACTAACTCTTAAACATGTAAAACATATTGATGCCTTTATTCTCCACTTACTTATTTATTATTTTTATTTACAAATGTTACAACTTCAGGGTCAATGGAGACCACTGCGTCACGTACCAACCAAAATTACCGACACAACTTATTCCTATAAAGCATTATTCATGACATAATTATATGTTTCCCTTTACAGCTCACTCTTAAACACGTCTGAAATTTTTTAGGGGAATTCAATGTTACTGGAAAATAAAGAAGCTAAACAAATCCACTAAAAAGGAACATGAATACCAGTTGGACCTAGTCACGATCTAACGTCGGAATACAATGGAAATAAGAAAAACCATTATTCACAGGATCTTGAATGTAAGATCATAGAAACTTCATAGAAACAACCTAGAAGGCAAAAACTTAAAAGATATATTTATTATAGAAAATATAGCTTAAATTGATAAAACTGGCAACAAATCGAACAAAACCAGCAGAATAAAGATCTATTCACTTTTATTGCATGACCAACATTTCCATGTCTAAAGATATTAAGGGCATCATAAAAACTAACAAAATCGATAAGAGAGATTCGTTGAAGCACGACAAAAGAAATTACAAGGTGTTCCAGTTTCACTATGAAAATGGAGAGGAGACTAAAAACAACTGTCTCATTATTCAGTCGAATATATATTCCACGAGCTACCGAAACAAACGAGTGTGTTTCCATCGTGCAACGGGCGAGGCCAAGAGGCCCAACCGACAAATTTTTATTATTCTGGGCAAATCAAAAAATTGATTATCCCAGATGGATATTAATATGTAGTAAGTTACGACTGCTACTCGAGTGAACTGTAAGTGTAACTGAAATGAAAACTAATCCAGGAAGAGCAATAGAGAAGCTAAGAACCAAAGGGTGATAACTGTACAGGAAAGAATGTTAAAACAGGAGAAGCTGCAACTATAAAAGGTTTCAATAGCTAGCACAACATATGAATAACAACGGCAAAGCAAGTGGAAGAGTATCCATATATGTCAACCAGAATATCCTGTCAGAACATATCGAACTCAAAACAGCACTGGAAGCTGTCGCTGTAAATCTCCACATGACTACAAATCTTGAGATATGCAACATTTATCTCCCACCAAGCACGCCGGTGCTCAAACACGAGCTCAAAGATATAACCAAGCTGCTGGTTCCAACTTTATGTTACTAGGACACGTTAATATCCACAACAAATCCTGGGGTTCGAGCTACACTGATAGCAGAGGAAACTTAATCGAGGAGGTAGCATACTCCAATAACTTGATCATCCACAACAACGGCAATCACGCACAGTTTAATACGGCAACCTGCAAAACTTTGTAGTACACTCAATATTTCAGACAAATGTGAATGGTCTACAATTTGACAGTGATCATGTCCAGATAACAACAAAAATACCTCTCTAACCAGATAGCCCAGCATTCTGTGACAGATGGCGTACTAACATCAGCGACTAGTCGTAATTCAAGAATACAATAAGGAATAAATTCAATAAAGAAAGCAATGACCTCGACGCCAACAAAAACCGAAGGTTAGAAATGTTTTGCGAAATCATTACTTCAACTGCGGATGAAACACTTTGGAAAAATAATCCCAATCCAAATTCGCGAAGAAACTACAAAATCTGGTGGAATACAGTATGCGACAATGCACACAGACAATGCAGAAATGACATGGAGATCAAGGTTAAATGAACTAATAACATACGGACTAAGTGACAATATCCTACAATGTACCAGAAACCTAATCGAGGACAGATGTATTAAGGTCAGAATTGAGAATGCCCAGTTATAAATAAAGAATTGAGAAAGGAATAAGCCAGGGCTCGAGCCTCAGCGTCATTCTGTTCCTGGTAGCCATAAATTACATGGGTAGCATTAAACAAACCCCCGATAGATACCTTGATATTTTCAGATGATGTCATCTTGCTGACTAGAGGGAACAACATGACGCTGCCCTCTGAAGTGATGCAGGAGGCAATAAACAAGGCGACTCAGTGAGCTGAATGTGCAATGTGCTTCTCAAGGAAATACAAGCAAATAAAGATACCAATAAAAATATATGACAAACATATTGAATATGTAAAACAGCACAAGATTATGTCAGTTTTCAGGGACTCCAAATTTACGTTCAAGACTCACATCGAGCAACTAATCAAAGAAAGCAAAAATTACTCAAGCTACTAGCTGCTAAAAACTGGGGAGCAAAGATGGATCTATTGAGTATCACACGCAGGGCAATGATCAGAGCAAAAATAGAATATGGAGAACACATATATGACAGCACAGAAAATGATGCTAAGATTAAACGATGCAATGAGATTGTTAACCGGATGTTATAAACCACCCCAATACCGAGACTCACACTTGAGGCAAACGAAATCTACATTAGACACAGAAGAAAAGCTATTGCAATTAGATACGAGATCAAGGCATCAGAGGCATCGAACTCAATAATAAATTAAATAAACCATCACTCCCCGATTTGCAGAAACAGAACCACCTTGAAATCTAACACCGTTTTATACTACACTAAAGGATATATTGCAAAAAGAAGTAATGAGTCTTCCAAAGATGGACCACAACATTACGGCACATGGACACCTTACGAACTGCCAATTGATACACCGCTACATAAGCTTGAAGTAAGCAACCCACACATCACAAACTGGAACGCTGAAGTCAATCAGTTATTACAGAGATATAATATTCCCAGAGTCATTTATACCGACGCATCCAAACATTCAAATAAAGTTGCGCTATATTTACGACAGGCACAGAAAAATCTATCACTATAAACCATAATGCATCGATCAGCGAAGATGGAAGCTGATCATCAAGGAATAACCCGTAACCTGCCATACTGCACCAGCAAGGACTGAAGAGTATCAACTGGCGGAAAAGTGGAATAGACCAGTCAAACCACAAGAATGTGGAGTCATCCTTAAAAATGTAAGTAACAACAAATGAATATCGCTCCCTAAAGAATTATCTCGAAGGCAACAATTTGTTAAGGCCAGAATACGAACACTGCACTCCAGTTTCCCACACTCATGCTTGATTTCCAGATCTCAGCAGCCGGTATGCAGCTCATGCAAAGGAGAACACAACAAATACTCATGCCCCAAACTATCGACATAAGATCAATTCTAGCCGCCCATTACATGATGAAGAATTGCAACTCACCAAACAGCAATAAACAACCTTATGAATTTTAAAATGAAAACTGATTTATATAAAGTAATTTAAATGTGCCAATATGCCATTAGAATATTATATTTCACTATACTGTGAATAGAATTTCAAGTTTTATTTTAGTAACAAAGGTGTTTTAGGCGGTTGTTCCTAGAATGGTTTTATACATAAATATGTTCTCAAAATATGTTTTAGAAAGCCTTTATACGTACCGATTTTCTTACAACTTCACACATTCAGGCCCTCGTTTCCAAATCTCAGAAGACAATCACGATCCCTAAATAGTTTCCGTAACACATCTAACGTTCTCTACATAACCGAGAATATCTTTTCATTATATCCTCCCATTCCTTAAATTTAGAGTGAGCTGCAAAATGAACGATAGCCTCCACACCCGAGTAGACAGTAATTGGTAAATTTATTTGGGCAGATGCTGCAAGTGTGGACATTTCAGGTTGTGTTTTGGGGAAGAAATCATCAACACAGCCGATAAGTATTTGCTAGCTGCAGATCTCCGTGGAGTTGGCCTCATGAATCTCCCCTGCCTGCTGAAGTCAACTCTATTGCCAAGGTACAAATTTGAATTACAATAATGTAAAATATTATACAGTTAGGATTGTTTATTTTGAATAATTCCCAGCACAAATACTACTATAAACCAGTTTAACGACTAATTTTCGAATTTCTGAACGTTTAGATTGAAAATTCCGATTACATCAACATAGGGTTTTATTCTCTAAAACTAAATAGAAGCTTCAGCTTCCATAGATATTTGTAAATACTTTGTTATGAGACATGACTTTGTACGCACTTATATTACTATGAAAATAAAATGTGTATTTTTTTTAACTCAAAACGAATCAAGAAAATTTTATCAATATTAACAACCGTTTTATTTGCTAATTACAGAAACGTTAAAAATATTTTTGATAACTCCGTGGTGATTTCTGCATTGTTAGTGACGTTTCGTTACTAAGGAAACGTTGCAGCTTTCATCAGTCCCCAGCTAACGTGGAGCAGAAAGGTTCGGGCGGATTATCACCAGCAATAACCATAGAACTTATAACGTTATACAATCAAATGAACAATATTCGAGAAGAAATAAACCACAAATTTCATTTCGACAAAATCATATCGTCGGGTTAAATTTATACGCTCGAGGTACGGCGCCTTGATGTAAAAGCTTTAACCATTGATGACAATCCGATATCATATACTTATCTAATAATTTCTAGGTGGTGTTGCGACGTCCAATTCATCTCGGCTGTTAAATAAAAATCATATTCTGCAGTTACATTGCTAATATCTACACGTGGCCACTGATAACTAAGAGAAACCAAGTAAGTCCACACTTGTAACATTTGTCCGTAACTTCATCATAGACTGTAAATTATCTCGAATTGTCTGTATTATTAGGTTTTAAATAGTATCCCATTCATATGTAATAATAGTGTCTGTTTATATTATATTCACTCCGGACTTCACGTAGCTATAAATTACATTGATTTACTGTGTAGAAATCGAACTGTTTACATTATTCTGGGAAATATTTACCATTCTATTTTCTTATAATACAGCCCTGACATATTTATATTCGTCAGGATTTCTCTACGAATTAGGTCTATTTACTTTATTAAGTGTTCGTAATATATATTGGTGGTGTATGCCTAGGAATATAGAAAAGTGACTAATGATATAGCAGATGTCATTTGAGAGCAATTTTGTACTATTACCTCATTTTGGAGTGAAAAAAATGAATAAAACTTTTATTGTCTATATCTACGACGTTAACATCCATGAATTTATCGAATAATTTATCACCTTATATACGTAAAAAATGGTAATAGACTCAACCGTTAGAATGGATGCAGAATCAGTTTATTAAACATATTAGTAATTGGAAAACGAGGTTGAATTCATACCTTTTAATTTACTTCTTTAGAATTGTAACAGGAAAAGATCAGGGTTACCCGAAATACAAATATTTGTTATGATTTGTATTTACTTATTTTAACATGATTAGTTGAGTATTTTATTAAAATTAATGGCATTCATTAGATATAATTACATTTTATTAGATTTGTTTTTCAGTTAGTAATTAAAATTGATTTTGCTATGATTTTGAGAGACTGTAAGAAGAATTTATGAAATCTCTTCAATATATAGTGTTGATAATAAACCTTTGCATTTCTGGGATCTAGTCCCGAAAACTTTATCTCTCTATTTATATTTCCAGAGTAAATCCAAATTATCAGAAAATGAAATATCTATATTTCTGTTGACTGTATTCTTGGAAATTTTTACCTTTCTAATTTCACCATTTCCAGCTCAGACACTTTAATATTTGTCACCATTTCTATATGAAATATGGCTCTTTACGTTCATAAGTGCTCGTAATATATATTAGTGGCGAATGTCGATTTAAGAATATAGTCAAATGTAATGTTATAGCATTTATCATTTGTGACTTAAGAGAATGTAAGAATCTTTTTATTGTCTATATCCAACGAAGTTTCTCATCCATGAAATTTACAGAATAATTTCTGAGCTTATAATAGTAATAGTTCTCAACCGTAAGAATTTATAGGTGATAATAAACTAATATATAGTGGATGCAGAATTCGTAATTAAAATGATTAGTAATTGGAAAACTAAGTTAAATTCATACCTTTTAATTTAAAATACGTTAATTAATATTCAAAGTATTATATATATAACAGTTCTGCTTCTACATACAAATTTTTTTACAATTGTTATTTACAATGGAACGCTTACATTCGTATGAAATAATGTCCGGAATACTTTGTCGTTTCTATTTCACTATCCATTTGGAAATATTCACATACAACAGTTGACGAAGATACGTCTTGAATCCACGAACCTGACTCTCAAGAACACGGACCACCGCAACCAGGGTGTTGGAAAAGCTTCGAAATAATCGTCATGAGAGCAAAATGAATTCCGTAGATGATAGAAGCTTCACTCAGTTAAACCTCAATGAAATATCCATTAAAATTGCATACATAATTTGATAAATATTTGATTTTAATATGCTGATAAAATTAACAATTTACACTAGCATATGGAAATAAATTAGACAATTATTTAAATTATTACAGAAAACTATTTATTCATGAAGTTTCTTTACAGTCGCTCTGCATAATTCTTCATATGACGTACACAAATCGAAATACTTGAAGATCATGAAGATTTAAAAAGGAACCTATGTTAATACCAAACCATTACTTAGATTCCATGCTACACCAGAACGTCTAAATTAGCGTGTCATAATCCAGGCTACATATAAATCATCTACCTCACAAAGATCTACACGTGAACTCTGATAACTATGAGAACCCAGGTAAGTCCACACTTGTAACATTTGTCCGTAACTTCATCATAGACTGTAAATTATCTCGAACTGTCCTTAATATTAGGTTAAAAATAGTTCCACATTAATATATAATAGCAGTATCTGTTTATATCATATTCACTGCGCACGTCTAGTAGCTATAAATTACATTGGTTTACTGTGTAGAAGTAAAACTGTTTACATGATTCTGGGAAATTTTTACTTTTCTAATTTCTCATTTTACGGCGATGTCACTTTAATATTTGTTAGTATTTCCCCAACCGTGGGGACTAAACTGTAATTTTAATATAATTAATCTTAGCGACATCCGTAATCATGATTTAGGCTCCAAACTAGGAATTTTGCGCTATTTTTATGAAATTCAGCTCCACTCACCCCACCATTATTCTCTCTTCCGAAGCCAATATGGGTTGTAATTGAACACAGAATATATTAAAAAGTATTATGAGGGTTAGTATTTTTGAATTTATTTACCCCACCCAGCTCCAACAAAAATTTCGCGGTGCCTAATTTGTAAAAATAAACTTAGCGACATCCAATAACTTCTATTTGCTTTGAATCTCGGTTATTTTTGCGTTATTTTCTTAAAACACTTCTCCATCCCCAGGACTAAGCGTCCTGCCTTCTCATGCCGAAAGGTGTTGAAATTATACACAAACATCATTGGTAGAGATACTGTCAATTTCATTGGCCTATGACAAATATTTATTCCACACAAACATTAACCGTTTAACATGTTTGAAAATTTACACCCCTGCCAACCTCTCGTTGGGGCAGTTAAACGGTAAGTCTAATGTCATAAATAAATTATTGACAACCATAACACTGGTTACGAGTCCAATATCGATTATTTTTGGGTAATTTTTATTTTCTTCGATTCAACCCCTTCCTCTACGTGGACCTCTCCTCCAATGCTGTACGAAGTTGAAATAACACGCGAATAACATGTAGAGAAATTATATGAATCTAATAGTATATTTATTTATAATATATTTACTCGACGCAAAATTCAGCCCGTTAACTTATTTCAAAACTTCTTCCCTCCAACCACTTCTATCCAAACCCCCTCACCCCAGCCCACCCCCGCACGTTACCCAGATTGCCATAATTGAACTCAGCGACATCCATTATCTTTTATTTGACTAGAATCTCGGTTGTTTACGCGTTATTTTATTGTAACCCCCACCACCCCACCCATAAGCATGCTTTCCCCTCATAACGCAAAGGGTTAAAATTTTACACACACAACATCGGTAGAAGTAATATAAACCTAATTAACTCTGAAAACTATTTATTCCATGCAAATATCGACCGTTTAACATGTTCGAAATATTTCAGCCCCGTCGACGTTTTGGTTTTAATAGCCTATAGAATGTTATTATTAAACTCAGCGACATCCTTAACTCTGGATTTGACTCTAAGTTCGGTTGCATTCGCGTTATTTTCTATTAATGCCCGTCCACCCTCCACCCTAAAGATGCTCCTTTCCCATGCTGTAAGGTGTTGAAATTATACTCTGATAAAGCGGTAGAAACACTATTAATATCTTTGACCACTAAAAATATTTATTCGACTCAAATATCGGTTGTCTTAAAATGTTAGAGTATTTCAACTCCCACCCTGATCGTGCACCCCTCTCACACTGAAAGAGTGTGAAATTTTACATCTATAGGAATACTATCATTTATTTATTCCTCCATAATATCGACGAATTAACATGTTTGAAAAATTCCACTTAGTCCATCCCCAGTCTTGCGGATTAAACGGCCAATTAAATGTCATAATCAAAATCAGTGACATCTATAACCCTAGATTCGACTCCAATCAGGATTGCTTTTTCGTTATGTTTATGTAATGCAATTGCACTCCAACCCCTAATAGGAGCTCCCCTCCCTAACCCAAAAGGGGTTGAAATTATGCACGGAAAACATATAGAGAAATTTTATTAAGTTCATTGATTCCGAAATATATTTATGCGAAGCAAAAAACTGCCGGTCAACATGTTTTTAGATTTTAAACCCTCGCCGACCACCGCCCAACTCCTCGCAACCCTCGCGAAATTGAGTAGATTGTCATAAATACACGCAGCGACATCCATTACCTTAGATTTGACTCGAATCTCGGTTGTTTTCTAGTTATTCTTGTAAGTACCCTCCACCTCCATCCCCAACCATGCTCACCCCTCGTGCCGCAAGAAGAGTTTAAACTTTACATACATAACATGGGTTGAAATTCTGAAAATCTAATCAACCCTAAAAAAGATTAATTAAACTCCAATATGAGTCGTGATTTATTGTCTTAATAATTCCACCACCGTCCACCTTCATCCCTCGGAGTTATATGTGCAATTAAATGTCATAATTAAACTCAGCGACATTCATAATCTTGTATTTGACTCTAATCTCGGTTTTATTCGCGTTATTTATTTGTAACAACGGTCCACCACCAACCCCTGCGGTGAGCTCCCTTCCAATCTCGAAAGGGGTTCAAATTGAACACGGAGAACGAATCGTGAAATTTAATTAATCTTATTGTTCCAGAAATATATTTATTCGGAGCTTTACTTATTTCAAAATATTTACTCTAACCCACCTCCGCCTAACCTCTCCCACACGCGCGGGTTCCTCAGATTGTCATAAATAAACTCAGGGACATCCATTACATTGGATTTTAATCGAATTTCGGTTGTATTAGCGTTCTTTTCCAATAACTCGCCTCTACAGCCACCCGAAAGCCTACTACCACTCATGTCGCTAGAGGTTGAAATTTTACAAACATAAAATGGGAAGAAATACTAAAAATCTAATTAACCCTGAAAAATATTCATTCCACGCAAATATGCCAGTATAACATGTTTGGAAATTTCCATTTCCGGACCCTCTGGGGTTACATTGCCAATTAAATATCATAATTTAAGTCTGCGACATCCAGAACCTTGGATTTGACTACAATCTCGGTTGTATTCGCGTTATTTTATCGTAGCTTTTTATACCCCCGCCCTTAAGGATGCTCTACTGCTAAGCCCGAAAGGTTATTGAAATTATACTCAGAGAATATGTAGAGAAATTTATGAATCTCATTCATCCAGAAAAATATGAAGTCGTCGAAAAATTCGGTAGATTAACATGTTTAACAATTTCCAACCCCAACCACCCCCGTCCCTGGGAGGTTAATTGCTAGTTGAATGCCATAATTTAATTCAGCGTTATCCATAACTTTTGGTTTGACTCCAGTCTCGGGTGTATTCGAGTTATTTATTGTAACGCCCCTCCATCCTACAACGAAAAGTGGTACTTTCCCCTGTTATAAAACGTTGAAATTTTACTCACATACATTGGTACAAACACTATTAATTACTTTTACCCTGAAAATAATTATCCGACTCAATAATTAGCCGTGTTAGGAATTATGAAAATTTCCACCCCTGTTTGGGGGATTTAAACGTAAATTTAAATATAATTAAACTCACTGACAACCATAACCCTGGATTTGAATCCAATCTCGATTGTGTTTTGCGTTATGTATATATAAATACAACTTCACCCCCTCCCTTAAGGGTGATCCACTCCAAATCCCGAAAGAGATTAATATTATATACATGGAACATATAGAGAAATTTATTTTGTTTATGATAAGTGCGTTGTGAAAATGTATACTCAGACAACAAGTAGTTTGATCATATTCACTCCGTTGAGTCTCAATGAAAGATCATTAAAATTGCAGTAATATTGATGTAAGTCTCTGGCAGATGTTACAAGTGTGGCCCTTTCAGGTGCTGTGCGGAGGAATTCTTCGATGTGTGAAAGAGGGCTGCTTACCTGTTGGGAGTTACTGAAGAGAATAATTCGAAGACCTGTGACTTTTCTGTTATCCTGCAGGCTGGTGCTAAAAACGCAACCGTAGATGAGGTACGTACTTGACTGAATACTATTATTATTTATAGGATATTAATAATTATTTGATAATTTTTTCGTAATTGTCTTCACCTCTAAACTACATTTCAATAAAATTAATTATTCAGTTTTAACTTGCATATTCACACAAATTACTGAATGATTTAAACTATTACAGTACAACTATTCATTCATAATGTTTCTTTACACTCGTCGCTCTGCACAATTCTTCAAATGACGTTCACAAATCGAAATTCTTGAAGATCATGAAGATTTATTAAAAATTCTATATTGATAGCACTCCATGGCTTAGATTCGATTTGCTGCATGTAACACTACAACTTCTAAATTCGTGTCATATTTTACGCTACCAAAATGAGGTACGTCCATACTTGTAACATTTGTCCTTAACTTCGTACTTGAATAGAAGGAGCTGTATAAATTACATTCACTACGCACTTCACAACTAACTAACTCTTAAACATGTAAAACATATTGATGCATTTATTCTCCACTTACTTATTTATTATTTTTATTTACAAATGTTACAACTTAATGGTCAATGGAGACCACTGCGTCACGCACCAACCAAAATTACCGACACAACTAATTCCTATATAGCATTATCCATGACATAATTATATGTTTCCCTTTACAGCTCACTCTTAAACACGTCTAAAATTTTTTAGGGGAATTCAATGTTACTGGAAAAGAAAGAAGTTCAACAAATCCACCAAAAAGGAACATGAATACCAGCTGGACCTAGTCACGATCTAACGTCGGAATACAATGGAAATAAGAAGAACCATTATTCACAGGATCTTGAATGTAAGATCACAGAAACTTCATAGAAACAACCTAGAAGGCAAAAACTTAAAAGATATATTTATTATAGAAAATATAGCTTAAATTGATAAAATTGGCAACAACTCGAACAAAACCAGCAGAATATAGACATGGAAATGTTGGTCATGCAATAAAAGTGAAAAGATCTTAAGATATTAAGGACATCATAAAAACTAACAAAATCGATAAGAGAGATTCGTTGAAGCACGACAAAAGAAATTACAAGGTGTTCCAGTTTCACCATGAAAATGGAGAGGAGACTAAAATCAAATGTCTCATTATTCAGTCGAATATATATTCCACGAGCTACAGAAACAAACGAGTGTGTTTCCATCGTGAACGGGCGAGGCCAAGAGGCCCAACCGACAAATATTTAGTATTCTGGGAAAAACAAAAAATAGATTAATCCAGATGGATATTAATATGTAGTAAGTTACGACTGCTACTCGAGTGAACTTTAAGTGTAAGTGAAAAGAAAACTAATGCAGGAAGAGGAATAGAGGATCTAAGAACCAAAGGGTGATAACTGTACAGGAAAAAATGTTTTAATCAGGAGAAGCTGCAACTATAAACATATCGAACTCAAAACGGCACTGGAAGCTGTCGCTGTAAATCTCCACATGACTACAAATCTTGTGATATGCAACATTTACCTCCCACCAAGCACGCCGGTGCTCAAACACGAGCTCGAAGATATAACCAAGCAGCTGGTTCCAACTTTATGTTACTAGGACACGTTAATATCCACAACAAAACCTGGGGTTCGAGCTACACTGATAGCAGAGGAAACTTAATCGAGGAGGTAGCATACTCCAATAACTTGATCATCCACAACAACGGCAATCACGCACAGTTTAATACGGCAACCTGCAAAACTTTGTAGTACACTCAATATTTCAGACAAATGTGAATGGTCTACAATTTGACAGTGATCATGTCCAGATAACAACAAAAATACCTCTCCAACCAGATAGCCCAGCATTCTGTGACAGATGGCGTACTAACATCAGCGACTAGTCGTAATTCAAGAATACAATAAGGAATAAATTGAATAAAGAAAGCAATGACCTCGACGCCAACAAAAACAGAAGGTTAGAAATGTTTTGCGAAATCATTACTTCAACTGCGGATGAAACACTTGGGAAAAATAATCCCAATCCAAATTCGCGAAGAAACTACAAAATCTGGTGGAATACAGAATGCACACAGACTGTATAAGCAACAACTCAACAAATATAGAAGGACAACAAAATTAGTTACAATAAAGCAAGAGCGGATTTTAGACGAATGGTGAAAAAAGGCCAGCAGAACAGCCGAGCGGGATAAAATAGAGACGATGAATGCTTCGACTAACCAGAAAGGGCTCTGGGGGTGTTGTCACAAGTGTGAAGGGAGCAGAAGATGAACACAAAATAAATTTGCAAACAGACGAGCTGGATGATAAGCTTACTTATCCGAACGACATAGCCAACTGTCTAGCAAGGAACTTCGCCAAAACATCAGCAACTAGCTCGCACTCCGCGGAATTCCAACGTATAAATGCAAGCAACAAAAAAGTCTCAACAGCAACAAAAAATCAAACAAAGTTATGTATGAGAAGAATGCATCAGTAGGAAGTGATCGAATTCCAAATATCCTGATAAATAATCTAAATGAAGAAGCGCTAACTATTCTATTAAAAATTCGAATCGAAATCTGCAAATTCCCTAGCAATGGAAACGATCTATAGTTATCCATATTCAGTAATCAGGAATGAAAACCAGATATAGGCAGCTACAGACCGATAGCCCACAACACCAACGTCTGCAAGATCCTTTAATAGGTAATTGCTAATATGTTGACTTGGTACCTCAGCGTAAATAATCTGTATTACGCTAAGCTATTTGCTTTCTTAAGGGATCATTCATCGTTGACCTTTAGCACATACCTCGATAACTACATAAAGAAAGCGGTCAACTAACATCAACATGTCTTGGCAGTCATGTTAGATATATGCAAGGCATCCGAAAAGACATGGAGATCAAGATTAAATAAACTAATAACATACGGACTAAGTGACAGCATCCTACAATGTACCAGAAATCTAATCGAGGACAGATATATTAAGGTCAGAATTGAGAATGGCCAGTCATAAATAAAGAATCGAGAACGGAATAAGCCAGTGCTCGAGCCTCAGCGTCATTCTGTTCCTGGTACTCATAAATTACATGGGTAGCATTAACAAACCCCCGATAGATACCTTGAAATTTTCAGATTATGTCATCTTGCTGACTAGAGGGAACAACATGAAGCTGCCCTCTGAATTTATGCAGGAGGCAATAAACAAGGCGACTCAGTGAGCTGAAAAAAGGGGGTTTAGTATTAATCCTTGCAATGAGCTTCTCAAGGAAATACGAGCAAATAAAGATACCAATAAAAATATATGGCAAACATATTGAATATGTTAAACAGTACAAGATTATGTCAATTTACAGGGACTCTAATTTACATTCAAGACTCACATCGAGCAACTAATCAAAGAAAGCAAAAATTACTCAAGTTACTAGCTGCTAAAAACTGGGGAGCAAAAATGGATTAATAGAGTCTCATCCGCAGGGCAATGATCAGATCATAAATAGAATATGGAGAACACATATAAGACAGCACAGAAAATGATGCTAAGATTAAACGATGCAATGAGATTGTTAACCGGATGTTATAAAACCACCTAAATACCGAGACTCACACTTGAGGCAAACGAAATCCCCATGAGACACAAAAAAAAGCTATTGAAATTAGATACGAGATCAAGGCACTACACTAAAGGATATATTGGGAAAAGAAGTAATGACTCTTCCAAAGACGGACCACAACACCACGGCAAGCATACCCCCATGGAAGCCTGATGAACTGCCAATTGAAATCTCCATGAGACACAGAAGAAAAGCTATTGCAATTAGATACGAGATCAGGGCATGAGAGGCATCGAACTCAATAATAAATTAAATAAACCATCACTCCCCGACATGCAGAAAAAGAACCACATAGTAACCTAACACCGTTTTATACTACACTAAAGGATATATTGCGAAAAGAAGTAATGACCCTTCCAAAGATGGACCACAACATTACGGCACATGGACACTTTACGAACTGCCAATTGATACATCGCTACATAAGCTTGAAGTAAGCAACCCACACATCACAAACTGGAACGCTGAAGTCAATCAGTGATTACAGAGATATAATATTCCAAGAGTCATTTATACCGATGCATCCAAAAAATCAAGTAAAATTGGTTGCGCTATATTTACGACAGGCACAGAAAAATCTATCGCTATAAACCATAATGCATCGATCAGTACAGCAGAATTATACGCCACCTTCATGGCGACGGAACTGTATCAGGAAAAAACCGCAGGCCAACAGCATCATCTTAGACTCCAAAGAAACAATGCACAGAATAACCAGTACGGTGTACAGAAATGGTTGCATAAATAGAATTAGAGAGAATATAGTGAAAATACACGGAGTCGGCAACCAGATCACTATAGCCTGGCTACCGACAGGACAGATCTAGCGAAGATGGAAGCTGATTATCAATGAATAACCCGTAACCTGCCATACTGCATCAGCAAGGACTGAAGAGTATCAACTGGCGGAAAAGTGGAATAGACCAGTCAAACCAGAAGAATGTGGAGTCATCCTCGAAAATGTAAGTAACATCAAATGAATATCGCTCCCTAAAGAAATATCTCGAAGGAAACAATTTGTTAAGGCCAGAATACGAACACTGCACTCCAGTTTCCCACACTCATGCTTGATTTCCAGATCTCAGCAGCCGGCATGCAGCCCATGCAAGGAGAACACAACAAATCCTCATGCCCCAAACTATCGACATAAGATCAATTATAGCCGCCCATTACATGATGAAGAATTGCAACTCACCAAACAGCAATAAACAACCTTACGAATTTTAAAATGAAAACTGATTTATATAAAGTAATTTAAATGTGCCAATATGCCAGGAGAATATTATATTTCACTATAATGTGAATAGAATTTCAAGTTTTATTTTAGTAACAAAGGTGTTTTAGGCGGTTGTTTCTAGAATGGTTTTATACATAAATATGTTCTCAAAATATGTTTTAGAAAGCCTTTATACGTACCGATTTTCTTACAACTTCACACATTCAGGCCCTCGTTTCCAAATCTCAGACGACATTCACGATCCCTAAATAGTTTCCGTAACACATCTAACGTTCTCTACATAACCGAGAATATATTTTCATTATATCCTCCCATTCCTTAAATTTAGAGTGAGCTGCAAAATGAACGATAGCCTCCACACCCGAGTAGACAGTAATTGGTAAATTTATTTGGGCAGGTGCTACAAGTGTGGACATTTCAGGTTGTGTTTTGGGGAAGAAATCATCAACACAGCCGATAAGTATTTGCTAGCTGCAGATCTCCGTGGAGTTGGCCTCATGAATCTCCCCTGCCTGCTCAAGTCAACTCTATTACCAAGGTACAAATTTGAATTACAATAATGTAAAATATTATACAGTTAGGATTGTTTATTTTGAATAATTCCCAGCACAAATACTACTATAAACCAGTTTAACGACTAATTTTCGAATTTCTGAACGTTTAGATTGAAACTTCCGATTACATCAACATAGGGTTTTATTCTCTAAAACTAAATAGAAGCTTCAGCTTCCATAGATATTTGTAAATACTTTGTTATGAGACATGACTTTGTACGCACTTATATTACTATGAAAATAAAATGTGTATTTTTTTTAACTCAAAACGAATCAAGAAAATTTTATCAATATTAACAACCGTTTTATTTGCTTATTACAGAAACGTTAAAAATATTTTTGATAACTCCGTTGTGATTTCTGCATTGTTAGAGACGTTTTGTTACTAAGGAAACGTTGCAGCTTTCATCAGTACACAGCTAACGTGGAGCAGAATGGTTCGGGCGGATTATCACCAGCAATCACCATAGAACTTATAACGTTATACAATCAAATGGACAATATTCGAGAAGAAATAAACCACAAATTTCATTTCGACAAAATCATATCGTCGGGTTAAATTTATACGCTCGAGGTACGGCGCCTTGATGTAAAAGCTTTAACCATTGATGACAATCAGATATCATATACTTATCTAATAATTTCTATGTGGTGTTGCGACGTCCAATTCATCTCGGCTGTTAAATAAAAATCATATTCTGCAGTTACATTGCTAATATCTACACGTGGCCACTGATAACTAAGAGAAACCAAGTAAGTCCACACTTGTAACATTTGTCCGTAACTTCATCATAGACTGTAAATTATCTCGAATTGTCTGTAATATTAGGTTTTAAATAGTTTCACATTCATATGTAATAATAGTGTCTGTTTATATTATATTCACTCCGGACTTCACGTAGCTATAAATTACATTGATTTACTGTGTACAAATCGAACTGTTTACATTATTCTGGGAAATATTTACCATTCTATTTTCTAATAATACAGCCCTGACACTTTAATATTCGTCAGGATTTCTCTACGAATTAGGGCTATTTACTTTATTAAGTGTTCGTAATATATATTGGTGGTGAATGCCTAGGAACATAGTAAAATGACTAATGATATAGCAGATGTCATTTGAGAGAAATTTTGTAATATTACCTGATTTTAAAGTGAAAAAAATGAATAACACTTTTTATTGTCTATCTACGACGTTAACATCCATGAATTTATCGATTAATTTATCACCTTATATACGTAAATAATGGTAATAGACTCAACCGTTAGAATGGATGCAGAATCAGTTATTAAACATATTAGTAATTGGAAAACGAGGTTGAATTCGTACCTTTTAATTTAAAATACGTTAATTAATATTAGAAGTATTAAATGTAATGTTATAGAATTTATCATTTGTGACTTAAGAGAATGTAAGAAACTTTTTATTGTCTATATCCAACGAAGTTTCTCATCTATGAAATTTACAGAATAATTTCTGAGCTTATAATAGTAATAGTTCTCAACCGTAATAATTTATAGGTGATAATAAACTAATAGATAGTGGATGCAGAATTCGTAATTAAAATGATTAGTAATTGGAAAACTAAGTTAAATTCATACCTTTTAATTTAAAATACGTTAATTAATATTCAAAGTATTATATATATAACAGTTCTGCTTCTACATACAAATTTTTTTACAATTGTTATTTACAATGGAACGCTTACATTCGTATGAAATAATGTCCGGAATACTTTGTCGTTTCTATTTCACTATCCATTTGGAAATATTCACATACAACAGTTGACGAAGATACGTCTTGAATCCACGAACCTGACTCTCAAGAACACGGACCACCGCAACCAGGGTGTTGGAAAAGCTTCGAAATAATCGTCATGAGAACAAAATGAATTCCGTAGATGATAGAAGCTTCACTCAGTTAAACCTCAATGAAATATCCATTAAAATTGCAAGAATGTTGATATGTGTGGCCCCTTCAGGTGGTGTGTGAACGAATTCTTCGAAAGCTTGATGATGTGAAAGAGGGCTGCTTACCTGTTTAGAATTATTGAAGAGAATAATTCGAAGACAAGTGACTTTTCTGTGATCCTGCAAGCTGCTGCTGGAAAAGCATCCGTGAATGACAACAACAAAATTTCAGTAATTGTCTTCACCACTGCGCTTTATCGTCATTTCTGCAGAGATTTCTACATAATTTGTTAAGTATTTGATTTTAATATGCTGATCAAATTAACAATTTACACTTGCATATGGAAATAAATTAGACAATTATTTAAATTATTACAGAAAACTATTTATTCATGAAGTTTCTTTACGGTCGCTCTGCATAATTCTTCATATGACGTACACAAATCGAAATACTTGAAGATCATGAAGATTTAAAAAGGAACCTATGTTAATACCAAACCATTACTTAGATTCCATGCTACACCAGAACGTCTAAATTAGCGTGTCATAATCCAGGCTACTAAAATGAGGTACGTCCACACTTGTAACATTTGTCTGTAACTTCATAGTTGATTATTAGTTGTTTTTTAACTTGTTTCAGCGATTTCATTTTAGTTATTTAAAACAATTAAATAGTAGGGGCATTCATTACGCATTTCAAGGACGCCACCATTGTTCTTCTGATAGGCATGTTTTCACGAGGGAACTGTCCATTCTCTCGTGTCTTCCGCCATCCTTTTTATGTTATATATTTTTTGCTCCCTTGATATCACCTATTACTGTGTGTCTCCTCATCTCTTGCCTCGTTTTTAATAGTCTTTTCATAGATACCGTTAGTAAGCACTCTTGTCTCACTACGTTCCCAATACAGTTATTCTCATATAATATGCAACGATCTTCTGTTCTCACCAATTTTTTTTACTAATTTTTTATTATATCAAAAGCTTTAAGCCTTTTATTTTATTTCATCAACCCTTTTTCTACGTTTCCATATAATAATTTCTATTATATACTTTCTTTGCTACTATGATGCGCGTTTCAACTCCGACTGGCGTGTCGCTGCAACCCTGATAATTAGTTGATATTCCTTTCCTGATATTTTCCTAATCTCTCTTTATCTATGTCTGTTTACTTCATTTACTCTTTGTTTTTGAAGTGGATATTTTCATGCCATATTCAGCACAAGCTTAATTTAAGATCAACCCCCGTGTCTTACTCCTTTTCCTATGTTGCTCAGGATCGTTCATTTCCAATTTAATAGTTTTTGATTTAAGTACGAATATTGTATTAGTCTTAGATCCTGCCTTTTCAAAATGTCCGTCAGTGTTTTTCATTGCGATTTGTCAATCTGTTTTTCTAAATTAATAAAAACTGCATATATTTCTCAACCTTCCTCAGTATATCTCAGCCACACTGTTCATAACACTGTTCTTCACCAACCTCTATCTCCAGTTATTCCATTTGGCTGCCGGGGAGATTAGACAAATAGTCCTGTACTCATCACAATTCATTTTAATTCTCTTTGTTTGAATGCGTATCATTTTCATTTCGAGAAATTGTACTGCCTTCTTCCGTCATGGATTTTGATTGGTATATGATCTTTTTATACACACATTCTACATTTATTCTTTTCACATCAACTCAATATCTCGTGTGTTTGCTCTGATAATGTACCATTACCTTCCTAGCAGACTTGTAAATTATTTCATACTTTCTATTTTTTCCACTTTCTGTAGTTTGACATTTTTTTTATTTCATCAATATTACGCTGGTTTTTCTGTTACACTTTTTATTTCATTATTCTGTGCCTTATAGCTCTTTTCTAATATTCCTCCACTATCTCCGTTTAGAGAATTAGTACAACATATTTTCCGTTATCCACTCTTTCTTTTTAATTCTTTGAACTCTTTAATTCCTAAGACTTCACTTGAAAATTCCTTGAGTCCTTTCCTACTTCGTATCCATTTTTCATTATCCTATTTCTTGAAAATGCTTTTATTTATTTTATCCATAAACTTCTCCTCCAATTTTGACGAATAACACACCTTGCGTTTTCTCTAATGAAATCTTACTTGCGTTTTAATTCTCCACAAAACCTTTCACAATTCTTGTTGTATTTCTCCCAGTACTAACTTATTGTCCAAAATTTTGTCTGCTCCTGGGTAAGCTTTAGCATTTTTTAGGCAATTGCAGTACCTCTTTTGCATCCTAATAAAGACTATCTGATACACTGGACACTTATGAATAACGTCTTATTATATGATTATCAAACATAGTTTTGCAAACCACTACGAAGTTAAAGTAGCTCAAAACATTCCATCAATCCTTCATACATTTCATTTTCTGAATAAATTATTATATGAGTTTATATTTCTACTCTGAAATTAAAGTAAAAATTTCATTATTATTTATTGCTATTTTTAGTCGAATCTCTAGCTCACGATATTAGCTACTTTGATCGATATTCGATTTCTTTGTTGGGGAACAAGCAAGTGAGAGTTTCCAGGTTTCCAAATCTCAGACGACATTCACGATCCCTAAATCATTTCCGTAAAACATCAAACGTTCTCTACATAACCTAAAATATCATTGTTCATTTTATCCTACTTGTTTAATGAAACAATCTTAATTTCCAGGTGGCGCTGCGACTTTCAATTCACGGCAGATGTTAAATGAAAAGTTTATCCTAATTCTATTCAGCAGTACATATAAATCATCTGCCTCACGAAGATCTACACGTGAACGCTGCTAACTATGAGAACCCAGGTAAGTCCACACTTGTAACATTTGTCCGTGACTTCCTCATAGACTGTAAATTATCTCGAACTGTCTTTAATATTAGGTTAAAAATATTTCCACATTGATATATAATAGTAGTATCTGTTTATATCATATTCACTGCGCACGTCTAATAGCTATAAATTACATTGGTTTACTGTGTAGAAGTAAAACTGTTTACATGATTCTGGGAAATTTTTACTTTTCTAATTGTAATTGTAATTGTAAATGAACACAGAATATATTAAAAAGTATTATGAGGGTTACTATTTTTGAATTTATCTACCCCACCCACCTCCAACAAAAATTTCGCGGTGCCTAATTTGTAAAAATAAACTTAGCGACATCCAATAACTTCGATTTGCTTTGAACCTCGGTTATTTTTGCGTTATTTTCTTAAAACACCCCTCCATCCCCAGGACTAAGCGTCCTGCCTTCTCATGCCGAAAGGTGTTGAAATTATACACAAACATCATTGGTAGAGATACTGTCAATTTCATTGGCCTATGACAAATATTTATTCCACACAAACATTAACCGTTTAACATGTTTGAAAATTTACACCCCTGCCAACCCCTCGTTGGGGCAGTTAAACGGTAAGTCTAATGTCATAAATAAATTAATTGACAACCATAACTCTGGTTACGACTCCAATCTCGATTATTTTTGGGTAATTTTTATTTTCTTCGACGCAACCCCTTCCCCTACGGGGACCTCTCTCCCAATGCTGTACGAAGTTGAAATAACACGCGAATAACATGTAGAGAAATTATATGAATCTTATAGTATATTTATTCATAATATATTGACTCGACGCAAAATTCAGCCCGTTAACTTATTTCAAAACTTCTTCCCTCCAACCACTTCTATCCAAACCCCCTCACCCCAGCCCACCCCCGCACGTTACCCAGATTGCCATGATTGAACTCAGCGACATCCATTATCTTTTATTTGACTAGTGTCTCGGTTGTTTACGCGTTATTTTAATGTAACCCCCACCACCCCACCCATAAGCATGCTTTCCCCTCATAACGCAAAGGGTTAAAATTTTACACACACAACATCGGTAGAAGTAATATAAACCTAATTAACTCTGAAAACTATTTATTCCATGCAAATATCGACCGTTTAACATTTTCGAAATATTTCAGCCCTGTCGACGTTTGGGTTTTAATAGCCTATAGAATGTTATTATTAAACTCAGCGACATCCTTAACTCTGGATTTGACTCTAAGTTCGGTTGCATTCGCGTTATTTTCTTGTAATGCCCGTCCACCCCCACCCTAAAGATGCTCCTTTCCCATGCTGTAAGGGGTTGAAATTATACTCTGATAAAGCGGTAGAAACACTATTAATATCTTTGACCACTAAAAATATTTATTCGACTCAAATACCGGTTGTCTTAAAATGTTAGAATATTTCAACTCCCACCCTGATCGTGCAGCCCTCTCACACTGAAAAAGGGTGAAATTTTACATCGATAGGAATACTATCAACGTCAATGGCCCTGTCATTTATTTATTCCTCGATAATATCGACGAATCAACATGTTTGAAAAATTCCACTCAGTCCATCCCCAGTCTTGCGGATTTAACGGCCAATTAAATGTCATAATCAACTTCAGTGACATTCGACTCCAATTTCGATTGCTTTTCCGTTATGTTTATGTAATGTTATTGCACTCCAACCCCCAATAGGAGCTCCCCTCCCTAACCCAAAAGGGGACGAAATTATGCACGGAAAACATATACAGAAATTTTATTAATTTCATTGATTCCGAAATATATTTATGCGAAGCAAAAAACTGCCGGTAAACATGTTTTTAGATTTCGAACCCTCGCCGACAACCGCCCAACTCCTCACAACCCTCGCGAATTTGAGTAGATTGTCATAAATACACGCAGCGACATCCATTACCTTAGATTTGACTCGAATCTCGGTTGTTTTCTAGTTATTCTTGTAAGTTCCCTCCACCTCCATCCCCAACCATGCTCACCCCTCGTGCCGCAAGAAGGGTTTAAACTTTACATACATAACATGGGTTGAAATTCTCAAAATCTAATTAACCCTGAAAAATATTAATTCAACTCTAATATGAGTCGTGATTTCTTGTCTCAATAATTCCACCGCCGTCCACCTTCATACCTCGGAGTTATATGTGATATTTAATGTCATAATTAAACTGAGCGACATTCATAATCTTGTATTTGACTCTAATCTCGGTTTTATTCGCGTTATTTACTTGTAACAACGGTCCACCACCAACCCCTGCGGTGAGCTCCCTTCCAATCCCGAAAGGTATTCAAATTGAACACGGAGAACGAATCGTGAAATTTATTTAATCTCATTGTTCCAGAAATATATTTATTCGGAGCTTTACTTATTTCAAAATATTTACTCTAACCCACCTCCGCCTAACTTCTCCCACACCCGCGGGTTCCTCAGATTGTCATAAATAAACTCAGGGACATCCATTACATTTGATTTTAATCGAATTTCGGTTGTATTAGCGTTCTTTTCCAATAACTCGCCTCCACAGCCACCCGAAAGCCGACTCCCACTCATGTCGCTAGAGGTTGAAATTTTAAAAACATAAAATGGGAAGAAATACTAAAAATCTAATTAACCCTGAAAATTATTCATTCCACGCAAATATGCCAGTATAACATGTTTGGAAATTTCCATTCGCGGTCCCTCTGGGGTTACATTGCCAATTAAATATCATAATTTAAGTCTGCGACATCCAGAACCTTGAATTTGACTACAATATCGGTTGTATTCGCGTTATTTTATCGTAGTTTTTTATACCCCCGCCCTTAAGGGTGCTCTACTGCTAAGCCCGAAAGGTTATTGAAATTATACTCAGTGATTTGAATCCAATCTCGATTGTGTTTTGTGTTACGTATATATAAATACAACTCCACCCCCTCCCTTAAGGGTGATCCACTCCAAATCCTGAAATAATTTTTTAATACTATTATTATTTATAGGATATTAGTAAACATATGATTTGTTTTGGTAAACGTCTTCACCACTACAGTACATTTCAATAAAATTAGTTAAGTATTTGCTTTCAAATTCCTAAAAAGCATTATCCTTGACATAATTATATATTTACCTTTTTAGCTCACTCTTAAACACGTCTGAAATATTTTAGGGGAAATCAATGTTACTGGAAACGAAAGAAGTTCAACAAATCCACCAAAGGAACATGAGTACCAGCAGGACCTAGTCACAATCTAACGTCAGAGTACAATTGAAATAAGAAGAACCATTATTCACAGGATATTGAATGCAGTTCATAGATACTCCATAGAAACAACCTAGAACGAAAAGACTTAAAAGAGATATTTATTATAGAAAATATAGCTTTAATCGATAAAATTGGAAACAACTCGAACAAAAGAAGCTGAATATAGACATGGAAATGTTGGTCATGCAATTAAAGTGAACAGATCTTAAGATATTAAGGACATCATAAAAACAGTAACAAAATCCATAAGAGAGATTCGTTGAAGCACGACAAAAGAAATCACAAGGTATTCCATCAGTCCACAGCAAACGTCGAGCAGAAATGTTCGGCCAGATTCACACCAGCAATCACTACAGAATTTGTAACTCTTTGCAATTAAATGAACACATAGTTGAGAAGAAATAAGCCATATGTTTCATTTCGAAGAAATCATCGTCATACAAAATTACATGCTGCAGGTACGACGCCTTGATGTAAAAGGTTTAATCATTCATGATAATCAGACAGAAAACTTATTTATCTTAATTTACAGGTGGCGCTACGACTTTCAATTAATGGCAGATATTGAATGGAAAAGTTTAACCACATTCAATTCAGCTGTACATAAAAATCATCTACATCGCTAAGATCTACACGTGGCCACTGATGACTATGAGAAAGCAGGTAAGTCCACACTTGTAACATTTGTCCGTAATTTCATCATAGTCTGTAAATTATCTCGAATTGTCCGTAATATTAGGTTTTATATAGTATCACATTGATATATAATAGTAGTGTCTGTTTATATTATATTCACTTCGCACGTCAAATAATTGACTTCTTTATCTGTTTTAAAACCTCCGACTACTTTACGAAATCTTCAGTACTGCACGAACTTTCGTCAGATCACCTCCCTTATGTCGCCCATCTTAATCTTACTCTAATTCCACTCGCTTCTCCGAATATAAATAGCCACTTCATAAATTGGCAAGCACAATAGATCTAGTATTCATAAACGATGGCATGAAACATATAAGCCAGTCAGTACTATCAAATATACCAATAAGAAAACACCTACCAGTGGAAACTATCCTACAAACGAAGGCACCACATAGAAATGCAGCAGCACAAAACAGATTGAAACTAACGAGAAAATTGGACATATCGAAACTACAAGAGTCTGACGCACATACTATAATGCAACAGATTAAAACTACCAATATAAATGAGACGCTGGGAAAAACGGAAACATGCATAAGAAACGCCGCACAGAAAATACTACCAAAACAGAGGAAAGCAAAGCCATGGTTCAATGCCGAGTGCTATGCAAAAAGAAGAGAAACCATAGCTGCGCTACATGACGTTAGAAGAAAAACAGATGAAGGAAATGTAAAGAAATACGCTGAAAAAAGAAGGAATACAAACAAATGATAACACAGGCAAAAGAACATTACCAATTGGAGGAATAAAAAGCACTAATACGAGAAACAGAGAGAGACCCCTTCCTGGCACTCAGCCCTACACAATCACGATTTCCAAGAAACATCGCAATACAAACATGGGCTCAACACTTCAGCATAGTGCTACAAAACAGAGACACCACACCAAGCTATAACAGCGACACCTGAATATATAAAGCCCATCACAAGCAGAGAGGTTGCAGCGGCCGTACATGATGCAAAATATAGGAATGCCGCCGGCCCTGACAATATATACAACGAACATTTGAAGCAAGCAGTGGTATTCTTCAAAGAGATATGGGCTACGCTAATGACGAAATGTCTGGAAAACGGACACATCCCGGGCAGTTGGCGAAAATCCCGAATAAAGATACTATGCAAAGGGAAAGAGAACACAGAAGACCCAAACTGTTATAGGGGAACAGCCCTACAGAGCACACTTTACAAAATATTCACAAAGATATTGACAGCAAGACTCACGGAGGAAGTGGAGGACAAAATACCGGAACTACAATTTGGTTTCAGAAGAGGTAGATCTACCATACAAGCAATATCGTGCCTCATAAAAGACATTGATGAAGCACTGAGACACTACAGGGGGAAGCTATATGCGGTCTTCATTGATTATACAAAAGCTTTTGACTTTCTCAACAGACGACTAACACTAAACAAGCTGGAATCAATGATTGGAAAAGAACATTACCTGACGATAATAATCTCAAACATCTTGCATGAGAACCAAGTAGAAATATATGACAGCATATCAGTATCGGACCCAATAATACAGACAAACGGGGTACTACAAGGTGACCCCCTAAGCCCGTTATTGTTTAATATTGCGACTGCACATATAGCCGAATCACTACCAACAGAAAACACGCGTCTCTTTGTGTATGCAGATGACATGGTCATCACAGCAACCTCCAGACAAGATCTACAAGAGCCCTTAAACAATCTGACGAACTGGGCACAAGAAAATGAACTAGAAATAAACCTTCAAAAGACAGCAGCAATGATATTCAGCAAAGGTGGCAGACACAGCACGAAAGACACTTTATACCTCGACAACAGACCAATAAGTGTTACAAACAACTTTAAGTACCTTGGGATAACATTACGTCCGACAGGAAGCACATTCACACTACACGTGAAAGAAAAAGTAATCGCAGCTAATAGAGCAATGCAAGATATTCGGATGATACGACAACTCTCCATAGACACGGCCATCTCCATCTACAAAGCAAAAGTCACCCCAATAGTCACATACGGTTTGGAATGAATATGGGAGAAACTAAATAGAAAAAACCTGAAAGATATTGAAAAGATAAAGGCAACTTTTCTGAAAAAGATACTGTGTGTCTCAAAATATACGCCATCACGAAATGCATATGAACTCACAAGGGAACCTTTCTACTTAGAAGACCTACGCTATACAACAGGGTTAACTTTGCCATTTACACCTGCATATCAACACGTGATCCAAGAACTAAAGAAAAGAAGAACCAGATATGGGACGATTTCTACAGTACCACCGCCATGATGACAAACGAATGGAGGAGAGCATCATACGAACTACGACACACGGTAACCCGTTTCGCCGTGCACGCTTTTCACCACAAGATTTGTAAATCAAAAAGATTTCATCATCAGATGTGAATTGTGTTTGTGAATTATGTGAAATGGTGTGTGACAGATATCACGCATATTGGTGTTCCAGAAGATCTATCTAAATGACAGAATTTTGTTGAGAGTGACCCAAATTACTTTACACATTGTGTGAAATTTCTTATATTATTATAAATTGGCAACGTTACTCTTCTCTAATTAACCCACATATAAATTTACAAACTCTTCTCAAATCTCCTTCCGATATTGACACAGCTCTTGACAACTTGCAAACAACCATCCTTTCTTCTGCATCAGATTTCCGCTTACCACCCACAATTAAAAAACGTTGTTAAACCCTATCATAAAAGACCTTCTGCACACAAAAAAATATTCCCGTAAAAGATGGATTGCATCTTAACACTATTTCCCGACAGCTCAAACTAGCATTAAAAGACATCTTCGACGCAAACTGCTTTAATCATCTCAAACAACTGAATTTCTCCGACTACTCCATATGGAGAAAAACCAAAACCCTAACCAAACCTCATTGTGATATCCCTCCTCTCAAACATCAAAACCAATGGTATACCTCTCCAGCCCATAAAGCTAATCTATTCGCAAACATTCTTACATCCCAATTCTCTCCAAACCAAACAATTAACTTTTACCACAATAACAAGATAAATAACACTCTCCTCCAACCTCTTCAACTGTCACCTCTAACAAAACTATTTAGTCCTCCCATAGTCCGCTCCTTAGGAAAGAATTAACCCACCTCATTCCTTCTGTCCAATACGGCTTTAGGCCAAAAAACACTCTTGCACCCATCAACTCTACTCAGTGACATCCTACATCAATAATTCCTTGGACACCAATAACTCGTGCATTGGTGCCTTTGTAGATGCAGAAAAAACTTTTAATAAAGTACACCACCAATCTCTACTTTCCAAAATCAAAGACCCACTTAATGATTCCCTCTTCAGAATCCTTCTAATTATCTTACTAACCGCTCCTTCTCTGTCAAATTTAACAATACCATTTCAAATTCCTACCCTATTTTCTCCGGCGTTCCCCAAGGCCCTTTTCTCTTCAACATCTATTTTCACGACATACCTCAAAACCTATCTACTTAAACAATACTTTTTGCAGATGACCTTGCCATACCCCTTTAAACATCCTCTCTAGACTCAGGCTCCAAAAAACTACAAATCGCCCTCAATGATATTGAAAGCTGGGCTTGAAAGTGGAGAATCAAAATAAATCTTACCAAATCCACAATCATTCCCTTCACCCTTAAAGCCAAACATTCCCTCCACCACTCCTTCTTTCTCAATGGCACCAAAATACCTATTCAACAAACTACAACATACCTAGGCGTTATCCTTGATTCCAAATTATCATGGAAACCTCACATAGCCCACATTACCTACAGAATCAGCAACAAAATAAAACAACTCTTTCCACTTATAAACAGAAAATCTCCAATATCCCTTAGCACCAAAAGTCTCCTTTATCTATCCGTAATCCGCCCCATATGGTCGTACTCATGTGCCATATGGGGATGCACTGCCTATTCCCACTCCAACAAAATACAAACCAAACAAAACAAAATTCTCCGTTTAATATCAAATTCCCCTTGGTACCTTCGCAACTCAGTTATCATAAAAGACCGTGAAATTCCCCTAATCCTTGCCATAATTCAGAAATCTACCATGTCCTTAATAAATTGCTCTATCAACCATACAAACCCCACCATTGAGCTATTCTACAGTAACCCACCCCCTCCTACACAATATCGCAGACTAAAACGTAAACTTTCAATTTACATCATCCTCCCCCTAAATCACTCTGGCATTACCTAACTCTAGCCTTCCTTCCAACTGGCACTACCATACTCCCTATAATATCCGCTCTTCCCATCTGCCCCATAACATCCTTAACGCCTCAAACATGTAGTTTCCCAATGACCAGATTGATCGCTAACATCATGCCGGTTATATGTTATAGGTTATATATTATAGGTTATATGTTATTATGCGGTAAACAAGTTAATCTGATTCTCACGTCTCTAACTTTCTAGTCCCGAAAATTCATAAGTTTCTCTTACTTAATTTTTTTATTTATCTCTGTACCGATATTTCCAGAGAAAAGCCAAATTATCAGAAAATGAATATCAATATTTTAATATGATTTTATTCCTATGCTGATATAGAAATAAAGAAACATAAATGATATTCTGAAAGGTTTTTCTTCTTCTACAGGGTAGAAGGGACATGAAAGTTATTGAATAAGGAAACTAACGTTTTTCGGGTACAAAGTAAATATATCCAACGAGGGCCTTACGTGAAGAAACTTTTCATTATTTTTGTGTGTTTACATGCAAAAATATAATAAATATTCGCAAGCATAGGACACACAATTAGCAAAGTGGTATAAATCGAAACGCATAGAATAAATAAACAATTCTCCGTATTTTATTATAATTAATATTGGAGTCTGAGGATTGATGAATTAAAAGTTACATCTCTAGTTTTATTGCAATTGAACGCAGAATATTCAGAAGAAATAACGGAATAAATAAATGATTGTTTTAATAAATTACAATCATATATCATATTAATAACTGGGTATTTTTAATATTCGGATAATTTAATAAGTTCATTAAAATCCTTTTTTTAAGGCAACAGGATTCATGAGGGTAATCCACTTTGGGAAACTCCCCTTTAATAGCATAGGAAGGGATTAAATTGAAGCTTTCATCCTTCCCTCATTTATTATTTTTATTTACAAATGTTACCACTTCATCGTCACCAGAGACCACTGCGTCACGCACCAACCAAACTTACCAACAGAACAAAATCCCAAAATTAAGTATCCTAGAACTAATTATATATTTCCCTTAACAACGCACTTCTAAACATGTAAAACATAATTTAGGGGAATTCAAAGTTACTGGCAAAGAAAGAATTTATACAAATCCATTAAAAGGTAACATGAATACCAGCTGGACCGAGTCATGATCTAACGTCTGAAAAACCATTACTCACAGAAGCTTGAAAGTAAGATCCGAGAAAATACTCTCAAAAAGTACGCTGCCATAGAAATTACCTATACAAATACGGAAAAGAAATAAAATTGACATAAACTCGAACAATAGAATATACACATTTAAATGTTGGTCCTGCAATAAAAGTTTTAAATCTAGTGGAATCGCATAAACGAACAAGAGCATCGAACAATCTGCCAGATGGGCCCGGAGAAGTGGGACACAGAGATTGTGTGATTGGACTATAGGCAGGGCAAAATTCCGGCAGAAGTTGCAACGCTTAACGAGAATATCTGCCAAACATAGATATGCATTTAAAATCCCAACACATACCGTGTACGTCTCTCCAAATCGCGACAAACCAAACCTAGCATAATCTCCGGAACCGAAACTATCATTTTTCCTACATAGAGAAAATTCCCATGCGAATAGATTCCCATTCTTCCTCAACCTCGTATCCCGGGATTCACCTAAACCGATGTCAGTCTAAAAGCAAACTCCGAAAACGCGTCGATAACTATTTCACCTAATTAAATGCTAAGGATAATTTAACAAGTTCATTAAAATCTTTTTTTTTAGAGCAACAGCCTTCATGACGGTAATCCACTTTGGGCAACAACTAACCTTTAATAGCATAGGAAGGGATTTGAAAGGAAGGATGTGGAAGGGTAGAGAAAAGTAGCCTTTAAACAAGACATTCCCGAACTTTAAACAAGAAGATATATTATTAAATTTAAATTTAAATTTATTTTGTTTATGATAAGTGCGTTTCCAAATCTCAGACGACATTCACGATCCCTAAATAGTTTCCGTAACACATCTAACGTTCTCTACATAACCGAGAATATCATCTTTTCATTATATCCTCCCATTCCTTAAATTTAGAGTGAGCTGCAAAATGAACGATAGCCTCCACACCCGAGTAGACAGTAATTGGTAATTTTATTTGGTCAGATGCTACAAGTGTGGACATTTCAGGTTGTGTTTTGGGGAAGAAATCATCAACACAGCCGATAAGTATTTGCTAACTGCAGATCTCCGTGGAGTTGGCCTCATGAATCTCCCCTGCCTGCTCAAGTCAACTCTATTGCCAAGGTACAAATTTGAACTACAATAATGTAAAATATTATACGGTTTGGATTGTTTATTTTGTATAATTCCCAGCACAAATACTACTATAAACCAGTTTAACGACTAATTTTCGAATTTCTGAACGTTTTGATTGAAAATTCCGATTACATCAACATAGGATTTTATTCTCTAAAACTAAATAGAAGCTTCAGCTTCCATAGATATTTGTAAATACTTTGTTATGAGACATGACTTAGTCTTAAGTACGCACTTATATTACTATGAAAATAAAATGTGTATTTTTTTAACTCAAAACGAATCAAGAAAATTGTATCAATATTAACAACAGTTTTATTTTCTAATTACAGAAACGTTAAAAATATTATTGATAACTCCGTTGTGATTTCTGCATTGTTAGAGACGTTTTGTTACTAAGGAAACGTTGCAGCTTTCATCAGTCCACAGCTAACGTGGAGCAGAAAGGTTCGGGCGGATTATCACCAGCAATCACCATAGAACTTATAACGTTATACAATCAAATGAACAATATTCGAGAAGAAATAAACCACAAATTTCATTTCGACAAAATCACATCGTGTTAAATTTATACGCTCGAGGTTCGGCTCCTTGATGTAAAAGCTTTAACCATTGATGACAATCAGATATCATATACTTATCTAATAATTTCTAGGTGGTGTTGCGACGTCCAATTCATCTCGGCTGTTAAATAAAAATCATATTCTGCAGTTACATTGCTAATATCTACACGTGGCCACTGATAACTAAGAGAAACCAAGTAAGTCCACACTTGTAACATTTGTCCGTAACTTTATCATAGACTGTAAATTATCTCGAATTGTCTGTAATATTAGGTTTTAAATAGTTTCACATTCATATGTAATAATAGTGTCTGTTTATATTATATTCACTCCGGACTTCACGTAGCTATAAATTACATTGATTTACTGTGTACAAATCGAACTGTTTACATTATTCTGGGAAATATTTACCATTCTATTTTCTAATAATACAGCCCTGACACTTTAATATTCGTCAGGATTTCTCTACGAATTAGGGCTATTTACTTTATTAAGTGTTCGTAATATATATTGGTGGTGAATGCCTAGGAATATAGTAAAATGACTAATAATATAGCAGATGTCATTTGAGAGCAATTTTGTACGATTACCTGATTTTGGAGTGAAAAAAATGAATAAAACTTTTATTGTCTATATCTACGACGTTAACATCCATGAATTTATCGAATAATTTATCACCTTATATACGTAAATAATGGTAATAGACTCAACCGTTAGAATGGATGCAGAATCAGTTATTAAACATATTAGTAATTTGAAAACGAGAATGAATTCATACCTTTTAATTTAAAATACGATAATTAATATTCGAAGTATTATATATAACAGTTCTGCTTCTACATACAAATTTTTTTACAATTGTTATTTACAATGGAACGCTTACATTCGTATGAAATAATGTCCGGAATACTTTGTCGTTTCTATTTCACTATCCATTTGGAAATATTCACATACAACAGTTGACGAAGATACGTCTTGAATCCACGAACCTGACTCTCAAGAACACGGACCACCGCAACCAGGGTGTTGGAAAAGCTTCGAAATAATCGTCATGAGAACAAAATGAATTCCGTAGATGATAGAAGCTTCACTCAGTTAAACCTCAATGAAATATCCATTAAAATTGCAGTAATGTTGATATGTGTGGCCCCTTCAGGTGGTGTGTGAACGAATTCTTCGAAAGCTTGATGATGTGAAAGAGGGCTGCTTACCTGTTTAGAATTATTGAAGAGAATAATTCGAAGACAAGTGACTTTTCTGTGATCCTGCAGGCTGTTGCTGGAAAAGCAGCCGTGAATGACAACAAAACAATTTCAGTAATTGTCTTCACCACTGCGCTTTATCGTCATTTCTGCAGAGATTTCTACATAATTTGTTAAGTATTAGATTTTAATATGCTGATAAAATTAACAATTTACACTTGCATATGGAAATAATTTAGACAATTATTTAAATTATTGCAGAAAACTATTTATTCATGAAGTTTCTTTACAGTCGCTCTGCATAATTCTTCATATGACGTACACAAATCGAAATACTTGAAGATCATGAAGATTTAAAAAGGAACCTATGTTAATACCAAACCATTACTTAGATTCCATGCTACACCAGAACGTCTAAATTAGCGTGTCATAATCCAGGCTACTAAAATGAGGTACGTCCACACTTGTAACATTTGTCTGTAACTTCATAGTTGATTATTAGTAGTTTTTTAACTTGTTTCAGCGATTTCATTTGAATTATTTAGATCGATTAAATAGTAGGGGCATTCATTACGCATTTCACTGTCGCCACTATTGTTCTTCTGATAGGCATGTTTTTACGAGGGAACTGTCCATTCTCTCGTGTCTTCCGCCATCCTTTTCATGTTATATATTTTTTGCTCCCTTGATATCACCTATTACTGTGTGTCTCCTCATCTCTTGCCTCGTTTTTAATAGTCTTTTCATAGATACCGTTAGTAAGCACTCTTGTCTCACTACGTTCCCAATACAGTTATTCTCTTATAATATGTAACGATCTTCTGTTCTCACCAATCCTTTTTACTAATTTTTTATTATATCAAAAGCTTTAAGCCTTTTATTTTATTTCATCAACCCTTTTTCTACATTTCCACATAATAATTTCTATTATATATATTCTTTGCTACTATGATGCGCGTTTCAACTCCGACTGGCGTGTCGCTGCAACCCTGATATTTAGTTGATATTCCTTTCCTGATATTTTCCTAATCTCTCTTTATCTATGTCTGTTTACCTCATTTACTCTTTGTTTTTGAAGTGGATATTCTCATGCCATATTCAGCACAAGCTTAATTTAAGATCAACCCCCGTGTCTTACTCCTTTTCCTATGTTGCTCAGGATCGTTCATTTCCAATTTAATCGTTTTTGATTTAAGTACGAATATTGTATTAGTCTTAGATCCTGCCTTTTCAAAATGTCCGTCAGTGTTTTTCATTGCGATTTGTCAATCTGTTTTTCTAAATTAATAAAAACTGCATATATTTCTCAACCTTCCTCAGTATATCTCTGCCACACTGTTCATAACACTGTTCTTCACCAACCTCTATCTCCAGTTATTCCATTTGGCACTCTCAGAAGTATTTTGGCTGCCGGGGAGATTAGACAAATAGTCCTGTACTCATCAATATTCATTTTAATTCTCTTTCTTTGAATGCGTATCATTTTCATTTCGAGAAATTGTACTGCCTTCTTCCGTCATGGATTTTGATTGGTATATGATCTTTTTTATACACACATTCTACATTTATTCTTTTCACATCAACTCAATATCTCGTGTGTTTCCTCTGATAATGTACCATTATCAGTACTATTTCTAGTTCTTTTGCTTACTAAAATTGTATATTATTTCATACTTTCTATTTTTTCCAGTTTCTGTATTTTGTCATTTTTTTTATTTCATCAATATTACGCTGGTTTTTCTGTTACACTTTTTATTTCATTATTCAGTGCCTTATAGCTCTTTTCTAATATTCCTCCACTATCTCCGTTTAGAGAATTAGTACAACATATTTTCCGTTATCCACTCTTTCTTTTTAATTCTTTGAACTCTTTAATTCCTAAGACTTCACTTGAAAATTCCTTGAGTCCTTTCCTACTTCGTATCCATTTTTCATTATCCTATTTCTTGAAAATGCTTTTATTCATTTTCTCCTCCAATTTTGACGACTAACACACCTTGCGTTTCATCAAACGTAATCATACTTGCGTTTTAATTCTCCACAAAACCTTTCACAATCCTGTGTTTATTTCTCCCAGTACTAACTTATTGTCCAAAATTTTGTCTGCTCCTGGGTAAGCTTAAGCATTTATTAGGCAATTGCAGTACCTCTTATGCATCCTAATAAAGACTATCTGATACACTGGACACTTATGAATAACGTCTTATTACATGATTATCAAACATAGTATTGCAAACCACTACGAAGTTAAAGTAGCTCAAAACATTCCATCAATCCTTCATACATTTCATTTTCTGAATAAATTTATTATCTGAGTTTATATTTCTACTCTGAAATTAAAGTAAAACTTTCATTATTATTTATTCCTATTTTTTGTCGAATCTCAAGCTCACGATATTAGCTACTTTGATCGATATTCGATTTCTTTGTTGGGGAACAAGCAAGTGAGAGTTTCCAGGTTTCCAAATCTCAGACGACATTCACGATCCCCAAATCATTTCCGTAAAACATCAAACGTTCTCTACATAACCTAAAATATCATTGTTCATTTTATCCTACTTTTTTAATGAAACAATCTTAATTTCCAGGTGGCGCTGCGACTTTCAATTCCTGGCAGATGTTAAATGAAAAGTTTATCCTAATTCTATTCAGCAGTACATATAAATCATCTACCTCACGAAGATCTACACGTGAACGCTGATAACTATGAGAACCCAGGTAAGTCCACACTTGTAACATTTGTCCGTAACTTCATCATAGACTGTAAATTATCTCGAACTGTCCTTAAAATTAGGTTAAAAATAGTTCCACATTGATATATAATAGTACTATCTGTTTATATCGTATTCACCGCGCACGTCTAATAGCTATAAATTACATTGGTTTACTGTGTAGAAGTAAAACTGTTTACATGATTCTGGGAAATTTTTACTTTTCTAATTGTAATTGTAATTGAACACAGAATATATTAAAAAGTATTATGAGGGTTACTATTTTTGAATTTATCTACCCCACCCACCTCCAACAAAAATTTCGCGGTGCCTAATTTGTAAAAATAAACTTAGCGACATCCAATAACTTCGATTTGCTTTGAATCTCGGTTATTTTTGCGTTATTTTCTTAAAACACCCCTCCATCCCCAGGACTAAGCGTCCTGCCTTCTCATGCCGAAAGGTGTTGAAATTATACACAAACATCATTGGTAGAGATACTGTCAATTTCATTGGCCTATGACAAATATATCTCATTTTACAGCGCTGTCACTTTAATATTTGTTAGTATTTCCCCAACCGTGGGGACTAAACTGTAATTTTAATATAATTAATCTTAGCGACATCCGTAATCATGATTTAGGCTCCAATCTAGGTATTTTGCGCTATTTTTATGAAATTCAGCTCCACTCACCCCACCATTATTCTCTCATCCGAAGCCAATAGGGGTTGTAATTGAACACAGAATATATTAAAAAGTATTATGAGGGTTTTTTTTTGAAAGTATCTACCCCACCCACCTCCAACAAAAATTTCGCGGTGCCTAATTTGTAAAAATAAACTTAGCGACATCCAATAACTTCGATTTGCTTTGAATCTCGGTTATTTTTGCGTTATTTTCTTAAAACACCCCTCCATCCCCAGGACTAAGCGTCCTGCCTTCTCATGCCGAAAGGTGTTGAAATTATACACAAACATCATTGGTAGAGATACTGTCAATTTCATTGGCCTATGACAAATATTTATTCCACACAAACATTAACCGTTTAACATGTTTGAAAATTTACACCCCTGCCAACCCCTTGTTGGGGCAGTTAAACGGTAAGTCTAATGTCATAAATAAATTAATTGACAACCATAACTCTGGTTACGACTCCAATCTCGATTATTTTTGGGTAATTTTTATTTTCTTCGACTCAATCCCTTCCCTTACGGGGACCTCTCCCCCAGTGCTGTACGAAGTTGAAATAACACGCGAATAACATGTAGAGAAATTATATGAATCTTATAGTATATTTATTCATAATATATTTACTCGACGCAAGATTCAGCCCGTTAACTTATTTTAAAACTTCTTCCCTCCACCCACTTCTATCCAAACCCTCCCACCCCAGCCCACCCCCGCACGTTACCCAGATTGTCATGATTGAACTCAGCGACATCCATTATCTTTTATTTGACTAGAGTCTCGGTTGTTTACGCGTTATTTTATTGTAACCCCCACCACCCCACCCATAAGCATGCTTTCCCCTTTATAACGCAAAGGGTTAAAATTTTACACACACAACATCGGTAGAAGTAATATAAACCTAATTAACTCTGAAAACTATTTATTCCATGCAAATATCGACCGTTTAACATGTTCGAAATATTTCAGCCCCGTCGACGTTTGGGTTTTAATAGCCTATAGAATGTTATTATTAAACTCAGCGACATCCTTAACTCTGGATTTGACTCTAAGTTCGGTTGCATTCGCGTTATTTTCTTGTAATGCCCGTCCACCCCCACCCTAAAGATGCTCCTTTCCCATGCTGTAAGGGGTTGAAATTATACTCTGATAAAATGGTAGAAACACTATTAATATCTTTGACCACTAAAAATATTTATTCGACTCAAATATCGGTTGTTTTAAAATGTTAGAATATTTCAAATCCCACCCTGATCGTGCACCCCTCTCACACTGAAAAAGGGTTAAATTTTACATCGATAGGAATACTATCAACGTCAATGGCCCTGTCATTTATTTATTCCTCGATAATATCGACGAATCAACATGTTTGAAAAATTCCACTTAGTCCATCCCCAGTCTTGCGGATTTAACGGCCAATTAAATGTCATAATCAAAATCAGTGACATTCGACTCCAATCTCGATTGCTTTTCCGTTATGTTTATGTAATGTTATTGCACTCCAACCCCCAATAGGAGCTCCCCTCCCTAACCCAAAAGGGGACGAAATTATGCACGGAAAACATATACAGAAATTTTATTAATTTCATTGATTCCGAAATATATTTATGCGAAGCAAAAAACTGCCGGTCAACATGTTTATAGATTTCGAACCCTCGCCGACCACCGCCCAACTCCTCCCAACCCTCGCGAAATTGAGGAGATTGCCATAAATACACGCAGCGACATCCATTACCTTACATTTGACACGAATCTCGGTTGTTTTCTAGTTATTCTTGTAAGTTCCCTCCATTTCCATCCCCAACCATGCTCACCCCTCGTGCCGCAAGAAGGGTTTAAACTTTACATACATAACATGGGTTGAAATTCTGAAAATCTAATTAACCCTGAAAAAGATTGTTTCAACACTAATATGAGTCGTGATTTCTTGTCTCAATAATTCCACCGCCGTCCACCTTCATACCTTGGAGTTATATGTGAAATTAAATGTCATAATTAAACTCAGCGACATTCATAATCCTGTATTTGTCTCTAATCTCGGTTTTATTCGCGTTATTTATTTGTAACAACGGTCCACCACCAACCCCTGCGGTGAGCTCCCTTTAATCCCGTAAGGGGTTCAAATTGAACACGGAGAACGAATCGTGAAATTTATTTAATCTCATTGTTCCAGAAATATATTTATTCGGAGCTTTACTTATTTCAAAATATTTACTCTAACCCACTTCCGCCTAACTTCTCCCACAACCGCGGGTTCCTCAGATTGTCATAAATAAACTCAGTGACATCCATTACATTTGATTTTAATCGAATTTCGGTTGTATTAGCGTTCTTTTCCAATAACTCGCCTCAACAGCCACCCGAAAGCCTACTCCCACTCATGTCGCTAGAGGTTGAAATTTTACAAACATAAAATGGGAAGAAATACTAAAAATCTAATTAACCCTGAAAAATATTCATTCCACGCAAATATGCCAGTATATCATGTTTGGAAATTTCCATTCCCGTACCCTCTGGTGTTACATTGCCAATTAAATATCATAATTTAAGTCTGCGAAATCCAGAATCTTGGATTTGACTACAATCTCGGTTGTATTCCCGTTATTTTATCGTAGCTTTTTATACCCCCGCCCTTAAGGATGCTCTACTGCTAAGACCGAAAGGTTATTGAAATTATACTCAGAAAATATGTAGAGAAATTTTAAGAATCTCATTGATCCAGAAAAATATGAAGTCGTCGAAAAATTCGGTAGATTAACATGTTTAATAATTTCCAACCCCAACCACCCCCGTCCCTGGGAGGTTAATTGCTAGTTGAATGTCATAATTTAACCCAGCTTTATCCATAACTTTTGGTTTGACTCCAGTCTCGGGTGTATTCGAGTTATTTATTGTAACGCCCCTCCATCCTACAACGAAGGGTGGTACTTTCCCCTGTTATAAAACGTTGAAATTTTACTCACATACATTGGTACAAACAGTATTAATTACTTTTACCCTGAAAATAATTATCCGACTCAATAATTAGCCGTGTTAGGATTTATGAAAATTTCCACCCCTAACCACTTCTGTTTGGGGGATTTAAACGTAAATTTATATATCATAATTAAACTCACTGACAACCATAACCCTGGATTTGAATCCAATCTCGATTGTGTTTTGCGTTATGTATATATAGATACAACTCTACCCCCTCCCTTAAGGGTGATCCACTCCAAATCCCGAAAGAGGTTAATATTATATACATGGAACATATAGAGAAATTTTAAGAATCCCAGTGAAACAGTAAAATATTTATACGACGCAAATATAAGCTGTTTAACATGTTTGAAAATTACAACCCCGGTCCACCCCCTTTTGAGGGAAATAAAATGTAAGTTTAATGTCATAATTAAACACAGTGACAAATATAATCTCGGATTCGACTCCAAACTCAAATGTGTTTGCGTATTTTCATGTAATGCCAACTGTTGACGAAGATGCGTCTTGAATGCACGAACATGACTCACAAGAACACGGATCACCGCAACCAGAAAGTTCGAAATATTCGTCATATCAACTGAATTCCGTGGATTTTGGGGAAACGTCAACATTAATATCAGCTTCTCCAGTTCATCGTTTTAAATGGATTTCACAGACATGTAAAATAAAAGACAATCCCGAGCTTTAACGAAGAACATATATTATTAAAATTTATTTTGTTTATGATAAGTGCGATGTGAAAATGTATACTCAGACAACAAGTAGTTTGATCATATTCACTGCGTTGAATCTCAATGAAAGATCATTAAAATTGCAGTAATATTGATGTACGTCTCTGGCAGATGTTACAAGTGTGGCCCTTTCAGGTGGTGTGCGGAGGAATTCTTCGATGTGTGAAGGAGGGCTGCTTACCTGTTTGGAGTTACTGAAGAGAATAAGTTGAAGGCCAGTGACTTTTCTGTGATCCTGCAGGCTGGTGTTAAAAACGTAGCCGTAGAGGTACGTAGTTGATTTAATAATTTTTTAATACTATTATTATTTATAGGATATTAGTAAACATATGATTTGTTTTGGTAAACGTCTTCACCACTACAGTTCATTTCAATAAAATTAGTTAAGTATTTGCTTTCAAATTCCTAAAAAGCATTATCCTTGACATAATTATATATTTACCTTTACAGCTCACTCTTAAACACGTCTGAAATATTTTAGGGGAAATCAATGTTACTGGAAAAGAAAGAAGTTCAACAAATCCACCAAAGGAACATGAATACCAGCAGGACCTAGTCACAATCTAACGTCGGAGTACAATGGAAATAAGAATAACCATTATTCACGGGATATTGAATGCAGAATATAGAGACTGCATAGAAACAACCTAGAACGAAAAGACTTAAAAGAAATATTTATTATAGAAAATATAGCTTAAATTGATAAAATTGGCAACAACTCGAACAAAAGAAGCTGAATATAGACATGGAAATTTTGGTCATGCAATTAAAGTGAACAGATCTTAAGATATTAAGAACATCATAAAAACAGTAACAAAATCCATAAGAGAGATTCGTTGAAGCACGACAAAAGAAATCACAAGGTATTCCATCAGTCCACAGCAAACGTCGAGCAGAAATGTTCGGCCAGATTCACACCAGCAATCACTACAGAATTTGTAACTCTTTGCAATTAAATGAACACATAGTTGAGAAGAAATAAGCCATATGTTTCATTTCGAAGAAATCATCGTCATACAAAATTACATGCTGCAGGTACGACGCCTTGATGTAAAAGGTTTAATCATTGATGATAATCAGACAGAAAACTTATTTATCTTAATTTACAGGTGGCGCTACGACCTTCAATTAAATTTACCCATATTATATTCAGCTGTAAATATAAATCGTCTACATCGCTAAGATCTACACGTGGCCACTGATAACTATGAGAAGCCAGGTAAGTCCACACTTGTGACATTTGTCCGTAACTTCATCATAGTCTGTAAATTATCTCGAATTGTCTGTAATATTAGGTTCAATATAGTATCACATTGATATATAATAGTAGTGTCTGTTTATATTATATTCACTACGCACGTCAAATAATTTACTTCTTTATCTGTTTTAAAACGTCCCACTACTTTACGAAATCTTCAGTACTGTACGAACTTTCCTCAGATCACCTCCCTTATGTCGCCCATCTTAATCTTACTCTAATTCCACTCGCTTCTCCGAATATAAATAGCCACTTCATAAATTGACAACGTTATTCTTCTCTCATTGACCCACAAATAAATTTTCAAATTCCTCTCAAATCTCCTTCCGATATTGACACAGCTCTTGACAACTTGCTAACAATCATCCTTTCTGTTGCATCAGATTCCCGCTTACCACCCACAACTAAAAAACGTTGTCAAACCATTTTAATCATCTCCAACAACTGAATTCCTCCGACTACTCCATGTGGAGAAAAACCAAAACCCTAACCAAACCTCATTGTGATATCCCTCCTCTCAAACATCAAAACCAATGGTATACCTCTCCAGCCCATAAAGCTAATCTATTCGCAAACATTCTTACATCCCAATTCTCTCCAAACCAAACAATTAACCTTTACCACAATAAAAAGATAAATAACACTCTCCTCCAACCTCTTCAACTGTCACCTCTACCTAAACTATTTAGTCCTCCCCTAGTCCGCTCAACCATAAAAAAATTAAAAAATAAACACTCCGCCGGTCACGACCTTATCACTCCCCTCCACCTGAAAAACCTCCCTAAAAAAGCTTCATCCTTAATAACAATCATTTTCAATGATTTCATCCGTACAATGTATTACCCAATAGCCTGGAAGCACGCACATATAATAATGATCCCAAAGCCAAACAAACCCAAATCCTGTCCCAATAGTTATAGACCTATCAGTCTCCTCCCCTCTCTATCCAAACTACTTCTTCCCCTCCTTAGGAAAGAATTAACCCACCTCATTCCTTCTGTCCAATACGGCTTTAGGCCCAAACACTCTTGCACCCATCAAATCTACTCAGTGACATCCTACATCAACAATTCCTTCGACACCAATAACTTGTGCATTGGTGCCTTTCTAGATGCAGAAAAAGCTTTTCATAAAGTACACCACCAATCTCTACTTTCCAAAATCAAAGACCCACTTAATGAATCCCTCTTCAGAATCCTTACTAATTATCTTACTAACCACTCCTTCTCTGTCAAATTTAACAATACCGTACAAATTCCTACCCTACATCCTCCGGCGTCCCACAAGGCCCTTTCCTCTTCAACCTCTATTTTCACGACAGACCTCAAAACCTATCTACTGAAACAGTACTTTTGCAGATGACCTTGCCATACTCCTTCAAACATCCTCTCTAGACTCGGGCTCCAAAAAACTACTAATCGCCCTCAATGATATTGAAAGCTGGGCTAAAAAATGGAGAATCAAAATAATCCCTACCAAATCCACAATCGTTCCCTTCAACACGTCAAATAATTATTAAGGCACAAAAATTCTAGAATACGTAAGTGCGTAGTGAAACGATGTACACAGTCAGATCATATCAACGACTATAGTTTTTTAAGAACTATCCGTGTAAAATATCTCGATATTTGCATTGTAATAATGAAACGTATCTGGCAGATGTTACAAGTGTGGATATTACAGGTGGTGATTTGGGGATGAAATCATTAACACTGCCGATAAGTATTTTACTAACTGACAACTACGTGGAGTTGGCCTTAAGCATTCATCAATGTCGCCTGCCTGCAGAAATCGACTCTTGTGCGAAGGTACGAATAGAATTACCATAATCTTAAATATAATAAGGTTAGGATTGTTTATTTTAAATAATTATTGCCAAGACAAATACTATTTTAAAGCAGGTTTATAGGTTGTTTTAATGAAATTTTCGAATTTCTGATTGTGGTGATTGTAAATTTATATTACTTCAAGATAGAAATTACTAAAACTAAATAGAATCTTCAACTTTCACAGTTATTTCTAAGTACAATGTTATGAGACAAGACTTAGTCTTAAGTACACATTAATATTACTATGAAAATCACGATATGTGATACTTTTTTTAATTCAACTTAAATAAAGTTACATTAACAAATTTATTTTTTCTTAGTTACACAATCGCTGAAAACATTTTTGATATCCGTTGTGATTTCTGCATTGTTGTTGACGTTTGAGAATGACGCTTTGTTACCAAGGCCTGCATCAGTCCACAGTAAACGTAAAGCAGAAAGGTTCGATAGATTCACAGCAGCAATCACTACAGAATTTGTAACTCACTACAACTTAATGAACACATAGTCACGAAGAAATAAGCCATAACTTTCATTTCAAAGAAATCATTGTCATGCAAAATTACACGCTGTAGGTACAGCACCTTGATGTAAACGGTTTAATCATTGGTGATAAATTGACAGAATATACTTATTTAATGAAACAATCTTAATTTCCAGGTGGCATTGAACGTCCAATTCATCTCGACTGTTAAATAAAAAACATATACAGCATTTACGATGCAGGTTACATAGATTCTCAGTACCTATAAATCATCTACATCGCTATGATCTACACGTGGCAACTGACAACTATGAGAAACCAGGTAAGTCCACACTTGTAACATTTGTCCGTAACTTCATAGTTGATTGCTATTAGTAGTATTTTAGCTTGTTTCAGGGACTTCATTATAATTATTTAGAGCAATTAATAAGTAGTAGGGGCTGTTTAAAGTACATTCACTACGTACTTCATCGTGGACACCATTAGTGTTCTTCTGATTGGCAGGTTTTCACGACGTAGTTTTTTATAGGTACCATTAGTAAGCAGTTCCGTCTAAGTACCGTATCCATGCCTTATTCTTTTCTCTTATAATATCCAGGAGAATTTTTGTCTCACCAAAACGTTCCAGTACTTCTTAAATTGAAGCTTTCATCCTTCCCTCATTTATTATTTTTATTTACAAATGTTACTACTTCATCGTCACCAGAGACCACTGCGTCACGCACCAACCTAACTTACCAACAGAACAAATTCCCAAAATTAAGTATCCTAGAACTAATTATATATTTCCCTTAACAACGCACTCTTAAACATGTAAAACATAATTTAGGGATATTCAAAGTTACTGGCAAAGAAAGAATTTATACAAATCCATTAAAAAGTAACATGAATACCAGCTGGACCGAGTCATGATCTAACGTCTGAAAAACCATTACTCACAGAAGCTTGAAAGTAAGATCCGAGAAAATACTCTCAAAACGTACGCTGCCATAGAAATTACCTATACAAATACGGATAAGAAATAAAATTGACATAAACTCGAACAATAGAATATACACATTTAAATGTTGGTCCTGCAATAAAAGTCAAAAGATCTTGCACGATTCTAAAGACGTCATAAAATCAGTAAATAACCGATATAAGCGACTCATTCAAGAACAACAACAAAAATTACAACATGTTCAAGTTTCACCACAAGAATGGAGAGGAAGCAAAAATCAACTGCCCCATTTTTCAGTCGAAATAAAATATTTCTTACGGATTCGAAGATGGATACTTTATAAAAATATCGAAAAAATAGGACTTAACAAAAACAACTTATGTCTATATTATACCATATCTTTAAGATTTTCGCTATTACATGTCCTCCGACCATACTTTATTCCGTTCACGTCAGACCACCGGCCCATATAAATTTCCGATAATCTAGGATTCTTCCCCACCACTTCCATCACAACAACCTCTTTGAACATAACTATTCCGATGGGTCTATAATTAATTCCTTTGTTTGGAAATATTCCTCATACTTCAAAAATTACCACCGACATCGACGACGTTGTCACCACTTTCCCAAAAACGTCACCAGAGCTATTAATTTATATATTCCTGAAAAGGTAATCGATCATTGGAATCCAACTGTCACACCTCACATTATTTAAAGTATTATTAGGAAGATATTCTTCGAACGCACCGCCTGGACCTTTAAATCTAGTGGAATCGCATAAACGAACAAGAGCATCGAACAATCTGCCAGATGGGCCCGGAGAAGTGGGACACAGCGATTGTGTGATTGGACTATAGGCAGGGCAAAATTCCGGCAGAAGTTGCAACGCTTAACCAGAATATCTGCCAAACACAGATATGCATTTAAAATCCCAACACATACCATGTACGTCTCTCCAGTTCGCGACAAACCAAACCTAGCATAATCTCCGGAACCGAAACTATCATTTTTCCTACATAGAGAAAATTCCCATGCGAATGAAAGATACATTAAAATTGCAGTAATATTGATATAAGTCTCTAGCAGATGTTACAAGTGTGGACCTTTCAGGTGGTGTGCGGAGGAATTCTTCGATGTGTGGAGGGCTTCTTACCTGTTGGGAGTTACTGAAGAGAATAATTCGAAGACCTGTGACTTTTCTGTGATCCTGCAGGCTGGTGCTAAATACGCAACCGTAGATGAGGTACGTACTTGATTGAATACTATTATTATTTATAGGATATTAATAATTATTTGATAATTTTTTCGTAATTGTCTTCATCTCTAAACTACATTTCAATATTCACACAAACTACTGAATGATTTAAACTTTTACAGTACAACAATTCATTCATAATGTTTCTTTACACTCGTCGCTCTGCACAATTCTTCAAATGACGTTCACAAATCGAAATTCTTGAAGATCATGAAGATTTATTAAAAATTCTATATTGATAGCACTCCATGGCTTAGATTCGATTTGCTGCATGTAACACTACAACGTCTAAATTAGTGTGCGAAGATGGAAGCTGATCATCAAGGAATAACCCGTAACCTGCCATACTGCACCATTAAGGACTGAAGAGTATCAACTGGCGGAAAAGTGGAATAGACCAGTCAAACCTGAAGTCATCCTCAAAAATGTAAGTAACATCAAATGAATATCGCTCCCTAAAGAATTATCTCGAAGGCAACAATTTGTTAAGGCCAGAATACGAACACTGCACTCCAGTTTCCCACACTCTTGCTTGATTTTCAGATCTCAGCAGCCAGTATGCAGCTCATGCAAGGAGAACACAACAAATCCTCATGCCCCAAACTATCGACATAAGATCAATTCTAGCCGTCCATTTAATGATGAAGAATTGCAACTCACCAAACAGCAATAAACAACCTTATGAATTTTAAAATGAAAACTGATTCATATAAAGTAATTTAAATGTATCAATATGCAAGTAGAATATTATATTTCACTATACTGTGAATAGAATTTCAAGTTTTATTTTGGTAACAAAGGTGTTTTAGGCGGTTGTTCCTAGAATGGTTTTATACATAAATATGTTCTCAAAATATGTTTTACCGATTTTCTTACAACTCCACACATTCACGACCTCGTTTCCAAATCTCAGACGACATTCACGATCCCTAAATATTTTCCGTAACACATCTAACATTCTCCACATAACCGAGAATATCATCTTTCATTATATCCTCCGATTCCTTAAATTTAGAGTGAGCTGCAAAATGAACGATAGCCTCCACACCTGAGTAGGGAGTAATTGGTAAATTTATTTGGGCAGATGCTACAAGTTTGGCCCTTTCAGGTGGTGTGCGGAGGAATTCTTCGAAATCTTGATGATGTGAACGAGGGCTGCTTACCTGTTTGGAGTTACTGAAGAGAATAAGTTGAAGGCCAGTGACTTTTCTGTGATCCTGCAGTCTGGTGCTAAAAACGCAGCCGTAGAGGTACGTAGTTGACTTAATAATTTTTAATACATTTATAATTTATAGAATATTAGTAAACATATGATTTGTTTTGGTAAACGTCTTCACCACTACAGTACATTTCAATAAAATTAGTTAAGTATTTGCTTTCAATATGTTGTAGAATGATTCAGTTAAAACTTACATATGTAAAAAAATTACTGCATTATTTAAACTATTACAGTACAACTATTTGTTCATAAATCATAATGTTTCTTTACAGTCGTCGCTCGGTAGAATTCTTCAAATGACGTTCACAAATCGAATTCTTGAAGATCATGAAGATTTATTAAAAATTCTATATTGATATATATACTAGATTCGATTTGCTCCATGTAACACTACTACGTCTAATGGAGACCACTGCGTCACGCACCAACCAAAATTACCGACACAACTAATTCCTATAAAGCATTATCCATGACATAAATATATGTTTCCCTTTACAGCTGACTCTTAAAAACGTCTGATATTTTTTAAGGGAATTCAATGTTACTGGAAAAGGAAGAAGTTCAACAAATCCACCTAAAAGGAACATGATAACCAGCTGGACCTTGTCACCATCTAACGTCGGAGTACAAGGGAAATAAGAAGATCTATTATTCACAGGATATAGAATGTAAGATCATAGAAACTCCATAGAAACATCCTAGAAGGCAAAAACTTAAAAGATATATTTATTATAGAAAATATAGCTTAAATTGATAAAATGGCAACAACTCGAACAAAACCAGCAGAATATAGACATGGAAATGTTGGTCATGCAATAAAAGTGAAAAGATCTTAAGATATTAAGGGCATCATAAAAACAGTAACAAAATCGATAAGAGAGATTCGTTAAGCACGACAAAAGAAATTACAAGGTGTTCCAGTTTCACCATAAAAATGGAGAGGAGACTAAAAACAACTCTCATTATACAGTCGAAAAAAAATCTCTGATCGGAATATGAATACTTTATAAATATATAAAAAAAATGGAATTAACACCGATGAATAATGAAAATTTTAAACCATATCTTAAACATTTTTTTCAAAAAATTCCCCAGAGCCAGTAATCGATATATTCCGACTAAGGTAATCGATGCTTGGAATCCAACTCTGACACCTCACATTCTTTCAGGTATTATAAGGAAGTGACGTGTATATCCTTCGAACGCACCGCCCAGAGCTTAAAACCAAGTGGAATCGCACAAACGAACAAGAGCATCGAACAACCTGCCAGATGGGCCAGAAGCAGTGGGCAGTGGGTAACTGCGATTGAGTGATTGCACTATAGGCAGGGAAACATTCCGGCAGAAGTTGTAACGGTTAACGAGAATATCTGCCAATCACAGATACATGATTAAAACCCCAAATGGCAATGTAACAGAACCGTTAGTAAAGTCAAAGTTTTCGTGGCTTCCCCTTCTTCCATGATGAATGTCTTTAATATAACTCATCGCCGCCATATAAATGACATTTCCCCAGCACTTGTCTTACCCAAACTTCCTGATTATCAATTTGATCATTCTGTATCCTCGTCCGTTACTTACGAAGAAGTTTTTAAAGCTTTACTTCTGGCCGAAATACCGGCCCTGGATTCGACGTCATAAGCCGTAAAATTCTGTCAAACAAACCAATTATCATTGTACCCTTCCTAACCAGAATCTTCAATTCGTTCCTCTTCTTGTCCCAATTATCACCAGTTTGGAAAACATCAACAGTAATAATGTTCTTGAAAACTGGTAAACTTCCCGCAGTACCATCTTTTTACAAGTTGATAGTGTATTGTAAAACGTTCCCACTGTATTGCAATCTTTTTCTCAGCCAACTGCTACTCGAGTGAACCGCAAGTGTAACTGAAAAAGAAAACTAATCCAGGAAGAGCAATAGAGAAGGTAAGAACCAAAGGGTGATAGCTGTACAGGAAAAAATGTTTAAACCAGGAGAAGCTGCAACTATAAAAGATTTCAAAAGCTAGCACAACATATGAACAACAACGGCAAAGCAAGTGGAGGAGTATCCATATATGTCAACCAGAATATCCTGTCAGAACATATCGAACTCAAAACGGCACTGGAAGCTGTCGCTGTAAATCTCCACATGACTACAAATCTTGTGATATGCAACATTTACCTCCCACCAAGCACGCCGGTGCTCAAACACGAGCTCGAAGAAATAACCAAGCAGCTGGTTCCAACTTTATGTTACTAGGACACGTTAATACCCACAACAAATCCTGGGGTTCGAGCTACACTGATAGCAGAGGAAACTTAATCGAGGAGTTGCATACTCCAATAACTTGATCATCCACAACAACGACAATCACGCACAGTTTAATACGGCAACCTGAAAAATTTTGTAGTATACTTAATATTTCAGACAAATGTGAATGGTGTTCAATTTGACAGTGATCATGTCCAGATAACAACAAAAATACCTCTCCAACCAGTAGCCCAGCATTCTGTGACAGATGGCGTACTAACATCAGCGACTGGTCGGAATTCAAGAATACAATAAGAAATAAATTGAATGAACAAAGCAATGACCTCGACGCCAACAGAAACGGAAGTTAGAGATGTTTTGCGAAATCATTACTTCAACTGCGGATGAAACACTAGGCAAAAATAATCCCAATCCAAATTCGCAAAAAAAATACATAAACTGGTGGAATACAGAATGCAACAATACACACAGACTGTATAAGCAACAACTCAACAAATATAGAAGGACAACATTATTAGTTACAATAAAGCAAGAGCGGAATTTAGACGAAAGATGAAAAAAATCCTGCAGAACAGCCGGGCGGGATAACATAGAGACGATGAATGCTTCGACTAACCAGAAAGAGCACTGGGGGGGGGGGGGGGGGGTTGACAGAAGTATGAAGGGAGCAGAAGATGAACACAAAATAAATTTGTAAACAGACGAGCTGGAAGATAAGCTTACTAATCCGAACGACATAGCCAACTGTCTAGCAAGGAACTTCGACAAAACATCAGCAACAAGCTTGCACTCCGCGGAATTCCAATGTATAAATGCAAGCAACGAAAGACACTCAACAGCAACAAAAAATCAAACAAAGATAGGTATGAGAAGATTGCATCAGCAGAAAGTGATCAAATTCCAAATATCCTGCTAAATAATATACCGGAAGAAGCGCTAAATGTTCTATTAAAAATTCGAATCGAAATCTGCAAATTCCCGAGCTATGGAAACGATCTATAGTTATCCATATTCTGTAATCAGGAATTTAAACAAGATATAGGCAGCTACAGACCGATAGCCTTCAACTCCAACGTCTGCAAGATCCTTTAATAGGTAATTGCTAATATGTTGACTTGGTACCTCAACGTAAATAATCTGTATTACGCTAAGCTATTTGCTTTAAGTAAGGATCATTCATCGTTGACCTTGAGCACATACCTCGATAACTACATAAAGGAAGCGCTCAACCAACGTCATCATGTCTTGGCAGTCATGTTGGATATATGCAAGGCATCTGAAAAGTCATGGAGATCAAGGTTAAATAAACTAATAACATACGGACAAAGTGACAGTATCCTACAATGTACCAGTAACATAATCGAGGACAGATGAATTAAGGTCAGAATTGAGAATGCCCAGTCATAAATAAAGAATCGAGAATGGAATAAGCCAGGGTTCGAGCCTCAGCGTCATTCTGTTGCTGGTAGTCATAAATTACATGGGTAGCATTAACAAACCCCCGACAGATACCTTGATATTTTCAGATGATGTCATCTTGCTGACTAGAGGGAACAACATGAAGCTGCCCTCTGAATTTATGCAGGAGGCAATAAACAAGGCGACTCAGTGAGCTGAATGTGCAATGTACTTCTCAAGGAAATACAAGCAAATAAAGATACCAATAAAAATATATGACAAACATATTGAATATGTTAAACAGCACAAGATTATGTCAATTTTCAGGGACTCCAAATTCACGTTCAACACTCACTTTGAGCAACTAATCATAGAAAGACAAAAATTCCTCAAGCTACTAGTTGCTAAAAACTGTGGAGCAAAGATGGATCTATTGAGTCTCACCCGCAGGGCAATGATCAGAGCAAAAATAGAATATGGAGAACACATATATGACAGCACAGAAAATGATGCTAAGATTAAACGATGCAATGAGAATGTTAACCGGATGTTATAAAACCACCCCAATACCGAGACTCACACTTGAGGCAAACGAAATCTCCATTAGACACAGAAGAAAAGCTATTGCAATTAGATACAAGATCAAGGCATGAGAGGCATCGAACTCAATAATAAATTAAATAAACCATCACTCCCCGACATGCTGAAACAGAACCACCTTGAAACCCAACACCGTTTTTTACTACACTAAAGGATATATTGCGAAAAGAAGTAATGACTCTTCCAAAGATGGGCCAACACTTTTACGGCACATGGACACCTTAAGAACTGCCAATTGATACATCGCTACATAAGCTTGAAGTAAGCAACCCACACATCACAAACTGGAACGCTGAAGTCTATCAGTTATTACAGAGATATAATATTCCCAGAATCATTTATACCGACGCATCCAAAAATTCAAATAAAGTTGGTTGCGCTATATTTACGACAGGCACAGAAAAATCTATCGCTATAAACCATATTGCATCGATCAGTACAGCAGAATTATACGCCACCTTCATGGCGACGGAACTGTATCAGGAAACACCGCAGGCTAACAGCATCATCTTAGACTCCAAAGAAACAATGCACAGAATAACCAGTACGGTGTACAGAAATGGTTGCATAAATAGAATTAGAGAGAATATAGTGAAAATACACGGAATCGGAAACCAGATCACTATAACCTGGCTACCGACATGACAGATCTAGCGAAGATGGAAGCTGATCATCAAGGAATAACCCGTAACCTGCCATACTGCACCAGCAAGGACTGAAGAGTATCAACTGGCGGAAAAGTGGAATAGATCAGTCAAACCTGAAGTCATCCTCAAAAATGTAAGTAACATCAAATGAATATCGCTCCCTAAAGAATTATCTCGAAGGCAACAATTTGTTAAGGCCAGAATACGAACACTGCACTCCAGTTTCCCACACTCATGCTTGATTTACAGATCTCAGCAGCCGGTATGCAGCTCATGCAAGGAGAACACAACAATTCCTTGTGCCCCAAACTATCGACATAAGATCAATTCAAGCCGCCCATTACATGATGAAGAATTGAAACTCACCAAACAGCAATAAACAACCTCATGAATTTTAAAATGAAATCTGATTTATATAAAGTAATTTAAATGTGCCATTATGCCAGTAGAATATTATATTTCACTATACTGTGAATAGAATTTTAAGTTTTATTTTGGTAACAAAGGTGTTTTAGGCGGTTGTTCCTAGAATGGTTTTATACATAAATATGTTCTCAAAATATGTTTTACCGATTTTCTTACAACTCCACACATTCACGACCTCGTTTCCAAATCTCAGACGACATTCACGATCCCTAAATATTTTCCGTAACACATCTAACATTCTCCACATAACCGAGAATATCATCTTTCATTATATCCTCCGATTCCTTAAATTTAGAGTGAGCTGCAAAATGAACGATAGCCTCCACACCTGAGTAGGGAGTAATTGGTAAATTTATTTGGGGAGATGCTACAAGTGTGGCCCTTTCAGGTGGTGTGCGGAGGAATTCTTCGAAATCTTGATGATGTGAACGAGGGCTGCTTACCTGTTTGGAGTTACTGAAGAGAATAAGTTGAAGGCCAGTGACTTTTCTGTGATCTTGCAGTCTGGTGCTAATAACGCAGCCGTAGAGGTACGTAGTTGACTTAATAATTTTTAATACTTTTATAATTTATAGAATATTAGTAAACATATGATTTGTTTTGGTAAACGTCTTCACCACTACAGTACATTTCAATAAAATTAGTTAAGTATTTGCTTTGAATATGTTGTAGAATGATTCAGTTAAAACTTACATATGTAAAAAAATTACTGCATTATTTAAACTATTACAGTACAACTATTTGTTCATAAATCATAATGTTTCTTTACAGTCGTCGCTCGGTAGAATCCTTCAAATGACGTTCACAAATCGAATTCTTGAAGATCATGAAGATTTATTAAAAATTCTGTATTGATATATATACTAGATTCGATTTGCTACATGTAACACTACTACGTCTAAATTAGTGTCATAATCGACGCTACCAAAATAAGGTACGTCCATACTTGTAACATTTGTCTGTAACTTCGTACTTGAGTAGTAAGAGCTGTAAAAATTACATTCACTACGCAATTCACAACTCACTAACTCTTAAACATGTAAAACATATTGATGCCTTTATCCTCCACTTATTTATTATTTTTATTTACAAATGTTACAACTTCATGGTCAATGGAGACCACTGCGTCACGCAACAACCAAAATTACCGACACAACTAATTCCTATAAAGCATTATCCATGACATAAATATATGTTTCCCTTTACAGCTGACTCTTAAAAACGTCTGATATTTTTTAAGGGAATTCAATGTTACTGGAAAAGGAAGAAGTTCAACAAATCCACCTAAAAGGAACATGAATACCAGCTGGACCTTGTCACCATCTAACGTCGGAGTACAAGGGAAATAAGAAGATCTATTATTCACAGGATATAGAATGTAAGATCATAGAAACTCCATAGAAACAACCTAGAACGAAAATACTTAAAAGAAATATTTATTATAGAAAATATAGCTTAAATTGATAAAATTGGCAAAAACTCGAACAAAACCAGCAGAATATAGACATGGAAATGTTGGTCATGCAATAAAAGTGAACAGATCTTAAGATATTAAGGACATCATAAAAACCAGTAACAAAATCCATAAGAGAATCGTTAAGCACGACAAAATAAATTGAATCAGGAAACAGTGACGTTATTCCGGTACAAAGTAAATATATCCAACGAGGGCGTTACGTGGAGAAACTTTTCATTATATTTGTGTGTTTACATGCAAAAATATAAGAAATATAACGCAACCATAGGACACACAAATAGAAAAGTGGTAAAAATCGAATCGCATAGAATAAAGAAACAATTCTCCGTATTTTATTATAATTAATATTGGAGTAAGAGGATTGATGGATTAAAAGTTACATCTCTAGTTTTATTGCAATTGAACGCAGAATTTTCAGAAGAAATAACGGAATAAATAAATGATTGTTTTAATAAATGACAATCATATATCATATTAATTACTGGGTATTTTTAATATTCGGATAATTTAATATTTTCATTAAAATCCTTTTCTTAGGGCAACAGGCTTCATGAGGGTAATCCACTTTGGGAAACTCCCCTTTAATAGCATAGGAACGGATTTGAAAGGGAGGATGTGGAAGGATAGAGGAAGGTAGCCTTAAACAAGAGACAATCCCGAACTTTAAACAAGAAGATATATTATTAAAATTAATTTTTTTTATGATAAGTGGGTTGTGAAAATTTATACTAAGATAACAAGTAGTTAGATCTCATTCACTCCGTTGAATCTCAATGAAAGATCCATTAAAATTGCAGTAATATTGATATAAGTCTCTGGCAGATGTTACAAGTGTGGCCCTTTCAGGTGGTGAGTGGTGGAATTCTTCGATGTGTGAACGAGGGCTGCTTACCTGTTGGGAGTTACTTAAGAGAATAATTCGAAGACCTGTGACCTTTCTGTGATCCCGCAGGCTGGTGCTAAAAACGCAACCGTAGATGAGGTACGTAATTGATTGAATACTATCATTATTTCTAGGATATTAATAATTATTTGATAATTTTTTTGTAACTGTCTTCACCTTTAAACTACATTTCAATAAAATTAATTATTCAGTTTTGACTTGCATATTCACACAAATTTCTGAATGATTTAAACTATTACAGTCCACCAAAAAGGAACATGAATACCAGCTGGACCTAGTCACGATCTAACGTCGGAGTACAATGGAAATAAGAAGAACCATTATTCACAGGATCTTGAATGTAAGATCATAGAAACTCCATAGAAACATCCTAGAAGGCAAAAACTTAAAAGATTTATTTATTATAGAAAATATAGCTTAAATTGATAAAATGGCAACAACTCGAACAAAACCAGCAGAATATAGACATGGAAATGTTGGTCATGCAATAAAAGTGAAAAGGTCTTAAGATATTAAGGGCATCATAAAAACAGTAACAAAATCGATAAGAGAGATTCGTTAAGCACGACAAAAGAAATTACAAGGTGTTCCAGTTTCACCATAAAAATGGAGAGGAAACTAAAAATAACTCTCATTATACAGTCGAAAAAAAATCACTGATCGGAATATGAATACTTTATAAATATATAAAAAAAATGGAATTAACACCGATGAATAATGAAAATTTTATACCTTATCTTAAACATTTTTTTCAAAAAATTCCCCAGAGCCAGTAATCGATATATTCCGATTAAGGTAATCGATGCTTGGAATCCAACTCTGACACCTCACATTCTTTCAAGGTATTATAAGGAAGTGACGTGTATATCCTTCGAACGCACCGCCCAGAGCTTAAAACCAAGTGGAAACGCATAAACGAACAAGAGCATCGAACAACCTGCCAGATGGGCCAGAAGCAGTGGGCAGTGGGTAACTGCGATTGAGGCACGGAAACATTCCGGCAGAAGTTGTAACGGTTAACGAGAATATCTGCCAATCACAGATACATGATTAAAACCCCAAATGGCAATGTAACAGAACCGTTAGTAAAGTCAAAGTTTTCGTGGCTTCCCCTTCTTCCATGATGTATGTCTTTAATATAACTCATCGCCGCCATATAAATGACATTCCTCCAGCACTTGTCTTACCCAAACTTCCTGATTATCAATTTGATCATTCTGTATCCTCGTCCGTTACTTACGAAGAAGTTTTTAAAGCTTTACTTCTGGCCGAAATACCGGCCCTGGATTCGACGTCATAAGCCGTAAAATTCTGTCAAACAAACCAAATATCATTGTACCCTTCCTAACCAGAATCTTCAATTCGTTCCTCTTCTTGTCCCAATTATCACCAGTTTGGAAAACATCAACAGTAATAATGTTCTTGAAAAATGGTAAACTTCCCGCAGTATCATCTTTTTACAAGTTGATAGTGTGTGGTAAAACGTTCCCACTGTATTGCAATCTTTTTCTCAGCCAACTGCTACTCGAGTGAACCGCAAGTGTAACTGAAAAAGAAAATTATTCCGGGAAGAACAATAGAGAAGCTAAGAACCAAAGCGTGATAGCTGTACACGAAAAAATGTTTAAACCAGGAGAAGCTGCAACTATAAAAGGTTTCAAAAGCTAGCACAACATATGAACAACAACGGCAAAGCAAGTGGAGGAGTATCCATATATGTCAACCAGAATATCCTGTCAGAACATATCGAACTCAAAACGGCACTGGAAGCTGTCGCTGTAAATCTCCACATGACTACAAATCTTGTGATATGCAACATTTACCTCCCACCAGGCACGCCGGTGCTCAAACACGAGCTCGAAGAAATAACCAAGCAGCTGGTTCCAACTTTATGTTACTAGGACACGTTAATACCCACAACAAATCCTGGGGTTCGAGCTACACTGATAGCAGAGGAAACTTAATCGAGGAGGTAGCATACTACAATAACTTGATCATCCACAACAACGGCAATCACGCACAGTTTAATACGGCAACCTGAAAAATTTTGTAGTATACTTAATATTTCAGACAAATGTGAATGGTGTTCAATTTGACAGTGATCACGTCCAGATAACAACAAAAATACCTCTCCAACGAGATAGCCCAGCATTCTGTGACAGATGGCGTACTAACATCAGCGACTGGTCGGAATTCAAGAATACAATAAGGAATAAATTGAATGAACAAAGCAATGACCTCGACGCCAACAAAAACAGAAGGTTAGAGATGTTTTGCGAAATCATTACTTCAACTGCAGATGAAACACTAGGGAAAAATAATCCCAATCCAAATTCGCGAAGAAACTACAAAATCTGGTGGAATACAGAATGCAACAATACATACAGACTGTATAAGCAACAACTCAACAAATATAGAAGGACAACATTATTAGTTACAATAAAGCAAGAGCGGAATTTAGACGAAAGATGAAAAAAATCCTGCAGAACAGCCGGGCGGGATAACATAGAGACGATGAATTCTTCGACTAACCAGAAAGAGCTCTGGGGGTTTGACAGAAGTATGAAGGGAGCAGAAGATGAACACAAAATAAATTTGTAAACAGACGAGCTGGAAGATAAGCTTACTAATCCGAACGACATAGCCAACTGTCTAGCAAGGAACTTCGACAAAACATCAGCAACAAGCTTGCACTCCGCGGAATTCCAATGTATAAATGCAAGCAACGAAAGACACTCAACAGCAACAAAAAATCAAACAAAGATAGGTATGAGAGGATTGCATCAGCAGAAAGTGATCGAATTCCAAATATCCTGATAAATAATCTACCGGAAGAAGCGCTAACTGTTCTATTAAAAATTCGAATCGAAATCTGCAAATTCCCGAGCTATGGAAACGATCTATAGTTATCCATATTCTGTAATCAGGAATTTAAACCAGATATAGGCAGCTATAGACCGATAGCCCTCAACTCCAACGTCAGCAAGATCCTTGAATAGGTAATTGCTAATATGTTGACTTGGTACCTCAGCGTAAATAATCTGTATTACGCTAAGCTATTTTCATTCAGTAAGGTTCATTCATAGTTGACCTTGAGCACATACCTCGATAACTACATAAAGGAAGCGCTCAACCAACATCAACATGTCTTGGCAGTCATGTTAGATATATGCAAGGCATCTGAAAAGTCATGGGGTTCAATGTTAAATAAACTAATAACATACGGACTAAGTGACAGTATCCTTCAATGTACCAGAAACCTTATCGAGGACAGATGTATTAAGGTCAGAATTGAGAATGCCCAGTCATAAATAAAGAATCGAGAATGGAATAAGCCAGGGTTCGAGCCTCAGCGTCATTCTGTTCCTCGTAGTCATAAATTACATGGGTATCATTAACAAACCCCCGATAGATACCTTGATATTTTCAGATGATGTCATCTTGCTGACTAGAGGGAACAACATGACGCTGCCCTCTGAAGTGATGCAGGAGGCAATAAACAAGGCGACTCAGTGAGCCGAATATGCAATGTGCTTCACAAGGAAATACAAGCAAATAAAGATACCAATAAAAATATATGACAAACATATTGAATATGTTAAACAGCACAAGATTATGTCAATTTTCAGGGACTCCAAATTCACGTTCAAGACTCACATTGAGCAAATAATCATAGAAAGCAAAAATTCTTCAAGCTACTAGTTGCTAAAAACTGGGGAGAAAAGATGGATCTATTGAGTTTCACCCGCAGGGCAATGATCAGAGCAAAAATAGAATATGGAGAACACATATATGACAGCACAGAAAATGATGCTAAGATTAAACGATGCAATGAGATTGTTAACCGGATGTTATAAAACCACCCCAATACCGAGACTCACACTTGAGGCAAACGAAATCTCCATTAGACACAGAAGAAAAGCTATTGCAATTAGATACGAGATGAGGGCATGAGAGGCATCGAACTCAATAATAAATTAAATAAACCATCACTCCCCGACATGCAGAAAAAGAACCACCTAGAAACCTAACACCGTTTTTAACTACACTAAAGGATATATTGCGAAAAGAAGTAATGACACTTCCAAAGATGGACCACAACATTACGGCACATGGACACCTTACGAACTGCCAATTGATACATCGCTACATAAGCTTGAAGTAAGCAACCCACACATCACAAACTGGGACGCTGAAGTCTATCAGTTATTACAGAGATATAATATTCCCAGAGTCATTTATATCGACGCATCCAAAAATTCAAATAAAGTTGGTTGCGCTATATTTACGACAGGCACAGAAAAATCTATGTCTATAAACCATAATGCATCGATAAGTATAGCAGAATTATACGCCACCTTCATGGCGACGGAACTGTGTCAGGAAACACCGCAGGCCAACAGCATCATCTTAGACTCCAAGGATACAATGCACAGAATAACCAGTACGGTGTACAGAAATGGTTGCATAAATGGAATTAGAGAGAATATAGTGAAAATATACGGAATCGGCAACCAGATCACTATAACCTGGCTACCGACAGGACAGATCCAGCGAAGATGGAAGGTGATCATCAAGGAATAACCCGTAACCTGCCATACTGCACCAGCAAGGACTGAAGAGTATCAACTGGCGGAAAAGTGGAATAGACCAGTCAAACCAGAAGAATGTGGAGTCATCCTCAGAAATGTAAGTAACATCAAATGAATATCGCTCCCTAAAGAACTATCTCGAAGGCAACAATTTGTTAAGGCCAGAATACGAACACTGCACTCCAGTTTCCCACACTCATTCTTGATTTCCAGATCTCAGCTGCCGGTATGAAGCTCATGCAAAGGAGAACACAACAAATCATCATGCCCCAAACTATCGACATAAGATCAATTCTAGCCGTCCATTACATGATGAAGAATTGCATTTCACCAAACAGCAATAAACAACCTTATGAATTTTAAAATGAAAACTGATTTATATAAAGTAATTTAAATGTGCCAATATGCAAGTAGAATATTATATTTCACTATACTGTGAATAGAATTTCAAGTTTTATTTTGGTAACAAAGATGTTTTAGGCGGTTGTTCCTAGAATGGTTTTTTACATAAATATGTTCTCAAAATATGTTTTACCGATTTTCTTACAACTCCACACATTCACGCCCTCGTTTCCAAATCTCAGACGACATTCACGATCCCTAAAAATTTTCCGTAACACATCTAACATTCTCCACATAACCGAGAATATCATCTTTTATTATATCCTCCGATTCCTTAAATTTAGAGTGAGCTGCAAAATGAACGATAGCCTCCACACCCGAGTAGGGAGTAATTGGTAAATTTATTTGGGCAGATGCTACAAGTGTGGCCCTTTCAGGTGGTGTACGGAGGAATTCTTCGAAATCTTAATGATGTGAAGGAGGGCTGCTTACCTGTTTGGAGTTACTGAAGAGAATAAGTTGAAGGCCAGTGACTTTTCTGTGATCCTGCAGTCTGGTGCTAAAAACGCAGCCGTAGATGTACGTAGTTGACTTAATAATTTTTAATACTTTTATAATTTATAGAATATTAGTAAACATATGATTTGTTTTGGTAAACGTCTTCACCACTACAGTACATTTCAATAAAATTAGTTAAGTATTTGCTGGCAATATGTTGTAGAACGATTCAGTTAAAACTTACATATGTAAATAAATTACTGCATTATTTAAACTATTACAGTACAACTATTTGTTCATAAATCATAATGTTTCTTTACAGTCGTCGCTCGGCACAATTCTTCAAATGACGTTCACAAATCTAAATTCTTGAAGATCATGAAGATTTTTTAAAAATTCTATATTCATATATATACTAGATTCGATTTGCTCCATGTAACACTACTACGTCTAAATTAGTGTCATAATCGACGCTACGAAAATGAGGTACGTCCATACTTGTAACATTTGTCCGTAACTTCGTACTTGAGTAGTAAGAGCTGTAAAAATTACATTCACTACGCAATTCACAACTCACTAACTCTTAAACATGAAAAACATATTGATGCGTTTATCCTCCACTTATTTATTATTTTTATTTACAAATGTTACAACTTCATGGTCAATGGAGACCACTGCGTCACGCACCAACCAAAATTACCGACACAACTAATTCCTATAAAGCATTATCCATGACATAATTATATGTTTCCCTTTACAGCTCACTCTTAAAAACATCTGAAATTTTTTAGGGGAATTCAATGTTACTGGATAAGAAAGAAGTTTAACAAATACACCAAAAAGGAACATGAATACCAGCTGGACCTTGTCACCATCTAACGTCGGAGTACAAGGGAAATAAGAAGATCTATTATTCACAGGATATAGAATGTAAGATCATAGGAACTCCATAGAAACAACCTAGAACGAAAATACTTAAAAGAAATATTTATTATAGAAAATATAGCTTAAATTGATAAAATTGGCAACAACTCGAACAAAACCAGCAGAATATAGACATGAAAATGTTGGTCATGCAATAAAAGTGAACGGATCTTAAGATATTAAGGACATCATAAAAACAGTATCAAAATCCATAAGAGAATCGTTAAGCACGACAAAATAAATTGAATCAGGAAACAGTGACGTTTTTCCGGTACAAAGTAAATATATCCAACGAGGGCGTTACGTGGAGAAACTTTTCATTATATTTGTGTGTTTACATGCAAAAATATAAGAAATATAACGCAACCATAGGACACACAATTAGAAAAGTGGTAAAAATCGAATCGCATAGAATAAAGAAACAATTCTCCGTATTTTATTATAATTAATATTGGAGTCCGAGGATTGATGGATTAAAAGTTACATCTCTAGTTTTATTGCAATTGAACGCAGAATTTTCAGAAGAAATAACGGAATAAATAAATGATTGTTTTAATAAATGACAATCATATATCATATTAATTACTGGGTATTTTTAATATTCGGATAATTTAATATTTTCATTAAAATCCTTTTTCTTAGGGCAACAAGCTTTATGAGGGTAATCCACTTTGGGAAACTCCCCTTTAATAGCATAGGAAGCGAATTGAAAGGGAGGATGTGGAAGGGTAGAGGAAGGTAGCCTTATACAAGAGACAATCCCGAACTTTAAACAAGAAGATATATATTGTTAAAATTTATTTTGTTTATGATAAGTGCGTTGTGAAAATTTATACTCAGACAACAAGTAGTTTGATCATATTCACTCATTTGAATCACAATGAAAGATCATTAAAATTGCAGTAATATTGATGTAAGTCTCTGGCAGATGTTACAAGTGTAGCCCTTTCAGATGGTTTGCGGAGGAATTCTTCGATGTGTGATGGAAGGCTGCTTACCTGTTTAGAGTTACTGAAGAGAATAAGTTGAAGGCCAGTGACTTTTCTGTGATCCTGCAGGCTGGTGTTAAAAACGCAGCCGTAGAGGTACAAATGTTACAACTTCATGGTCAATGGAGACCACTGCGTCACGCACCAACCAAAATTACCGACACAACTAATTCCTATAAAGCATTATCCAAAACATAATTATATGTTTTCCTTTACAGCTCACTCTTAAACACGTCTGAAATTTTTTAGGGGAATTCAATGTTACTAGAAAAGAAAGAAGTTCAACAAATCCACCAAAAACGAACATGAATACCAGCTGGACCTAGTCACGATCTAACGTCGGAATACAATGGAAATAAGAAGAACCATTATTCACAGGATCTTGAATTTAAGATCATATAAACTTCATAGAAACAACCTAGAAGGCAAAAACTTAAAAGATATATTTATTATAGAAAATATAGCTTAAATTGATAAAATTGGCAACAACTCGAACAAAACCAGCAGAATAAAGACATGGAAATGTTGGTCATGCAATAAAAGTGAAAAGATCTTAAGATATTAAGGGCATCATAAAAACTAACAAAATCGATAAGAGAGATTCGTTGAAGCACGACAAAAGAAATTACAAGGTGTTCCAGTTTCACCATGAAAATGGAGGGGAGACTAAAAACAACTGTCTCATTATTCAGTCGAATATATATTCCACGAGCTACAGAAACAAACGAGTGTGTTTCCATCGTGCAACGGGCGAGGCCAAGAGGCCCAACCGACAAATTTTTAGTATTCTGGGAAAAACAAAAAATAGATTATCCCAGATAAATATTAATATGTAGTAAGTTACGACTGCTACTCGAGTGAACTGTAAGTGTAACTGAAAAGAAAACTAATCCAGGAAGAGCAATAGAGAAGCTAAGAACCAAAGGGTGATAACTGTACAGGAAAAAATGTTTAAACCAGGAGAAGCTGCAACTATAAAAGGTTTCAATAGCTAGCACAACATATAAACAACTGCGGCAAATGCAAGTGGAGGAGCATCCGAATATCTCAACGAGAATATCCTTTCAGAACATATCGAACTCAAAACGGCACTGGAAGCTGTCGCTGTAAATCTCCACATGACTACAAATCTTGTGATGTGCAACATTTACCTCCCACCAAGCACGCCGGTGCTCAAACACGAGCTCGAAGATATAACCAAGCAGCTGGTTCCAACTTTATGTTACTAGGACACGTTAATATCCACAACAAATCCTGGGGTTCGAGCTACACTGATAGCAGAGGAAACTTAATCGAGGAGGTAGCATACTCCAATAACTTGATCATCCACAACAACGGAAATCACGCACAGTTTAATACGGCAACCTGCAAAACTTTGTAGTACACTCAATATTTCAGACAAATGTGAATGGTCTACAATTTGACAGTGATCATGTCCAGATAACAACAAAAATACCTCTCCAACCAGATAGCCCAGCATTCTGTGACAGATGGCGTACTAACATCAGCGACTAGTCGTAATTCAAGAATACAATAAGGAATAAATTGAATAAAGAAAGCAATGACCTCGACGCCAACAAAAACAGAAGGTTAGAAATGTTTTGCGAAATCATTACTTCAACTGCGGATGAAACACTTGGGAAAAATAATCCCAATCCAAATTCGCGAAAAAAATTCTACAAAATCTGGTGGAATACAAAATGCACACAGACTGTATAAGTAACAACTCAACAAATATAGATGGACAACAAAATTAGTTACAATAAAGCAAGAGCTGATTTTAGACGAAAGATGAAAAAAGGCCAGCAGAACAGCCGGGCGGGATAAAATAGAGACGATGAATGCTTCGACTAACCAGAAAGAGCTCTGGGGGTGATGTCACAAGTGTGAAGGGAGCAGAAGATGAACACAAAGTAAATTTGCAAACAGACGAGCTGGAAGATAAGCTTACTAATCCGAACGACATAGCCAACTGTCTAGCAAGGAACTTCGCCAAAACATCAGCAACTAGCTCGCACTCCGCGGAATTTCAACGTATAAATGCAAGCAACAAAAGAGACTCAACAGCAACAAAAAATCAAACAAAGATAGGTATGAGAAGAATGCATCAGTAGAAAGTGATCAAATTCCAAATATCCTGATAAATAATCTACCGGAAGAAGCGCTAACTGTTCTTTAAAAATTAGAATCGAAATCTGCAAATTCCCGAGCTATGAAAACGATCTATAGTTATCCATATTCAGTAATCAAGAATAAAAACCAGATATAGGCAGCTACAGACCGATAGCCCTCAACTCCAACGTCTGCGAGATCCTTTAATAGGTAATTACTAATATGTTGACTTGGTACCTCAGCGTAAATAATCTGTATTACGCTAAGCTATTTGCTTTCAGAAGGGATCATACATCGTTGACATTTAGCACATACCTCAATAACTACATAAAGGAAGCGCTCAACCAACATCAACATGTCTTGGCAGTCATGTTAGATATATGCAAGGCATCCGAAAAGACATGGAGATCAAGGTTAAATAAACTAATAACATACGGACTAAGTGACAGTATCCTACAATGTACCAGAAACCTAATCGAGGACAGATATATTAAGGTCAGAATTGAGAATGCCCAGTCATAAATAAAGAATCGAGAACGGAATAAGCCAGGGCTCGAGCCTCAGCGTCATTCTGTTCCTGGTACTCATAAATTACATGGGTAGCATTAACAAACCGCCGATAGATACCTTGATATTTTCAGATTATGTCATCTTGCTGACTAGAGGGAACAACATGAAGCTGCTCTCTGAAGTGATGCAGGAGGCAATAAACAAGGCGACTCAGTGAGCTGAAAAAAGGGGGTTTAGTATTAATCCTTGCAATGAGCTTCTCAAGGAAATACGAGCAAATAAAGATACCAATAGTAATATATGGCAAACATATTGAATAAGTTAAACAGTACAAGATTATGTCAATTTTCAGGGACTCAAATTTACATTCAAGACTCACGTCGAGCAACTAATCATAGAAAGCAAAATACGTCTATTAATCCTCAAGCTACTAGCTGCTAAAAACTGGGTTAGCAAAAATGGATCTATTGAGTCTCATCCGCAGGGCAATGATCAGATCAAAAATAGAATATGGCGAACACATATAAGACAGCACAGAAAATGATGCTAAGATTAAACGATGCAATGAGATTGTTAACCGGATGTTATAAAACCACCCCAATACCGAGACTCACACTTGAGGCAAACGAAATCCCCATGAGACACAAAAAAAAGCTATTGAAATTAGATACGAGATCAAGGCACTACACTAAAGGATATATTGGGAAAAGAAGTAATGACTCTTCCAGAGACGGACCACAACACCACGGCAAGCATACCCCCATGGAAGCCTGATGAACTGCCAATTGAAATCTCCATGAGACACAGAAGAAAAGCTATTGCAATTAGATACGAGATCAGGGCATGAGACGCATCGATCTCAATAATAAATTAAAAAAAACATCACACCCCGACATGCAGAAAAAGAACCACCTAGAAACCTAACACCGTTTTATACTACACTAAAGGATATATTGCGAAAAGAAGTAATGACCCTTCCAAAGATGGAACACAACATTACGGCACATGGACACCTTACGAACTGCCAATTGATACATCGCTACATAAGCTTGAAGTAAGCAACCCACACATCACAAACTGGAACTCTGAAGTCTATCAGTTATTACAGAGATATAATATTCCCAGAGTCATTTATACCGACGCATCCAAACATTCAAATAAAGTTGGTTGCGCTAAATTTACGACAGGCACAGAAAAATCTATCGCTATAAACCATAATGCATCGATCAGTAGAGCAGAATTATACGCCACCTTCATGGTGACGGAACTGTGTCAGGAAACACCGCAGGCCAACAGCATCATCTTAGACTCCAAAGAAACAATGCACAGAATAACCAGTACGGTGTACAGAAATGGTTGCATAAATAGAATTAGAGAGAATATAGTGAAAATACACGGAATCGGCAACCAGATCACAATAGCATGGCTACCGACAGGACAGATCAAGCGAAGATGGAAGCTGATCATCAAGGAATAACCCGTAACCTGCCATACTGCACCAGCAAGGACTGAAGAGTATCAACTGGCGGAAAAGTGGAATAGACCAGTCAAACCACAAGAATGTGGAGTCATCCTCAAAACTGTAAGTAACATCAAATGAATATCGCTCCCTAAAGAAATATCTCGAAGGCAACAATTTGTTAAGGCCAGAATACGAACACTGCACTCCAGTTTCCCACACTCATTCTTGATTTCCAGATCTCAGCAGCCGGTATGCAGCTCATGCAAAGGAGAACACCACAAATCCTCATGCCCCAAACTATCGACATAAGATCAATTCTAGCCGTCCATTACATGATGAAGAATTGCTTTTTTTACCAAACAGCAATAAACAACCTTATGAATTTTAAAATGAAAACTGATTTATATAAAGTAATTTAAATGTGCCAATATGCAAGTAGAATATTATATTTCACTATACTGTGAATAGAATTTCAAGTTTTATTTTGGTAACAAAGGTGTTTTAGGCGGTTGTTCCTAGAATGGTTTTATACATAAATATGTTCTCAAAATATGTTTTACCGATTTTCTTACAACTCCACACATTCACGCCCTCGTTTCCAAATCTCAGACGACATTCACGATTCCTAAATAGTTTCCGTAACACATCTAACGTTCTCTACATAACCGAGAATATCATCTTTTCATTATATCCTCCCATTCCTTAAATTTAGAGTGAGCTGCAAAATGAACGATAGCCTCCACACCCGAGTTGACAGTAATTGGTAAATTTATTTGTGCAGATGCTACAAGTGTTGCCCTTTCAGGTGGTGTGCGGAGGAATTCTTCGAAATCTTGATGATGTAAACGAGGGCTGCTTACCTGTTTGGAGTTACTGAAGAGAATAAGTTGAAGGCCAGTGACTTTTCTGTGATCCTGCAGTCTGGTGCTAAAAACGCAGCCGTAGAGGTACGTAGTTGACTTATAATTTTTAATACTTTTATTATTTATAGAATATTAGTAAACATATGATTTGTTTTGGTAAACGTCTTCACCACTACAGTACATTTCAATAAAATTAGTTAAGTATTTGCTTTCAATATGTTGTAGAATGATTCAGTTAAAACTTACATATGTAAACAAATTACTGCATTATTTAAACTATTACAGTACAACTATTTGTTCATAAATCATAATGTTTCTTTACAGTTGTCGCTCGGCACAATTCTTCAAATGACGTACACAAATCTAAATTCTTGAAGATCATGAAGATTTTTTAAAAATTCTATATTCATATATATACTAGATTCAATTTGCTACATGTAACACTACTACGTCTAAATTAGTGTCATAATCGACGCTACCAAAATGAGGTACGTCCATACTTGTAACATTTGTCCGTAACTTCGTACTTGAGTAGTAAGATCTGTAAAAATTACATTCACTACGCAATTCACAACTCACTAACTCTTAAACATGTAAAACAAATTGATGCGTTTATCCTCCACTTATTTATTATTTTTATTTACAAATGTTACAACTTCATGGTCAATGGAGACCACTGCGTCACGCACCAACCAAAATTACCGACACAACTAATTCCTATAAAGCATTATCCATGACATAATTATATGTTTCCCTTTACAGCTCACTCTTAAAAACGTCTGAAATTTTTTAGGGGAATTCAATGTTACTGGATAAGAAAGAAGTTCAACAAATACACCAAAAAGGAACATGAATACCAGCTGGACCTTGTCACCATCTAACGTCGGAGTACAAGGGAAATAAGAAGATCTATTATTCACAGGATATAGAATGTAAGATCATAGGAACTTCATAGAAACAACCTAGAACGAAAATACTTAAAAGAAATATTTATTATAGAAAATATAGCTTAAATTGATAAAATTGGCAACAACTCGAACAAAACCAGCAGAATATAGACATGAAAATGTTGATCATGCAATAAAAGTGAACAGATCTTAAGATATTAAGGACATCATAAAAACAGTAACAAAATCCATAAGAGAATCGTTAAGCACGACAAAATAAATTGAATCAGGAAACAGTGACGTTTTTCCGGTACAAAGTAAATATATCCAACGAGGGCGTTACGTAGAGAAACTTTTCATTATATTTGTGTGTTTACATGCAAAAATATAAGAAATATAACGCAACCATAGGACACACAAATAGAAAAGTGGTAAAAATCGAATCGCATAGAATAAAGAAACAATTCTCCGTATTTTATTATAATTAATATTGGAGTCCGAGGATTGATGGATTAAAAGTTACATCTCTAGTTTTATTGCAATTGAACGCAGAATTTTCAGAAGAAATAACGGAATAAATAAATAAAAAATAATAAAAAAATTATCACCAGTTTGGAAAACATCAACAGTAATAATGTTCTTGAAAACTGGTAAACTTCCCGCAGTACCATCTTTTTACAAGTTGATAGTGCATTGTAAAACGTTCCCACTGTATTGCAATCTTTTTCTCAGCCAACTGCTACTCGAGTGAACCGCAAGTCTAACTGAAAAAGAAAACTATTCCAGGAAGAGCAATAGAGAAGCTAAGAACCAAAGGGTGATAGCTGTACAGGAAAAAATGTTTAAACCAGGAGAAGCTGCAACTATAAAAGGTTTCAAAAGCTAGCACAACATATGAACAACAACGGAAAAACAAGTGGAGGAGTATCCATATATGTCAACCAGAATATCCTGTCAGAACATATCGAACTCAAAACGGCACTGGAAGCTGTCGCTGTAAATCACCACAAGACTACAAATCTTGTGATATGCAACATTTACCTCCCACCAGGCACGCCGGTGCTCAAACACGAGCTCGAAGATATAACCAAGCTGCTGGTTCCAACTTTATTTTACTAGGACACGTTAATATCAACAACAAATCCTGGGGTTCGAGCTACACTGATAGCAGAGGAAACTTAATCGAGGAGGTAGCATACTCCAATAACTTGATCATCCACAACAACGGCAATCACGCACAGTTTAATACGGCAACCTGAAAAATTTTGTAGTATACTTAATATTTCAGACAAATGTGAATGGTGTTCAATTTGACAGTGATCATGTCCAGATAACAACAAAAATACCTCTCCAACCAGTATCCCAGCATTGTGTGACAGATGGCGTACTAACATCAGCGACTGGTCGGAATTCAAGAATACAATAAGGAATAAATTGAATGAACAAAGCAATGACTTCGACGCCAACAAAAACAGAAGGTTAGAGATGTTTTGCGAAATCATTATTTCAACTGCGGATGGAACACTAGGGAAATATAATTCCAATCCAAATTCGCGAAGAAACTACAAAATCTTGTGGAATACAGAATGCAACAATACACACAGACTGTATAAGCAACAACTCAACAAATATAGAAGGACAACCAAATTATTTACAATAAAGCAAGAGCGGAATTTAGACGAAATATGGAAAAAAGCCTGCAGAACAGGCGGGCGGGATAAAATAGAGACGATGAATTCTTCGACTAACCAGAAAGAGCTCTGGGGTGGTTGACAGAAGTATGAAGGGAGCAGAAGATGAACACAAAATAAATTTGTAAACAGACGAGCTGGAAGATAAGCTTACTAATCCGAACGACATAGCCAACTGTCTAGCAAGGAACTTCGAAAAAACATCAGCAACAAGCTCGCACTCCGCGGAATTCCAATGTATAAATGCAAGCAACGAAAGACACTCAACAGCAACAAAAAATTAAACAAAGATAGGTATGAGAAGATTGCATCAGCAGAAAGTGATCGAATTCCAAATATCCTGCTAAATAATCTACCGGAAGAAGCGCTAACTGTTCTATTAAAAATTCGAATCGAAATCTGCAAATTCCCGAGCTATGGAAACGATCTATAGTTATCCATATTCTGTAATCAGGAATTTAAACCAGATATAGGCAGCTACAGACCGATTGCCTTCAACTCCAACGTCTGCAAGATCCTTTAATAGGTAATTGCTAATATGTTGACTTGGTACCTCAGCGTAAATAATCTGTATTACGCTAAGCTATTTGCTTTCAGAAGGGATCATTCATCGTTGACCTTTAGCACATACCTCGATAACTACATAAAGGAAGCGCTCAACCAACGTCATCATGTCTTGGCAGTCATGTTGGATATATGCAAGGCATCCGAAAAGACATGGAGATCAAGGTTAAATAAACTAATAACATACGGACTAAGTGACAGTATCCTACAATGTACCAGAAACCTAATCGAGGACAGATATATTAAGGTCAGAATTGAGAATGCCCAGTCATAAATAAAGAATCGAGAACGGAATAAGCCAGGGCTCGAGCCTCAGCGTCATTCTGTTCCTGGTACTCATAAATTACATGGGTAGCATTAACAAACCGCCGATAGATACCTTGATATTTTCAGATTATGTCATCTTGCTGACTAGAGGGAACAACATGAAGCTGCTCTCTGAAGTGATGCAGGAGGCAATAAACAAGGCGACTCAGTGAGCTGAAAAAAGGGGGTTTAGTATTAATCCTTGCAATGAGCTTCTCAAGGAAATACGAGCAAATAAAGATACCAATAGTAATATATGGCAAACATATTGAATAAGTTAAACAGTACAAGATTATGTCAATTTTCAGGGACTCAAATTTACATTCAAGACTCACGTCGAGCAACTAATCATAGAAAGCAAAATACGTCTATTAATCCTCAAGCTACTAGCTGCTAAAAACTGGGTTAGCAAAAATGGATCTATTGAGTCTCATCCGCAGGGCAATGATCAGATCAAAAATAGAATATGGCGAACACATATAAGACAGCACAGAAAATGATGCTAAGATTAAACGATGCAATGAGATTGTTAACCGGATGTTATAAAACCACCCCAATACCGAGACTCACACTTGAGGCAAACGAAATCCCCATGAGACACAAAAAAAAGCTATTGAAATTAGATACGAGATCAAGGCACTACACTAAAGGATATATTGGGAAAAGAAGTAATGACTCTTCCAGAGACGGACCACAACACCACGGCAAGCATACCCCCATGGAAGCCTGATGAACTGCCAATTGAAATCTCCATGAGACACAGAAGAAAAGCTATTGCAATTAGATACGAGATCAGGGCATGAGACGCATCGATCTCAATAATAAATTAAAAAAAACATCACACCCCGACATGCAGAAAAAGAACCACCTAGAAACCTAACACCGTTTTATACTACACTAAAGGATATATTGCGAAAAGAAGTAATGACCCTTCCAAAGATGGAACACAACATTACGGCACATGGACACCTTACGAACTGCCAATTGATACATCGCTACATAAGCTTGAAGTAAGCAACCCACACATCACAAACTGGAACTCTGAAGTCTATCAGTTATTACAGAGATATAATATTCCCAGAGTCATTTATACCGACGCATCCAAACATTCAAATAAAGTTGGTTGCGCTAAATTTACGACAGGCACAGAAAAATCTATCGCTATAAACCATAATGCATCGATCAGTAGAGCAGAATTATACGCCACCTTCATGGTGACGGAACTGTGTCAGGAAACACCGCAGGCCAACAGCATCATCTTAGACTCCAAAGAAACAATGCACAGAATAACCAGTACGGTGTACAGAAATGGTTGCATAAATAGAATTAGAGAGAATATAGTGAAAATACACGGAATCGGCAACCAGATCACAATGGCATGGCTACCGACAGGACAGATCAAGCGAAGATGGAAGCTGATCATCAAGGAATAACCCGTAACCTGCCATACTGCACCAGCAAGGACTGAAGAGTATCAACTGGCGGAAAAGTGGAATAGACCAGTCAAACCACAAGAATGTGGAGTCATCCTCAAAACTGTAAGTAACATCAAATGAATATCGCTCCCTAAAGAAATATCTCGAAGGCAACAATTTGTTAAGGCCAGAATACGAACACTGCACTCCAGTTTCCCACACTCATGCTTGATTTCCAGATCTCAGCAGCCGGCATGCAGCCCATGCAAGGAGAACACAACAAATCCTCATGCCCCAAACTATCGACATAAGATCAATTCAAGCCGCCCATTACATGATGAAGAATTGCAACTCACCAAACAGCAATAAACAACCTTATGAATTTTAAAATGAAAACTGATTTATATAAAGTAAGTTAAATGTGCCAATATGCCATTAGAATATTATATTTCACTATACTGTGAATAGAATTTCAAGTTTTATTTTGGTAACAAAGGTGTTTTAGGCGGTTGTTCCTAGAATGGTTTTATACATAAATATGTTCTCAAAATATGTTTTACCGATTTTCTTACAACTCCACACATTCACGCCCTCGTTTCCAAATCTCAGACGACATTCACGATTCCTAAATAGTTTCCGTAACACATCTAACGTTCTCTACATAACCGAGAATATCATCTTTTCATTATATCCTCCCATTCCTTAAATTTAGAGTGAGCTGCAAAATGAACGATAGCCTCCACACCCGAGTTGACAGTAATTGGTAAATTTATTTGTGCAGATGCTACAAGTGTTGCCCTTTCAGGTGGTGTGCGGAGGAATTCTTCGAAATCTTGATGATGTGAACGAGGGCTGCTTACCTGTTTGGAGTTACTGAAGAGAATAAGTTGAAGGCCAGTGAATTTTCTGTGATCCTGCAGTCTGGTGCTAAAAACGCAGCCGTAGAGGTACGTAGTTGACTTATAATTTTTAATACTTTTATTATTTATAGAATATTAGTAAACATATGATTTGTTTTGGTAAACGTCTTCACCACTACAGTACATTTCAATAAAATTAGTTAAGTATTTGCTTTCAATATGTTGTAGAATGATTCAGTTAAAACTTACATATGTAAACAAATTACTGCATTATTTAAACTATTACAGTACAACTATTTGTTCATAAATCATAATGTTTCTTTACAGTTGTCGCTCGGCACAATTCTTCAAATGACGTACACAAATCTAAATTCTTGAAGATCATGAAGATTTTTTAAAAATTCTATATTCATATATATACTAGATTCAATTTGCTACATGTAACACTACTACGTCTAAATTAGTGTCATAATCGACGCTACCAAAATGAGGTACGTCCATACTTGTAACATTTGTCCGTAACTTCGTACTTGAGTAGTAAGATCTGTAAAAATTACATTCACTACGCAATTCACAACTCACTAACTCTTAAACATGTAAAACAAATTGATGCGTTTATCCTCCACTTATTTATTATTTTTATTTACAAATGTTACAACTTCATGGTCAATGGAGACCACTGCGTCACGCACCAACCAAAATTACCGACACAACTAATTCCTATAAAGCATTATCCATGACATAATTATATGTTTCCCTTTACAGCTCACTCTTAAAAACGTCTGAAATTTTTTAGGGGAATTCAATGTTACTGGATAAGAAAGAAGTTCAACAAATACACCAAAAAGGAACATGAATACCAGCTGGACCTTGTCACCATCTAACGTCGGAGTACAAGGGAAATAAGAAGATCTATTATTCACAGGATATAGAATGTAAGATCATAGGAACTTCATAGAAACAACCTAGAACGAAAATACTTAAAAGAAATATTTATTATAGAAAATATAGCTTAAATTGATAAAATTGGCAACAACTCGAACAAAACCAGCAGAATATAGACATGAAAATGTTGATCATGCAATAAAAGTGAACAGATCTTAAGATATTAAGGACATCATAAAAACAGTAACAAAATCCATAAGAGAATCGTTAAGCACGACAAAATAAATTGAATCAGGAAACAGTGACGTTTTTCCGGTACAAAGTAAATATATCCAACGAGGGCGTTACGTAGAGAAACTTTTCATTATATTTGTGTGTTTACATGCAAAAATATAAGAAATATAACGCAACCATAGGACACACAAATAGAAAAGTGGTAAAAATCGAATCGCATAGAATAAAGAAACAATTCTCCGTATTTTATTATAATTAATATTGGAGTCCGAGGATTGATGGATTAAAAGTTACATCTCTAGTTTTATTGCAATTGAACGCAGAATTTTCAGAAGAAATAACGGAATAAATAAATAAAAAATAATAAAAAAATTATCACCAGTTTGGAAAACATCAACAGTAATAATGTTCTTGAAAACTGGTAAACTTCCCGCAGTACCATCTTTTTACAAGTTGATAGTGCATTGTAAAACGTTCCCACTGTATTGCAATCTTTTTCTCAGCCAACTGCTACTCGAGTGAACCGCAAGTCTAACTGAAAAAGAAAACTATTCCAGGAAGAGCAATAGAGAAGCTAAGAACCAAAGGGTGATAGCTGTACAGGAAAAAATGTTTAAACCAGGAGAAGCTGCAACTATAAAAGGTTTCAAAAGCTAGCACAACATATGAACAACAACGGCAAAGCAAGTGGAGGAGTATCCATATATGTCAACCAGAATATCCTGTCAGAACATATCGAACTCAAAACGGCACTGGAAGCTGTCGCTGTAAATCACCACAAGACTACAAATCTTGTGATATGCAACATTTACCTCCCACCAGGCACGCCGGTGCTCAAACACGAGCTCGAAGATATAACCAAGCTGCTGGTTCCAACTTTATTTTACTAGGACACGTTAATATCAACAACAAATCCTGGGGTTCGAGCTACACTGATAGCAGAGGAAACTTAATCGAGGAGGTAGCATACTCCAATAACTTGATCATCCACAACAACGGCAATCACGCACAGTTTAATACGGCAACCTGAAAAATTTTGTAGTATACTTAATATTTCAGACAAATGTGAATGGTGTTCAATTTGACAGTGATCATGTCCAGATAACAACAAAAATACCTCTCCAACCAGTATCCCAGCATTGTGTGACAGATGGCGTACTAACATCAGCGACTGGTCGGAATTCAAGAATACAATAAGGAATAAATTGAATGAACAAAGCAATGACTTCGACGCCAACAAAAACAGAAGGTTAGAGATGTTTTGCGAAATCATTATTTCAACTGCGGATGGAACACTAGGGAAATATAATTCCAATCCAAATTCGCGAAGAAACTACAAAATCTTGTGGAATACAGAATGCAACAATACACACAGACTGTATAAGCAACAACTCAACAAATATAGAAGGACAACCAAATTATTTACAATAAAGCAAGAGCGGAATTTAGACGAAATATGGAAAAAAGCCTGCAGAACAGGCGGGCGGGATAAAATAGAGACGATGAATTCTTCGACTAACCAGAAAGAGCTCTGGGGTGGTTGACAGAAGTATGAAGGGAGCAGAAGATGAACACAAAATAAATTTGTAAACAGACGAGCTGGAAGATAAGCTTACTAATCCGAACGACATAGCCAACTGTCTAGCAAGGAACTTCGAAAAAACATCAGCAACAAGCTCGCACTCCGCGGAATTCCAATGTATAAATGCAAGCAACGAAAGACACTCAACAGCAACAAAAAATTAAACAAAGATAGGTATGAGAAGATTGCATCAGCAGAAAGTGATCGAATTCCAAATATCCTGCTAAATAATCTACCGGAAGAAGCGCTAACTGTTCTATTAAAAATTCGAATCGAAATCTGCAAATTCCCGAGCTATGGAAACGATCTATAGTTATCCATATTCTGTAATCAGGAATTTAAACCAGATATAGGCAGCTACAGACCGATTGCCTTCAACTCCAACGTCTGCAAGATCCTTTAATAGGTAATTGCTAATATGTTGACTTGGTACCTCAGCGTAAATAATCTGTATTACGCTAAGCTATTTGCTTTCAGAAGGGATCATTCATCGTTGACCTTTAGCACATACCTCGATAACTACATAAAGGAAGCGCTCAACCAACATCAACATGTCTTGGCAGTCATGTTAGATATATGCAAAGTCATGGAGAACAATGTTAAATAAACTAATAACATACGGACTAAGTGACAGTATCCTTCAATGTACCAGAAACCTAATCGAGGACAGATGTATTAAGGTCAGAATTGAGAATACCCAGTCATAAATAAAGAATCGAGAATGGAATAAGCCATGGTTCGAGCCTCAGCGTCATTCCGTTCCTCGTAGTCATAAATTACATGCGTAGCATTAACAAACCCCCGATAGATACCTTGATATTTTCAGATGATGTCATCTTGCTGACTAGAGGGAATAACATGAAGCTGCCCTCTGAAGTGATGCAGGAGGCAATAAACAAGGCGACTCAGTGAGCCGAATGTGCAATGTGCTTCACAAGGAAATACAAGCAAATAAAGATACCAATAAAAATATATGACAAACATATTGAATATGTTAAACAGCACAAGATTATGTCAATTTTCAGGGACTCCAAATTCACGTTCAAGACTCACATTGAGCAACTAATCATAGAAAGCAAAAATTCCTCAAGCTACTAGTTGCTAAAAACTGGGGAGCAAAGATGGATCTATTGAGTCTCACCCGCAGGGCAATGATCAGAGCAAAAATAGAATATGGAGAACACATATATGACAGCACAGAAAATGATGCTAAGATTAAACGATGCAATGAGATTGTTAACCGGATGTTATAAAACCACCCCAATACCGAGACTCACACTTGAGGCAAACGAAATCTCCATTAGACACAGAAGAAAAGCTATTGCAATTAGATACGAGATAAAGGCATGTGAGGCATCGAACTCAATAATAAATTAAATAAACCATCACTCCCCGACATGCTGAAACAGAACCACCTTGAAACCCAACACCGTTTTATACTACACTAAAGGATATATTGCGAAAAGAAGTAATGACTCTTCCAAAGATGGACCACAACTTTACGGCACATGGACACCTTACGAACTGCCAATTGATACATCGCTACATAAGCTTGAAGTAAGCAACCCACACATCACAAACTGGAACGCTGAAGTCTATCAGTTATTACAGAGATATAATATTCCCAGAGTCATTTATACCGACGCATCCAAACATTCAAATAAAGTTGGTTGCGCTATATTTACGACAGGCGCAGAAAAATCTATCGCTATAAACCATAATGCATCGATCAGTATAGCAGAATTATACGCCACCTTCATGGCGACGGAACTGTGTCAGGAAACACCGCAGGCCAACAGCATCATCTTAGACTCCAAGGAGACAATGCACAGAATAACCAGTACGGTGTACAGAAATGGTTGCATAAATGGAATTAGAGAGAATATAGTGAAAATACACGGAATCGGTAACCAGAACACTATAGCCTGGCTACCAACAAGACAGATCCAGCGAAGATGGAAGCTGATCATCAAGGAATAACCCGTAACCTGCCATACTGCACCAGCAAGGACTGAAGAGTATCAACTGGCGGAAAAGTGGAATAGACCAGTCAAACCAGAAGAATGTGGAGTCATCCTCGAAAATGTAAGTAACATCAAATGAATATCGCTCCCTAAAGAAATATCTCGAAGGAAACAATTTGTTAAGGCCAGAATACGAACACTGCACTCCAGTTTCCCACACTCATTCTTGATTTCCAGATCTCAGCAGCCGGCATGCAGCCCATGCAAGGAGAACACAACAAATCCTCATGCCCCAAACTATCGACATAAGATCAATTAAAGCCGCCCATTACATGATGAAGAATTGCAACTCACCAAACAGCAATAAACAACCTTATGAATTTTAAAATGAAAACTGATTTATATAAAGTAATTTAAATGTGCCAATATGCAAGTAGAATATTATATTTCACTATACTGTTAATAGAATTTCAAGTTTTATTTTAGTTACAAAGGTGTTTTAGGCGGTTGTTCTTAGAATGGTTTTAAACATAAATATGTTCTCAAAATATGTTTTAGAAATCCTTTATACATACCGATTTTCTTACAACTTCACACATTCAGGCCCTCGTTTCCAAATCTCAGAAGACATTCACGATCCCTAAATAGTTTCCGTAACACATCTAACGTTCTCTGCATAAACGAGAATTTTTTTATTTATCTCTGTATCGATATTTCCAGAGAAAAGCCAAACAATCAGAAAATTTAATATAATAATTTTATTATGATTTTATTTCTGTACTGATATAGAGATGAAGAAATATAAATGATACTCTGGAAAGGTTTATCTTGTTCTACAGGGTAGAAGCGACATGAAAGTTATTGAATCAGGAAACAGTGACGTTATTCCGGTAGAAAGTAAATATATCCAACGAGGGCCTTACGTGGCGAAACTTTTCATTATATTTGTGTGTTTACATGCAAAAATATAAGAAATATAACGCAATAATAGGACACACAATTTAGCAAAGTGGTAAAAATCGAATCGCATAGAATAAAGAAACAATTCTCCGCAATTTATTATAATTAATATTGGAGTCCGAGGATTGATACATTCAAAGTTACATCTCTAGTTTTATTGCAATTGAACGCAGAATTTTCAGAAGAAATAACGGAATAAATAAATAATTGTTTTAATAAATGACAATCAGATATCATATTAATTACTAGGTATTTTTAATATTCGGGTAATTTAATATGTTCATTAAAATCCTTTTTTTAGGGCAACAGGCTTTATGAGGGTAATCCACTTTGGGAAACTCCCCTTTAATAGCATAGGAAGGCATTTGAACGGGAGGATGTGGAAGGGTAGAGGAAGGTAGCCTTAAACAAGAGACAATCACGAACTTTAAACAAAAAGATATATTATTAAAATTTATTTTGTTTATGATAAGTGCGTTGTGAAAATTTATACTCAGACAAGAAGTAGTTAGATCTTATTCACTCCGTTGAATCTCAATGAAAGATCCATTAAAATTGCAGTAATATTGGCAGATGTTACAAGTGTGGCCCTTTCAGGTGGTGAGTGGAGGAATTCTTCGATGTGTGGAGGGCTGCTTACCTGTTGGGAGTTACTTAAGAGAATAATTCGAAGACCTGTGACTTTTCTGTGATCCTGCAGGCTGGTGCTAAAAACGCAACCGTAGATGAGGTACGTAATTGATTGAATACTATTATTATTTCTAGGATATTAATAATTATTTGATAATTTTTTTGTAACTGTCTTCACCTTTAAACTACATTTGAATAAAATTAATTATTTAGTTTTGACTTGCATATTCACACAAATTACTGAATGATTTAAACTATTACAGTACAACTATTCATTCATAATGTTTCTTTACACTCGTCGCTCTGCACAATTCTTCAAATGACGTTCACAAATCGAAATTCTTGAAGATCATGAAGATTTATTAAAAATTCTATATTGATAGAACTCCATGGCTTAGATTCTATTTGCTGCATGTAACAGTACAACGTCTAAATTAGTGTCATATTTTACGCTACCAAAATGAGGTACGTCCATACATGTAACATTTGTCCTTAACTTCGTACTTGAATAGAAGGAGCTGTATAAATTACATTCACTACGCACTTCACAACTCACTAACTCTTAAACATGTAAAACATATTGATGCCTTTATTCTCCACTTACTTATTTATTATTTTTATTTACAAATGTTACAACTTCATGGTCAATGGAGACCACTGCGTCACGCACCAACCAAAATTTCCGACACAACTAATACCTATAAAGCATTATCCATGACATAATTATATGTTTCCCTTTACAGCTCACTCTTAAACACGTCTGAAATTTTTTAGGGGAATTCAATGTTACTGGAAAAGAAAGAAGTTCAACAAATCCACCAAAAAGGAATATGAATACCAGCCGGACCTAGTCACGATCCAACGTCGGAATACAATGGTAATAAAAAGAACCATTATTCACAGGATCTTGAATGTAAGATCATAGAAACTTCATAGAAACAACCTAGAAGGCAAAAACTTAAAAGATATATTTATTATAGAAAATATAGCTTAAATTGATAAAATTGGCAACAACTAGAACAAAACCAGCAGAATATAGACATGGAAATGTTGGTCAGGCAATAAAAGTAAAAGATCTTAAGATATTAAGGGCATCATAAAAACTAACAAAATCGATAAGAGAGATTCGTTGAAGCACGACAAATGTAATTACAAGGTGTTCCAGTTTCACCATGAAAATGGAGAGGAGACTAAAAACAACTGACTCATTATTCAGTCGAATATATATTCCACGAGCTACCGAAACAAACGAGTGTGTTTCCATCGTGCAACGGGCGAGGCCAAGAGGCCCAACCGACAAATTTTTAGTATTCTGGGAAAAACAAAAAATAGTTTATCCCAGATGGATATTAATATGTAGTAAGATACGACTGCTACTCGAAAGAACTGTAAGTGTAACTGAAAAGGAAACTAATCCAGGAAGAGCAATAGAAGAGCTAAGAACCAAAGGGTGATAACTGTACAGGAAAAAATGTTTAAACCAGGAGAAGCTGCAACTATAAAAGGTTTCAATAGCTAGCACAACATATAAACAACTGCGGCAAATGCAAGTGGAGGAGCATCCATATATCTAAACGAGAATATCCTGTCAGAACATATCGAACTTAAAACGGCACTGGAAGCTGTCGCTGTAAATCTCCACATGACTACAAATCTTGTGATATGCAACATTTACCTCCCACCAAGCACGCCGGTGCTCAAACTCGAGCTCGAAGATATAACCAAGCAGCTGGTTCCAACTTTATGTTACTAGGACACGTTAATATCCACAACAAATCCTGGGGTTCGAGCTACACTGATAGCAGAGGAAACTTAATCGAGGAGGTAGCATACTCCAATAACTTGATCATTCACAACAACGGCAATCACGCACAGTTTAATACCGCAACCTGCAAAACTTTGTAGTACACTCAATATTTCAGGCAAATGTGAATGGTCTACAATTTGAAAGTGATCATGTCCTGAAAACAACAAAAATACCTCTCCAACCAGATAGCCCAGCATTCTGTGACAGATAGCGTACTAACTTCAGCGACTGGTCGTAATTCAAGAATAGAATAAGGAATAAATTGAATGAACTAAGCAATGACCTCGACGCCAACAAAAACAGAAGGTTAGAAATGTTTTGCGAAATCATTACTTCAACTGCGGATGAAACACTTGGGAAAAATAATCCCAATCCAAATTCGCGAAGAAACTATAAAATCTGGTGGAATAGAGTATGCGACAATGCACACAGATAATGCAGAAAAGACATGGAGATCAAGGTTAAATGAACTAATAACATATGGACAAAGTGACAATATCCTACAATGTACCAGAAACCTAATCGAGGACAGATGTATTAAGGTCAGAATTGAGAATACCCAGTCATAAATAAAGAATCGAGAATGGAATAAGCCAGGGCTCGAGCCTCAGCGTCATTCTGTTCCTGGTACTCATAAATTACATGGGTAGCATTAACAAACCCCCGATAGATACCTTGATATTTTCAGATGATGTTATCTTGCTGACTAGAGGGAACAACATGAAGCTGCCATATGAAGTTATGAAGGAGGCAATAAACAAGGCGACTCAGTGAGCTGAATGTGCAATGTACTTCTCGAGCAAATACAAGCAAATAAAGATACCAATAAAAATATCTGACAAATATATTGAATATGTTTAACAGCACAAGATAATGTCTATTTTCAGGGACTCCAAATTCACGTTCGAGACTCACATCGAGCAACTAATCATAGAAAGCAAAAATTCCTCAAGCTTCAAGCTGCTAAAAACTGGGGAGCAAAGAAGAAACCAATTGAGTCTCACCCGCGGGGCAATGATCAGAGCAAAAATAGAATATGGAGAACACATATATGACAGCACAGAAAATGATGCTAAGATTAAACGATGCAATGAGATTGTTAACCAGATGTTATAAAACCACCCCAATACCGAGACTCACACTTGAGGCAAACGAAATCTCCATTAAACACAGAAGAAAAGCTATTGCAATTAGATACGAGATCAAGGCATGAGAGGCATCGAACTCAATAATAAATTAAATACACCATCACTCCCCGACATGCAGAAAAAGAACCACCTAGAAACCGAACACCGTTTTATACTACACTAAAGGATATATTGCGAAAAGAAGTAATGACTCTTCCAAAGATGGACCACAACATTACGGCACATGGACACCTTACGAACTGCCAATTGATACATCGCTACATAATCTTGAAGTATTAAACCCACACATCACAAACTGGAACGCTGAAGTCTATCAGTTATTACAGAGATAAAATATTCCCAGTCATTTATATCGACGCATCCAAAAATTCAAATAAAGTTTATTGCGCTATATTTACGACAGGCACAGAAAAATCTATCGCTATAAACCATAATGCATCGATCAGTATAGCAGAATTATACGCCACCTTCATGGCGACGGAACTGTGTCAGGAAACACCGCAGGCCAACAGCATCATCTTAGACTCCAATGAGACAATGCACAGAATAACCAGTACGGTGTACAGAAAAGGTTGCATAAATGGAATTAGAGAGAATATAGTGAAAATACACGGAATCGGCAACCAGATCACTATAGCCTGGCTACCGACAGGACAGATCTAGCGAAGATGGAAGCTGATCATCAAGGAATAACCCGTAACCTGCCATACTGCACCAGCAAGGACTGAAGAGTATCAACTGGCGGAAAAGTGGAATAGACCAGTCAAACAAGAAGAATGTGGAGTCAGCCTTAAAAATGTAAGTAACATCAAATGAATATCGCTCCCTAAAGAACTATCTCGAAGGCAACAATTTGTTAAGGCCAGAATACGAACACTGCACTCCAGTTTCCCACACTCATGCTTGATTTCCAGATCTCAGCAGCCGGTATGCAGCTGATGCAAGGAGAACACAACAATTCCTTATGCCCCAAACTATCGACATAAGATCAATTCAAGCCGCCCATTACATGATGAAGAATTGCAACTCACCAAACAGCAATAAACAACCTTATGAATTTTAAAATGAAAACTGATTTATATAAAGTAATTTAAATGTGCCAATATGCAAGTAGAATATTATATTTCACTATACTGTGAATAGAATTTCAAGTTTTATTTTGGTAACAAAGGTGTTTTTGGCGGTTGTTCCTAGAATGGTTTTATACATAAATATGTTCTCAAAATATGTTTTAGAAAGCCTTTATACGTACCGATTTTCTTACAATTTCACACATTCAGGCACTCGTTTCCAAATCTCAGACGACATTCACGATCCCTAAATAGTTTCCGTAACACATCTAACGTTCTCTACATAACCGAGAATATATTTTCATTATATCCTCCCATTCCTTAAATTTAGAGTGAGCTGCAAAATGAACGATAGCCTCCACACCCGAGTAGACAGTAATTGGTAAATTTATTTGGGCAGGTGCTACAAGTGTGGACATTTCAGGTTGTGTTTTGGGGAAGAAATCATCAACACAGCCGATAAGTATTTGCTAACTGCAGATCTCCGTGGAGTTGGCCTCATGAATCTCCCCTGCCTGCTCAAGTCAACTCTATTGCCAAGGTACAAATTTGAACTACAATAATGTAAAATATTATACGGTTTGGATTGTTTATTTTGTATAATTCCCAGCACAAATACTACTATAAACCAGTTTAACGACTAATTTTCGAATTTCTGAACGTTTTGATTAAAATTCCGATTACACCAACATAGGATTTCATTCTCTAAAACTAAATAGAAGCTTCAGATTCCAGAGATATTTGTAAATACTTTGTTATGAGACATGACTTAGTCTTAAGTACGCACTTATATTAGTTAAAAATATTTTTGATAACTCCGTGGTGATTTCTGCATTGTTAGTGACGTTTCGTTACTAAGGAAACGTTGCAGCTTTCATCAGTCCACAGCTAACGTGGATCAGAAAGGTTCGGGCGGATTATCACCAGCAATCACCATAGAACTTATAACGTTATACAATCAAATGAACAATATTCGAGGAGAAATAAACCACAAATTTCATTTCGACAAAATCATATCGTCGGGTTAAATTTATACGCTCGAGGTACGGCGCCTTGATGTAAAAGCTTTAACCATTGATGACAATCAGATATCATATACTTATCTAATAATTTCTATGTGGTGTTGCGACGTCCAATTCATCTCGGCTGTTAAATAAAAATCATAATCTGCAGTTACATTGCTAATATCTACACGTGGCCACTGATAACTAAGAGAAACCAAGTAAGTCCACACTTGTAACATTTGTCCGTAACTTCATCATAGACTGTAAATTATCTCGAATTGTCTGTAATATTAGGTTTTAAATAGTATCACATTTATATGTAATAATAGTGTCTGTTTATATTATATTCACTTCGCACGTCAAATAATTTACATCTTTATCTGTTTTAAAACCTCCCACTACTTTACGAAATCTTCAGTACTGCACGAACTTTCCTCAGATCACCTCACTTATGTCGCCCATCTTAATCTTACTCTAATTCCACTCGCTTCTCCGAATATAAATAGCCACTTCATAAATTGACAACGTTACTCTTCTCTCATTGACCCACAAATATGTTTATATTATATTCACTCCGGACTTCACGTAGCTATAAATTACATTGATTTACTGTGTAGAAATCGAACTGTTTACATTATTCTAGGAAATATTTACCATTCTATTTTCTTATAATACAGCCCTGACACTTTATTATTCGTCAGGATTTCTCTACGAATTAGGGCTATTTACTTTATTAAGTGTTCGTAATATATATTGGTAGTGAATGCCTAGGAATATAGTAAAATGACTAATGATATAGCAGATGTCATTTGAGAACAATTTTGTACTATTACCTGATTTTGGAGTGAAAAAAATGAATAAAACTTTTTATTGTCTATATCTACGACGTTAACATCCATTAATTTATCGAATAATTTATCACCTTATATACGTAAATAATGGTAATAGACTCAACCGTTAGAATGGATGCACAATCAGTTATTAAACATATTAGTAATTGGAAATCGAGGTTGAATTCATACCTTTTAATTTACTTCTTTAGAATTGTAACAGGAAAACATCAGGGTTACCTGAAATACAAATATTTGTTATGTTATTTTTTTTGTATTTACTTATTTTAACATGATTAGTTGAGTATTTCATTAAAATTAATGGCATTCATAAGATATAATTACATTTTATTAGATTTGTTTTTCAGTTAGAAATTAAAATTGATTTGCTATGATTTAGAGAGAGTGTAAGAAGAATTTATGAAATCTCTTCAATATATAGTGTTGATAATAAGCCTTTGCATTTCTGGGATCTAGTCCCGAAAACTTTATCTCTCTATTTATATTTCCAGAGTAAATCCAAATGAAATATCTATATTTACATTATTCTGTTGACTGTATTCTTGGAAATTTTTACCTTTCTAATTTCACCATTTCCAGCTCAGACACTTTAATATTTGTCACTATTTCTATATTAAATATGGCTCTTTACGTTCATAAGTGCTCGTAATATATATAGGTGGCGAATGTCGATTTAAGAATATAGTCAAATGTAATGTTATAGCATTTATCATTTGTGACTTAAGAGAATGTAAGAATCTTTTTATTGTCTATATCCAACGAAGTTTCTCATCCATGAAATTTACAGAATAATTTCTGAGCTTATAATAGTAATAGTTCTCAACCGTAAGAATTTATAGGTGATAATAAACTAATATATAGTGGATGCAGAATTCGTAATTAAAATGATTAGTAATTGGAAAACTAAGTTAAATTCATACCTTTTAATTTAAAATACGTTAATTAATATTCAAAGTATTATATATATAACAGTTCTGCTTCTACATACAAATTTTTTTACAATTGTTATTTACAATGGAACGCTTACATTCGTATGAAATAATGTCCGGAATACTTTGTCGTTTCTATTTCACTATCCATTTGGAAATATTCACATACAACAGTTGACGAAGATACGTCTTGAATCCACGAACCTGACTCTCAAGAACACGGACCACCGCAACCAGGGTGTTGGAAAAGCTTCGAAATAATCGTCATGAGAGCAAAATGAATTCCGTAGATGATAGAAGCTTCACTCAGTTAAACCTCAATGAAATATCCATTAAAATTGCATACATAATTTGATAAATATTTGATTTTAATATGCTGATAAAATTAACAATTTACACTTGCATATGGAAATAAATTAGACAATTATTTAAATTATTACAGAAAATTATTTATTCATGAAGTTTCTTTACAGTCGCTCTGCATAATTCTTCATATGACGTACACAAATCGAAATACTTGAAGATCATGAAGATTTAAAAAGGAACCTATGTTAATACCAAACCATTACTTAGATTCCATGCTACACCAGAACGTCTAAATTAGCGTGTCATAATCCAGGCTACTAAAATGAGGTACGTCCACACTTGTAACATTTGTCTGTAACTTCATAGTTGATTATTAGTAGTTTTTTAACTTGTTTCAGCGATTTCATTTGAATTATTTAGATCGATTAAATAGTAGGGGCATTCATTACGCATTTCACGGTCGCCACCATTGTTCTTCTGATAGGCATGTTTTCACGAGGGAACTGTCCATTCTCTCGTGTCTTCCGCCATCCTTTTCATGTTATATATTTTTCGCTCCCTTGATATCAGCTATTACTGTGTGTCTCCTCATCTCTTGCCTCGTTTTTAATAGTCTTTTCATAGATACCGTTATTAAACACTCCTGTCTCACTACGTTCCCAATACAGTTATTCTTTCTTTCTCTTATAATATGCAACGATCTCACCAATCCTTTTTACTAATTTTTTATTATATCAAAAGCTTTTAGCCTTTTATTTTATTTCATCAATCCTTTTTCTACGTTTCCACATAATAATTTCTATTATATATTTTCTTTGCTACTATGATGCGCGTTTCAACTCCGACTGGCGAGTCGCTGCAACCCTGATATTTGATTGATATTCCTTTCCTGATATTTTCCTAATCTCTCTTTATTTATGTCTGTTTACTTCATTTACTCTTTGATTTTGAAGTGGATATTCTCATGCTATATTCAGCACAAGCTTAATTTAAGATCAACCCGCGTGTCTTACACCTTTTCTTATGTTGCTCAGGATCGTTCATTTCCAATTTAATCGTTTTTGATTTAAGTACGAATATTGTATTAGTCTTAGATCCTGCCTTTTCAAAATGTCCGTCAGTGTTTTTCATTGCGATTTGTCAATCAGTTTTTCTAAATTAATAAAAACTGCATATATTTCTCAACCTTCCTCAGTATATCTCAGCCACACTGTTCATAACACTGTTCTTCACCAACCTCTATCTCCAGTTATTCCATTTGGCTGCCGGGGAGATTAGACAAATAGTCCTGTACTCATCACAATTCATTTTAATTCTCTTTGTTTGAATGCGTATCATTTTCATTTCGAGAAATTGTACTGCCTTCTTCCGTCATGGATTTTGATTGATATATGATCTTTTTATACACACATTCTACATTTATTCTTTTCACATCAACTCAATATCTCGTGTGTTTCCTCTGATAATGTACCATTATCAGTACTATTTCTAGTTCTTTTGCTTACTAAAATTATCTTCCTAGCAGACTTGTATATTATTTCATACTTTCTATTTTTTCCACTTTCTGTATTTTGTCATTGTTTTTATTTCATCAATATTACGCTGGTTTTTCTGTTACACTTTTTATTTCATTATTCTGTGCCTTATAGCTCTTTTCTAATATTCCTCCACTATCTCCGTTTAGAGAATTAGTACAACATATTTTCCGTTATCCACTCTTTCTTTTTAATTCTTTGAACTCTTTAATTCCTAAGACTTCTTTTGAAAATTCCTTGAGTCCTTTCCTACTTCGTATCCATTTTTCATTATCCTATTTCTTGAAAATGCTTTTATTCATTTTATCCATAAACTTCTCCTCCAATTTTGACGACTAACACACCTTGCGTTTTCTCAAATGTAATCATACTTGCGTTTTAATTCTCCACAAAACCTTTCACAATCCTTGTTTTATTTCTCCCAGTACTAACTTATTGTCCAAAATTTTGTCTGCTCCTGGGTAAGCTTTAGCATTTATTAGGCAATTGCAGTACCTCTTATGCATCCTAATAAAGACTATCTGATACACTGGACACTTATGAATAACGTCTTATTATATGATTATCAAACATAGTATTGCAAACCACTACGAAGTTAAAGTAGCTCAAAACATTCCATCAATCCTTCATACATTTCATTTTCTGAATAAATTTATTATCTGAGTTTATATTTCTACTCTGAAATTAAAGTAAAAATTTCATTATTATTTATTGCTATTTTTAGTCGAATCTCTAGCTCACGATATTAGCTACTTTGATCGATATTCGATTTCTTTGTTGGGGAACAAGCAAGTGAGAGTTTCCAGGTTTCCAAATCTCAGACGACATTCACGATCCCCAAATCATTTCCGTAAAACATCAAACGTTCTCTACATAACCTAAAATATCATTGTTCATTTTATCCTACTTGTTTAATGAAACAATCTTAATTTCCAGGTGGCGCTGCGACTTTCAATTCACGGCAGATGTTAAATGAAAAGTTTATCCTAATTCTATTCAGCAGTACATATAAATCATCTGCCTCACGAAGATCTACACGTGAACGCTGCTAACTATGAGAACCCAGGTAAGTCCACACTTGTAACATTTGTCCGTAACTTCATCATAGACTGTAAATTATCTCGAACTGTCTTTAATATTAGGTTAAAAATATTTCCACATTGATATATAATAGTAGTATCTGTTTATATCATATTCACTGCGCACGTCTAATAGCTATAAATTACATTGGTTTACTGTGTAGAAGTAAAACTGTTTACATGATTCTGGGAAATTTTTACTTTTCTAATTTCTCATTTTACAGCGCTGTCACTTTAATATTTGTTAGTATTTCCCCAACCGTGGGGACTAAACTGTAATTTTAATATAATTAATCTTAGCGACATCCGTAATCATGATTTAGGCTCCAAACTAAGAATTTTGCGCTATTTTTATGAAATTCAGCTCCACTCACCCCACCATTATTCTCTCTTCCGAAGCCAATAGGGGTTGTAATTGAACACAGAATATATTAAAAAGTATTATGAGGGTTAGTATTTTTGAATTTATCTACCCCACCCATATCCAACAAAAATTTTGCGGTGCCTAATTTGTAAAAATAAACTTAGTGACATCCAATAACTTCGATTTGCTTTGAATCTCGGTTATTTTTGCGTTATTTTCTTAAAACACTTCTCCAGCCCCAGGACTAAGCGTCTTGCCTTCTCATGCCGAAAGGTGTTGAAATTATACACAAACATCATTGGTAGAGATACTGTCAATTTCATTGGCCTATGACAAATATTTATTCCACACAAACATTAACCGTTTAACATGTTTGAAAATTTACACCCCTGCCAACCTCTCGTTGGGGCAGTTAAACGGTAAGTCTAATGTCATAAATAAATTAATTGACAACCATAACTCTGGTTACGACTCCAATCTCGATTATTTTTGGGTAATTTTTATTTTCTTCGACTCAACCCCTTCCTCTACGGGGACCACTCTCCCAATGCTGGAAGAAGTTGAAATAACACGCGAATAACATGTAGAAAAATTATTTTAATCTTATAGTATATTTATTCATAATATATTTACTCGACGCAAAATTCAGCCCGTTAACTTATTTTAAAACTTCTTCCCTCCAACCACTTCTATCCAAACCCTCCCACCCCAGCCCACCCCCGCACGTTACCCAGATTGCCATGATTGAACTCAGCGACATCCATTATCTTTTATTTGACTAGAACCCCAGTTGTTTACGCGTTATTTTATTGTAACCCCCACCACCCCACCCATAAGCATGCTTTCCCCTCATAACGCAAAGGGTTAAAATTTTACACACACAACATCGGTAGAAGTAATATAAACCTAATTAACTCTGAAAACTATTTATTCCATGCAAATATCGACCGTTTAACATGTTCGAAATATTTCAGCCCCGTCGACGTTTGGGTTTTAATAGCCTATAGAATGTTATTATTAAACTCAGCGACATCCTTAACTCTGGATTTGACTCTAAGTTCGTTTGCATTCGCGTTATTTTCTATTAATTCCCGTCCACCCTCCACCCTAAAGATGCTCCTTTCCCATGCTGTAAGGTGTTGAAATTATACTCTGATAAAATGGTAGAAACACTATTAATATCTTTGACCACTAAAAATATTTATTCGACTCAAATATCGGTTGTCTTAAAATGTTAGAATATTTCAACTCCCACCCTGATCGTGCACCCCTCTCACACTGAAAGAGGGTGAAATTTTACATCGATAGGAATACTACCAACGTCAATGGCTCTGTCATTTATTTATTCCTCGATAATATCGACGAATTAACATGTTTGAAAAATTCCACTCAGTCCATCCCCAGTCTTGCGGATTTAACGGCCAATTAAATGTCATAATCAAAATCAGTGACATCTATAACCCTAGATTCGACTCCAATCTCGATTGCTTTTCCGTTATGTTTATGTAATGTTATTGCACTCCAACCCCTAATAAGAGCTCCCCTCCCTAACCCAAAAGGAGTTGAAATTATGCACGGAAAACGTATAGAGAAATTTTATTAATTTCATTGATTCCGAAATATATTTATGCGAAGCAAAAAAACTGCCGGTCAACATGTTTTTAGATTTCAAACCCTCGCCGACCACCGCCCAACTCCTCGCAACCCTCGCGAAATTGAGTAGATTGTCATAAATACACGCAGCGACATCCATTACCTTAGATTTGACTCGAATCTCGGTTTTTTTCTAGTTATTCTTGTAAGTTCCCTCCACCTCCATCCCCAACCATGCTCACCCCTCGTGCCGCAAGAAGAGTTTAAACTTTACATACATAACATGGGTTGAAATTCTGAAAATCTAATCAACCCTAAAAAAGATTAATTAAACTCCAATATATGAGTCGTGATTTCTTGTCTTAATAATTCCACCACCGTCCACCTTCATCCCTCGGAGTTATATGTGCAATTAAATGTCATAATTAAACTGAGCGACATTCATAATCTTGTATTTGACTCTAATCTCGGTTTTATTCGCGTTATTTACTTGTAACAACGGTCCACCACCAACCCCTGCGGTGAGCTCCCTTCCAATCCCGAAAGGGGTTCAAATTGAACACGGAGAACGAATCGTGAAATTTAATTAATCTCATTGTTCCAGAATTATATTTATTCGGAGCTTTACTTATTTCAAAATATTTACTCTAACCCACCTCCGCCTAACCTCTCCCACACGCGCGGGTTCCTCAGATTGTCATAAATAAACTCAGGGACATCCATTACATTGGATTTTAATCGAATTTCGGTTGTATTAGCGTTCTTTTCCAATAACTCACCTCTACAGCCACCCGAAAGCCTACTCCCACTCATGTCGCTAGAGGTTGAAATTTTACAAACATAAAATGGGAAGAAATACTAAAAATCTAATTAACCCTGAAAAATATTCATTCCACGCAAATATGACAGTATAACATGTTTGGAAATTTCCATTCCCGGTCCCTATGGGGTTACATTGTCAATTAAATATCATAATTTAAGTCTGCGACATCCAGAACCTTGGATCTGACTACAATCTCGGTTGTATTCGCGTTATTTTATCGTAGCTTTTTATACCCCCGCCCTTAAGGATGCTCTACTGCTAAGCCCGAAAGGTTACTGAAATTATACTCAGAGAATATGTAGAGAAATTTTAAGAATCTCATTGATCCAGGAAAATATTAAGTCGTCGAAAAATTCGGTAGATTAACATGTTTAACAATTTCCAACCCCAACCACCCCCGTCCCTGGGAGGTTAATTGCTAGTTGAATGCCATAATTTAATTCAGCGTTATCCATAACTTTTGGTTTGACTCCAGTCTCGGGTGTATTCGAGTTATTTATTGTAATGCCCCTTCATCCTACAACGAAGGGTGGTATAAAACGTTGAAATTTTACTCACATACATTGGTACAAACACTATTAATTACTTTTACCCTGAAAATAATTATCCGACTCAATAATTAGCCGTGTTAGGAATTATGAAAATTTCCACCCCTGTTTGGGGGATTTAAACGTAAATTTAATTATCATAATTAAACTCACTGACAACCATAACCCTGGATTTGAATCCAATCTCGATTGTGTTTTGCGTTATGTATATATAAATACAACTCCACCCCCTCCCTTAAGGGTGATCCACTCCAAATCCCGAAAGAGGTTAATATTATATACATGGAACATATAGAGAAATTTTAGGAATCCCATTGAAACAGAAAAATATTTATACGACGCAAATATAAGCTGTTTAAGATGTTTAAAAATTACAACCCCGGTCCACCCCCTTTTGAGGGAGTTTAACTGTAAGTTTAATGTCATAATTAAACACAGTGACAAATATAACCTCGGATTCGACTCCAAATTTCAAATGTGTTTGCGTATTTTCATGTAATGCCAAATGTTGACGAAGATGCGTCTTGAATGCACGAACGTGACTCACAAGAACACGGATCACCGCAACCAGAAAGTTCGAAATATTCGTCATATCAACTGAATTCCGTGGATTTTGGGGAAACGTCAACATTAATATCAGCTTCTCCAGTTCATCGTTTTAAATGGATTTCACGGACATGTAAAATAAAAGACAATCCCGAGCTTTAACGAAGAACATATATTATTAAAATTTATTTTGTTTATGATAAGTGCGTTGTGAAAATGTATACTCAGACAACAAGTAGTTTGATCATATTCACTCCGTTGAATCTCAATGAAAGATCATTAAAATTGCAGTAATATTGATGTAAGTCTCTGGCAGATGTTACAAGTGTGGCCCTTTCAGGTGGTTTGCGGAGGAATTCTTCGATGTGTGAAGGAGGGCTGCTTACCTGTTTGGAGTTACTGAAGAGAATAAGTTGAAGGCCAGTGACTTTTCTGTGGTCCAGCAGGCTGGTGTTAAAAACGTAGCCGTAGAGGTACGTAGTTGATTTAAAAATTTTTTAATTTTATTTTTATTTATAGGATAATAGTAAACATATGATTTGTTTTGGTAAACGTCTTCACCACTACTGTACATTTCAATAAAATTAGTTAGGTATTTGCTTTCAAATTCCTAAAAAGCATTATTCTTGACATAATTATATATTTACCTTTACAGCTCACTCTTAAACACGTCTGAAATATTTCAGGGGAAATCAATGTTACTGGAAACGAAAGAAGTTCAACATATCCACCAAAGGAACATGAATACCAGCAGGATCTAGTCACAATCTAACGTCGGAGTACAATGGAAATAAGAAGAACCATTATTCACAGGATATTGAATGCAGATCATAGAGACTCCATAGAAAGAACCTAGAACAAAAAGACTTAAAAGAAATATTTATTATAGAAAATATAGCTTAAATTGATAAAATTGGCAACAACTCGTACAAAAGAAGCTGAATATAGACATGGAAACGTTGGTCATGCAGTTAAAGTGAACAGATCTTAAGATATTAAGGACATCATAAAAACAGTAACAAAATCCATAAGAAAGATTCGTTGAAGCACGACAAAAGAAATCACAAGGTATTCCATCAGTCTGTAATATTAGGTTCTATATAGTATCACATTGATATGTAATAGTAGTGTCTGTTTATATTCTATTCACTTCGCACGTCAAATAATTTACTTCTTTATCTGTTTTAAAACCTCCCACTCCTTAACGAAATCTTCAGTACTGCACGAACTTTCCTCAGATCACCTCCCTTATGTCGCCCATCTTATTCCTTCATAAAGTACACCACCAAACTCTACTTTCCAAAATCAAAGACCCACTTAATGATTCCCTCTTCAGAATCCTTACTAATTATCTTACTAACCGCTCCTTCTCTGTCAAATTTAAAATACCATACAAATTCCTACCCTATATCCTCCGGCGTCCCTCAAGGCCCTTTCCTCTTCAACCTCTATTTTCACGACATACCTCAAAACCTATCTACTAAAACAGTACTTTTGCAGATGACCTTGCCATACTCCTTCAAACATCCTCTCTAGGCTCGGGCTCCAAAAAACTACTAATCGCCCTTAATAATATTGAAAGCTGGGCTAAAAAATGGAAAATCAAAATAATCCCTACCAAATCTACAATCGTTCCCTTCAACACGTCAAATAATTATTAAGGCACAAAAATTCTAGAATACGTAAGTGCGTAGTGAAACAATGTACACAGTCAGATCATATCAACGACTATAGTTTTTTAAGAAATATCCGTGTACAATATCTCGATATTTGCATTGTAATAATGAAAAGTATCTGGCAGATGTTACAAGTGTGGACATTACAGGTGGTGATTTGGGGATGAAATCATCAACACTGCCGATAAGTATTTTGCTAACTGAGAACTACGTGGAGTTGGCCTTAAGCATTCATCAATCTCGCCTGCCTGCAGAAATCGACTCTTGTGCGAAGGTACGAATTGAATTACCATAATCTTAAATATAATAAGGTTAGGATTGTTTATTTTAAATAATTATTGCCAAGACAAATACTGATTTAAAACAGGTTTATAGGTTGTTTAAATGAAATTTTCGAATTTCTGATTGTGGTGATTGTAAATTCATATTACATCAAGATAGAAATTACTAAAACTAAATAGAATCTTCAACATTCACAGTTATTTCTAAGTACAATGTTATGTGACAAGACATAGTCTTAAGTACGCGTTAATATTACTATGAAAATCACGATATGTGATACTTTTTTAATTCAACTTAAATAAAGTTATATTCACAAATTTATTATTTCTTAGTTACACAATCGCTGAAAACATTTTTGATATCCGTTGTAATTTTTGCATTGTTGGTGACGTTTGAGAATGACGCTTTGTTACCAAGGCCTGCATCAGTCCACAGTAAACGTAAAGCAGAAAGGTTCGGTAGATTCACAGCAGCAATCACTACAGAATTTGTAACTCAATACAATTTAATGAACACATAGTCACGAAGAAATAAGCCATAACTTTCATTTCAAAGAAATCATTGTCATGCAAAATTACACGCTGTAGGTACGGCGCCTTGATGTAAACGGTTTTATCATTGGTGATAAATTGACAGAATATACTTATTTAATGAAACAATCTTAATTTCCAGGTGGCATTGAACGTCCAATTCATCTCGGCTGTTAAATAAAAAACATATACAGCATTTACGATGCAGGTTACATAGATTCTCAGTACCTATAAATCATCTACATCGCTATGATCTACACGTGGCCACTGACAACTATGAGAAACAAGGTAAGTCCACACTTGTAACATTTGTCCGTAACTTCATAGTTGATTGCTATTAGTAGTATTTTAGCTTGTTTCAGGGACTTCATTATAATTATTTAGAGCAATTAAATAGTAGTAGGGGCTGATTAAAGTACATTCACTACGTACTTCATCGTGGACACCATTAGTGTTCTTCTGATAGGCAGGTTTTCACGACGTAGTTTTTCATAGGTACCATTAGTAAGCAGTTCCGTCTAAGTACCGTATCCATGCCATATTCTTTTCTCTTATAATATCCAGGAGAATTTTTGTCTCACTAAAACGTTCCAGTACTTCTTAAATTGAAGCTTTCAACCATCCCTCATTTATTATATTTATTTACAAATAATACCACTTCATCGTCACCAGAGACCACTGCGTCACGCACCAACCAAAGTTACCAACAAAACAAATTCCCAAAATTAAGTATCGTAGAACTAATTATATATTTCCGTTAACAACGCACTCTTAAACATGTAAAACATAATTTAGGGGAATTCAAAGTTACTGGCAAAGAAAGAATTTATACAAATCCATTAAAAAGTAACATGAATACCAGTTGGACCGAGTCATGATCTAACGCCTGAAAAACCATTACTCACAGAAGCTTGAAAGTAAGATCCGAGAAAATACTCTCAAAAAGTACGCTGCCATTGAAATTACCTATACAAATACGGAAAAGAAATAAAATTGATATAAACTCGAACAATAGAATATACACATTTAAATGTTGGTCCTGCAATAAAAGTCAAAAGATCTTTCACGATTCTAAAGACGTCATAAAATCAGTTAATAACCGATATAAGCGACTCATTCAAGAACAACAACAAAAATTACAACATGTTCAAGTTTCACCACAAGAATGGAGAGGAAGCAAAAATCAACTGCCCCATTTTTCAGTCGAAATAAAATATTTCTTACGGATTCGAAGATGGATACTTTATAAAAATATCGAAAAAATGGACTTAACAAAAAACACCTTATGTCTATATTATACCATATCTTTAAGATTTTCGCTATTACATGTCCTCCGACCATACTTTATTGCGTTCACGTCAGACCACCGGCCCATATAAATTTCCGGTAATCTAGGATTCCTTCCCACGACTTCCATCACAACCCCCTCTTTGAACATAACAATTCCGATGGGTCTATAATTAATTCCTTTGTTTGGAAATATTCCTCATACTTCAAAAATTACCACCGACATCGACATCCTAAAAAGGTAATCGATCCTTGGAATCCAACTGTCACACCTCACATTATTTAAAGTATTATAAGGGAGGTATCCTTCGAACGCACCGCCTGTACCTTTAAATCTAGTGGAATCGCATAAACGAACAAGAGCATCGAACAATCTGCCAGATGGGCCCGGAGAAGTGGGACACAGCGATTGTGTGATTGGACTATAGGCAGGGCAAAATTCCGGCAGAAGTTGCAACGCTTAACGAGAATATCTGCCAAACACAGATATGCATTTTAAATCCCAACACATACCGTGTACGTCTCTCCAAATCGCGACAAACCAAACTTAGCATAATCTCCGGAACCGAAACTATCATTTTTCCTACATAGAGAAAATTCCCATGCGAATAGATTCCCATTCTTCCTCAACCTCGTATCCCGGGATTCAACTAAACCGATGTCAGTCTAAAAGCTAACTCCGAAAACGCGTCGATAACTATTTCACCTAATTAAATGCTAAGGATAATTTAATAAGTTCATTAAAATCCCTTTTTTTAGAGCAACAGGCTTCATGACGGTAATCCACTTTGGGCAACTAACCTTTAATAGCATAGGAAAGGAATTTCAATAAAATTAATTATTCAGTTGTAACTTGCATATTCACACAAATTACTGAATGGTTTAAACTATTACAGTACAACTATTCATTCATAATGTTTCTTTACACTCGTCGCTCTGCACAATTCTTCAAATGACGTTCACAAATCGAAATTCTTGAAGATCATGAAGATTTATTAAAAATCTATATTGATAGAACTCCGTGGCTTAGATTCAATTTGCTGCATGTAACACTACAACGTCGAAATTAGTGTCATATTTTACGCTACCAAAATGAGGTACGTCCATACTTGTACCATTTGTCCTTAACTTCGTACTTGAATAGAAGGAGCTGTATAAACTACATTCACTACGCACTTCACAACTCACTAACTCTTAAACATGTAAAACATATTGATGCCTTTATTCTCCACTTACTTATTTATTATTTTTATTTACAAATGTTACAACTTCATGGTCAATGGAGACCACTGCGTCACGCACCAACCAAAAATACCGACACAACTAATTCCTATAAAGCATTATCCATGACATAATTATATGTTTCCCTTTACAGCTCACTCTAAAACACGTCTGAAATTTTTTAGGGGAATTCAATGTTACTGGAAAAGAAAGAAGTTCAACAAATCCACCAAAAAGGAACATGAATACCAGCTGGACCTAGTCACGATATAACGTCAGAATACAATGGAAATAAGAAGAACCATTATTCACAGGATCTTGAATGTAAGATCATAGAAACTTCATAGAAACAACCTAGAAGGCAAAAACTTAAAAGATATATTTATTATAGAAAATATAGCTTAAATTGATAAAATTGGCAACAACTCGAACAAAACCTACAGAATATAGACATGGAAATGTTGGTCATGCAATAAAAGTGAAAAGATCTTAAGATATTAAGGGCATCATAAAAACTAACAAAATCGATAAGAGAGATTCGTTGAAGCACGACAAAAGAAATTACAAGGTGTTCCAGTTTCACCAGAAAAATGGAAAGGAGACTAAAAACAACTGTCTCATTATTCAGTCGAATATATATTCCACGAGGTACAGAAACAAATGAGTGTGTTTCCATCGTGCAACGGGCGAGGCCAAGAGGCCCAACCGACAAATTTTTAGTATTCTGGGAAAAACAAAAAATAGATTATTCCAGATGGATATTAATATGTAGTAAGTTACGACTGCTATTCGAGTGAACTGTAAGTGTAACTGAAAAGAAAACTAATCCAGGAAGAGCAATAGAGAAGCTAAGAACCAAAGGGTGATAACTGTACAGGATAAAATGTTTTAACCAGGAGAAGCTGCAACTATAAACATATCGAACTCAAAACGGCACTGGAAGCTGTCGCTGTAAATCTCCACATGACTACAAATCTTGTGGTATGCAACATTAACCTCCCACCAAGCACGCCGGTGCTCAAACACGAGCTCGAAGATATAACCAAGCAGCTGGTTCCAACTTTATGTTACTAGGACACGTTAATATCCACAATAAATCCTGGGGTTCGAGCTACACTGATAGCAAAGGAAACTTAATCGAGGAGGTAGCATACTCCAATAACTCGATCATCCACAACAACGGCAATCACGCACAGTTTAATACGGCAACCTGCAAAACTTTGTAGTACACTCAATATTTCAGACAAATGTGAATGGTCTACAATTTGACAGTGATCATGTCCAGATAACAACAAAAATACCTCTCCAACCAGATAGCCCAGCATTCTGTGACAGATGGCGTACTAACATCAGCGACTAGTCGTAATTCAAGAAAACAAAAAGGAATAAATTGAATAAAGAAAGCAATGACCTCGACGCCAACAAAAACAGAAGGTTAGAGATGTTTGGCGAAATCATTATTTCAACTGCGGATGAAACACTTGGGAAAAATAATCCCAATCCAAATTCGCGAAGAAACTACAAAATCTGGTGGAATACAGAATGCACACAGACTGTATAAGCAACAACTCAACAAATATAGAAGGACAACAAAATTAGTTACAATAAAGCAAGAGCGGATTTTAGACGTAAGATGAAAAAAGGCCAGCAGAACAGCCGGGCGGGATAAAATAGAGACGATGAATGCTTCGAGTAACCAGAAAGAGCTCTGGGGGTGTTGTCACAAGTGTGAAGGGAGCAGAAAATGAAAACAAAATAAATTTGCAAACAGACGAGCTGGAAGATAAGCTTACTAATCCGAACGACATAGCCAACTGTCTAGCAAGGAACTTCGCCAAAACATCAGCAACTAGCTCGCACTCCGCGGAATTTCAACGTATAAATGCAAGCAACAAAAGAGACTCAACAGCAACAAAAAATCAAACAAAGATAGATATGAGAAGAATGCATCAGTAGAAAGTGATCAAATTCCAAATATCCTGATAAATAATCTACCGGAAGAAGCGCTAACTGTTCTTTAAAAATTAGAATCGAAATCTGCAAATTCCCGAGCTATGAAAACGATCTATAGTTATCCATATTCAGTAATCAAGAATAAAAACCAGATATAGGCAGCTACAGACCGATAGCCCTCAACTCCAACGTCTGCGAGATCCTTTAATAGGTAATTACTAATATGTTGACTTGGTACCTCAGCGTAAATAATCTGTATTACGCTAAGCTATTTTCATTCAGTAAGGTTCATTCATCGTTGACCTTGAGCACATACCTCGATAACTACATTAAGGAAGCGCTCAACCAACATCAACATGTCTTGGCAATCATGTTAGATATATGCAAGGCATCTGAAAAGTCATGGAGTTCAAGGTTAATAAACTAATAACATACGGACTAAGTGACAGTATCCTTCAATGTACCAGAAACCTAATCGAGGACAGATGTATTAAGGTCAGAATTGAGAATGCCCAGTCATAAATAAAGAATCGAGAATGGAATAAGCCAGGGTTCGAGCCTCAGCGTCATTCTGTTCCTGGTAGTCATAAATGACATAGGTATCATTAACAAACCCCCGATAGATACCTTGATATTTTCAGATGATGTCATCTTGCTGACTAGAGGGAACAACATGATGCTGCCCTCTGAAGTGATGCAGGAGGCAATAAACAAGGCGACTCAGTGAGCCGAATGTGCAATGTGCTTCACAAGGAAATACAAGCAAATAAAGATACCAATAAAAATATATGACAAACATATTGAATATGTTAAACAGCACAAGATTATGTCAATTTTCAGGGATTCAAATTTACATTTAAGACTCTTATCGAGCAACTAATCATAGAAAGCAAAAAACGTCTATTAATTATCAAGCTACTAGCTGCTAAAAACTGGGGACCAAAAATGGATCTATTGAGTCTAATCCGCAGGGCAATGATCACAGCATAAATAGAATATGCAGAACACATCTAAGACAGCACAGAAAATGATGCTAAGATTAAACGATGCAATGAGATTGTTAACCGGATGTTATAAAACCACCCCAATACCGAGACTCACACTCGAGGCAAACGAAATCTCCATTAGACACAGAAGAAAAGGTATTGCAATTAAATACGAGATGAGGGCATGAGAGGCATCGAACTCAATAATAAATTAAATAAACCATCACACCCCGACATGCAGAAAGAGAACCACCTAGAAACCTAACACCGTTTTATACTACACTAAATGACATATTGCGAAAAGAAGTAATGACTCTTCCAAAGATGGACCACAACATTACGGCACATGGACACCTTACGAACTGCCAATTCATACATCGCTACATAAGCTTGAAGTAAGCAACCCACACATCACAAACTGGAACGCTGAAGTCTATCAGTTATTACAGAGATATAATATTCCCAGAGTCATTTATATCGACGCATACAAAAATTCAAATAAAGTTGGTTGCGCTATATTTACGACAGGCACAGAAAAATCAATCGCTATAAACCATAATGCATCGATCAGTATAGCAGAATTATACGCCAGCTTCATGGCGACGGAACTGTGTCAGGAAACACCGCAGGCCAACAGCATCATCTTAGACTCCAAGGATACAATGCACAGAATAACCAGTACGGTGTACAGAAATGGTTGCATAAATGGAATTAGAGAGAATATAGTGAAAATATACGGAATCGGCAACCAGATCACTATAGCCTGGCTACCAACAGGACAGATCCAGCGAAGATGGAAGCTGATCATCAAGGAATAACCCGTAACCTGCCATACTGCACCAGCAAGGACTGAAGAGTATCAACTGGCGGAAAAGTGGAATAGACCAGTCAAACCAGAAGAATGTGGAGTCATCCTCAGAAATGTAAGTAACATCAAATGAATATCGCTCCCTAAAGAACTATCTCGACGGCAACAATTTGTTAAGGCCAGAAAACGAACACTGCACTCCAGTTTCCCACACTCATGCTTGATTTCCAGATCTCAGCAGCCGGCATGCAGCTCATGCAAAGGAGAACACCACAAATCCTCATGCCCCAAACTATCGACATAAGATCAATTCTAGCCGTCCATTACATGATGAAGAATTGCTTTTTTTACCAAACAGCAATAAACAACCTTATGAATTTTAAAATGAAAACTGATTTATATAAAGTAATTTAAATGTGCCAATATGCAAGTAGAATATTATATTTCACTATACTGTGAATAGAATTTCAAGTTTTATTTTGGTAACAAAGGTTTTTAGGCGGTTGTTCCTAGAATGGTTTTATACATAAATAAGTTCTCAAAATATGTTTTACCGATTTTCTTACAACTCCACACATTCACGCCCTCGTTTCCAAATCTCAGACGACATTCACGATCCCTAAATATTTTCCGTAACACATCTAACATTCTCCACATAACCGAGAATATCATCTTTTATTATATCCTCCGATTCCTTAAATTTAGAGTGAGCTGCAAAATGAACGATAGCCTCCACACCCGAGTAGGAAGTAATTGGTAAATTTATTTGGGCAGATGCTACAAGTGTGGCCCTTTCAGGTGGTGTGCGGAGGAATTCTTCGAAATCTTGATGATGTAAACGAGGGCTGCTTACCTGTTTGGAGTTACTGAAGAGAATAAGTTGAAGGCCAGTGACTTTTCTGTGATCCTGCAGTCTGGTGCTAAAAACGCAGCCGTAGAGGTACGTAGTTGACTTAATAATTTTTAATACTTTTATTATTTATAGATTATTAGTAAACATATGATTTGTTTTGGTAAACGTCTTCACCACTACAGTACATTTCAATAAAATTAGTTAAGTATTTGCTAGCAATATGTTGTAGAACGATTAAGTTAAAACTTACATATGTAAACAAATTACTGCATTATTTAAACTATTACAGTACAACTATTTGTTCATAAATCATAATGTTTCTTTACAGTCGTCGCTCGGTAGAATTCTTCAAATGACGTTTACAAATCGAATTCTTGAAGATCATGAAGATTTATTAAAAATTCTATATTGATATATATACTAGATTCGATTTGCTACATGTAACACTACTACGTCTAAATTAGTGTCATAATCGACGCTACCAAAATAAGGTACGTCCATACTTGTAACATTTGTCTGTAACTTCGTACTTGAGTAGTAAGAGCTGTAAAAATTACATTCACTACGCAATTCACAACTCACTAACTCTTAAACATGTAAAACATATTGATGCCTTTATCCTCCACTTATTTATTATTTTTATTTACAAATGTTACAACTTCATGGTCAATGGAGACCACTGCGTCACGCACCAACCAAAATTACCGACACAACTAATTCCTATAAAGCATTATCCATGACATAATTATATGTTTCCCTTTACAGCTCACTCTTAAAAACGTCTGAAATTTTTTAGGGGAATTCAATGTTACTGGAAAAGAAAGAAGTTCAACAAATACACCAAAAAGGAACATGAATACCAGCTGGACCTAGTCACCATCTAACGTCGGAGTACAAGGAAAATAAGAAGATCTATTATTCACAGGATATAGAATGTAAGATCATAGGAACTCCATAGAAACAACCTAGAACAAAAATACTTAAAAGAAATATTTATTATAGAAAATATAGCTTAAATTGATAAAATTGGCAACAACTCGAACAAAACCAGCAGAATATAGACATGAAAATGTTGGTCATGCAATAAAAGTGAACAGATCTTAAGATATTAAGGACATCATAAAAACAGTAACAAAATCCATAAGAGAATCGTTAAGCACGACAAAATAAATTGAATCAGGAAACAGTGACGTTATTCCGGTACAAAGTAAATATATCCAACGAGGGCGTTACGTGGAGAAACTTTTCATTATATTTGTGTGTTTACATGTAAAAATATAAGAAATATAACGCAACCATAGGACACACAAATAGAAAAGTGGTAAAAATCGAATCGCATAGAATAAAGAAACAATTCTCCGTATTTTATTATAATTAATATTGGAGTCCGAGGATTGATGGATTAAAAGTTACATCTCCAGTTTTATTGCAATTGAACGCAGAATTTTCAGAAGAAATAACGGAATAAATAAATGATTGTTTTAATAAATGACAATCATATATCATATTAATTACTGGGTATTTTTAATATTCGGATAATTTAATATTTTCATTAAAATCCTTTTTCTTAGGGCAACAGGCTTTATGAGGGTAATCCACTTTGGGAAACTCCCCTTTAATAGCATAGGAAGCGAATTGAAAGGGAGGATGTGGAAGGGTAGAGGAAGGTAGCCTTATACAAGAGACAATCCCGAACTTTAAACAAGAAGATATATATTGTTAAAATTTATTTTGTTTATGATAAGTGCGTTGTGAAAATTTATACTCAGACAACAAGTAGTTTGATCATATTCACTCCTTTGAATCACAATGAAAGATCATTAAAATTGCAGTAATATTGATGTAAGTCTCTGGCAGATGTTACAAGTGTAGCCCTTTCAGATGGTTTGCGGAGGAATTCTTCGATGTGTGATGGAGGGCTGCTTACCTGTTTAGAGTTACTGAAGAGAATAAGTTGAAGGCCAGTGACTTTTCTGTGATCCTGCAGGCTGGTGTTAAAAACGCAGCCGTAGAGGTACGTAGTTGATTTAATAATTTTTTAATACTATTATTATTTATAGGATATTAGTATACATATGATTTGTTTTGGTAAACGTCTTCACTACTACAGTACATTTCAATAAAATTAGTTAAGTATTTGCATTCAAATTCCTAAAAAGCAATATCCTTGACATAATTATATATTTACCTTTATAGCTCACTCTTAAACACGTCTGAAATATTTTAGGGGAAATCAATGTTACTGGAAACGAAAGAAGTTCAACAAATCCACCAAAGGAACATGAATACCTGCAGGATCAAGTAAAAATCTGACGTCAGAGTACAATGGAAATAAGAAGAACCATTATTCACAGGATATTGAATGCAGATCATAGAGACTCCATAGAAACAACCTAGAACGAAAAGACTTAAAAGAAATATTTATTATACAAAATATAGCTTTAATTGATAAAATTGGCAACAACTCGAACAAAAGAAGCTGAATATAGACATGGAAATGTTGGTCATGCAATTAAAGTGAACAGATCTTAAGATATTAAGGACATCATAAAAACAGTAACAAAATCCATAAGAGAGATTCGTTGAAGCACGACAAAAGAAATCACAAGGTATTCCATCAGTCCACAGCAAACATCGAGCAGAAATGTTCGGCCAGATTCACACCAGCAATCACTACAGAATTTGTAACTCTTTGCAATTAAATGAACACATAGTTGAGAAGAAATAAGCCATATGTTTCTTTTCGAAGAAATCATCGTCATACAAAATTACATGCTGCAGGTACGACGCCTTGATGTAAAAGATATAATCATTCATGATAATCAGACAGAAAACTTATTTATCTTAATTTACAGGTGGCGCTACGACTTTCAATTAATGGCAGATATTAAATGAAAAATTTACCCACATTCTATTCAGCTGTACATATAAATCATCTACATCGCTAAGATCTACACGTGGCCACTGATAACTATGAGAAACCAGGTAAGTCCACACTTGTGACATTTGTCCGTAACTTCATCATAGTCTGTAAATTATCTCGAATTGTCTGTAATATTAGGTTCTATATAGTATCATATTAATATGTAATAGTAGTGTCTGTTTATATTCTATTCACTTCGCACGTCAAATAATTTACTTCTTTATCTGTTTTAAAACCTCCCACTACTTTACGAAATCTTCAGTACTGCACGAACTTTCCTCAGATCACCTCCCTTATGTCGCCCATCTTATTCCTTCATAAAGTACACCACCAATCTCTACTTTCCAAAATCAAAGACCCACTTAATGATTCCCTCTTCAGAATCCTTAGTAATTATCTTACTAACCGCTCCTTCTCTGTCAAATTTAACAATACCATACAAATTCCTACCCTATATCCTCCGGCGTCCCCCAATGCCCTTTCCTCTTCAACCTCTATTTTCACGACATACCTCAAAACCTATCTACTGAAACAGTACTTTTGCAGATGACCTTGCCATACTCCTTCAAACATCCTCTCTAGACTCGGGCTCCAAAAAACTACTAATCGCCCTCAATGATATTGAAAGCTAGGCTAAAAAATGGAGAATCAAAATAATCCCTACCAAATCTACAATCGTTCCCTTCAACACGTCAAATAATTATTAAGGCACAAAAATTCTAGAATACGTAAGTGCGTAGTGAAACAATGTACACAGTCAGATCATATCAACGACTATAGTTTTTTAAGAAGTATCTGTGTACAATATCTCGATATTTGCATTGCAATAATGAAAAGTATCTGGCAGATGTTACAAGTATGGACATTACAGGTGGTGATTTGGGGATGAAATCATCAACACTGCCGATAAGTATTTTGCTAACTGAGAACTACGTGGAGTTGGCCTTAAGCATTCATCAATGTCGCCTGCCTGCAGAAATCGACTCTTGTGCGAAGGTACGAATTGAATTACCATAATCTTAAATATAATAAGGTTAGGATTGTTTATTTTAAATAATTATTGCCAAGACAAATACTGATTTAAAACAGGTTTATAGGTTGTTTAAATGAAATTTTCGAATTTCTGATTGTGGTGATTGTAAATTCATATTACATCAAGATAGAAATTACTAAAACTAAATAGAATCTTCAACATTCACAGTTATTTCTAAGTACAATGTTATGTGACAAGACATAGTCTTAAGTACGCATTAATATTACTATGAAAATCACGATATGTGATACTTTTTTAATTCAACTTAAATAAAGTTATATTCACAAATTTATTATTTCTTAGTTACACAATCGCTGAAAACATTTTTGATATCCGTTGTAATTTTTGCATTGTTGGTGACGTTTGAGAATGACGCTTTGTTACCAAGGCCTGCATCAGTCCACAGTAAACGTAAAGCAGAAAGGTTCGGTAGATTCACAGCAGCAATCACTACAGAATTTGTAACTCAATACAATTTAATGAACACATAGTCACGAAGAAATAAGCCATAACTTTCATTTCAAAGAAATCATTGTCATGCAAAATTACACGCTGTAGGTACGGCGCCTTGATGTAAACGGTTTAATCATTGCTGATAAATTGACAGAATATACTTATTTAATGAAACAATCTTAATTTCCAGGTGGCATTGAACGTCCAATTCATCTCGGCTGTTAAATAAAAAACATATACAGCATTTACGATGCAGGTTACATAGATCCTCAGTACCTATAAATCATCTACATCGCTATGATCTACACGTGGCCACTGACAACTATGAGAAACAAGGTAAGTCCACACTTGTAACATTTGTCCGTAACTTCATAGTTGATTGCTATTAGTAGTATTTTAGCTTGTTTCAGGGACTTCATTATAATTATTTAGAGCAGTTAAATAGTGGTACGGGCTGTTTAAAGTATATTCACTACGTACTTTATCGTGGACACCATTAGTGTTCTTCTGATAGGCAGGTTTTCACGACGTAGTTTTTCATAGGTACCATTAGTAAGCAGTTCCGTCTAAGTACCGTATCCATGCCTTATTCTTTTCTCTTATAATATCCAGGAGAATTTTTGTCTCACCAAAACGTTCCAGTACTTCTTAAATTGAAGCTTTCAACCATCCCTCATTTATTATATTTATTTACAAATGTTACCACTTCATCGTCACCAGAGACCACTGCGTCACGCACCAAACAAACTTACCAACAGAACAAAGAATTTATACAAATCCATTAAAAAGTAACATGAATACCAGCTGGACCGAGTCATGATCTAACGTCTGAAAAACCATTACTCACAGAAGCTTGAAAGTAAGATCCAAGAAAATACTCTCAAAAAGTACGCTGCCATAGAAATTACCTATACAAATACGGTAAAGAAATAAAATTGACATAAACTCGAACAATAGAATATACACATTTAAATGTTGGTCCTGCAATAAAAGTCAAAAGATCTTGCACAATTCTTAAGACGTCATAAAATCAGTAAATAACCGATATAAGCGACTCATTCAAGAACAACAACAAAAATTACAACATGTTCAAGTTTCACCACAAGAATGGAGAGGAAGCAAAAATCAACTGCCCCATTTTTCAGTCGAAATAAAATATTTCTTACGGATTCGAAGATGGATACTTTATAAAAATATCGAAAAAATGGACTTAACAAAAACAACTTATGTCTATATTATACCATATCTTTAAGATTTTCGCTATTACATGTCCTCCGACCATACTTTATTCCGTTCACGTCAGACCATTTGCCCATATAAATTTCCGGTAATCTAGGATTCCCCCCCACCACTTCCATCACAACAACCTCTTTTAACATAACAATTCCGATGGGACTATAATTAATTCCTTTGTTTGGAAATATTTCTCATACTTCAAAAATTACCACCGACATCGACGACGTTGTCACCACTTTCCCAAAAACATCTCCAGAGCTATTAATTTATATATTCCTAAAAAGGTAATCGATCCTTGGAATCCAACTGTCACACCTCACATTATTTAAAGTATTATAAGGGAGGTATCCTTCGAACGCACCGCCTGTACCTTTCAATCTAGTGGAATCGCATAAACGAACAAGAGCATCGAACAATCTGCCAGATGGGCCCGGAGAAGTGGGACACAGCGATTGTGTGATTGGACTATAGGCAGGGCAAAATTCCGGCAGAAGTTGCAACGCTTAACGAGAATATCTGCCAAACACAGATATGCATTTAAAATCCCAACACATACCGTGTACGTCTCTCCAAATCGCGACAAACCAAAACTAGCATAATCTCCGGAACCGAAACTATCATTTTTCCTACATAGAGAAAATTCCCATGCGAATAGATTCCCATTCTTCCTAAAAGCTCGTATCCCGGAATTCACCTAAACCGATGTCAGTCTATAAGCAAACTCCGAAAACGCGTCGATAACTATTTCACCTAATTAAATGCTAAGGATAATTTAATAAGTTCATTAAAATCCTTTTTTTTAGAGCAACAGGCTTCATGACAATAATCCACTTTGGGCAACTAACCTTTAATAGCAAAGGAAGGGATGTGAAAGGAAGGATGTGGAAGGGTAGAGGAAGGTAGCCTAAAACAAGACAATCCCGAACTTTAAACAAGAAGATATATTATTAAATTTAAATTTATTTTGTTTATGATAAGTGCGTTTTGAAAATGTATACTCAGATAACAAGTAGTTAGATCATATTCACTCCGTTGAATCTGAATGAAAGATCCATTAAAATTGCAGTAATATTGATATAACTCTCTGGCAGATGTTACAAGAATGGCCCTTTCAAGTGGTGTGTGGAGGATTTTTTCGATGTGTGGAGGGCTGCTTACCTGTTGGGAGTTACTGAAGAAAATAATTCGAAGACCTGTGACTTTTCTGTGATCCTGCAGGCTGGTGCTAAAAACGCAACCGTAGATGAGGTACGTACTTGATTGAATACTATTATTATTTATAGGATATTAATAATTATTTGATAATTTTTTCGTAATTGTCTTCATCTCTAAACTACATTTCAATATTCACACAAACTACTGAATGATTTAAACTATTACAGTACAACTATTCATTCATAATGTTTCATTACACTCGTCGCACTGCACAATTCTTCAAATGACGTTCACAAATCGAAATTCTTGATGATCATGAAGATTTATTAAAAATTCTATATTGATAGCACTCCATGGCTTAGATTCGATTTGCTGCATGTAACACTACAACTTCTAAATTAGTGTCATATTTTACGCTACCAAAATGAGGTACGTCCATACTTGTAACATTTGTACTTAACTTCGTACTTGAATAGAAGGAGCTGTATAAATTACATTCACTACGCACTTCACAACTCACTAACTCTTAAACATGTAAAACATATTGATGCCTTTATTCTCCACTTACTTATTTATTATTTTTTATTTACAAATGTTACACAATGGAGACCACTGCGTCACGCACCAACCAAAATTACCGACACAACTAATTCCTATAAAGCATTATCCATGACATAATTATATGTTTCCCTTTACAGCTCACTCTTAAAAACGTCTGAAATTTTTTAGGGGAATTCAATGTTACTGGAAAAGAAAGAAGTTCAACAAATCCACCAAAAAGGAACATGAAGACCAGCTGGACCTAGTCACGATCTAACGTCGGAATACAATGGAAATAAGAAGAACCATTATTCACAGGATCTTGAATGTAAGATCATAGAAACTTCATAGAAACAACCTAGAAGGCAAAAACTTAAAAGATATATTTATTATAGAAAATATAGCTTAAATTGATAAAATTGGCAAAAGTAGAACAAAACCAGCAGAATATAGACATGGAAATGTTGGTCATGCAATAAAAGTGAAAAGATCTTAAGATATTAAGGGCATTATAAAAACTAACAAAATCGATAAGAGAGATTCGTTGAAGCACGACAAAAGAAATTACAAGGTGTTCCAGTTTCACCATGAAAATGGAGAGGAGACTGAAATCAACTGTCATTATTCAGTCGAATATATATTCCACGAGCTACCGAAACAAACGAGTGTGTTTCCATCGTGCAACGGGCGAGGCCAAGAGGGCCAACCGATAAATTTTTAGTATTCTGGGAAAAACAAAAATTAGTTTATCCCAGATGGATATTAAAATGTAGTAATTTACGACTGCTACTCGAAAGAACTGTAAGTGTAACTGAAAAGGAAACTAATCCAGGAAGAGCAATAGAGAAGCTAAGAACCAAAGGGTGATAACTGTACAGGATAAAATGTTTTAACCAGGAGAAGCTGCAACTATAAACATATCGAACTCAAAACGGCACTGGAAGCTGTCGCTGTAAATCTCCACATGACTACAAATCTTGTGATATGCAACATTTACCTCCCACCAGGCACGCCGGTGCTCAAACACGAGCTCGAAGATATAACCAAGCAGCTGGTTCCAACTTTATGTTACTAGGACACGTTAATACCCACAACAAATCCTGGGGTTCGAGCTACACTGGTAGCAGAGGAAACTTAATCGAGGAGGTAGCATACTCCAATAACTTGATGATCCACAACAACGGCAATCACGCACAGTATAATACGGCAACCTGAAAAATTTTGTAGTATACTTAATATTTCAGACAAATGTGAATGGTCTACAATTTGGCAGTGATCATGTCCAGATAACAACAAAACTACCTCTCCAACCAGATAGCCCAGCATTCTGTGACAGATGGCGTACCAACATCAGCGGCTGGACGGAATTCAAGAATACAATAAGGAATAAATTGAATAAAGAAAGCAATGACCTCGACGCCAACAAAAACAGAAGGTTAGAGATGTTTTGCGAAATCATTACTTCAACTGCGGATGAAACACTAGGGAAAAATAATCCCAATCCAAATTCGCGAAGAAACAACAAAATCTAATGGAATACAGAATGCAACAATACACACAGACTGTATAAGCAACAACTCAACAAATATAGAAGGACAACAAAATTAGTTACAATAAAGCAAGAGCGGAATTTAGACGAAATATGAAAAAAAGCCTGCAGAACAGCCGGGCGGGATAAAATAGAGACGATGAATGCTTCGACTAACCAGAAAGAGCTCTGGGGGTTTGACAGAAATATGAAGGGAGCAGAAGATGAACACAAAATAAATTTGTAAACAGACGAGCTGGAAGATAAGCTTACTAATCCGAACGACATAGCCAACTGTCTAGCAAGGAACTTCGCCAAAACATCAGCAACTAGCTCGCACTTCGCGGAATTCCAACGTATAAATGCAAGCAACAAAAGAGACTCAACAGCAACAAAAAATCAAACAAAGATAGGTATGAGAAGATTGCATCAGCAGAAAGTGATCGAATTCCAAATATCCTGCTAAATAATATACCGGAAGAAGCGCTAAGTGTTTTATTAAAAATTCGAATCGAAATCTGCAAATTCCCGAGCTATGAAACTGATCTATAGTTATCCATATTCTGTAATCAGGAATTTAAACCAGATATAGGCAGCTACAGACCGATAGCCCTCAACTCCAACGTCTGCAAGATCCTTGAATAGGTAATTGCTAATGTGTTGACTTGGTACCTCAGCGTAAATAATCTGTATTACGCTAAGCTATTTTCATTCAGTAAGGTTCATTCATCGTTGACCTTGAGCACATACCTCGATAACTACATAAAGGAAGCGCTCAACCAACATCAACATGTCTTGGCAGTCATGTTAGATATATGCAAAGTCATGGAGAACAATGTTAAATAAACTAATAACATACGGACTAAGTGACAGTATCCTTCAATGTACCAGAAACCTAATCGAGGACAGATGTATTAAGGTCAGAATTGAGAATGCCCAGTCATAAATAAAGAATCGAGAATGGAATAAGCCAGGGTTCGAGCCTCAGCGTCATTCCGTTCCTCGTAGTCATAAATTACATGCGTAGCATTAACAAACCCCCGATAGATACCTTGATATTTTCAGATGATGTCATCTTGCTGACTAGAGGGAACAACATGAAGCTGCCCTCTGAAGTGATGCAGGAGGCAATAAACAAGGCGACTCAGTGAGCCGAATGTGCAATGTGCTTCACAAGGAAATACAAGCAAATAAAAATACCAATAAAAATATATGACAAACATATTGAATATGTTAAACAGCACAAGATTATGTCAATTTTCAGGGACTCCAAATTCACGTTCAAGACTCACATTGAGCAACTAATCATAGAAAGCAAAAATTCCTCAAGCTACTAGTTGCTAAAAACTGGGGAGCAAAGATGGATCTATTGAGTCTCACCCGCAGGGCAATGATCAGAGCAAAAAAAGAATATGGAGAACACATATATGACAGCACAGAAAATGATTCTAAGATTAAACGATGCAATGAGATTGTTAACCGGATGTTATAAAACCACCCCAATACCGAGACTCACACTTGAGGCAAACGAAATCCCCATGAGACAAACAAAAAAGCTATTGCAATTAGATACGAGATCAAGGCATGAGAGGCATCGAACTCAATAATAAATTAAAAACACCATCACTCCCCGACATGCAGACAAAGAAAAACCTAGAAACCTAACACCGTTTTTTATACTACACTAAATTATATATTGCGAAAAGAAGTAATGACTCTTCCAAAGATGGACCACAACATTACGGCACATGGACACCTTACGAACTGCCAATTGATACATCGCTACATAAGCTTGAAGTAAGCAACCCACACATCACAAACTGGAACTCTGAAGTCTATCAGTTATTACAGAGATATAATATTCCCAGAGTCATTTATACCGACGCATCCAAACATTCAAATAAAGTTGGTTGCGCTAAATTTACGACAGGCACAGAAAAATCTATCGCTATAAACCATAATGCATCGATCAGTATAGCAGAATTATACGCCACCTTCATGGCGACGGAACTGTGTCAGGAAACACCACAGGCTAACAGCATCATCTTAGACTTCAATGAGACAATGCACAGAATAACCAGTACGGTGTACATAAATGGAATTAGAGAGAATATAGTGAAAATACACGGAATCGGCAACCAGATCACTATAGCCTGGCTACCGACAGGACAGATCCAGCGAAGATGGAAGCTGATCATCAAGGAATAACCCGTAACCTGCCATACTGCACCAGCAAGGACTGAAGAGTATCAACTGGCGGAAAAGTGGAATAGACCAGTCAAACCAGAAGAATGTGGAGTCATCCTCGAAAATGTAAGTAACATCAAATGAATATCGCTCCCTAAAGAAATATCTCGAAGGAAACAATTTGTTAAGGCCAGAATACGAACACTGCACTCCAGTTTCCCACACTCATGCTTGATTTCCAGATCTCAGCAGCCGGCATGCAGCCCATGCAAGGAGAACACAACAAATCCTCATGCCCCAAACTATCGACATAAGATCAATTCTAGCCGCCCATTACATGATGAAGAATTGCAACTCACCAAACAGCAATAAACAACCTTATGAATTTTAAAATGAAAACTGATTTATATAAAGTAATTTAAATGTGCCAATATGCCATTAGAATATTATATTTCACTATACTGTGAATAGAATTTCAAGTTTTATTTTGGTAACAAAGGTGTTTTAGGCGGTTGTTCCTAGAATGGTTTTATACATAAATATGTTCTCAAAATATGTTTTACCGATTTTCTTACAACTTCACACATTCACGCCCTCGTTTCCAAATCTCAGACGACATTCACGATCCCTAAATAGTTTCCGTAACACATCTAACGTTCTCTACATAACCGAGAATATCATCTTTTCATTATATCCTCCCATTCCTTAAATTTAGAGTGAGCTGCAAAATGAACGATAGCCTCCACACCCGAGTAGGGAGTAATTGGTAAATTTATTTGGGCAGATGCTACAAGTGTGGCCCTTTCAGGTGGTGTGCGGAGGAATTCTTCGAAATCTTGATGATGTGAACGAGGGCTGCTTACCTGTTTGGAGTTACTGAAGAGAATAAGTTGAAGGCCAGTGACTTTTCTGTGATCCTGCAGTCTGGTGCTAAAAACGCAGCCGTAGAGGTACGTAGTTGACTTAATAATTTTTAATACTTTTATATTTTATAGAATATTAGTAAACATATGATTTGTTTTGGTAAACGTCTTCACCACTACAGTACATTTCAATAAAATTAGTTAAGTATTTGCTAGCAATATGTTGTAGAACGATTCAGTTAAAACTTACATATGTAAACAAATTACTGCATTATTTAAACTATTACAGTACAACTATTTGTTCATAAATCATAATGTTTCTTTACAGTCGTCGCTCGGCTCAATTCTTCAAATGACGTTCACAAATCTAAATTCTTGAAGATCATGAAGATTTTTTAAAAATTCTATATTCATATATATACTAGATTCGATTTGCTACATGTAACACTACTACGTCTAAATTAGTGTCATAATCGACGCTACCAAAATGAGGTACGTCCATACTTGTAACATTTGTCCGTAACTTCGTACTTGAGTAGTAAGATCTGTAAAAATTACATTCACTACGCAATTCACAACTCACTAACTCTTAAACATGTAAAACATATTGATGCCTTTATCCTCCACTTATTTATTATTTTTATTTACAAATGTTACAACTTCATGGTCAATGGAGACCACTGCGTCTCGCACCAACCAAAATTACCGACACAACTAATTCCTATAAAGCATTATCCATGACATAATTATATGTTTCCCTTTACAGCTCACTCTTAAAAACGTCTGAAATTTTTTAGGGGAATTCAATGTTACTGGAAAAGAAAGAAGTTCAACAAATACACCAAAAAGGAACATGAATACCAGATGTACCTTGTCACTATCTAACGTCAGAGTACAAGGGAAATAAGAAGATCTATTATTCACAGGATATAGAATGTAAGATCATAGGAACTCCATAGAAACAACCTAGAACGAAAATACTTAAAAGAAATATTTATTATAGAAAATATAGCTTAAATTGATAAAATTGGCAACAACTCGAACAAAACCTACAGAATATAGACATGAAAATGTTGGTCATGCAATAAAAGTGAACGGATCTTAAGATATTAAGGACATCACAAAAACAGTAACTAAATCCATAAGAGAATCGTTAAGCACGACAAAATAAATTGAATCAGGAAACAGTGACTTTATTCCGGTACAAAGTAAATATATCCAACGAGGGCGTTACGTGGAGAAACTTTTCATTATATTTGTGTGTTTACATGCAAAAATATAAGAAATATAACGCAACCATAGGACACACAAATAGAAAAGTGGTAAAAATCGAATCGCATAGAATAAAGAAACAATTCTCCGTATTTTATTATAATTAATATTGGAGTCCGAGGATTGATGGATTAAAAGTTACATCTCTAGTTTTATTGCAATTGAACGCAGAATTTTCAGAAGAAATAACGGAATAAATAAATGATTGTTTTAATAAATGACGATCATATATCATATTAATTACTGGGTATTTTTAATATTCGGATAATTTAATATTTTCATTAAAATCGTTTTTCTTAGGGCAACAGGCTTTATGAGGGTAATCCACTTTGGGAAACTCCCCTTTAATAGCATAGGAAGCGAATTGAAAGGGAGGATGTGGAAGGGTAGAGGAAGGTAGCCTTATACAAGAGACAATCCCGAACTTTAAACAAGAAGATATATATTGTTAAAATTTATTTTGTTTATGATAAGTGCGTTGTGAAAATTTATACTCAGACAACAAGTAGTTTGATCATATTCACTCCTTTGAATCACAATGAAAGATCATTAAAATTGCAGTAATATTGATGTAAGTCTCTGGCAGATGTTACAAGTGTAGCCCTTTCAGATGGTTTGCGGAGGAATTCTTCGATGTGTGATGGAGGGCTGCTTACCTGTTTAGAGTTACTGAAGAGAATAAGTTGAAGGCCAGTGACTTTTCTGTGATCCTGTAGGCTGGTGTTAAAAACGCATTAAACAAACTTACCAACAGAACAAAGAATTTATACAAATCCATTAAAAAGTAACATGAATACCAGCTGGACCGAGTCATGATCTAACGTCTGAAAAACCATTACTTACAGAAGCTTGAAAGTAAGATCCAAGAAAATACTCTCAAAAAGTACGCTGCCATAGAAATTACCTATACAAATACGGTAAAGAAATAAAATTGACATAAACTCGAACAATAGAATATACACATTTAAATGTTGGTCCTGCAATAAAAGTCAAAAGATCTTGCACAATTCTTAAGACGTCATAAAATCAGTAAATAACCGATATAAGCGACTCATTCAAGAACAACAACAAAAATTACAACATGTTCAAGTTTCACCACAAGAATGGAGAGGAAGCAAAAATCAACTGCCCCATTTTTCAGTCGAAATAAAATATTTCTTACGGATTCGAAGATGGATACTTTATAAAAATATCGAAAAAATGGACTTAACAAAAACAACTTATGTCTATATTATACCATATCTTTAAGATTTTCGCTATTACATGTCCTCCGACCATACTTTATTCCGTTCACGTCAGACCATTTGCCCATATAAATTTCCGGTAATCTAGGATTCCCCCCCACCACTTCCATCACAACAACCTCTTTTAACATAACAATTCCGATGGGACTATAATTAATTCCTTTGTTTGGAAATATTTCTCATACTTCAAAAATTACCACCGACATCGACGACGTTGTCACCACTTTCCCAAAAACATCTCCAGAGCTATTAATTTATATATTCCTAAAAAGGTAATCGATCCTTGGAATCCAACTGTCACACCTCACATTATTTAAAGTATTATAAGGGAGGTATCCTTCGAACGCACCGCCTGTACCTTTAAATCTAGTGGAATCGCATAAACGAACAAGAGCATCGAACAATCTGCCAGATGGGCCCGGAGAAGTGGGACACAGCGATTGTGTGATTGGACTATAGGCAGGGCAAAATTCCGGCAGAAGTTGCAACGCTTAACGAGAATATCTGCCAAACACAGATATGCATTTAAAATCCCAACACATACCGTGTACGTCTCTCCAAATCGCGACAAACCAAAACTAGCATAATCTCCGGAACCGAAACTATCATTTTTCCTACATAGAGAAAATTCCCATGCGAATAGATTCCCATTCTTCCTCAACCTCGTATCCCGGAATTCACCTAAACCGATGTCAGTCTATAAGCAAACTCCGAAAACGCGTCGATAACTATTTCACCTAATTAAATGCTAAGGATAATTTAATAAGTTCATTAAAATCCTTTTTTTTAGAGCAACAGGCTTCATGACGGTAATCCACTTTGGGCAACTAACCTTTAATAGCATAGGAAGGGATGCGAAAGGAAGGATGTGGAAGGGTAGAGGAAGGTAGCCTAAAACAAGACAATCCCGAACTTTAAACAAGAAGATATATTATTAAATTTAAATTTATTTTCTCCATGGCTTAGATTCGATTTGCTGCATGTAACACTACAACTTCTAAATTAGTGTCATATTTTACGCTACCAAAATGAGGTACGTCCATACTTGTAACATTTGTCCTTAACTTCGTACTTGAATAGAAGGAGCTGTATAAATTACATTCACTACGCACTTCACAACTCACTAACTCTTAAACATGTAAAACATATTGATGCCTTTATTCTCCACTTACTTATTTATTATTTTTATTTACAAATGTTACAACTTCAGGGTCAATGGAGACCACTGCGTCACGTACCAACCAAAATTACCGACACAACTAATTCCTATAAAGCATTATTCATGACATAATTATATGTTTCCCTTTACAGCTCACTCTTAAACACGTCTGAAATTTTTTAGGGGAATTCAATGTTACTGGAAAAGAAAGAAGTTCAACAAATCCACCAAAAAGGAACATGAATACCAGCTGGACCTAGTCACGATCTAACGTCGGAATACAATGGAAATAAGGAGAACCATTATTCACAGGATCTTGAATGTAAGATCATATTAACTTCATAGAAACAACCTAGAAGGCAAAAACTTAAAAGATATATTTATTACAGAAAATATAGCTTAAATTGATAAAATTGGCAACAACTCGAACAAAACCAGCAGAATACAGACATGGAAATGTTGGTCATGCAATAAAAGTGAAAAGATCTTAAGATATTAAGGGCATCATAAAAACTAACAAAATCGATAAGAGAGATTCGTTGAAGCACGACAAAAGAAATTACAAGGTGTTCCAGTTTCACCATGAAAATGGAGAGGAGACTAAAAACAACTGTCTCATTATTCAGTCGAATATATATTCCACGAGCTACAGAAACAAACGAGTGTGTTTCCATCCTGCAACGGGCGAGGCCAAGAGGCCCAACCGACAAATTTTTAGTATTCTGGGAAAAACAAAAAATAGATTATCCCAGATGGATATTAATATGTAGTAAGTTACGACTGCTACTCGAGTGAACTGTAAGTGTAACTGAAAAGAAAACTAATCCAGGAAGAGCAATAGAGAAGCTACGAACCAAAGGGTGATAACTGTACAGGAAAAAATGTTTAAACCAGGAGAAGCTGCAACTATAAAAGGTTTCAATAGCTAGCACAACATATAAACAACTGCGGCAAATGCAAGTGGAGGAGCATCCGAATATCTCAACGAGAATATCCTTTCAGAACATATCGAACTCAAAACGGCACTGGAAGCTGTCGCTGTAAATCTCCACATGACTACAAATCTTGTGATATGCAACATTTACCTCCCACCAAGCACGCCGGTGCTCAAACACGAGCTCGAAGATATAACCAAGCAGCTGGTTCCAACTTTATGTTACTAGGACACGTTAATATCCACAACAAATCCTGGGGTTCGAGCTACACTGATAGCCGAGGAAACTTAATCGAGGAGGTAGCATACTCCAATAACTTGATCATCCACAACAACGGCAATCACGCACAGTTTAATACGGCAACCTGCAAAACTTTGTAGTACACTCAATATTTCAGACAAATGTGAATGGTCTACAATTTGACAGTGATCATGTCCAGATTACAACAAAAATACCTCTCCAACCAGATAGCCCAGCATTCTGTGACAGATGGCGTACTAACATCAGCGACTAGTCGTAATTCAAGAATATAATAAGGAATAAATTCAATAAAGAAAGCAATGACCTCGACGCCAACAAAAACAGAAGTTTAGAGATGTTTTGCGAAATCATTACTTCAACTGCGGATGAAACACTTGGGAAAAATAATCCCAATCCAAATTCGCGAAGAAACTACAAAATCTGGTGGAATACAGAATGCACACAGACTGTATAAGCAACAACTCAACAAATATAGAAGGACAACAAATTTAGTTACAATAAAGCAAGAGCGGATTTTAGACGAAATATGAAAAAAGACAAGCAGAACAGCCGGGCGGGATAAAATAGAGACGATGAATGCTTCGACTAACCAGAAAGAGCTCTGGGGGTGTTGTCACAAGTGTGAAGGGAGCAGAAGATGAACACAAAATAAATTTGCAAACAGACGAGCTGGAAGATAAGCTTACTAATCCGAACGACATAGCCAACTGTCTAGCAAGGAACTTCGCCAAAACATCAGCAACTAGCTCGCACTCCGCGGAATTCCAACGTATAAATGCAAGCAACAAAAGAGACTCAACAGCAACAAAAAGTCAAACAAAGATAGGTATGAGAAGAATTCATCAGTAGGAAGTGATCGAATTCCAAATATCCTGATAAATAATATACCGGAAGAAGCGCTAACTGTTCTATTAAAAATTCGAATCGAAATCTGCAAATTCCCGAGCTATGGAAACGTTCTATAGTTATCCATATTCAGTAATCAGGAATGAAAACCAGATATAGGCAGCTACAGACCGATAGCCCTCAACTCCAACGTCTGCAAGATCCTTTAATAGGTAATTGCTAATGTGTTGACTTGGTACCTCAGCGTAAAAAATCTGTATTACGCTAAGCTATATGCTTTCAGTAAGGATCATTCATCGTTGACCTAGAGCACATACCTCGATAACTACATAAAGGAAGCGCTCAACCAACGTCAACATGTCTTGGCAGTCATGTTAGATATATGCAAGGTATCCGAAAAGACATGGAGATCAAGGTTAAATAAACTAATAACATACGGACAAAGTGACAGTATCCTACAATGTACCAGAAACCTAATCGAGGACAGATGTATTAAGGTCAGAATTGAGAATGGCCAGTCATAAATAAAGAATCGAGAATGGAATAAGCCATGGTTCGAGCCTCAGCGTCATTCTGTTCCTGGTAGTCATAAATTACATGGGTAGCATTAACAAATCTCCGATAGATACCTTAATATTTTCAGATGATGTCATCTTGCTGACAAGAGGGAACAACATGAAGCTGCCCTCTGAATTTATGCAGGAGGCAATAAACAAGGCGACTCAGTGAGCTGAAAAAAGGGGGTTTAGTATTGATCCTTGCAATGAGCTTCTCAAGGAAATACGAGCAAATAAAGATACCAATAAAAATATATGGCAAACATAATGAATATGTTAAACAGTACAAGATTATGTCAATTTTCAGGGATTCAAATTTACATTTAAGACTCTTATCGAGCAACTAATCATAGAAAGCAAAAAACGTCTATTAATTATCAAGCTACTAGCTGCTAAAAACTGGGGACCAAAAATGGATCTATTGAGTCTAATCCGCAGGGCAATGATCACAGCATAAATAGAATATGGAGAACACATCTAAGACAGCACAGAAAATGATGCTAAGATTAAACGATGCAATGAGATTGTTAATCGGATGTTATAAAACCACCCCAATACCGAGACTCACACTTGAGGTAAACGAAATCCCCATGAGACACAGAAGAAAAGCTATTGCAATTAGATACGAGATCAGGGCATGAGAGGCATCGAACTGAATAATAAATTAAATAAACCATCACTCCCCGACATGCAGAAAAAGAACCACCTAGAAACCTAACACCGTTTTATACTACACTAAAGGATATATTGCGAAAAGAAGTAATGACTCTTCCAAAGATGGACCACAACATTACGGCACATGGACACCTTACGAACTGACAATTGATACATCGCTACATAAGCTTGAAGTAAGCAACCCACACATCACAAACTGGAACGCTGAAGTCTATCAGTTATTACAGAGATATAATATTCCAAGAGTCATTTATACCGACGCATCCAAAAAATCAAGTAAAGTTGGTTGCGCTATATTTACGACAGGCACAGAAAAATCTATCGCTATAAACCATAATGCATCGATCAGTTCAGCAGAATTATACGCCACCTTCATGGCGACGGAACTGTATCAGGAAACACCGCAGGCCAACAGCATCATCTTAGACTCCAAAGAAACAATGCACAGAATAACCAGTACGGTGTACAGAAAAGGTTGCATAAATGGAATTAGAGGGAATATAGTGAAAATACACGGAATCGGCAACCAGATCACAATAACCTGGCTACCGACAGGACAGATCCAGCGAAGATGGAAGCTGATCATCAAGGAATAACCCGTAACCTGCCATACTGCACCAGCAAGGACTGAAGAGTATCAACTGGCGGAAAAGTGGAATAGACCAGTCAAACCAGAAGAATGTGAAGTCATCCTCAAAAATGTAAGTAATATCAAATGAATATCGCTCCCTAAAGAACTATCTCGACGGCAACAATTTGTTAAGGCCAGAAAACGAACACTGCACTCCAGTTTCCCACACTCATGCTTGATTTACAGATCTCAGCAGCCGGTATGAAGCTCATGCAAGGAGAACACAACAAATCCTCATGCCCCAAACTATCGACATAAGATCAATTCTAGCCGTCCATTACATGATGAAGAATTGCAACTCACCAAACAGCAATAAACAACCTTATGAATTTTAAAATGAAAACTGATTTATATAAAGTAATTTAAATGTGCCAATATGCCATTAGAATATTATATTTCACTATACTGTGAATAGAATTTCAAGTTTTATTTTGGTAACAAAGGTGTTTTAGGCGGTTGTTCCTAGAATGGTTTTATACATAAATATGTTCTCAAAATATGTTTTACCGAAATTCTTACAACTCCACACATTCACGCCCTCGTTTCCAAATCTCAGACGACATTCACGATCCCTAAATAGTTTCCGTAACACATCTAACGTTCTCTACATAACCGAGAATATCATCTTTTCATTATATCCTCCCATTCCTTAAATTTAGAGTGAGCTGCAAAATGAACGATAGCCTCCACACCCGAGTAGACAGTAATTGGTAATTTTATTTGGTCAGATGCTACAAGTGTGGACATTTCAGGTTGTGTTTTGGGGAAGAAATCATCAACACAGCCGATAAGTATTTGCTAACTGCAGATCTCCGTGGAGTTGGCCTCATGAATCTCCCCTGCCTGCTCAAGTCAACTCTATTGCCAAGGTACAAATTTGAACTACAATAATGTAAAATATTATACGGTTTGGATTGTTTATTTTGTATAATTCCCAGCACAAATACTACTATAAACCAGTTTAACGACTAATTTTCGAATTTCTGAACGTTTTGATTGAAAATTCCGATTACATCAACATAGGATTTTATTCTCTAAAACTAAATAGAAGCTTCAGCTTCCATAGATATTTGTAAATACTTTGTTATGAGACATGACTTAGTCTTAAGTACGCACTTATATTACTATGAAAATAAAATGTGTATTTTTTTAACTCAAAACGAATCAAGAAAATTGTATCAATATTAACAACAGTTTTATTTTCTAATTACAGAAACGTTAAAAATATTATTGATAACTCCGTTGTGATTTCTGCATTGTTAGAGACGTTTTGTTACTAAGGAAACGTTGCAGCTTTCATCAGTCCACAGCTAACGTGGAGCAGAATGGTTTCGGGCGGATTATCACCAGCAATCACCATAGAACTTATAACGTTATACAATCAAATGAACAATATTCGAGAAGAACTAAACCACAAATTTCATTTCGACAAAATCATATCGTCGGGTTAAATTTATACGCTCGAGGTACGGCGCCTTGATGTAAAAGCTTTAACCATTGATGACAATCAGATATCATATACTTATCTAATAATTTCTATGTGGTGTTGCGACGTCCAATTCATCTCGGCTGTTAAATAAAAATCATATTCTGCAGTTACATTGCTAATATCTCATGCCGAAAGGTGTTGAAATTATACACAAACATCATTGGTAGAGATACTGTCAATTTCATTGGCCTATGACAAATATTTATTCCACACAAACATTAACCGTTTAATTTACACCCCTGCCAACCCCTCGTTGGGGCAGTTAAACGGTAAGTCTAATGTCATAAATAAATTAATTGACAACCATAACTCTGGTTACGACTCCAATCTCGATTATTTTTGGGTAATTTTTATTTTCTTCGACTCAATCCCTTCCCTTACGGGGACCTCTCCCCCAGTGCTGTACGAAGTTGAAATAACACGCGAATAACATGTAGAGAAATTATATGAATCTTATAGTATATTTATTCATAATATATTTACTCGACGCAAGATTCAGCCCGTTAACTTATTTTAAAACTTCTTCCCTCCACCCACTTCTATCCAAACCCTCCCACCCCAGCCCACCCCCGCACGTTACCCAGATTGTCATGATTGAACTCAGCGACATCCATTATCTTTTATTTGACTAGAGTCTCGGTTGTTTACGCGTTATTTTATTGTAACCCCCACCACCCCACCCATAAGCATGCTTTCCCCTCATAACGCAAAGGGTTAAAATTTTACACACACAACATCGGTAGAAGTAATATAAACCTAATTAACTCTGAAAACTATTTATTCCATGCAAATATCGACCGTTTAACATGTTCGAAATATTTCAGCCCCGTCGACGTTTGGGTTTTAATAGCCTATAGAATGTTATTATTAAACTCAGCGACATCCTTAACTCTGGATTTGACTCTAAGTTCGGTTGCATTCGCGTTATTTTCTTGTAATGCCCGTCCACCCCCACCCTAAAGATGCTCCTTTCCCATGCTGTAAGGGGTTGAAATTATACTCTGATAAAATGGTAGAAACACTATTAATATCTTTGACCACTAAAAATATTTATTCGACTCAAATATCGGTTGTCTTAAAATGTTAGAATATTTCAAATCCCACCCTGATCGTGCACCCCTCTCACACTGAAAAAGGGTTAAATTTTACATCGATAGGAATACTATCAACGTCAATGGCCCTGTCATTTATTTATTCCTCGATAATATCGACGAATCAACATGTTTGAAAAATTCCACTTAGTCCATCCCCAGTCTTGCGGATTTAACGGCCAATTAAATGTCATAATCAAAATCAGTGACATTCGACTCCAATCTCGATTGCTTTTCCGTTATGTTTATGTAATGTTATTGCACTCCAACCCCCAATAGGAGCTCCCCTCCCTAACCCAAAAGGGGACGAAATTATGCACGGAAAACATATACAGAAATTTTATTAATTTCATTGATTCCGAAATATATTTATGCGAAGCAAAAAACTGCCGGTCAACATGTTTTTAGATTTCGAACCCTCGCCGACCACCGCCCAACTCCTCCCAACCCTCGCGAAATTGAGGAGATTGTCATAAATACACGCAGCGACATCCATTACCTTACATTTGACACGAATCTCGGTTGTTTTCTAGTTATTCTTGTAAGTTCCCTCCATTTCCATCCCCAACCATGCTCACCCCTCGTGCCGCAAGAAGGGTTTAAACTTTACATACATAACATGGGTTGAAATTCTGAAAATCTAATTAACCCTGAAAAAGATTGTTTCAACACTAATATGAGTCGTGATTTCTTGTCTCAATAATTCCACCGCCGTCCACTTTCATACCTTGGAGTTATATGTGAAATTAAATGTCATAATTAAACTCAGCGACATTCATAATCCTGTATTTGTCTCTAATCTCGGTTTTATTCGCGTTATTTATTTGTAACAACGGTCCACCACCAACCCCTGCGGTGAGCTCCCTCCCAATCCCGAAAGGGGTTCAAATTGAACACGGAGAACGAATCGTGAAAATTATTTAATCTCATTGTTCCAGAAATATATTTATTCGGAGCTTTACTTATTTCAAAATATTTACTCTAACCCACCTCCGCCTAACTTCTCCCACACCCGCGGGTTCCTCAGATTGTCATAAATAAACTCAGGGACATCCATTACATTTGATTTTAATCGAATTTCGGTTGTATTAGCGTTCTTTTCCAATAACTCGCCTCAACAGCAACCCGAAAGCCTACTCCCACTCATGTCGCTAGAGGTTGAAATTTTACAAACATAAAATGGGAAGAAATACTAAAAATCTAATTAACCCTGAAAAATATTCATTCCACGCAAATATGACAGTATAACATGTTTGGAAATTTCCATTCCCGGTCCCTATGGGGTTACATTGTCAATTAAATATCATAATTTAAGTCTGCGACATCCAGAACCTTGGATCTGACTACAATATCGGTTGTATTCGCGTTATTTTATCGTAGCTTTTTATACCCCCGCCCTTAAGGATGCTCTACTGCTAAGCCCGAAAGGTTACTGAAATTATACTCAGAGAATATGTAGAGAAATTTTAAGAATCTCATTGATCCAGGAAAATATTAAGTCGTCGAAAAATTCGGTAGATTAACATGTTTAACAATTTCCAACCCCAACCACCCCCGTCCCTGGGAGGTTAATTGCTAGTTGAATGCCATAATTTAATTCAGCGTTATCCATAACTTTTGGTTTGACTCCAGTCTCGGGTGTATTCGAGTTATTTATTGTATCGCCCCTCCATCCTACAAAGAAGGGTGGTACTTTCCCCTGTTATAAAACGTTGAAATTTTACTCACATACATTGGTACAAACACTATTAATTACTTTTACCCTGAAAATAATTATCCGACTCAATAATTAGCCGTGTTAGGAATTATGAAAATTTCCACCCCTAACCACTTCTGTTTGGGGGATTTAAACGTAAATTTATATTTCATAATTAAACTCACTGACAACCATAACCCTGGATTTGAATCCAATCTCGATTGTGTTTTGCGTTATGTATATATAGATACAACTCTATTCCCTCCCTTAAGGGTGATCCACTCCAAATCCCGAAAGAGTTTAATATTATATACATGGAACATATAGAGAAATTTTAAGAATCCCAGTGAAACAGTAAAATATTTATACGACGCAACCAGAAAGTTCGAAATATTCGTCATATCAACTGAATTCCGTGGATTTTGGGGAAACGTCAACATTAATATCAGCTTCTCCAGTTCATCGTTTTAAATGGATTTCACAGACATGTAAAATAAAAGACAATCCCGAGCTTTAACGAAGAACATATATTATTAAAATTTATTTTGTTTATGATAAGTGCGTTGTGAAAATGTATACTCAGACAACAAGTAGTTTGATCATATTCACTCCGTTGAATCTCAATGAAAGATCATTAAAATTGCAGTAATATTGATGTAAGTTTCTGGCAGATGTTACAAGTGTGGCCCTTTCAGGTGGTGTGCGGAGGAATTCTTCGATGTGTGAAGGAGGGCTGCTTACCTGTTTGGAGTTACTGAAGAGAATAAGTTGAAGGCCAGTGACTTTTCTGTGATCCTGCAGGCTGGTGTTAAAAACGTAGCCGTAGAGGTACGTAGTTGATTTAATAATTTTTTAATACTATTATTATTTATAGGATATTAGTAAACATATGATTTGTTTTGGTAAACGTCTTCACCACTACAGTTCATTTCAATAAAATTAGTTAAGTATTTGCTTTCAAATTCCTAAAAAGCATTATCCTTGACATAATTATATATTTACCTTTACAGCTCACTCTTAAACACGTCTGAAATATTTTAGGGGAAATCAATGTTACTGGAAAAGAAAGAAGTTCAACAAATCCACCAAAGGAACATGAATACACGCAGGACCTAGTCACAATCTAACGTCGGAGTACAATGGAAATAAGAAGAACCATTATTCACAGGATATTGAATGCAGAATATAGAGACTGCATAGAAACAACCTAGAACGAAAAGACTTAAAAGAAATATTTATTATAGAAAATATAGCTTAAATTGATAAAATTGGCAACAACTCGAACAAAAGAAGCTGAATATAGACATGGAAATTTTGGTCAAGCAATTAAAGTGAACAGATCATAAGATATTAAGAACATCATAAAAACAGTAACAAAATCCATAAGAGAGATTCGTTGAAGCACGACAAAAGAAATCACAAGGTATTCCATCAGTCCACAGCAAACGTCGAGCAGAAATGTTCGGCCAGATTCACACCAGCAATCACTACAGAATTTGTAACTCTTTGCAATTAAATGAACACATAGTTGAGAAGAAATAAGCCATATGTTTCATTTCGAAGAAATCATCGTCATACAAAATTACATGCTGCAGGTACGACGCCTTGATGTAAAAGGTTTAATCATTGATGATAATCAGACAGAAAACTTATTTATCTTAATTTACAGGTGGCGCTACGACCTTCAATTAAATTTACCCATATTATATTCAGCTGTAAATATAAATCATCTACATCGCTAAGATCTACACGTGGCCACTGATAACTATGAGAAGCCAGGTAAGTCCACACTTGTGACATTTGTCCGTAACTTCATCATAGACTGTAAATTATCTCGAATTGTCTGTAATATTAGGTTCAATATAGTATCACATTGATATATAATAGTAGTGTCTGTTTATATTATATTCACTACGCACGTCAAATAATTTACTTCTTTATCTGTTTTAAAACGTCCCACTACTTTACGAAATCTTCAGTACTGCACGAACTTTCCTCAGATCACCTCCCTTATGTCGCCCATCTTAATCTTACTCTAATTCCACTCGCTTCTCCGAATATAAATAGCCACTTCATAAATTGACAACGTTACTCTTCTCTCATTGACCCACAAATAAATTTTCAAATTCCTCTCAAATCTCCTTCCGATATTGACACAGCTCTTGACAACTTGCAAACAATCATCCTTTCTGTTGCATCAGATTCCCGCTTACCACCCACAACTAAAAAACGTTGCCAAACCATTTTAATCATCTCAAACAACTGAATTTCTCCGACTACTCCATATGGAGAAAAACCAAAATCCTAACCAAACCTCATCTTGATATCCCTCCTCTCAAACATCAAAACCAATGGTATACCTCTCCAGCCCATAAAGCTAATCTATTCGCAAACATTCTTACATCCCAATTCTCTCCAAACCAAACAATTAACTTTTACCACAATAACAAGATAAATAACACTCTCCTCCAACCTCTTCAACTGTCACCTCTAACTAAACTATTTAGTCCTCCCCTAGTCCGCTCAACCATAAAAAAATTAAAAAATAAACACTCGGCCGGTCACGACCTTATCACTCCCCTCCACCTGTAAAACCTCCCTAAAAAAGCTTCAACCTTAATAACAATCATTTTCAATGATTTCATCCGTACAACGTATTACCCAATAGCCTGGAAGCACGCACATATAATAATGATCCCAAAGCCAAACAAACCCAAATCCTGTCCCAATAGTTATAGACCTATCAGTCTCCTCCCCTCTCTATCCAAACTACTTCTTCCCCTCCTTAGGAAAGAATTAACCCACCTCATTCCTTCTGTCCAATACGGCTTTAGGCCCAAACACTCTTGCACCCATCAAATCTACTCAGTGACATCCTACATCAACAATTCCTTCGACACCAATAACTTGTGCATTGGTGCCTTTCTAGATGCAGAAAAAGCTTTTCATAAAGTACACCACCAATCTCTACTTTCCAAAATCAAAGACCCACTTAATGAATCCCTCTTCAGAATTCTTACTAATTATCTTACTAACCACTCCTTCTCTGTCAAATTTAACAATACCGTACAAATTCCTACCCTATATCCTCCGGCGTCCCCCAAGGCCCTTTCCTCTTCAACCTCTATTTTCACGACAGACCTCAAAACCTATCTACTGAAACAGTACTTTTGCAGATGACCTTGCCATACTCCTTCAAACATCCTCTCTAGACTCGGGCTCCAAAAAACTACTAATCGCCCTCAATGATATTGAAAGCTGGGCTAAAAAATGGAGAATCAAAATAATCCCTACCAAATCCACAATCGTTCCCTTCAACACGTCAAATAATTATTAAGGCACAAAAATTCTAGAATACGTAAGTGCGTAGTGAAACGATGTACACAGTCAGATCATATCAACGACTATAGTTTTTTAAGAACTATCCGTGTAAAATATCTCGATATTTGCATTGTAATAATGAAACGTATCTGGCAGATGTTACAAGTGTGGATATTACAGGTGGTGATTTGGGGATGAAATCATCAACACTGCCGATAAGTATTTTACTAACTGACAACTACGTGGAGTTGGCCTTAAGCATTCATCAATGTCGCCTGCCTGCAGAAATCGACTCTTGTGCGAAGGTACGAATAGAATTACCATAATCTTAAATATAATAAGGTTAGGATTGTTTATTTTAAATAATTATTGCCAAGACAAATACTATTTTAAAGCAGGTTTATAGGTTGTTTGAATGAAATTTTCGAATTTCTGATTGTGGTGATTGTAAATTTATATTACTTCAAGATAGAAATTACTAAAACTAAATAGAATCTTCAACTTTCACAGTTATTTCTAAGTACAATGTTATGAGACAAGACTTAGTCTTAAGTACACATTAATATTACTATGAAAATCACGATATGTGATACTTTTTTTAATTCAACTTATATAAAGTTATATTAACAAATTTATTATTTCTTAGTTACACAATCGCTGAAAACATTTTTGATATCCGTTGTGATTTCTGCATTGTTGTTGACGTTTGAGAATGACGCTTTGTTACCAAGGCCTGCATCAGTCCACAGTAAACGTAAAGCAGAAAGGTTCGGTAGATTCACAGCAGCAATCACTACAGAATTTGTAACTCACTACAACTTAATGAACACATAGTCACGAAGAAATAAGCCATAACTTTCATTTCAAAGAAATCATTGTCATGCAAAATTACACGCTGTAGGTACAGCGCCTTGATGTAAACGGTTTAATCATTGGTGATAAATTGACAGAATATACTTATTTAATGAAACAATCTTAATTTCCAGGTGGCATTGAACGTCCAATTCATCTCGGCTGTTAAATAAAAAACATATACAGCATTTACGATGCAGGTTACATAGATTCTCAGTACCTATAAATCATCTACATTGCTATGATCTACACGTGGCCACTGACAACTATGAGAAACCAGGTAAGTCCACACTTGTAACATTTGTCCGTAACTTCATAGTTGATTGCTATTAGTAGTATTTTAGCTTGTTTCAGGGACTTCATTATAATTATTTAGAGCAATTAAATAGTAGTAGGGGCTGATTAAAGTACATTCACTACGTACTTCATCGTGGACACCATTAGTGTTCTTCTGATAGGCAGGTTTTCACGACGTAGTTTTTCATAGGTACCATTAGTAAGCAGTTCCGTCTAAGTACCGTATCCATGCCATATTCTTTTCTCTTATAATATCCAGGAGAATTTTTGTCTCAATAAAACGTTCCAGTACTTCTTAAATTGAAGCTTTCAACCATCCCTCATTTATTATATTTATTTACAAATAATACCACTTCATCGTCACCAGAGACCACTGCGTCACGCACCAACCAAACTTACCAACAGAACAAATTCCCAAAATTAAGTATCGTAGAACTAATTATATATTTCCGTTAACAACGCACTCTTAAACATGTAAAACATAATTTAGGGATATTCAAAGTTACTGGCAAAGAAAGAATTTATACAAATCCATTAAAAAGTAACATGAATACCAGCTGGACCGAGTCATGATCTAACGTCTGAAAAACCATTACTCACAGAAGCTTGAAAGTAAGATCCGAGAAAATACTCTCAAAACGTACGCTGCCATAGAAATTACCTATACAAATACGGATAAGAAATAAAATTGACATAAACTCGAACAATAGAATATACACATTTAAATGTTGGTCCTGCAATAAAAGTCAAAAGATCTTGCACGATTCTAAAGACGTCATAAAATCAGTAAATAACCGATATAAGCGACTCATTCAAGAACAACAACAAAAATTACAACATGTTCAAGTTTCACCACAAGAATGGAGAGGAAGCAAAAATCAACTGCCCCATTTTTCAGTCGAAATAAAATATTTCTTACGGATTCGAAGATGGATACTTTATAAAAATATCGAAAAAATAGGACTTAACAAAAACAACTTATGTCTATATTATACCATATCTTTAAGATTTTCGCTATTACATGTCCTCCGACCATACTTTATTCCGTTCACGTCAGACCACCGGCCCATATAAATTTCCGATAATCTAGGATTCTTCCCCACCACTTCCATCACAACAACCTCTTTGAACATAACTATTCCGATGGGTCTATAATTAATTCCTTTGTTTGGAAATATTCCTCATACTTCAAAAATTACCACCGACATCGACGACGTTGTCACCACTTTCCCAAAAACGTCTCCAGAGCTATTAATTTATATATTCCTGAAAAGGTAATCGATCCTTGGAATCCAACTGTCACACCTCACATTATTTAAAGTATTATTAGGAAGATATCCTTCGAACGCACCGCCTGGACCTTTAAATCTAGTGGAATCGCATAAACGAACAAGAGCATCGAACAATCTGCCAGATGGGCCCGGAGAAGTGGGACACAGCGATTGTGTGATTGGACTATAGGCAGGGCAAAATTCCGGCAGAAGTTGCAACGCTTAACGAGAATATCTGCCAAACACAGATATGCATTTAATATCCCAACACATACCGTGTACGTCTCTCCAAATCGCGACAAACCAAACCTAGCATAATCTCCGGAACCGAAACTATCATTTTTCCTACATAGAGAAAATTCCCATGCGAATAGATTCCCATTCTTCCTCAACCTCGTACCCCATGATTCACCTAAACCAATGTCAGTCTAAAAGCAAACTCCGAAAACGCGTCGATAACTATTTCACCTAATTAAATGCTGAGGATAATTTAATAAGTTCATTAAAATCCTTTTTTTTAGAGCAACAGGCTTCATGACGGTAATCCACTTTGGGCAACTAACCTTTAATAGCATAGGATAGGATTTGAAAGGAAGGATGTGGAAGGGTAGAGGAAGGTAGCCTAAAACAAGACAATCCCGAACTTTAAACAAGAATATATATTATTAAAATTTATTTTGTTTATGATAAGTGCGTTGTGAAAATGTATACTCAGACAACAAGTAGTTAGATAATATTCACTCCGTTGAATCTCAATGAAAGATACATTAAAATTGCAGTAATATTGATATAAGTCTCTAGCAGATGTTACAAGTGTGGACCTTTCAGGTGGTGTGCGGAGGAATTCTTCGATGTGTGGAGGGCTTCTTACCTGTTGGGAGTTACTGAAGAGAATAATTCGAAGACCTGTGACTTTTCTGTGATCCTGCAGGCTGGTGCTAAATACGCAAACGTAGATGAGGTACGTACTTGATTGAATACTATTATTATTTATAGGATATTAATAATTATTTGATAATTTTTTCGTAATTGTCTTCATCTCTAAACTACATTTCAATATTCACACAAACTACTGAATGATTTAAACTATTACAGTACAACTATTCATTCATAATGTTTCATTACACTCGTCGCACTGCACAATTCTTCAAATGACGTTCACAAATCGAAATTCTTGAAGATCATGAAGATTTATTAAAAATTCTATATTGATAGCACTCCATGGCTTAGATTCGATTAGCTGCATGTAACACTACAACGTCTAAATTAGTGTCATATTTTACGCTACCAAAATGAGGTACGTCCATACTTGTAACATTTGTCCTTAACTTCGTACTTGAATAGAAGGAGCTGTATAAATTACATTCACTACGCACTTCACAACTCACTAACTCTTAAACATGTAAAACATATTGATGCCTTTATTCTCCACTTACTTATTTATTATTTTTTATTTACAAATGTTACACAATGGAGACCACTGCGTCACGCACCAACCAAAATTACCGACACAACTAATTCCTATAAAGCATTATCCATGACATAATTATATGTTTCCCTTTACAGCTCACTCTTAAAAACGTCTGAAATTTTTTAGGGGAATTCAATGTTACTGGAAAAGAAAGAAGTTCAACAAATTCACCAAAAAGGAACATGAAGACCAGCTGGACCTAGTCACGATCTAACGTCGGAATACAATGGAAATAAGAAGAACCATTATTCACAGGATCTTGAATGTAAGATCATAGAAACTTCATAGAAACAACCTAGAAGGCAAAAACTTAAAAGATATATTTATTATAGAAAATATAGCTTAAATTGATAAAATTGGCAACAACTAGAACAAAACCAGCAGAATATAGACATGGAAATGTTGGTCATGCAATAAAAGTGAAAAGATCTTAAGATATTAAGGGCATCATAAAATCTAACAAAATCGATAAGAGAGATTCGTTGAAGCACGACAAAAGAAATTACAAGGTGTTCCAGTTTCACCATGAAAATGGAGAGGAGACTAAAATCAACTGTCATTATTCAGTCGAATATATATTCCACGAGCTACCGAAACAAACGAGTGTGTTTCCATCGTGCAACGGGCGAGGCCAAGAGGGCCAACCGATAAATTTTTAGTATTCTGGGAAAAACAAAAATTAGTTTATCCCAGATGGATATTAAAATGTAGTAATTTACGACTGCTACTCGAAAGAACTGTAAGTGTAACTGAAAAGGAGACTAATCCAGGAAGAGCAATAGAGAAGCTAAGAAACAAAGGGTGATAACTGTACAGGAAAAAATGTTTAAACCAGGAGAAGCTGCAACTAAAAAAGGTTTCAATAGCTAGCACAACATATAAACAACTGCGGCAAATGCAAGTGGAGGAGCATCCATATATCTCAACGAGAATATCCTGTCAGAACATATCGAACTCAAAACGGCACTGGAAGCTGTCGCTGTAAATCTCCACATGAATACAAATCTTGTGATATGCAATATTTACCTCCCACCAAGCACGCCGGTGCTCAAACACGAGCTCGAAGATATAACCAAGCAGCTGGTTCCAACTTTATGTTACTAAGACACGTTAATATCCACAACAAAACCTGGGGTTCGAGCTACACTGATAGCAGAGGAAACTTAATCGAGGAGGTAGCATACTCCAATAACTTGATCATCCACAACAACGGCAATCACGCACAGTTTAATACGGCAACCTGCAAAACTTTGTAGTACACTCAATATTTCAGACAAATGTGAATGGTCTACAATTTGACAGTGATCATGTCCAGATAACAACAAAAATACCTCTCCAACCAGATAGCCCAGCATTCTGTGACAGATGGCGTACTAACATCAGCGACTAGTCGTAATTCAAGAATACAATAAGGAATAAATTGAATAAAGAAAGCAATGACCTCGACGCCAACAAAAACAGAAGGTTAGAAATGTTTTGCGAAATCATTACTTCAACTGCGGATGAAACACTTGGGAAAAATAATCCCAATCCAAATTCGCGAAGAAACTACAAAATCTGGTGGAATACAGAATGCACACAGACTGTATAAGCAACAACTCAACAAATATAGAAGGACAACAAAATTAGTTTCAATAAAGCAAGAGCGGATTTAAGACGAAAGATGAAAAAAGGCCAGCAGAACAGCCGGGCGGGATAAAATAGAGACGATGAATGCTTCGACTAACCAGAAAGAGCTCTGGGGGTGTTGTCACAAGTGTGAAGGGAGCAGAAGATGAACACAAAATAAATTTGCAAACAGACGAGCTGGGAGATAAGCTTACTAATCCGAACGACATAGCCAACTGTCTAGCAAGGAACTTCGCCAAAACATCAGCAACTAGCTCGCACTCCGCGGAATTCCAACGTATAAATGCAAGCAACAAAAGAGACTCAACAGCAACAAAAAATCAAACAAAGATAGGTATGAGAAGAATGCATCAGTAGGAAGTGTTCGAATTCCAAATATCCTGATAAATAATCTACCGGAAGAAGCGCTAACTGTTCTATTAAAAATTCGAATCGAAATCTGCAAATTCCCGAGCTATGGAAACGATCTATAGTTATCCATATTCAGTAATCAGGAATGAAAACCAGCTATAGGCAGCTACAGACCGATAGCTCTCAACTCCAACGTCTGCAAGATCCTTTAATAGGTAATTGCCAATATGTTGACTTGGTACCTCAGCGTAAATAATCTGTATTACGCTAAGCTATTTGCTTTCAGAAGGGATCATTCATCGTTGACCTTTAGCACATACCTCGATAACTACATAAAGGAAGCGCTCAACCAACATCAACATGTCTTGGCAGTCATGTTAGATATATGCAAGGCATCCGAAAAGACATGGAGATCAAGGTTAAATAAACTAATAACATACGGACTGAGTGACAGTATCCTACAATGTACCAGAAACCTAATCGAGGACAGATATATTAAGGTCAGAATTGAGAATGGCCAGTCATAAATAAAGATTCGAGAACGGAATAAGCCAGGGCTCGAGCCTCAGCGTCATTCTGTTCCTGGTACTCATAAATTACATGGGTAGCATTAACAAACCCCCGATAGATACCTTGATATTTTCAGATTATGTCATCTTGCTGACAAGAGGGAACAACATGAAGCTGCCCTCTGAAGTGATGCAGGAGGCAATAAACAAGGCGACTCAGTGAGCTGAAAAAAGGGGGTTTAGTATTAATCCTTGCAATGAGCTTCTCAAGGAAATACGAGCAAATAAAGATACCAATAAAAATATATGGCAAACATATTGAATATGTTAAACAGTACAAGATTATGTCAATTTTCAGGGACTCAAATTTACATTCAAGACTCACGTCAAGCAACTAATCATAGAAAGCAAAATACGTCTATTAATCCTCAAGCTACTAGCTGCTAAAAACTGGGTTAGCAAAAATGGATCTATTGAGTTTCATCCGCAGGGCAATGATCAGATCAAAAATAGAATATGGAGAACACATATAAGACACCACAGAAAATGATGCTAAGATTAAACGATGCAATGAGATTGTTAACCGGATGTTATAAAACCACCCCAATACCGAGACTCACACTTGAGGCAAACGAAATCCCCATGAGACACAAAAAAAAGCTATTGAAATTAGATACGAGATGAAGGCACTACACTAAAGGATATATTGGGAAAAGAAGTAATGACTCTTCCAAAGACGGACCACAACACCACGGCAAGCATACCCCCATGGAAGCCTGATGAACTGCCAATTGAAATCTCCATGAGACACAGAAGAAAAGCTATTGCAATTAGATACGAGATCAGGGCATGAGACGCATCGAACTCAATAATAAATTAAAAAAAACATCACACCCCGACATGCAGAAAAAGAACCACCTAGAAACCTAACACCGTTTTATACTACACTAAAGGATATATTGCGAAAAAGAAGTAATGACCCTTCTAAAGATGGACCACAACATTACGGCACATGGACACCTTACGAACTGCCAATTGATACATCGCTACATAAGCTTGAAGTAAGCAACCCGCACATCACAAACTGGAACGCTGAAGTCAATCAGTGATTACAGAGATATAATATTCCAAGAGTCATTTATACCGACGCATCCAAAAAATCTAGTAAAGTTGGTTGCGCTATATTTACGACAGGCACAGAAAAATCTATCGCTATAAACCATAATGCATCAATCAGTACAGCAGAATTATACGCCACCTTCATGGCGACGGAACTGTATCAGGAAACACCGCAGGCTAACAGCATCATCTTAGACTCCAAAGAAACAATGCACAGAATAACCAGTACGGTGTACAGAAATGGTTGCATAAATAGAATTAGAGAGAATATAGTGAAAATACACGGAATCGGAAATCAGATCACTATAACCTGGCTACCGACAGGACAGATCCAGCGAAGATGGAAGCTGATCATCAAGGAATAACCCGTAACCTGCCATACTGCACCATTAAGGACTGAAGAGTATCAACTGGCGGAAAAGTGGAATAGACCAGTCAAACCTGAAGTCATCCTCAAAAATGTAAGTAACATCAAATGAATATCGCTCCCTAAAGAATTATCTCGAAGGCAACAATTTCTTAAGGCCAGAATACGAACACTGCACTCCAGTTTCCCACACTCTTGCTTGATTTTCAGATCTCAGCAGCCAGTATGCAGCTCATGCAAGGAGAACACAACAAATCCTCATGCCCCAAACTATCGACATAAGATCAATTCTAGCCGCCCATTACATGATGAAGAATTGCAACTCACCAAACAGCAATAAACAACCTTATGAATTTTAAAATGAAAACTGATTCATATAAAGTAATTTAAATGTATCAATATGCAAGTAGAATATTATATTTCACTATACTGTGAATAGAATTTCAAGTTTTATTTTGGTAACAAAGGTGTTTTAGGCGGTTGTTCCTAGAATGGTTTTATACATAAATATGTTCTCAAAATATGTTTTACCGATTTTCTTACAACTCCACACATTCACGACCTCGTTTCCAAATCTCAGACGACATTCACGATCCCTAAATATTTTCCGTAACACATCTAACATTCTCCACATAACCGAGAATATCATCTTTCATTATATCCTCCGATTCCTTAAATTTAGAGTGAGCTGCAAAATGAACGATAGCCTCCACACCTGAGTAGGGAGTAATTGGTAAATTTATTTGGGCAGATGCTACAAGTGTGGCCCTTTCAGGTGGTGTGCGGAGGAATTCTTCGAAATCTTGATGATGTGAACGAGGGCTGCTTACCTGTTTGGAGTTACTGAAGAGAATAAGTTGAAGGCCAGTGACTTTTCTGTGATCTTGCAGTCTGGTGCTAATAACGCAGCCGTAGAGGTACGTAGTTGACTTAATAATTTTTAATACTTTTATAATTTATAGAATATTAGTAAACATATGATTTGTTTTGGTAAACGTCTTCACCACTACAGTACATTTCAATAAAATTAGTTAAGTATTTGCTTTCAATATGTTGTAGAATGATTCAGTTAAAACTTACATATGTAAAAAAATTACTGCATTATTTAAACTATTACAGTACAACTATTTGTTCATAAATCATAATGTTTCTTTACAGTCGTCGCTCGGTAGAATTCTTCAAATGACGTTCACAAATCGAATTCTTGAAGATCATGAAGATTTATTAAAAATTCTATATTGATATATATACTAGATTCGATTTGCTACATGTAACACTACTACGTCTAAATTAGTGTCATAATCGACGCTACCAAAATAAGGTACGTCCATACTTGTAACATTTGTCTGTAACTTCGTACTTGAGTAGTAAGAGCTGTAAAAATTACATTCACTACGCAATTCACAACTCACTAACTCTTAAACATGTAAAACATATTGATGCCTTTATCCACCACTTATTTATTATTTTTATTTACAAATGTTACAACTTCATGGTCAATGGAGACCACTGCGTCACGCAACAACCAAAATTACCGACACAACTAATTCCTATAAAGCATTATCCATGACATAAATATATGTTTCCCTTTACAGCTGACTCTTAAAAACGTCTGATATTTTTTAAGGGAATTCAATGTTACTGGAAAAGGAAGAAGTTCAACAAATCCACCTAAAAGGAACATGAATACCAGCTGGACCTTGTCACCATCTAACGTCGGAGTACAAGGGAAATAAGAAGATCTATTATTCACAGGATATAGAATGTAAGATCATAGAAACTCCATAGAAACAACCTAGAACGAAAATACTTAAAAGAAATATTTATTATAGAAAATATAGCTTAAATTAATAAAATTGGCAACAACTCGAACAAAACCAGCAGAATATAGACATGGAAATGTTGGTCATGCAATAAAAGTGAACAGATCTTAAGATATTAAGGACATCATAAAAACCAGTAACAAAATCCATAAGAGAATCGTTAAGCACGACAAAATAAATTGAATCAGGAAACAGTGACGTTATTCCGGTACAAAGTAAATATATCCAACGAGGGCGTTACGTGGAGAAACTTTTCATTATATTTGTGTGTTTACATGCAAAAATATAAAAAATATAACGCAACCATAGGACACACAAAAAGAAAAGTGGTAAAAATCGAATCGCATAGAATAAAGAAACAATTCTCCGTATTTTATTATAATTAATATTGGAGTCCGAGGATTGATGGATTAAAAGTTACATCTCTAGTTTTATTGCAATTAAACGCAGAATTTTCAGAAGAAATAACGGAATAAATAAATGATTGTTTTAATAAATGACAATCATATATTATATTAATTACTGGGTATTTTTAATATTCGGATAATTTAATATTTTCATTAAAATCCTTTTTCTTAGGGCAACAGGCTTTATGAGGGTAATCCACTTTGGGAAACTACCCTTTAATAGCATAGGAACGGATTTGAAAGGGAGGATGTGGAAGGATAGAGGAAGGTAGCCTTAAACAAGAGACAATCCCGAACTTTAAACAAGAAGATATATTATTAAAATTTATTTTGTTTATGATAAGTGCGTTGTGAAAATTTATACTAAGATAACAAGTAGTTAGATCTTATTCACTCCGTTGAATCTCAATGAAAGATCCATTAAAATTGCAGTAATATTGATATAAGTCTCTGGCAGATGTTACAAGTGTGGCCCTTTCAGGTGGTGAGTGGTGGAATTCTTCGATGTGTGAACGAGGGCTGCTTACCTGTTGGGAGTTACTTAAGAGAATAATTCGAAGACCTGTGACTTTTCTGTGATCCTGCAGGCTGGTGCTAAAAACGCAACCGTAGATGAGGTACGTAATTGATTGAATACTATCATTATTTCTAGGATATTAATAATTATTTGATAATTTTTTTGTAACTGTCTTCACCTTTAAACTACATTTCAATAAAATTAATTATTCAGTTTTGACTTGCATATTCACACAAATTTCTGAATGATTTAAACTATTACAGTCCACCAAAAAGGAACATGAATACCAGCTGGACCTAGTCACGATCTAACGTCGGAGTACAATGGAAATAAGAAGAACCATTATTCACAGGATCTTGAATGTAAGATCATAGAAACTCCATAGAAACATCCTAGAAGGCAAAAACTTAAAAGATATATTTATTATAGAAAATATAGCTTAAATTGATAAAATGGCAACAACTCGAACAAAACCAGCAGAATATAGACATGGAAATGTTGGTCATGCAATAAAAGTGAAAAGATCTTAAGATATTAAGAGCATCATAAAAACAGTAACAAAATCGATAAGAGAGATTCGTTAAGCACGACAAAAGAAATTACAAGGTGTTCCAGTTTCACCATAAAAATGGAGAGGACACCTAAAAATAACTCTCATTATACAGTCGAAAAAAATCACTGATCGGAATATGAATACTTTATAAATATATAAAATAAATGGAATTAACACCGATGAATAATGAAAATTTTATACCATATCTTAAACATTTTTTTCAAAAAATTCCCCAGAGCCAGTAATCGATATATTCCGATTAAGGTAATCGATGCTTGGAATCCAACTCTGACACCTCACATTCTTTCAGGTATTATAAGGAAGTGACGTGTATATCCTTCGAACGCACCGCCCAGAGCTTAAAACCAAGTGGAAACGCATAAACGAACAAGAGCATCGAACAACCTGCCAGATGGGCCAGAAGCAGTGGGCAGTGGGTAACTGCGATTGAGTGATTGGACTATAGGCAGGGAAACATTCCGGCAGAAGTTGTAACGGTTAACGAGAATATCTGCCAATCACAGATACATGATTAAAACCCCAAATGGCAATGTAACAGAACCGTTAGTAAAGTCAAAGTTTTCGTGGCTTCCCCTTCTTCCATGATGTATGTCTTTAATATAACTCATCGCCGCCATATAAATGACATTCCCCCAGCACTTGTCTTACCCAAACTTCCTGATTATCAATTTGATCATTCTGTATCCTCGTCCGTTACTTACGAAGAAGTTTTTAAAGCTTTACTTCTGGCCGAAATACCGGCCCTGGATTCGACGTCATAAGCCGTAAAATTCTGTCAAACAAACCAAATATCATTGTACCCTTCCTAACCAGAATCTTCAATTCGTTCCTCTTCTTGTCCCAATTATCACCAGTTTGGAAAACATCAACAGTAATAATGTTCTTGAAAACTGGTAAACTTCCCGCAGTACCATCTTTTTACAAGTTGATAGTGTATTGTAAAACGTTCCCACTGTATTGCAATCTTTTTCTCAGCCAACTGCTACTCGAGTGAACCGCAAATGTAACAGAAAAAGAAAACTATTCCGGGAAGAACAATAGAGAAGCTAAGAACCAAAGCGTGATAGCTGTACACGAAAAAATGTTTAAACCAGGAGAACCTGCAACTATAAAAGGTTTCAAAAGCTAGCACAACATATGAACAACAACGGCAAAGCAAGTGGAGGAGTATCCATATATGTCAACCAGAATATCCTGTCAGAACATATCGAACTCAAAACGGCACTGGAAGCTGTCGCTGTAAATCTCCACATGACTACAAATCTTGTGATATGCAACATTTACCTCCCACCAGGCACGCCGGTGCTCAAACACGAGTTCGAAGATATAACCAAGCTGCTGGTTCCAACTTTATGTTACTAGGACACGTTAATACCCACAACAAATCCTGGGGTTCGAGCTACACTGATAGCAGAGGAAACTTAATCGAGGAGGTAGCATACTCCAATAACTTGATCATCCACAACAACGGCAATCACGCACAGTTTAATACGGCAACCTGAAAAATTTTGTAGTATACTTAATATTTCAGACAAATGTGAATGGTGTTCAATTTGACAGTGATCACGTCCAGATAACAACAAAAATACCTCTCCAACCAGTAGCCCAGCATTCTGTGACAGATGGCGTACTAACATCAGCGACTGGTCGGAATTCAAGAATACAATAAGGAATAAATTGAATGAACAAAGCAATGACCTCGACGCCAACAAAAACAGAAGGTTAGAGATGTTTTGCGAAATCATTACTTCAACTGCGGATGGAACACTAGGGAAAAATAATCCCAATCCAAATTCGCGAAGAAACTACAAAATCTTGTGGAATACAGAATGCAACAATACACACAGACTGTATAAGCAGCAACTCAACAAATATAGAAGGACAACAAAATTAGTTACAATAAAGCAAGAGCGGAATTTAGACGAAATATGAAAAAAAGCTTGCAGAACAGCCGGGCGGGATAAAATAGAGACGATGAATGCTTCGACTAACCAGAAAGAGCTCTGGGGGGGTTTACAGAAGTATGAAGGGAGCAGAAGATGAACACAAAATAAATTTGTAAACAGACGAGCTGGAAGATAAGCTTACTAATCCGAACGACATAGCCAACTGTCTAGCAAGGAACTTCGACAAAACATCAGCAACAAGCTCGCACTCCGCGGAACTCCAATGTATAAATGCAAGCAACGAAAGACACTCAACAGAAACAAAAAATCAAACAAAGATAGGTATGAGAAGATTGCATCAGCAGACAGAGATCGAATTCCAATTATCCTGCTAAATAATCTACCGGAAGAACAGCTAACTGTTCTATTAAAAATTCGAATCGAAATCTGCAAATTCCCGAGCTATGGAAACGATCTATAGTTATCCATATTCTGTAATCAGGAATTTAAACAAGATATAGGCAGCTACAGACCGATAGCCCTCAACTCCAACGTCTGCAAGATCCTTGAATAGGTAATTGCTAATATGTTGACTTGGTACCTCAGCGTAAATAATCTGTATTACGCTAAGCTATTTTCATTCAGTAAGGTTCATTCATCGTTGACCTTGAGCACATACCTCGATAACTACATAAAGGAAGCGCTCAACCAGCATCAACATGTCTTGGCAGTCATGTTAGATATATGCAAAGTCATGGAGATCAATGTTAAATAAACTAATAACATACGGACTAAGTGACAGTATCTTTCAATGTACAAGAAACCTAATCGAGGACAGATGTATTAAGGTGAGAATTGAGAATGCCCAGTCATAAATAAAGAATGGAGAATGGAATAAGCCAGGGTTCGAGCCTCAGCGTCATTCTGTTCCTCGTAGTCATAAATTACATGGGTATCATTAACAAACCCCCGATAGATACCTTGATATTTTCAGATGATGTCATCTTGCTGACTAAAGGGAACAACATGAAGCTGCCCTCTGTAGTGATGCAGGAGGCAATAAACACGGCGACTCAGTGAGCCGAATATGCAATGTGCTTCACAAGGAAATACAAGCAAATAAAGATACCAATAAAAATAAATGACAAACATATTGAATATGTTAAACAGCACAAGATTATGTGAATTTTCAGGGACTCCAAATTCACGTTCAACACTCACATTGAGCAACTAATCATAGAAAGCAAAAATTCCTCAAGCTACTAGTTGCTAAAAACTGGGGAGCAAAGATGGATCTATTGAGTCTCACCCGCAGGGAAATGATCAGAGCAAAAATAGAATATGGAGAACACATATATGACAGCACAGAAAATGATGCTAAGATTAAACGATGCAATGAGATTGTTAACCGGATGTTATAAAACCACCCCAATACCGAGACTCACACTTGAGGCAAACGAAATCTCCATTAGACACAGAAGAAAAGCTATTGCAATTAGATACCAGATCAAGGCATGAGAGGCATCGAACTCAATAATAAATTAAATACACCATCACTCCCCGACATGCAGAAAAAGAACCAACTAGAAACCTAACACCGTTTTATACTACACTAAATGATATATTGCGAAAAGAATTAATTACTCTTCCAAAGATGGACCACAACATTACGGCACATGGACACCTTACGAACTGCCAATTGATACATCGCTACATAAGCTTGAAGTAAGCAACCCACACATCACAAACTGGAACGCTGAAGTCTATCAGTTATTACAGAGATATAATATTCCCAGAGTCATTTATACCGACGCATCCAAACATTCAAATAAAGATGGTTGCGCTATATTTACGACAGGCGCAGAAAAATTTATCGCTATTAACCATAATGCATCGATCAGTATAGCAGAATTATACGCCACCTTCATGGCGACGGAACTGTGTCAGGAAACACCGCAGGCCAACAGCATCATCTTAGACTCCAAGAAGACAATGCACAGAATAACCAGTACGGTGTACAGAAATGGTTGCATAAATAGAATTAGAGAGAATATAGTGAAAATACACGGAATCGGCAACCGGATCACGATAGCCTGGCTACCGACAGGACAGATCTAGGGAATATGGAAGCTGATCATCAAGGAATAACCCGTAACCTGCCATACTGCACCAGGAAGGACTGAAGAGTATCAACTGGCGGAAAAGTGGAATAGACCAGTCAAACCACAAGAATGTGGAGTCATCCTCAAAAATGTAAGTAACATCAAATGAATATCGCTCCATAAAGAAATATCTCGAAGGCAACAATTTGTTAAGGCCAGAATACGAACACTGCACTCCAGTTTCCCACACTCATGCTTGATTTACAGATCTCAGCAGACGGTATGCAGCTCATGCAAGGAGAACACAACAATTTCTCGTGCCCCAAACTATCGACATAAGATCAATTCAAGCCGCCCATTACATGATGAAGAATTGAAACTCACCAAACAGCAGTAAACAACCTCATGAATTTTAAAATGAAATCTGATTTATATAAAGTAATTTAAATGTGCCAATATGCCAGTAGAATATTATATTTCACTATACTGTGAATAGAATTTCAAGTTTTATTTTAGTTACAAAGGTGTTTTAGGCGGTTGTTCCTACAATGGTTTTAAACATAAATATGTTCTCAAAATATGTTTTAGAAATCCTTTATACGTACCGATTTTCTTACAACTTCACACATTCAGGCACTCGTTTCCAAATCTCAGAAGACATTCACGATCCCTAAATAGTTTCTGTAACACATCTAACGTTCTCTACATAACCGAGAATATCAACTTTTCATTATATCCTCCCATTCCTTAAATTTAGAGTGAGGTGCAAAATGAACGATAGCCTCCACACCCGAGTAGACAGTAATTGGTAAATTTATTTGGGCAGGTGCTACAAGTGTGGACATTTTAAGTTGTGTTTTGGGGAAGAAATCATCAACACAGCCGATAAGTATTTGCTAACTGCAGATCTCCGTGGAGTTGGCCTCATGAATCTCCCCTGCCTTCTCAAGTCAACTCTATTGCCAAGGTACAAATTTGAACTACAATAATGTAAAATATTATACGGTTTGGATTGTTTATTTTGTATAATTCCCAGCACAAATACTACTATAAACCAGTTTAACGACTAATTTTCGAATTTCTGAACGTTTTGATTGAAAATTCCGATTACATCAACATAGGGTTTTATTCTCTAAAACTAAATAGAAGCTTCAGCTTCCATAGATATTTGTAAATACTTTGTTATGAGACATGACTTAGTCTTAAGTACGCACTTATATTACTATGAAAATAAAATGTGTATTTTTTTAACTCAAAACGAATCAAGAAAATTGTATCAATATTAACAACAGTTTTATTTTCTAATTACAGAAACGTTAAAAATATTATTGATAACTCCGTTGTGATTTCTGCATTGTTAGAGACGTTTTGTTACTAAGGAAACGTTGCAGCTTTCATCAGTGTTCGTAATATATATTGGTGGTGAATGCCTAGGAATATAGTAAAATGACTAATGATATAGCAGATGTCATTTGAGAACAATTTTGTACTATTACCTGATTTTGGAGTGAAAAAAATGAATAAAACTTTTTATTGTCTATATCTACGACGTTAACATCCATTAATTTATCGAATAATTTATCACCTTATATACGTAAATAATGGTAATAGACTCAACCGTTAGAATGGATGCACAATCAGTTATTAAACATATTAGTAATTGGAAATCGAGGTTGAATTCATACCTTTTAATTTACTTCTTTAGAATTGTAACAGGAAAAGATCAGGGTTACCTGAAATACAAATATTTGTTAGGATAATTTTTTTGTATTTACTTATTTTAACATGATTAGTTGAGTATTTCATTAAAATTAATGGCATTCATAAGATATAATTACATTTTATTAGATTTGTTTTTCAGTTAGAAATTAAAATTGATTTGCTATGATTTAGAGAGAGTGTAAGAAGAATTTATGAAATCTCTTCAATATATAGTGTTGATAATAAGCCTTTGCATTTCTGGGATCTAGTCCCGAAAACTTTATCTCTCTATTTATATTTCCAGAGTAAATCCAAATGAAATATCTATATTTACATTATTCTGTTGACTGTATTCTTGGAAATTTTTACCTTTCTAATTTCACCATTTCCAGCTCAGACACTTTAATATTTGTCACTATTTCTATATTAAATATGGCTCTTTACGTTCATAAGTGCTCGTAATATATATAGGTGGCGAATGTCGATTTAAGAATATAGTCAAATGTAATGTTATAGCATTTATCATTTGTGACTTAAGAGAATGTAAGAATCTTTTTATTGTCTATATCCAACGAAGTTTCTCATCCATGAAATTTACAGAATAATTTCTGAGCTTATAATAGTAATAGTTCTCAACCGTAAGAATTTATAGGTGATAATAAACTAATATATAGTGGATGCAGAATTCGTAATTAAAATGATTAGTAATTGGAAAACTAAGTTAAATTCATACCTTTTAATTTAAAATACGTTAATTAATATTCAAAGTATTATATATATAACAGTTCTGCTTCTACATACAAATTTTTTTACAATTGTTATTTACAATGGAACGCTTACATTCGTATGAAATAATGTCCGGAATACTTTGTCGTTTCTATTTCACTATCCATTTGGAAATATTCACATACAACAGTTGACGAAGATACGTCTTGAATACACGAACCTGACTCTCAAGAACACGGACCACCGCAACCAGGGTGTTGGAAAAGCTTCGAAATAATCGTCATGAGCAAAATGAATTCCGTAGATGATAGAAGCTTCACTCAGTTAAACCTCAATGAAATATCCATTAAAATTGCATACATAATTTGATAAATATTTGATTTTAATATGCTGATAAATTTAACAATTTACACTTGCATATGGAAATAAATTAGACAATTATTTAAATTATTACAGAAAATTATTTATTCATGAAGTTTCTTTACAGTCGCTCTGCATAATTCTTCATATGACGTACACAAATCGAAATACTTGAAGATCATGAAGATTTAAAAAGGAACCTATGTTAATACCAAACCATTACTTAGATTCCATGCTACACCAGAACGTCTAAATTAGCGTGTCATAATCCAGGCTACTAAAATGAGGTACGTCCACACTTGTAACATTTGTCTGTAACTTCATAGTTGATTATTAGTAGTTTTTTAACTTGTTTCAGCGATTTCACTTTAATTATTTAGATCGATTTAATAGTAGGGGCATTCATTACGCATTTCACGGTCGCCACCATTGTTCTTCTGATAGGCATGTTTTCACGAGGGAACTGTCCATTCTCTCGTGTCTTCCGCCATCCTTTTCATGTTATATATTTTTCGCTCCCTTGATATCAGCTATTACTGTGTGTCTCCTCATCTCTTGCCTCGTTTTTAATAGTCTCTTCATAGATACCGTTAGTAACTCACTACTTTCCCATTACAGTTATTCTTCCTTTCTCTTATAATAAGCAACGATCTTCTGTTCTCACGAATCCTTTTTACTAATTTTTTATTATATGAAAAGCTTTTAGCCTTTTATTTATTTCATCAATCCTTTTGTCTGCTCCTGGGTAAGCTTTAGCATTTATTAGGCAATTGCAGTACCTCTTATGCATCCTAATAAAGACTATCTGATACACTGGACACTTATGAATAACGTCTTATTATATGATTATCAAACATAGTATTGCAAACCACTACGAAGTTAAAGTAGCTCAAAACATTCCATCAATCCTTCATACATTTCATTTTCTGAATAAATTTATTATCTGAGTTTATATTTCTACTCTGAAATTAAAGTAAAAATTTCATTATTATTTATTGCTATTTTTAGTCGAACCTCTAGCTCACGATATTAGCTACTTTGATCGATATTCGATTTCTTTGTTGGGGAACAAGCAAGTGAGAGTTTCCAGGTTTCCAAATCTCAGACGACATTCACGATTCGCAAATCATTTCCGTAAAACATCAAACGTTCTCTACATAACCTAAAATATCATTGTTCATTTTATCCTACTTTTTTAATGAAACAATCTTAATTTCCAGGTGGCGCTGCGACTTTCAATTCCTGGCAGATGTTAAATGAAAAGTTTATCCTAATTCTATTCAGCAGTACATATAAATCATCTACCTCACGAAGATCTACACGTGAACGCTGATAACTATGAGAACCCAGGTAAGTCCACACTTGTAACATTTGTCCGTAACTTGATCAAAGACTGTAAATTATCTCGAACTGTCCTTAATATTAGGTTAAAAATAGTTCCACATTGATATATAATAGTAGTATCTGTTTTTATCATATTCACTGCGCACGTCTTATAGCTATAAATTACATTGGTTTACTGTGTAGAAGTAAAACTGTTTACATGATTCTGGGAAATTTTTACTTTTCTAATTTCTCATTTTACAGAGGTGTCACTTTAATATTTGTAAGTATTTCCCCAACCGTGGGGACTAAACTGTAATTTTAATATAATTAATCTTAGCGACATCCGTAATCATGATTTAGGCTGCAATCTAGGTATTTTGCGCTATTTTTATGAAATTCAGCTCCACTCACCTCACCATTATTCTCTCATCCGAAGCCAATAGGGGTTGTAATTGAACACAGAATATATTAAAAAGTATTATGAGGGTTAGTATTTTTGAATTTATCTCCCCAAAACCACCAACAACAAAAATTTCGGGGCGCCTAATTTGTAAAACTAAACTTAGCGACATCCAATAACTTCGATTTGCTTTGAATCTCGGTTATTTTTGCGTTATTTTCTTAAAACACCCCTCCATGCCCAGGACTAAGCGTCCTGCCTTCTCATGCCGAAAGGTGTTGAAATTATACACAAACATCATTGGTAGGGATACTGTCAATTTCATTGGCCAATGACAAATATGTATTCCACACAAACATCAACCGTTTAACATGTTTGAAAATTTACACCCCTGCCAACCTCTCGTTGGGGCAGTTAAACGGTAAGTCTAATGTCATAAATAAATTAATTGACAACCATAACTCTGGTTACGACTCCTTTCTCGATTATTTTTGGGTAATTTTTATTTTCTTCAACTCAACCCCTCTCAACCTCTCTCCCAATGCTGTAAGAAGTTGAAATAACACGCGAATAACATGTAGAGAAATTATATTAATCTTATAGTATATTTATTCATAATATATTTACTCGACGCAAAATTATTTTAAAACTTCTTCCCTCCAACCACTTCTATCCAAACCATCCCGCCCCAGCCCACCCCCGCATGTTACCCAGATTGTCATGATTGAACTCAGCGACATCCATTATCTTTTATTTGATTAGAATTTCGGTTGTTTACGCGTTATTTTATTGTAACCCCCACCACCCCACCCAGAAGCATGCTTTCCCCTTTATAACGCAAAGGGTTAAAATTTTACACACACAACATCGGTAGAAGTAATATAAACCTAATTAAATCTGAAAACTATTTTTTCCATGCAAATATCGACCGTTTAACATGTTCGAAATATTTCAGCCCCGTCGATGTTTGGGTTAGAATGTTATTATTAAACTCAGCGACATACTTAACTCTGGATTTGACTCTAAAATCAGTTGCATTCGCGTTATTTTCTTGTAATGCCCGTCCACCCCCACCCTAAAGATGCTCCTTTCCCATGTTGTAAGGGGTTGAAATTATACTCTGATAAAATGGTAGAAACACTATTAATATCTTTGACCACTAAAAATATTTATTCGACTCAAATATCGGTTGTCTTAAAATGTTAGAATATTTCATCTCCCACCCTGATCGTGCACCCCTCTCACACTGAAAAAGGGTGAAATTTAACATCGATAGGAATACTATCAACGTCAATGGCCCTGTCATTTATTTATTCCTCGATAATATCGACGAATTAACATGTTTGAAAAATTCCACTTAGTCCATCCCCAGTCTTGCGGATTAAACGGCCAATTAAATGTCATAATCAAAATCAGTGACATCTATAACCCTAGATTCGACTCCAATCTCGATTGCTCTTCCGTTATGTTTATGTATTGCAATTGCACTACAACCCCTAATAGAAGCTCCCCTCCCTAACCCAAAAGGGGTTGAAATTATGCACGGAAAACATATAGAGAAATTTTATTAATTTCATTGTTCTGAAATATATTTATGCGAAGCAAAAAACTGCCGGTCAACATGTTTTTAGATTTCGAACCCTCGCCGACCCCCGCCCAACTCCTCCCAATCCTCGCGAATTTGAGTAGATTGTCATAAATACACGCAGCGACATCCATTACCTTAGATTTTACTCGAATCTCGGTTTTTTTCTAGTTATTCTTGTAAGTACCCTCCACCTCCATCCCCAACCATGCTCACTCCTCGTGCCGCAAGAAGGGTTTAAACTTTACATACATAACATGGGTTGAAATTCTGAAAATCTAATTAACCCTGAAAAAGATTAATTCAACTCTAATATGAGTCGTGATTTCTTGTCTCAATAATTCCACCGCCGTCCACCTTCATACCTCGGAGTTATATGTGAAATTAAATGTCATAATTAAACTCAGCGACTATTCATAATCTAGTATTTGTCTCTAATCTCGGTTTTATTCGCGTTATTTATTTGTAAGAACGGTCCACCACCAACCCCTGCGGTGAGCTCCCTCCCAATCCCGAAAGGGGTTCAAATTGAACACGGAGAACGAATCGTGAAATTTATTTAATCTCATTGTTCCAGAAATATATTTATTCGGAGCTTTACTTATTTCAAAATATTTACTCTAACCCACCTCCGCCTAACTTCTCCCACACCCGCGGGTTCCTCAGATTGTCATAAATAAACTCAGGGACATCCATTACATTTGATTTTAATCGAATTTCGGTTGTATTTGCGTTCTTTTCCAATAACTCGCCTCCACAGCCACCCGAAAGCCGACTCCCACTCATGTCGCTAGAGGTTGAAATTTTAAAAACATAAAATGGGAAGAAATACTAAAAATCTAATTAACCCTGAAAAATATTCATTCCACGCAAATATGACAGTATAACATGTTTGGAAATTTCCATTCGCGGTCCCTCTGGGGTTACATTGCCAATTAAATATCATAATTTAAGTCTGCGACATCCAGAACCTTGAATTTGACTACAATATCGGTTGTATTCGCGTTATTTTATCGTAGTTTTTTATACCCCCGCCCTTAAGGGTGCTCTACTGCTAAGCCCGAAAGGTTATTGAAATTATACTCAGTGATTTGAATCCAATCTCGATTGTGTTTTGTGTTACGTATATATAAATACAACTCCACCCCCTCCCTTAAGGGTGATCCACTCCAAATCCTGAAATAATTTTTTAATACTATTATTATTTATAGGATATTAGTAAACATATGATTTGTTTTGGTAAACGTCTTCACCACTACAGTACATTTCAATAAAATTAGTTAAGTATTTGCTTTCAAATTCCTAAAAAGCATTATCCTTGACATAATTATATATTTACCTTTTTAGCTCACTCTTAAACACGTCTGAAATATTTTAGGGGAAATCAATGTTACTGGAAACGAAAGAAGTTCAACAAATCCACCAAAGGAACATGAGTACCAGCAGGACCTAGTCACAATCTAACGTCAGAGTACAATTGAAATAAGAAGAACCATTATTCACAGGATATTGAATGCAGTTCATAGATACTCCATAGAAACAACCTAGAACAAAAAGACTTAAAAGAGATATTTATTATAGAAAATATAGCTTTAATCGATAAAATTGGAAACAACTCGAACAAAAGAAGCTGAATATAGACATGGAAATGTTGGTCATGCAATTAAAGTGAACAGATCTTAAGATATTAAGGACATCATAAAAACAGTAACAAAATCCATAACAGAGATTCGTTGAAGCACGACAAAAGAAATCACAAGGTATTCCATCAGTCCACAGCAAACATCGAGCAGAAATGTTCGCCCAGATTCACACCAGCAATCACTACAGAATTTGTAACTCTTTGCAATTAAATGAACACATAGTTGAGAAGAAATAAGCCATATGTTTCATTTCGAAGAAATCATCGTCATACAAAATTACATGCTGCAGGTACGACGCTTTGATGTAAAAGGTTTAATCATTCATGATAATCAGACAGAAAACTTATTTATCTTAATTTACAGGTGGCGCTACGACTTTCAATTAATGGCAGATATTGAATGGAAAAGTTTAACCACATTCAATTCAGCTGTACATAAAAATCATCTACATCGCTAAGATCTACACGTGGACACTGATGACTATGAGAAAGCAGGTAAGTCCACACTTGTAACATTTGTCCGTAATTTCATCATAGTCTGTAAATTATCTCGAATTGTCCGTAATATTAGGTTTTATATAGTATCACATTGATATATAATAGTAGTGTCTGTTTATATTATATTCACTTCGCACGTCAAATAATTGACTTCTTTATCTGTTTTAAAACCTCCGACTACTTTACGAAATCTTCAGTACTGCACGAACTTTCGTCAGATCACCTCCCTTATGTCGCCCATCTTAATCTTACTCTAATTCCACTCGCTTCTCCGAATATAAATAGCCACTTCATAAATTGGCAAGCACAATAGATCTAGTATTCATAAACGATGGCATGAAACATATAAGCCAGTCAGTACTATCAAATATACCAATAAGAAAACACCTACCAGTGGAAACTATCCTACAAACGAAGGCACCACATAGAAATGCAGCAGCACAAAACAGATTGAAACTAACGAGAAAATTGGACATATCGAAACTACAAGAGTCTGACGCACATACTATAATGCAACAGATTAAAACTACCAATATAAATGAGACGCTGGGAAAAACGGAAACATGCATAAGAAACGCCGCACAGAAAATACTACCAAAACAGAGGAAAGCAAAGCCATGGTTCAATGCCGAGTGCTATGCAAAAAGAAGAGAAACCATAGCTGCGCTACATGACGTTAGAAGAAAAACAGATGAAGGAAATGTAAAGAAATACGCTGAAAAAAGAAGGAATACAAACAAATGATAACACAGGCAAAAGAACATTACCAATTGGAGGAATAAAAAGCACTAATACGAGAAACAGAGAGAGACCCCTTCCTGGCACTCAGCCCTACACAATCACGATTTCCAAGAAACATCGCAATACAAACATGGGCTCAACACTTCAGCATAGTGCTACAAAACAGAGACACCACACCAAGCTATAACAGCGACACCTGAATATATAAAGCCCATCACAAGCAGAGAGGTTGCAGCGGCCGTACATGATGCAAAATATAGGAATGCCGCCGGCCCTGACAATATATACAACGAACATTTGAAGCAAGCAGTGGTATTCTTCAAAGAGATATGGGCTACGCTAATGACGAAATGTCTGGAAAACGGACACATCCCGGGCAGTTGGCGAAAATCCCGAATAAAGATACTATGCAAAGGGAAAGAGAACACAGAAGACCCAAACTGTTATAGGGGAACAGCCCTACAGAGCACACTTTACAAAATATTCACAAAGATATTGACAGCAAGACTCACGGAGGAAGTGGAGGACAAAATACCGGAACTACAATTTGGTTTCAGAAGAGGTAGATCTACCATACAAGCAATATCGTGCCTCATAAAAGACATTGATGAAGCACTGAGACACTACAGGGGGAAGCTATATGCGGTCTTCATTGATTATACAAAAGCTTTTGACTTTCTCAACAGACGACTAACACTAAACAAGCTGGAATCAATGATTGGAAAAGAACATTACCTGACGATAATAATCTCAAACATCTTGCATGAGAACCAAGTAGAAATATATGACAGCATATCAGTATCGGACCCAATAATACAGACAAACGGGGTACTACAAGGTGACCCCCTAAGCCCGTTATTGTTTAATATTGCGACTGCACATATAGCCGAATCACTACCAACAGAAAACACGCGTCTCTTTGTGTATGCAGATGACATGGTCATCACAGCAACCTCCAGACAAGATCTACAAGAGCCCTTAAACAATCTGACGAACTGGGCACAAGAAAATGAACTAGAAATAAACCTTCAAAAGACAGCAGCAATGATATTCAGCAAAGGTGGCAGACACAGCACGAAAGACACTTTATACCTCGACAACAGACCAATAAGTGTTACAAACAACTTTAAGTACCTTGGGATAACATTACGTCCGACAGGAAGCACATTCACACTACACGTGAAAGAAAAAGTAATCGCAGCTAATAGAGCAATGCAAGATATTCGGATGATACGACAACTCTCCATAGACACGGCCATCTCCATCTACAAAGCAAAAGTCACCCCAATAGTCACATACGGTTTGGAATGAATATGGGAGAAACTAAATAGAAAAAACCTGAAAGATATTGAAAAGATAAAGGCAACTTTTCTGAAAAAGATACTGTGTGTCTCAAAATATACGCCATCACGAAATGCATATGAACTCACAAGGGAACCTTTCTACTTAGAAGACCTACGCTATACAACAGGGTTAACTTTGCCATTTACACCTGCATATCAACACGTGATCCAAGAACTAAAGAAAAGAAGAACCAGATATGGGACGATTTCTACAGTACCACCGCCATGATGACAAACGAATGGAGGAGAGCATCATACGAACTACGACACACGGTAACCCGTTTCGCCGTGCACGCTTTTCACCACAAGATTTGTAAATCAAAAAGATTTCATCATCAGATGTGAATTGTGTTTGTGAATTATGTGAAATGGTGTGTGACAGATATCACGCATATTGGTGTTCCAGAAGATCTATCTAAATGACAGAATTTTGTTGAGAGTGACCCAAATTACTTTACACATTGTGTGAAATTTCTTATATTATTATAAATTGGCAACGTTACTCTTCTCTAATTAACCCACATATAAATTTACAAACTCTTCTCAAATCTCCTTCCGATATTGACACAGCTCTTGACAACTTGCAAACAACCATCCTTTCTTCTGCATCAGATTTCCGCTTACCACCCACAATTAAAAAACGTTGTTAAACCCTATCATAAAAGACCTTCTGCACACAAAAAAATATTCCCGTAAAAGATGGATTGCATCTTAACACTATTTCCCGACAGCTCAAACTAGCATTAAAAGACATCTTCGACGCAAACTGCTTTAATCATCTCAAACAACTGAATTTCTCCGACTACTCCATATGGAGAAAAACCAAAACCCTAACCAAACCTCATTGTGATATCCCTCCTCTCAAACATCAAAACCAATGGTATACCTCTCCAGCCCATAAAGCTAATCTATTCGCAAACATTCTTACATCCCAATTCTCTCCAAACCAAACAATTAACTTTTACCACAATAACAAGATAAATAACACTCTCCTCCAACCTCTTCAACTGTCACCTCTAACAAAACTATTTAGTCCTCCCATAGTCCGCTCCTTAGGAAAGAATTAACCCACCTCATTCCTTCTGTCCAATACGGCTTTAGGCCAAAAAACACTCTTGCACCCATCAACTCTACTCAGTGACATCCTACATCAATAATTCCTTGGACACCAATAACTCGTGCATTGGTGCCTTTGTAGATGCAGAAAAAACTTTTAATAAAGTACACCACCAATCTCTACTTTCCAAAATCAAAGACCCACTTAATGATTCCCTCTTCAGAATCCTTCTAATTATCTTACTAACCGCTCCTTCTCTGTCAAATTTAACAATACCATTTCAAATTCCTACCCTATTTTCTCCGGCGTTCCCCAAGGCCCTTTCCTCTTCAACATCTATTTTCACGACATACTTCAAAACCTATCTACTTAAACAATACTTTTTGCAGATGACCTTGCCATACCCCTTTAAACATCCTCTCTAGACTCAGGCTCCAAAAAACTACAAATCGCCCTCAATGATATTGAAAGCTGGGCTTGAAAGTGGAGAATCAAAATAAATCTTACCAAATCCACAATCATTCCCTTCACCCTTAAAGCCAAACATTCCCTCCACCACTTCTTCTTTCTCAATGGCACCAAAATACCTATTCAACAAACTACAACATACCTAGGCGTTATCCTTGATTCCAAATTATCATGGAAACCTCACATAGCCCACATTACCTACAGAATCAGCAACAAAATAAAACAACTCTTTCCACTTATAAACAGAAAATCTCCAATATCCCTTAGCACCAAAAGTCTCCTTTATCTATCCGTAATCCGCCCCATATGGTCGTACTCATGTGCCATATGGGGATGCACTGCCTATTCCCACTCCAACAAAATACAAACCAAACAAAACAAAATTCTCCGTTTAATATCAAATTCCCCTTGGTACCTTCGCAACTCAGTTATCATAAAAGACCGTGAAATTCCCCTAATCCTTGCCATAATTCAGAAATCTACCATGTCCTTAATAAATTGCTCTATCAACCATACAAACCCCACCATTGAGCTATTCTACAGTAACCCACCCCCTCCTACACAATATCGCAGACTAAAACGTAAACTTTCAATTTACATCATCCTCCCCCTAAATCACTCTGGCATTACCTAACTCTAGCCTTCCTTCCAACTGGCACTACCATACTCCCTATAATATCCGCTCTTCCCATCTGCCCCATAACATCCTTAACGCCTCAAACATGTAGTTTCCCAATGACCAGATTGATCGCTAACATCATGCCGGTTATATGTTATAGGTTATATGTTATAGGTTATATGTTATTATGCGGTAAACAAGTTAATCTGATTCTCACGTCTCTAACTTTCTAGTCCCGAAAATTCATAAGTTTCTCTTACTTAATTTTTTTATTTATCTCTGTACCGATATTTCCAGAGAAAAGCCAAATTATCAGAAAATGAATATCAATATTTTAATATGATTTTATTCCTATGCTGATATAGAGATGAAGAAACATAAATGATATTCTGAAAGGTTTTTCTTCTTCTACAGGGTAGAAGGGACATGAAAGTTATTGAATAAGGAAACTAACGTTTTTCGGGTACAAAGTAAATATATCCAACGAGGGCCTTACGTGAAGAAACTTTTCATTATTTTTGTGTGTTTACATGCAAAAATATAATAAATATTCGCAAGCATAGGACACACAATTAGCAAAGTGGTATAAATCGAAACGCATAGAATAAATAAACAATTCTCCGTATTTTATTATAATTAATATTGGAGTCTGAGGATTGATGAATTAAAAGTTACATCTCTAGTTTTATTGCAATTGAACGCAGAATATTCAGAAGAAATAACGGAATAAATAAATGATTGTTTTAATAAATTACAATCATATATCATATTAATAACTGGGTATTTTTAATATTCGGATAATTTAATAAGTTCATTAAAATCCTTTTTTTAAGGCAACAGGATTCATGAGGGTAATCCACTTTGGGAAACTCCCCTTTAATAGCATAGGAAGGGATTAAATTGAAGCTTTCATCCTTCCCTCATTTATTATTTTTATTTACAAATGTTACCACTTCATCGTCACCAGAGACCACTGCGTCACGCACCAACCAAACTTACCAACAGAACAAAATCCCAAAATTAAGTATCCTAGAACTAATTATATATTTCCCTTAACAACGCACTTCTAAACATGTAAAACATAATTTAGGGGAATTCAAAGTTACTGGCAAAGAAAGAATTTATACAAATCCATTAAAAGGTAACATGAATACCAGCTGGACCGAGTCATGATCTAACGTCTGAAAAACCATTACTCACAGAAGCTTGAAAGTAAGATCCGAGAAAATACTCTCAAAAAGTACGCTGCCATAGAAATTACCTATACAAATACGGAAAAGAAATAAAATTGACATAAACTCGAACAATAGAATATACACATTTAAATGTTGGTCCTGCAATAAAAGTTTTAAATCTAGTGGAATCGCATAAACGAACAAGAGCATCGAACAATCTGCCAGATGGGCCCGGAGAAGTGGGACACAGAGATTGTGTGATTGGACTATAGGCAGGGCAAAATTCCGGCAGAAGTTGCAACGCTTAACGAGAATATCTGCCAAACATAGATATGCATTTAAAATCCCAACACATACCGTGTACGTCTCTCCAAATCGCGACAAACCAAACCTAGCATAATCTCCGGAACCGAAACTATCATTTTTCCTACATAGAGAAAATTCCCATGCGAATAGATTCCCATTCTTCCTCAACCTCGTATCCCGGGATTCACCTAAACCGATGTCAGTCTAAAAGCAAACTCCGAAAACGCGTCGATAACTATTTCACCTAATTAAATGCTAAGGATAATTTAATAAGTTCATTAAAATCTTTTTTTTAGAGCAACAGCCTTCATGACGGTAATCCACTTTGGGCAACAACTAACCTTTAATAGCATAGGAAGGGATTTGAAAGGAAGGATGTGGAAGGGTAGAGGAAAGTAGCCTTTAAACAAGACATTCCCGAACTTTAAACAAGAAGATATATTATTAAATTTAAATTTAAATTTATTTTGTTTATGATAAGTGCGTTTCCAAATCTCAGACGACATTCACGATCCCTAAATAGTTTCCGTAACACATCTAACGTTCTCTACATAACCGAGAATATCATCTTTTCATTATATCCTCCCATTCCTTAAATTTAGAGTGAGCTGCAAAATGAACGATAGCCTCCACACCCGAGTAGACAGTAATTGGTAAATTTATTTGGGCAGGTGCTACAAGTGTGGACATTTCAGGTTGTGTTTTGGGGAAGAAATCATCAACACAGCCGATAAGTATTTGCTAACTGCAGATCTCCGTGGAGTTGGCCTCATGAATCTCCCCTGCCTGCTCAAGTCAACTCTATTGCCAAGGTACAAATTTGAACTACAATAATGTAAAATATTATACGGTTTGGATTGTTTATTTTGTATAATTCCCAGCACAAATACTACTATAAACCAGTTTAACGACTAATTTTCGAATTTCTGAACGTTTTGATTGAAAATTCCGATTACATCAACATAGGGTTTTATTCTCTAAAACTAAATAGAAGCTTCAGCTTCCATAGATATTTGTAAATACTTTGTTATCAGACATGACTTTGTACGCACTTATATTACTACGAAAATAAAATGTGTATTTTTTTAACTCAAAACGAATCAAGAAAATTGTATCAATATTAACAACAGTTTTATTTTCTAATTACAGAAACGTTAAAAATATTATTGATAACTCCGTTGTGATTTCTGCATTGTTAGAGACGTTTTGTTACTAAGGAAACGTTGCAGCTTTCATCAGTCCACAGCTAACGTGGAGCAGAATGGTTCGGGCGGATTATCACCAGCAATCACCATAGAACTTATAACGTTATACAATCAAATGAACAATATTCGAGAAGAAATAAACCACAAATTTCATTTCGACAAAATCATATCGTGTTAAATTTATACGCTCGAGGTTCGGCTCCTTGATGTAAAAGCTTTAACCATTGATGACAATCAGATATCATATACTTATCTAATAATTTCTAGGTGGTGTTGCGACGTCCAATTCATCTCGGCTGTTAAATAAAAATCATATTCTGCAGTTACATTGCTAATATCTACACGTGGCCACTGATAACTAAGAGAAACCAAGTAAGTCCACACTTGTAACATTTGTCCGTAACTTTATCATAGACTGTAAATTATCTCGAATTGTCTGTAATATTAGGTTTTAAATAGTTTCACATTCATATGTAATAATAGTGTCTGTTTATATTATATTCACTCCGGACTTCACGTAGCTATAAATTACATTGATTTACTGTGTAGAAATCGAACTGTATACATTATTCTAGGAAATATTTACCATTCTATTTTCTTATAATACAGCCCTGACATATTTATATTCGTCAGGATTTCTCTACGAATTAGGTCTATTTACTTTATTAAGTGTTCGTAATATATATTGGTGGTGTATGCCTAGGAATATAGAAAAGTGACTAATGATATAGCAGATGTCATTTGAGAGCAATTTTGTACTATTACCTGATTTTTGAGTGAAAAAAATGAATAAAACTTTTATTGTCTATATCTACGACGTTAACATCCATGAATTTATCGAATAATTTATCACCTTATATACGTAAAAAATGGTAATAGACTCAACCGTTAGAATGGATGCAGAATCAGTTATTAAACATATTAGTAATTTGAAAACGAGGTTGAATTCATACATTTTAATTTAAAATACGTTAATTAATATTAGAAGTATTATATATAACAGTTCTGCTTCTACGTACAAATTTTTTTACAATTGTTATTTACAATGGAACGCTTACATTCGTATGAAATAATGTCCGGAATACTTTGTCGTTTCTATTTCACTATCCATTTGGAAATATTCACATACAACAGTTGACGAAGATACGTCTTGAATCCACGAACCTGACTCTCAAGAACACGGACCACAGCAACATGGGTGTTGGAAAAGCTTCGAAATAATCGTCATGAGAACAAAATGAATTCCGTAGATGATAGAAGCTTCACTCAGTTAAACCTCAATGAAATATCCATTAAAATTGCAGTAATGTTGATATGTGTGGCCCCTTCAGGTGGTGTGTGAACGAATTCTTCGAAAGCTTGATGATGTGAAAGAGGGCTGCTTACCTGTTTAGAATTATTGAAGAGAATAATTCGAAGACAAGTGACTTTTCTGTGATCCTGCAGGCTGTTGCTGGAAAAGCAGCCGTGAATGACAACAAAACAATTTCAGTAATTGTCTTCACCACTGCGCTTTATCGTCATTTCTGCAGAGATTTCTACATAATTTGTTAAGTATTTGATTTTAATATGCTGATCAAATTAACAATTTACACTTGCATATGGAAATAATTTAGACAATTATTTAAATTATTGCAGAAAACTATTTATTCATGAAGTTTCTTTACAGTCGCTCTGCATAATTCTTCATATGACGTACACAAATCGAAATACTTGAAGATCATGAAGATTTAAAAAGGAACCTATGTTAATACCAAACCATTACTTAGATTCCATGCTACACCAGAAGGTCTAAATTAGCGTGTCATAATCCAGGCTACTAAAATGAGGTACGTCCACACTTGTAACATTTGTCTGTAACTTCATAGTTGATTATTAGTAGTTTTTTAACTTGTTTCAGCGATTTCATTTGAATTATTTAGATCGATTAAATAGTAGGGGCATTCATTACGCATTTCACGGTCGCCACCATTGTTCTTCTGATAGGCATGTTTTCACGAGGGAACTGTCCATTCTCTCGTGTCTTCCGCCATCCTTTTCATGTTATATATTTTTCGCTCCCTTGATATCAGCTATTACTGTGTGTCTCCTCATCTCTTGCCTCGTTTTTAATAGTCTTTTCATAGATACCGTTATTAAACACTCCTGTCTCACTACGTTCCCAATACAGTTATTCTTTCTTTCTCTTATAATATGCAACGATCTTCTGTTCTCACCAATCCTTTTTACTAATTTTTTATTATATCAAAAGCTTTTAGCCTTTTATTTTATTCCATCAACCCTTTTTCTACGTTTCCACATAATAATTTCTATTATATATTTTCTTTGCTACTATGATGCGCGTTTCAACTCCGACTGGCGAGTCGCTGCAACCCTGATATTTGATTGATATTCCTTTCCTGATATTTTCCTAATCTCTCTTTATTTATGTCTGTTTACTTCATTTACTCTTTGATTTTGAAGTGGATATTCTCATGCTATATTCAGCACAAGCTTAATTTAAGATCAACCCGCGTGTCTTACACCTTTTCTTATGTTGCTCAGGATCGTTCATTTCCAATTTAATCGTTTTTGATTTAAGTACGAATATTGTATTAGTCTTAGATCCTGCCTTTTCAAAATGTCCGTCAGTGTTTTTCATTGCGATTTGTCAATCTGTTTTTCTAAATTAATAAAAACTGCATATATTTCTCAACCTTCCTCAGTATATCTCAGCCACACTGTTCATAACACTGTTCTTCACCAACCTCTATCTCCAGTTATTCCATTTGGCTGCCGGGGAGATTAGACAAATAGTCCTGTACTCATCACAATTCATTTTAATTCTCTTTGTTTGAATGCGTATCATTTTCATTTCGAGAAATTGTACTGCCTTCTTCCGTCATGGATTTTGATTGGTATATGATCTTTTTTATACACACATTCTACATTTATTCTTTTCACATCAACTCAATATCTCGTGTGTTTCCTCTGATAATGTACCATTATCAGTACTATTTCTAGTTCTTTTGCTTACTAAAATTATCTTCCTAGCAGACTTGTATATTATTTCATACTTTCTATTTTTTCCAGTTTCTGTATTTTGTCATTTTTTTTTTCATCAATATTACGCTGGTTTTTCTGTTACACTTTTTATTTCATTATATAGTGCCTCATAGCACTATTCTAATATTCCTTCACTATCTCCGTTTAGAGAATTAGTACAACATATTTTCCGTTATCCACTCTTTCTTTTTAATTCTTTGAACTCTTTAATTGCTAAGACTTCACTTGAAAATTCCTTGAGTCCTTTCCTACTTCGTAACCATTTTTCATTATCCTATTTCTTGAAAATGCTTTTATTCATTTTATCCATAAACTTCTCCTCCAATTTTGACGACTAACACACCTTACGTTTTCTCTAATGTAATCTTACTTGCGTTTTAATTCTCCACAAAACCTTTCACAATCCTTGTTTTATTTCTCCCAGTACTAACTTATTGTCCAAAATTTTGTCTGCTCCTGGGTAAGCTTTAGCATTTATTAGACAATTGCAGTACCTCTTATGCATCCTAATAAAGACTATCTGATACACTGGACACTTATGAATAACGTCTTATTATATGATTATCAAACATAGTATTGCAAACCACTACGAAGTTAAAGTAGCTCAAAACATTCCATCAATCCTTCATACATTTCATTTTCTGAATAAATTTATTATCTGAGTTTATATTTCTACTCTGAAATTAAAGTAAAAATTTCATTATTATTTATTGCTATTTTTAGTCGAACCTCTAGCTCACGATATTAGCTACTTTGATCGATATTCGATTTCTTTGTTGGGGAACAAGCAAGTGAGAGTTTCCAGGTTTCCAAATCTCAGACGACATTCACGATTCGCAAATCATTTCCGTAAAACATCAAACGTTCTCTACATAACCTAAAATATCATTGTTCATTTTATCCTACTTTTTTAATGAAACAATCTTAATTTCCAGGTGGCGCTGCGACTTTCAATTCCTGGCAGATGTTAAATGAAAAGTTTATCCTAATTCTATTCAGCAGTACATATAAATCATCTACCTCACGAAGATCTACACGTGAACGCTGATAACTATGAGAACCCAGGTAAGTCCACACTTGTAACATTTGTCCGTAACTTGATCAAAGACTGTAAATTATCTCGAACTGTCCTTAATATTAGGTTAAAAATAGTTCCACATTGATATATAATAGTAGTATCTGTTTTTATCATATTCACTGCGCACGTCTTATAGCTATAAATTACATTGGTTTACTGTGTAGAAGTAAAACTGTTTACATGATTCTGGGAAATTTTTACTTTTCTAATTTCTCATTTTACAGAGGTGTCACTTTAATATTTGTAAGTATTTCCCCAACCGTGGGGACTAAACTGTAATTTTAATATAATTAATCTTAGCGACATCCGTAATCATGATTTAGGCTGCAATCTAGGTATTTTGCGCTATTTTTATGAAATTCAGCTCCACTCACCCCACCATTATTCTCTCATCCGAAGCCAATAGGGGTTGTAATTGAACACAGAATATATTAAAAAGTATTATGAGGGTTAGTATTTTTGAATTTATCTCCCCAAAACCACCAACAACAAAAATTTCGGGGCGCCTAATTTGTAAAACTAAACTTAGCGACATCCAATAACTTCGATTTGCTTTGAATCTCGGTTATTTTTGCGTTATTTTCTTAAAACACCCCTCCATGCCCAGGACTAAGCGTCCTGCCTTCTCATGCCGAAAGGTGTTGAAATTATACACAAACATCATTGGTAGGGATACTGTCAATTTCATTGGCCAATGACAAATATGTATTCCACACAAACATCAACCGTTTAACATGTTTGAAAATTTACACCCCTGCCAACCTCTCGTTGGGGCAGTTAAACGGTAAGTCTAATGTCATAAATAAATTAATTGACAACCATAACTCTGGTTACGACTCCTTTCTCGATTATTTTTGGGTAATTTTTATTTTCTTCAACTCAACCCCTCTCAACCTCTCTCCCAATGCTGTAAGAAGTTGAAATAACACGCGAATAACATGTAGAGAAATTATATTAATCTTATAGTATATTTATTCATAATATATTTACTCGACGCAAAATTATTTTAAAACTTCTTCCCTCCAACCACTTCTATCCAAACCATCCCGCCCCAGCCCACCCCCGCATGTTACCCAGATTGTCATGATTGAACTCAGCGACATCCATTATCTTTTATTTGATTAGAATTTCGGTTGTTTACGCGTTATTTTATTGTAACCCCCACCACCCCACCCAGAAGCATGCTTTCCCCTTTATAACGCAAAGGGTTAAAATTTTACACACACAACATCGGTAGAAGTAATATAAACCTAATTAAATCTGAAAACTATTTTTTCCATGCAAATATCGACCGTTTAACATGTTCGAAATATTTCAGCCCCGTCGATGTTTGGGTTAGAATGTTATTATTAAACTCAGCGACATACTTAACTCTGGATTTGACTCTAAAATCAGTTGCATTCGCGTTATTTTCTTGTAATGCCCGTCCACCCCCACCCTAAAGATGCTCCTTTCCCATGTTGTAAGGGGTTGAAATTATACTCTGATAAAATGGTAGAAACACTATTAATATCTTTGACCACTAAAAATATTTATTCGACTCAAATATCGGTTGTCTTAAAATGTTAGAATATTTCATCTCCCACCCTGATCGTGCACCCCTCTCACACTGAAAAAGGGTGAAATTTAACATCGATAGGAATACTATCAACGTCAATGGCCCTGTCATTTATTTATTCCTCGATAATATCGACGAATTAACATGTTTGAAAAATTCCACTTAGTCCATCCCCAGTCTTGCGGATTAAACGGCCAATTAAATGTCATAATCAAAATCAGTGACATCTATAACCCTAGATTCGACTCCAATCTCGATTGCTTTTCCGTTATGTTTATGTATTGCAATTGCACTACAACCCCCAATAGAAGCTCCCCTCCCTAACCCAAAAGGGGTTGAAATTATGCACGGAAAACATATAGAGAAATTTTATTAATTTCATTGATTCCGAAATATATTTATGCGAAGCAAAAAAACTGCCGGTCAACATGTTTTTAGATTTCAAACCCTCGCCGACCACCGCCCAACTCCTCGCAACCCTCGCGAAATTGAGTAGATTGTCATAAATACACGCAGCGACATCCATTACCTTAGATTTTACTCGAATCTCGGTTTTTTTCTAGTTATTCTTGTAAGTACCCTCCACCTCCATCCCCAACCATGCTCACTCCTCGTGCCGCAAGAAGGGTTTAAACTTTACATACATAACATGGGTTGAAATTCTGAAAATCTAATTAACCCTGAAAAAGATTAATTCAACTCTAATATGAGTCGTGATTTCTTGTCTCAATAATTCCACCGCCGTCCACCTTCATACCTCGGAGTTATATGTGAAATTAAATGTCATAATTAAACTCAGCGACATTCATAATCTTGTATTTGTCTCTAATCTCGGTTTTATTCGCGTTATTTATTTGTAACAACGGTCCACCACCAACCCCTGCAGTGAGCTCCCTCCCAATCCCGAAAGGGGTTCAAATTGAACACGGAGAACGAATCGTGAAATTTATTTAATCTCATTGTTCCAGAAATATATTTATTCGGAGCTTTACTTATTTCAAAATATTTACTCTAACCCACCTCCGCCTAACTTCTCCCACACCCGCGGGTTCCTCAGATTGTCATAAATAAACTCAGGGACATCCATTACATTTGATTTTAATCGAATTTCGGTTGTATTTGCGTTCTTTTCCAATAACTCGCCTCCACAGCCACCCGAAAGCCGACTCCCACTCATGTCGCTAGAGGTTGAAATTTTAAAAACATAAAATGGGAAGAAATACTAAAAATCTAATTAACCCTGAAAAATATTCATTCCACGCAAATATGACAGTATAACATGTTTGGAAATTTCCATTCGCGGTCCCTCTGGGGTTACATTGCCAATTAAATATCATAATTTAAGTCTGCGACATCCAGAACCTTGAATTTGACTACAATATCGGTTGTATTCGCGTTATTTTATCGTAGTTTTTTATACCCCCGCCCTTAAGGGTGCTCTACTGCTAAGCCCGAAAGGTTATTGAAATTATACTCAGTGATTTGAATCCAATCTCGATTGTGTTTTGTGTTACGTATATATAAATACAACTCCACCCCCTCCCTTAAGGGTGATCCACTCCAAATCCTGAAATAATTTTTTAATACTATTATTATTTATAGGATATTAGTAAACATATGATTTGTTTTGGTAAACGTCTTCACCACTACAGTACATTTCAATAAAATTAGTTAAGTATTTGCTTTCAAATTCCTAAAAAGCAGTTTCTTTGACATAATTATATATTTACCTTTTTAGCTCACTTTTAAACACGTCTGAAATATTTTAGGGGAAATCAATGTTACTGGAAACGAAAGAAGTTCAACAAATCCACCAAAGGAACATGAATACCAGCAGGACCTAGTCACAATCTAACGTCAGAGTACAATTGAAATAAGAAGAACCATTATTCACAGGATATTGAATGCAGATCATAGATACTCCATAGAAACAACCTAGAACGAAAAGACTTAAAAGAGATATTTATTATAGAAAATATAGCTTTAATCGATAAAATTGGAAACAACTCGAACAAAAGAAGCTGAATATAGACATGGAAATGTTGGTCATGCAATTAAAGTGAACAGATCTTAAGATATTAAGGACATCATAAAAACAGTAACAAAATCCATAAGAGAGATTCGTTGAAGCACGACAAAAGAAATCACAAGGTATTCCATCAGTCCACAGCAAACGTCGAGCAGAAATGTTCGGCCAGATTCACACCAGCAATCACTACAGAATTTGTAACTCTTTGCAATTAAATGAACACATAGTTGAGAAGAAATAAGCCATATGTTTCATTTCGAAGAAATCATCGTCATACAAAATTACATGCTGCAGGTACGACGCCTTGATGTAAAAGGTTTAATCATTCATGATAATCAGACAGAAAACTTATTTATCTTAATTTACAGGTGGCGCTACGACTTTCAATTAATGGCAGATATTGAATGGAAAAGTTTAACCACATTCAATTCAGCTGTACATAAAAATCATCTACATCGCTAAGATCTACACGTGGCCACTGATGACTATGAGAAAGCAGGTAAGTCCACACTTGTAACATTTGTCCGTAATTTCATCATAGTCTGTAAATTATCTCGAATTGTCCGTAATATTAGGTTTTATATAGTATCACATTGATATATAATAGTAGTGTCTGTTTATATTATATTCACTTCGCACGTCAAATAATTGACTTCTTTATCTGTTTTAAAACCTCCGACTACTTTACGAAATCTTCAGTACTGCACGAACTTTCGTCAGATCACCTCCCTTATGTCGCCCATCTTAATCTTACTCTAATTCCACTCGCTTCTCCGAATATAAATAGCCACTTCATAAATTGGCAAGCACAATAGATCTAGTATTCATAAACGATGGCATGAAACATATAAGCCAGTCAGTACTATCAAATATACCAATAAGAAAACACCTACCAGTGGAAACTATCCTACAAACGAAGGCACCACATAGAAATGCAGCAGCACAAAACAGATTGAAACTAACGAGAAAATTGGACATATCGAAACTACAAGAGTCTGACGCACATACTATAATGCAACAGATTAAAACTACCAATATAAATGAGACGCTGGGAAAAACGGAAACATGCATAAGAAACGCCGCACAGAAAATACTACCAAAACAGAGGAAAGCAAAGCCATGGTTCAATGCCGAGTGCTATGCAAAAAGAAGAGAAACCATAGCTGCGCTACATGACGTTAGAAGAAAAACAGATGAAGGAAATGTAAAGAAATACGCTGAAAAAAGAAGGAATACAAACAAATGATAACACAGGCAAAAGAACATTACCAATTGGAGGAATAAAAAGCACTAATACGAGAAACAGAGAGAGACCCCTTCCTGGCACTCAGCCCTACACAATCACGATTTCCAAGAAACATCGCAATACAAACATGGGCTCAACACTTCAGCATAGTGCTACAAAACAGAGACACCACACCAAGCTATAACAGCGACACCTGAATATATAAAGCCCATCACAAGCAGAGAGGTTGCAGCGGCCGTACATGATGCAAAATATAGGAATGCCGCCGGCCCTGACAATATATACAACGAACATTTGAAGCAAGCAGTGGTATTCTTCAAAGAGATATGGGCTACGCTAATGACGAAATGTCTGGAAAACGGACACATCCCGGGCAGTTGGCGAAAATCCCGAATAAAGATACTATGCAAAGGGAAAGAGAACACAGAAGACCCAAACTGTTATAGGGGAACAGCCCTACAGAGCACACTTTACAAAATATTCACAAAGATATTGACAGCAAGACTCACGGAGGAAGTGGAGGACAAAATACCGGAACTACAATTTGGTTTCAGAAGAGGTAGATCTACCATACAAGCAATATCGTGCCTCATAAAAGACATTGATGAAGCACTGAGACACTACAGGGGGAAGCTATATGCGGTCTTCATTGATTATACAAAAGCTTTTGACTTTCTCAACAGACGACTAACACTAAACAAGCTGGAATCAATGATTGGAAAAGAACATTACCTGACGATAATAATCTCAAACATCTTGCATGAGAACCAAGTAGAAATATATGACAGCATATCAGTATCGGACCCAATAATACAGACAAACGGGGTACTACAAGGTGACCCCCTAAGCCCGTTATTGTTTAATATTGCGACTGCACATATAGCCGAATCACTACCAACAGAAAACACGCGTCTCTTTGTGTATGCAGATGACATGGTCATCACAGCAACCTCCAGACAAGATCTACAAGAGCCCTTAAACAATCTGACGAACTGGGCACAAGAAAATGAACTAGAAATAAACCTTCAAAAGACAGCAGCAATGATATTCAGCAAAGGTGGCAGACACAGCACGAAAGACACTTTATACCTCGACAACAGACCAATAAGTGTTACAAACAACTTTAAGTACCTTGGGATAACATTACGTCCGACAGGAAGCACATTCACACTACACGTGAAAGAAAAAGTAATCGCAGCTAATAGAGCAATGCAAGATATTCGGATGATACGACAACTCTCCATAGACACGGCCATCTCCATCTACAAAGCAAAAGTCACCCCAATAGTCACATACGGTTTGGAATGAATATGGGAGAAACTAAATAGAAAAAACCTGAAAGATATTGAAAAGATAAAGGCAACTTTTCTGAAAAAGATACTGTGTGTCTCAAAATATACGCCATCACGAAATGCATATGAACTCACAAGGGAACCTTTCTACTTAGAAGACCTACGCTATACAACAGGGTTAACTTTGCCATTTACACCTGCATATCAACACGTGATCCAAGAACTAAAGAAAAGAAGAACCAGATATGGGACGATTTCTACAGTACCACCGCCATGATGACAAACGAATGGAGGAGAGCATCATACGAACTACGACACACGGTAACCCGTTTCGCCGTGCACGCTTTTCACCACAAGATTTGTAAATCAAAAAGATTTCATCATCAGATGTGAATTGTGTTTGTGAATTATGTGAAATGGTGTGTGACAGATATCACGCATATTGGTGTTCCAGAAGATCTATCTAAATGACAGAATTTTGTTGAGAGTGACCCAAATTACTTTACACATTGTGTGAAATTTCTTATATTATTATAAATTGGCAACGTTACTCTTCTCTAATTAACCCACATATAAATTTACAAACTCTTCTCAAATCTCCTTCCGATATTGACACAGCTCTTGACAACTTGCAAACAACCATCCTTTCTTCTGCATCAGATTTCCGCTTACCACCCACAATTAAAAAACGTTGTTAAACCCTATCATAAAAGACCTTCTGCACACAAAAAAATATTCCCGTAAAAGATGGATTGCATCTTAACACTATTTCCCGACAGCTCAAACTAGCATTAAAAGACATCTTCGACGCAAACTGCTTTAATCATCTCAAACAACTGAATTTCTCCGACTACTCCATATGGAGAAAAACCAAAACCCTAACCAAACCTCATTGTGATATCCCTCCTCTCAAACATCAAAACCAATGGTATACCTCTCCAGCCCATAAAGCTAATCTATTCGCAAACATTCTTACATCCCAATTCTCTCCAAACCAAACAATTAACTTTTACCACAATAACAAGATAAATAACACTCTCCTCCAACCTCTTCAACTGTCACCTCTAACAAAACTATTTAGTCCTCCCATAGTCCGCTCCTTAGGAAAGAATTAACCCACCTCATTCCTTCTGTCCAATACGGCTTTAGGCCAAAAAACACTCTTGCACCCATCAACTCTACTCAGTGACATCCTACATCAATAATTCCTTGGACACCAATAACTCGTGCATTGGTGCCTTTGTAGATGCAGAAAAAACTTTTAATAAAGTACACCACCAATCTCTACTTTCCAAAATCAAAGACCCACTTAATGATTCCCTCTTCAGAATCCTTCTAATTATCTTACTAACCGCTCCTTCTCTGTCAAATTTAACAATACCATTTCAAATTCCTACCCTATTTTCTCCGGCGTTCCCCAAGGCCCTTTCCTCTTCAACATCTATTTTCACGACATACTTCAAAACCTATCTACTTAAACAATACTTTTTGCAGATGACCTTGCCATACCCCTTTAAACATCCTCTCTAGACTCAGGCTCCAAAAAACTACAAATCGCCCTCAATGATATTGAAAGCTGGGCTTGAAAGTGGAGAATCAAAATAAATCTTACCAAATCCACAATCATTCCCTTCACCCTTAAAGCCAAACATTCCCTCCACCACTTCTTCTTTCTCAATGGCACCAAAATACCTATTCAACAAACTACAACATACCTAGGCGTTATCCTTGATTCCAAATTATCATGGAAACCTCACATAGCCCACATTACCTACAGAATCAGCAACAAAATAAAACAACTCTTTCCACTTATAAACAGAAAATCTCCAATATCCCTTAGCACCAAAAGTCTCCTTTATCTATCCGTAATCCGCCCCATATGGTCGTACTCATGTGCCATATGGGGATGCACTGCCTATTCCCACTCCAACAAAATACAAACCAAACAAAACAAAATTCTCCGTTTAATATCAAATTCCCCTTGGTACCTTCGCAACTCAGTTATCATAAAAGACCGTGAAATTCCCCTAATCCTTGCCATAATTCAGAAATCTACCATGTCCTTAATAAATTGCTCTATCAACCATACAAACCCCACCATTGAGCTATTCTACAGTAACCCACCCCCTCCTACACAATATCGCAGACTAAAACGTAAACTTTCAATTTACATCATCCTCCCCCTAAATCACTCTGGCATTACCTAACTCTAGCCTTCCTTCCAACTGGCACTACCATACTCCCTATAATATCCGCTCTTCCCATCTGCCCCATAACATCCTTAACGCCTCAAACATGTAGTTTCCCAATGACCAGATTGATCGCTAACATCATGCCGGTTATATGTTATAGGTTATATGTTATAGGTTATATGTTATTATGCGGTAAACAAGTTAATCTGATTCTCACGTCTCTAACTTTCTAGTCCCGAAAATTCATAAGTTTCTCTTACTTAATTTTTTTATTTATCTCTGTACCGATATTTCCAGAGAAAAGCCAAATTATCAGAAAATGAATATCAATATTTTAATATGATTTTATTCCTATGCTGATATAGAGATGAAGAAACATAAATGATATTCTGAAAGGTTTTTCTTCTTCTACAGGGTAGAAGGGACATGAAAGTTATTGAATAAGGAAACTAACGTTTTTCGGGTACAAAGTAAATATATCCAACGAGGGCCTTACGTGAAGAAACTTTTCATTATTTTTGTGTGTTTACATGCAAAAATATAATAAATATTCGCAAGCATAGGACACACAATTAGCAAAGTGGTATAAATCGAAACGCATAGAATAAATAAACAATTCTCCGTATTTTATTATAATTAATATTGGAGTCTGAGGATTGATGAATTAAAAGTTACATCTCTAGTTTTATTGCAATTGAACGCAGAATATTCAGAAGAAATAACGGAATAAATAAATGATTGTTTTAATAAATTACAATCATATATCATATTAATAACTGGGTATTTTTAATATTCGGATAATTTAATAAGTTCATTAAAATCCTTTTTTTAAGGCAACAGGATTCATGAGGGTAATCCACTTTGGGAAACTTCCCTTTAATAGCATAGGAAGGGATTAAATTGAAGCTTTCATCCTTCCCTCATTTATTATTTTTATTTACAAATGTTACCACTTCATCGTCACCAGAGACCACTGCGTCACGCACCAACCAAACTTACCAACAGAACAAAATCCCAAAATTAAGTATCCTAGAACTAATTATATATTTCCCTTAACAACGCACTTCTAAACATGTAAAACATAATTTAGGGGAATTCAAAGTTACTGGCAAAGAAAGAATTTATACAAATCCATTAAAAGGTAACATGAATACCAGCTGGACCGAGTCATGATCTAACGTCTGAAAAACCATTACTCACAGAAGCTTGAAAGTAAGATCCGAGAAAATACTCTCAAAAAGTACGCTGCCATAGAAATTACCTATACAAATACGGAAAAGAAATAAAATTGACATAAACTCGAACAATAGAATATACACATTTAAATGTTGGTCCTGCAATAAAAGTTTTAAATCTAGTGGAATCGCATAAACGAACAAGAGCATCGAACAATCTGCCAGATGGGCCCGGAGAAGTGGGACACAGAGATTGTGTGATTGGACTATAGGCAGGGCAAAATTCCGGCAGAAGTTGCAACGCTTAACGAGAATATCTGCCAAACATAGATATGCATTTAAAATCCCAACACATACCGTGTACGTCTCTCCAAATCGCGACAAACCAAACCTAGCATAATCTCCGGAACCGAAACTATCATTTTTCCTACATAGAGAAAATTCCCATGCGAATAGATTCCCATTCTTCCTCAACCTCGTATCCCGGGATTCACCTAAACCGATGTCAGTCTAAAAGCAAACTCCAAAAACGCGTCGATAACTATTTCACCTAATTAAATGCTAAGGATAATTTAATAAGTTCATTAAAATCTTTTTTTTTAGAGCAACAGCCTTCATGACGGTAATCCACTTTGGGCAACAACTAACCTTTAATAGCATAGGAAGGGATTTGAAAGGAAGGATGTGGAAGGGTAGAGGAAAGTAGCCTTTAAACAAGACATTCCCGAACTTTAAACAAGAAGATATATTATTAAATTTAAATTTAAATTTATTTTGTTTATGATAAGTGCGTTGTGAAAATGTATACTCAGACAACAAGTAGTTAGATCATATTCACTCCGTTGAATATCAATGAAAGATCCAATAAAATTGCAGTAATATTGATATAAGTCTCTGGCAGATGTTACAAGTGTGGCCCTTTCAGGTGGTGAGTGGTGGAATTCTTCGATGTGTGGAGGGCTGCTTACCTGTTGGGAGTTACTGAAGAGAATAAGTCGAAGACCTGTGACTTTTCTGTGATCCTGCAGGCTGGTGCTAAAAACGCAACCGTAGATGAGGTACGTACTTGATTGAATACTATTATTATTTCTAGGATATTAATAATTAATGATAATTATTTCGTAATTGTCTTCACCTCTAAACTACATTTCAATAAAATTAATTATTCAGTTTTAACTTGCATATTCACACAAATTACTGAATGATTGAAACTATTAAAGTACAACTATTCATTCATAATGTTTCTTTACACTCGTCGCTCTGCACAATTCTTCAAATGACGTTCACAAATCGAAATTCTTGAAGATTATGAAGATTTATTAAAAATTCTATATTGATAGCACACCATGGCTTAGATTCGATTTGCTGCATGTAACACTACAACGTCTAAATTAGTGTCATATTTTACGCTACCAAAATGAGGTACGTCCATACTTGTAACATTTGTCCTTAACTTCGTACTTGAATAGAAGAAGCTGTATAAATTACATTCACTACGCACTTCACAACTCACTAACTCTTAAACATGTAAAACATATTGATGCCTTTATTCTCCACTTACTTATTTATTATTTTTATTTACAAATGATACAACTTCATGGTCAATGGAGACCACTGCGACACGCACCAACCAAAATTACCGACACAACTAATTCCTATAAAGCATTATCCATGACATAATTATATGTTTCCCTTTACAGCTCACTCTTAATCACGTCTAAAATTTTTTAGGGGAATTCAATGTTACTGGAAACGAAAGACGTTCAACAAATCCACCAAAAAGGAACATGAATACCAGCTGGACCTAGTCACGATCTAACGTCGGAATACAATGGAAATAAGAAGAACCATTATTCACAGGATCTTGAATGTAAGATCATAGAAACAACCTAGAAGGCAAAAACTTAAAAGATATATTTATTATAGAAAATATAGCTTAAATTGATAAAATTGGCAACAACTAGAACAAAACCAGCAGAATATAGACATGGAAATGTTGGTCATGCAATAAAAGTGAAAAGATCTTAAGATATTAAGGGCATCATAAAAACTAACAAAATCGATAAGAGAGATTCGTTGAAGCACGACAAAAGAAATTACAAGGTGTTCCAGTTTCACCAGGAAAATGGAAATGAGACTAAAAACAACTTTCTCATTATTCAGTCAAATATATATTCCACGAGGTACAGAAACAAATGAGTGTGTTTCCATCGTGCAACTTGCGAGGCTAAGAGGCCCAACCGACAATTTTTTAGTATTCTGGGAAAAACAAAAAATATATTATTCCAGATGGATATTAATATGTAGTAAGTTACGACTGCTACTCGAGTGAACTGTAAGTGTAACTGAAAAGAAAACTAATCCAGGAAGAGCAATAGAGAAGCTACGAACCAAAGGGTGATATCAGTACAGGAAAAAATGTTTTAACCAGGAGAAGCTGCAACTATAAACATATCGAACTCAAAACGGCACTGGAAGCTGTCGCTGTAAATCTCCACATGACTACAAATCTTGTGATATGCAACATTTACCTCCCACCAAGCACGCCGGTGCTCAAACTCGAGCTCGAAGATATAACCAAGCTGCTGGTTCCAACTTTATGTTACTAGGACACGTTAATATCCACAACAAATCCTGGGGTTCGAGCTACACTGGTAGCAGAGGAAACTTAATCGAGGAGGTAGCATACTCCAATAACTTGATCATCCACAACAACGGCAATCACGCACAGTTTAATACGGCAACCTGCAAAACTTTGTAGTACACTCAATATTTCAGACAAATGTGAATGGTCTACAATTTGACAGTGATCATGTCCAGATAACAACAAAAATACCTCTCCAACCAGATAGCCCAGCATTCTGTGACAGATGGCGTACTAACATCAGCGACTAGTCGTAATTCAAGAATACAATAAGGAATAAATTGAATAAAGAAAGCAATGACCTCGACGCCAACAAAAACAGAAGGTTAGAAATGTTTTGCGAAATCATTACTTCAACTGCGGATGAAACACTTGGGAAAAATAATCCCAATCCAAATTCGCGAAGAAACTACAAAATCTGGTGGAATACAGAATGCACACAGACTGTATAAGCAACAACTCAACAAATATAGGACAGCAAAATTAGTTTCAATAAAGCAAGAGCGGATTTTAGACGAAAGATGAAAAAAGGCCAGCAGAACAGCCGGGCGGGATGAAATAGAGACGATGAATGTTTCGACTAACCAGAAAGAGCTCTGGGGGTGTTGTCACAAGTGTGAAGGGAGCAGAAGATGAACACAAAATAAATTTGCAAACAGATGAGCTGGAAGATAAGCTTACTAATCCGAACGACATAGCCAACTGTCTAGCAAGGAACTTCGCCAAAATATCAGCAACTAGCTCGCACTCCGCGGAATTCCAACGTATAAATGCAAGCAACAAAAGAGACTCAACAGCAACAAAAAATTAAACAAAGATAGGTATGAGAAGAATGCATCAGTAGGAAGTGATCGAATTCCAAATATCCTGATAAATAATCTACCGGAAGACGCGCTAACTGTTCTATTAAAAATTCGAATCGAAATCTGCAAATTTCCGAGCTATGGAAACGATCTATTGTTATCCATATTCAGTAATCAGGAATGAAAACCAGATATAGGCAGCTACAGACCGATAGCCCTCAACTCCAACGTCTGCAAGATCCTTGAATAGGTAATTGCTAATGTGTTGACTTGGTACCTCAGCGTAAAAAATCTGTATTACGCTAAGCTATATGCTTTCAGTAAGGATCATTCATCGTTGACCTTGAGCACATACCTCGATAACTACATAAAGGAAGCGCTCAACCAACGTCAACATGTCTTGGCAGTCATGTTAGATATATGCAAGGTATCCGAAAAGACATGGAGATCAAGGTTAAATAAACTAATAACATACGGACAAAGTGACAGTATCCTACAATGTACCAGAAACCTAATCGAGGACAGATGTATTAAGGTCAGAATTGAGAATGGCCAGTCATAAATAAAGAATCGAGAATGGAATAAGCCATGGTTCGAGCCTCAGCGTCATTCTGTTCCTGGTAGTCATAAATTACATGGGTAGCATTAACAAATCCCCGATAGATACCTTAATATTTTCAGATGATGTCATCTTGCTGACAAGAGGGAACAACATGAAGCTGCCCTCTGAATTTATGCAGGAGGCAATAAACAAGGCGACTCAGTGAGCTGAAAAAAGGGGGTTTAGTATTGATCCTTGCAATGAGCTTCTCAAGGAAATACGAGCAAATAAAGATACCAATAAAAATATATGGCAAACATAATGAATATGTTAAACAGTACAAGATTATGTCAATTTTCAGGGATTCAAATTTACATTTAAGACTCTTATCGAGCAACTAATCATAGAAAGCAAAAAACGTCTATTAATTATCAAGCTACTAGCTGCTAAAAACTGGGGACCAAAAATGGATCTATTGAGTCTAATCCGCAGGGCAATGATCACAGCATAAATAGAATATGGAGAACACATCTAAGACAGCACAGAAAATGATGCTAAGATTAAACGATGCAATGAGATTGTTAATCGGATGTTATAAAACCACCCCAATACCGAGACTCACACTTGAGGTAAACGAAATCCCCATGAGACACAGAAGAAAAGCTATTGCAATTAGATACGAGATCAGGGCATGAGAGGCATCGAACTGAATAATAAATTAAATAAACCATCACTCCCCGACATGCAGAAAAAGAACCACCTAGAAACCTAACACCGTTTTATACTACACTAAAGGATATATTGCGAAAAGAAGTAATGACTCTTCCAAAGATGGACCACAACATTACGGCACATGGACACCTTACGAACTGACAATTGATACATCGCTACATAAGCTTGAAGTAAGCAACCCACACATCACAAACTGGAACGCTGAAGTCTATCAGTTATTACAGAGATATAATATTCCAAGAGTCATTTATACCGACGCATCCAAAAAATCAAGTAAAGTTGGTTGCGCTATATTTACGACAGGCACAGAAAAATCTATCGCTATAAACCATAATGCATCGATCAGTTCAGCAGAATTATACGCCACCTTCATGGCGACGGAACTGTATCAGGAAACACCGCAGGCCAACAGCATCATCTTAGACTCCAAAGAAACAATGCACAGAATAACCAGTACGGTGTACAGAAAAGGTTGCATAAATGGAATTAGAGAGAATATAGTGAAAATACACGGAATCGGCAACCAGATCACAATAACCTGGCTACCGACAGGACAGATCCAGCGAAGATGGAAGCTGATCATCAAGGAATAACCCGTAACCTGCCATACTGCACCAGCAAGGACTGAAGAGTATCAACTGGCGGAAAAGTGGAATAGACCAGTCAAACCAGAAGAATGTGAAGTCATCCTCAAAAATGTAAGTAATATCAAATGAATATCGCTCCCTAAAGAACTATCTCGACGGCAACAATTTGTTAAGGCCAGAAAACGAACACTGCACTCCAGTTTCCCACACTCATGCTTGATTTACAGATCTCAGCAGCCGGTATGAAGCTCATGCAAGGAGAACACAACAAATCCTCATGCCCCAAACTATCGACATAAGATCAATTCTAGCCGTCCATTGCATGATGAAGAATTGCTTTTTTTACCAAACAGCAATAAACAACCTTATGAATTTTAAAATGAAAACTGATTTATATAAAGTAATTTAAATGTGCCAATATGCAAGTAGAATATTATATTTCACTATACTGTGAATAGAATTTCAAGTTTTATTTTGGTAACAAAGGTGTTTTAGGCGGTTGTTCCTAGAATGGTTTTATACATAAATATGTTCTCAAAATATGTTTTACCGAAATTCTTACAACTCCACACATTCACGCCCTCGTTTCCAAATCTCAGACGACATTCACGATCCCTAAATAGTTTCCGTAACACATCTAACATTCTCCACATAACCGAGAATATCATCTTTTCATTATATCCTCCCATTCCTTAAATTTAGAGTGAGCTGCAAAATGAACGATAGCCTCCACACCCGAGTAGACAGTAATTGGTAATTTTATTTGGTCAGATGCTACAAGTGTGGACATTTCAGGTTGTGTTTTGGGGAAGAAATCATCAACACAGCCGATAAGTATTTGCTAACTGCAGATCTCCGTGGAGTTGGCCTCATGAATCTCCCCTGCCTGCTCAAGTCAACTCTATTGCCAAGGTACAAATTTGAACTACAATAATGTAAAATATTATACGGTTTGGATTGTTTATTTTGTATAATTCCCAGCACAAATACTACTATAAACCAGTTTAACGACTAATTTTCGAATTTCTGAACGTTTTGATTGAAAATTCCGATTACATCAACATAGGATTTTATTCTCTAAAACTAAATAGAAGCTTCAGCTTCCATAGATATTTGTAAATACTTTGTTATGAGACATGACTTTGTACGCACTTATATTACTATGAAAATAAAATGTGTATTTTTTTTAACTCAAAACGAATCAAGAAAATTTTATCAATATTAACAACCGTTTTATTTGCTAATTACAGAAACGTTAAAAATATTTTTGATTACTCCGTGGTGATTTCTGCATTGTTAGTGACGTTTCGTTACTAAGGAAACGTTGCAGCTTTCATCAGTCATCAGCTAACGTGGAGCAGAAAGGTTCGGGCGGATTATCACCAGCAATCACTATACAACTTATAACGTTATACAATCAAATGAACAATATTCGAGAAGAAATAAACCACCAATTTCATTTCGACAAAATCATATCGTGTTAAATTTATACGCTCGAGGTTCGGCTCCTTGATGTAAAAGCTTTAACCATTGATGACAATCCGATATCATATACTTATCTAATAATTTCTAGGTGGTGTTGCGACGTCCAATTCATCTCGGCTGTTAAATAAAAATCATATTCTGCAGTTACATTGCTAATATCTACACGTGGCCACTGATAACTAAGAGAAACCAAGTAAGTCCACACTTGTAACATTTGTCCGTAACTTCATCATAGACTGTAAATTATCTCCAATTGTCCGTATTATTAGGTTTTAAATAGTATCACATTCATATGTAATAATAGTTACATATAATAATTATATTTACTCCGGACTTCAAGTAGCTGTAAATTACATTGATTTACTGTCTCGAAGTCGAACTGTTTACTTTATTCTGGGAAATATTTACCATTCTATTTTCTAATAATACAGCCCTGACACTTTAATATTCGTCAGGATTTCTCTACGAATTAGGGCTATTTACTTTATTAAGTGTTCGTAATATATATTGGTGGTGAATGCCTAGGAATATAGTAAAATGACTAATGATATAGCAGATGTCATTTGAGAGCAATTTTGTACTATTACCTGATTTTGGAGTGAAAAAAATGAATAAAACTTTTTATTGTCTATATCTACGACGTTAACATCCATGAATTTATCGAATAATTTATCACCTTATATACGTAAATAATGGTAATAGACTCAACCGTTAGAATGGATGCAGAATCAGTTATTAAACATATTAGTAATTTGAAAACGAGAATGAATTCATACCTTTTAATTTAAAATACGATAATTAATATTCGAAGTATTATATATAACAGTTCTGCTTCTACATACAAATTTTTTTACAATTGTTATTTACAATGGAACGCTTACATTCGTATGAAATAATGTCCGGAATACTTTGTCGTTTCTATTTCACTATCCATTTGGAAATATTCACATACAACAGTTGACGAAGATACGTCTTGAATCCACGAACCTGACTCTCAAGAACACGGACCACCGCAACCAGGGTGTTGGAAAAGCTTCGAAATAATCGTCATGAGAACAAAATGAATTCCGTAGATGATAGAAGCTTCACTCAGTTAAACCTCAATGAAATATCCATTAAAATTGCAGTAATGTTGATATGTGTGGCCCCTTCAGGTGGTGTGTGAACGAATTCTTCGAAAGCTTGATGATGTGAAAGAGGGCTGCTTACCTGTTTAGAATTATTGAAGAGAATAATTCGAAGACAAGTGACTTTTCTGTGATCCTGCAGGCTGTTGCTGGAAAAGCAGCCGTGAATGACAACAAAACAATTTCAGTAATTGTCTTCACCACTGCGCTTTATCGTCATTTCTGCAGAGATTTCTACATAATTTGTTAAGTATTTGATTTTAATATGCTGATCAAATTAACAATTTACACTTGCATATGGAAATAATTTAGACAATTATTTAAATTATTGCAGAAAACTATTTATTCATGAAGTTTCTTTACAGTCGCTCTGCATAATTCTTCATATGACGTACACAAATCGAAATACTTGAAGATCATGAAGATTTAAAAAGGAACCTATGTTAATACCAAACCATTACTTAGATTCCATGCTACACCAGAACGTCTAAATTAGCGTGTCATAATCCAGGCTACTAAAATGAGGTACGTCCACACTTGTAACATTTGTCTGTAACTTCATAGTTGATTATTAGTAGTTTTTTAACTTGTTTCAGCGATTTCATTTGAATTATTTAGATCGATTAAATAGTAGGGGCATTCATTACGCATTTCACGGTCGCCACCATTGTTCTTCTGATAGGCATGTTTTCACGAGGGAACTGTCCATTCTCTCGTGTCTTCCGCCATCCTTTTCATGTTATATATTTTTTGCTCCCTTGATATCACCTATTACTGTGTGTCTCCTCATCTCTTGCCTCGTTTTTAATAGTCTTTTCATAGATACCGTTAGTAAGCACTCTTGTCTCACTACGTTCCCAATACAGTTATTCTCTTATAATATGCAACGATCTTCTGTTCTCACCAATCCTTTTTACTAATTTTTTATTATATCAAAAGCTTTAAGCCTTTTATTTTATTTCATCAACCCTTTTTCTACATTTCCACATAATAATTTCTATTATATACTTTCTCTGCTACTATGATGCGCGTTTCAACTCCGACTGGCGTGTCGCTGCAACCCTGATATTTAGTTGATATTCCTTTCCTGATATTTTCCTAATCTCTCTTTATCTATATCTGTTTACCTCATTTACTCTTTGTTTTTGAAGTGGATATTCTCATGCCATATTCAGCACAAGCTTAATTTAAGATCAACCCCCGTGTCTTACTCCTTTTCCTATGTTGCTCAGGATCGTTCATTTCCAATTTAATCGTTTTTGATTTAAGTACGAATATTGTATTAGTCTTAGATCCTGCCTTTTCAAAATGTCCGTCAGTGTTTTTCATTGCGATTTGTCAATCTGTTTTTCTAAATTAATAAAAACTGCATATATTTCTCAACCTTCCTAAGTATATCTCTGCCACACTGTTCATAACACTGTTCTTCACCAACCTCTATCTCCAGTTATTCCATTTGGCACTCTCAGAAGTATTTTGGCTGCCGGGGAGATTAGACAAATAGTCCTGTACTCATCAATATTCATTTTAATTCTCTTTGTTAGAATGCGTATCATTTTCATTTCGAGAAATTGTACTGCCTTCTTCCGTCATGGATTTTGATTGGTATATGATCTTTTTTATACACACATTCTACATTTATTCTTTTCACATCAACTCAATATCTCGTGTGTTTCCTCTGATAATGTACCATTATCAGTACTATTTCTAGTTCTTTTGCTTACTAAAATTGTATATTATTTCATACTTTCTATTTTTTCCAGTTTCTGTATTTTGTCATTTTTTTTATTTCATCAATATTACGCTGGTTTTTCTGTTACACTTTCTATTTCATTATTCAGTGCCTTATAGCTCTTTTCTAATATTCCTCCACTATCTCCGTTTAGAGAATTAGTACAACATATTTTCCGTTATCCACTCTTTCTTTTTAATTCTTTGAACTCTTTAATTCCTAAGACTTCACTTGAAAATTCCTTGAGTCCTTTCCTACTTCGTATCCATTTTTCATTATCCTATTTCTTGAAAATGCTTTTATTCATTTTCTCCTCCAATTTTGACGACTAACACACCTTGCGTTTCATCAAACGTAATCATACTTGCGTTTTAATTCTCCACAAAACCTTTCACAATCCTGGTTTTATTTCTCCCAGTACTAACTTATTGTCCAAAATTTTGTCTGCTCCTGGGTAAGCTTAAGCATTTATTAGGCAATTGCAGTACCTCTTATGCATCCTAATAAAGACTATCTGATACACTGGACACTTATGAATAACGTCTTATTACATGATTATCAAACATAGTATTGCAAACCACTACGAAGTTAAAGTAGCTCAAAACATTCCATCAATCCTTCATACATTTCATTTTCTGAATAAATTTATTATCTGAGTTATATTTCTACTCTGAAATTAAAGTAAAACTTTCATTATTATTTATTCCTATTTTTTGTCGAATCTCAAGCTCACGATATTAGCTACTTTGATCGATATTCGATTTCTTTGTTGGGGAACAAGCAAGTGAGAGTTTCCAGGTTTCCAAATCTCAGACGACATTCACGATCCCCAAATCATTTCCGTAAAACATCAAACGTTCTCTACATAACCTAAAATATCATTGTTCATTTTATCCTACTTTTTTAATGAAACAATCTTAATTTCCAGGTGGCGCTGCGACTTTCAATTCCTGGCAGATGTTAAATGAAAAGTTTATCCTAATTCTATTCAGCAGTACATATAAATCATCTACCTCACGAAGATCTACACGTGAACGCTGATAACTATGAGAACCCAGGTAAGTCCACACTTGTAACATTTGTCCGTAACTTCATCATAGACTGTAAATTATCTCGAACTGTCCTTAAAATTAGGTTAAAAATAGTTCCACATTGATATATAATAGTACTATCTGTTTATATCATATTCACCGCGCACGTCTAATAGCTATAAATTACATTGGTTTACTGTGTAGAAGTAAAACTGTTTACATGATTCTGGGAAATTTTTACTTTTCTAATTGTAATTGTAATTGAACACAGAATATATTAAAAAGTATTATGAGGGTTACTATTTTTGAATTTATCTACCCCACCCACCTCCAACAAAAATTTCGCGGTGCCTAATTTGTAAAAATAAACTTAGCGACATCCAATAACTTCGATTTGCTTTGAATCTCGGTTATTTTTGCGTTATTTTCTTAAAACACCCCTCCATCCCCAGGACTAAGCGTCCTGCCTTCTCATGCCGAAAGGTGTTGAAATTATACACAAACATCATTGGTAGAGATACTGTCAATTTCATTGGCCTATGACAAATATTTATTCCACACAAACATTAACCGTTTAATTTACACCCCTGCCAACCCCTCGTTGGGGCAGTTAAACGGTAAGTCTAATGTCATAAATAAATTAATTGACAACCATAACTCTGGTTACGACTCCAATCTCGATTATTTTTGGGTAATTTTTATTTTCTTCGACTCAATCCCTTCCCTTACGGGGACCTCTCCCCCAGTGCTGTACGAAGTTGAAATAACACGCGAATAACATGTAGAGAAATTATATGAATCTTATAGTATATTTATTCATAATATATTTACTCGACGCAAGATTCAGCCCGTTAACTTATTTTAAAACTTCTTCCCTCCACCCACTTCTATCCAAACCCTCCCACCCCAGCCCACCCCCGCACGTTACCCAGATTGTCATGATTGAACTCAGCGACATCCATTATCTTTTATTTGACTAGAGTCTCGGTTGTTTACGCGTTATTTTATTGTAACCCCCACCACCCCACCCATAAGCATGCTTTCCCCTCATAACGCAAAGGGTTAAAATTTTACACACACAACATCGGTAGAAGTAATATAAACCTAATTAACTCTGAAAACTATTTATTCCATGCAAATATCGACCGTTTAACATGTTCGAAATATTTCAGCCCCGTCGACGTTTGGGTTTTAATAGCCTATAGAATGTTATTATTAAACTCAGCGACATCCTTAACTCTGGATTTGACTCTAAGTTCGGTTGCATTCGCGTTATTTTCTTGTAATGCCCGTCCACCCCCACCCTAAAGATGCTCCTTTCCCATGTTGTAAGGGGTTGAAATTATACTCTGATAAAATGGTAGAAACACTATTAATATCTTTGACCACTAAAAATATTTATTCGACTCAAATATCGGTTGTCTTAAAATGTTAGAATATTTCAACTCCCACCCTGATCGTGCACCCCTCTCACACTGAAAGAGGGTGAAATTTTACATCGATAGGAATACTATCAACGTCAATGGCTCTGTCATTTATTTATTCCTCGATAATATCGACGAATTAACATGTTTGAAAAATTCCACTTAGTCCATCCCCAGTCTTGCGGATTTAACGGCCAATTAAATGTCATAATCAAAATCAGTGACATTCGACTCCAATCTCGATTGCTTTTCCGTTATGTTTATGTAATGTTATTGCACTCCAACCCCCAATAGGAGCTCCCCTCCCTAACCCAAAAGGGGACGAAATTATGCACGGAAAACATATACAGAAATTTTATTAATTTCATTGATTCCGAAATATATTTATGCGAAGCAAAAAACTGCCGGTCAACATGTTTATAGATTTCGAACCCTCGCCGACCACCGCCCAACTCCTCCCAACCCTCGCGAAATACACGCAGCGACATCCATTACCTTACATTTGACACGAATCTCGGTTGTTTTCTAGTTATTCTTGTAAGTTCCCTCCATTTCCATCCCCAACCATGCTCACCCCTCGTGCCGCAAGAAGGGTTTAAACTTTACATACATAACATGGGTTGAAATTCTGAAAATCTAATTAACCCTGAAAAAGATTGTTTCAACACTAATATGAGTCGTGATTTCTTGTCTCAATAATTCCACCGCCGTCCACTTTCATACCTTGGAGTTATATGTGAAATTAAATGTCATAATTAAACTCAGCGACATTCATAATCCTGTATTTGTCTCTAATCTCGGTTTTATTCGCGTTATTTATTTGTAACAACGGTCCACCACCAACCCCTGCGGTGAGCTCCCTCCCAATCCCGAAAGGGGTTCAAATTGAACACGGAGAACGAATCGTGAAATTTATTTAATCTCATTGTTCCAGAAATATATTTATTCGGAGCTTTACTTATTTCAAAATATTTACTCTAACCCACCTCCGCCTAACTTCTCCCACACCCGCGGGTTCCTCAGATTGTCATAAATAAACTCAGGGACATCCATTACATTTGATTTTAATCGAATTTCGGTTGTATTAGCGTTCTTTTCCAATAACTCGCCTCAACAGCAACCCGAAAGCCTACTCCCACTCATGTCGCTAGAGGTTGAAATTTTACAAACATAAAATGGGAAGAAATACTAAAAATCTAATTAACCCTGAAAAATATTCATTCCACGCAAATATGACAGTATAACATGTTTGGAAATTTCCATTCCCGGTCCCTATGGGGTTACATTGTCAATTAAATATCATAATTTAAGTCTGCGACATCCAGAACCTTGGATCTGACTACAATCTCGGTTGTATTCGCGTTATTTTATCGTAGCTTTTTATACCCCCGCCCTTAAGGATGCTCTACTGCTAAGCCCGAAAGGTTACTGAAATTATACTCAGAGAATATGTAGAGAAATTTTAAGAATCTCATTGATCCAGGAAAATATTAAGTCGTCGAAAAATTCGGTAGATTAACATGTTTAACAATTTCCAACCCCAACCACCCCCGTCCCTGGGAGGTTAATTGCTAGTTGAATGCCATAATTTAATTCAGCGTTATCCATAACTTTTGGTTTGACTCCAGTCTCGGGTGTATTCGAGTTATTTATTGTAATGCCCCTTCATCCTACAACGAAGGGTGGTATAAAACGTTGAAATTTTACTCACATACATTGGTACAAACACTATTAATTACTTTTACCCTGAAAATAATTATCCGACTCAATAATTAGCCGTGTTAGGAATTATGAAAATTTCCACCCCTAACCACTTCTGTTTGGGGGATTTAAACGTAAATTTATATTTCATAATTAAACTCACTGACAACCATAACCCTGGATTTGAATCCAATCTCGATTGTGTTTTGCGTTATGTATATATAGATACAACTCTATTCCCTCCCTTAAGGGTGATCCACTCCAAATCCCGAAAGAGTTTAATATTATATACATGGAACATATAGAGAAATTTTAAGAATCCCAGTGAAACAGTAAAATATTTATACGACGCAACCAGAAAGTTCGAAATATTCGTCATATCAACTGAATTCCGTGGATTTTGGGGAAACGTCAACATTAATATCAGCTTCTCCAGTTCATCGTTTTAAATGGATTTCACAGACATGTAAAATAAAAGACAATCCCGAGCTTTAACGAAGAACATATATTATTAAAATTTATTTTGTTTATGATAAGTGCGTTGTGAAAATGTATACTCAGACAACAAGTAGTTTGATCATATTCACTCCGTTGAATCTCAATGAAAGATCATTAAAATTGCAGTAATATTGATGTAAGTTTCTGGCAGATGTTACAAGTGTGGCCCTTTCAGGTGGTGTGCGGAGGAATTCTTCGATGTGTGAAGGAGGGCTGCTTACCTGTTTGGAGTTACTGAAGAGAATAAGTTGAAGGCCAGTGACTTTTCTGTGATCCTGCAGGCTGGTGTTAAAAACGTAGCCGTAGAGGTACGTAGTTGATTTAATAATTTTTTAATACTATTATTATTTATAGGATATTAGTAAACATATGATTTGTTTTGGTAAACGTCTTCACCACTACAGTTCATTTCAATAAAATTAGTTAAGTATTTGCTTTCAAATTCCTAAAAAGCATTATCCTTGACATAATTATATATTTACCTTTACAGCTCACTCTTAAACACGTCTGAAATATTTTAGGGGAAATCAATGTTACTGGAAAAGAAAGAAGTTCAACAAATCCACCAAAGGAACATGAATACACGCAGGACCTAGTCACAATCTAACGTCGGAGTACAATGGAAATAAGAAGAACCATTATTCACAGGATATTGAATGCAGAATATAGAGACTGCATAGAAACAACCTAGAACGAAAAGACTTAAAAGAAATATTTATTATAGAAAATATAGCTTAAATTGATAAAATTGGCAACAACTCGAACAAAAGAAGCTGAATATAGACATGGAAATTTTGGTCAAGCAATTAAAGTGAACAGATCATAAGATATTAAGAACATCATAAAAACAGTAACAAAATCCATAAGAGAGATTCGTTGAAGCACGACAAAAGAAATCACAAGGTATTCCATCAGTCCACAGCAAACGTCGAGCAGAAATGTTCGGCCAGATTCACACCAGCAATCACTACAGAATTTGTAACTCTTTGCAATTAAATGAACACATAGTTGAGAAGAAATAAGCCATATGTTTCATTTCGAAGAAATCATCGTCATACAAAATTACATGCTGCAGGTACGACGCCTTGATGTAAAAGGTTTAATCATTGATGATAATCAGACAGAAAACTTATTTATCTTAATTTACAGGTGGCGCTACGACCTTCAATTAAATTTACCCATATTATATTCAGCTGTAAATATAAATCATCTACATCGCTAAGATCTACACGTGGCCACTGATAACTATGAGAAGCCAGGTAAGTCCACACTTGTGACATTTGTCCGTAACTTCATCATAGACTGTAAATTATCTCGAATTGTCTGTAATATTAGGTTCAATATAGTATCACATTGATATATAATAGTAGTGTCTGTTTATATTATATTCACTACGCACGTCAAATAATTTACTTCTTTATCTGTTTTAAAACGTCCCACTACTTTACGAAATCTTCAGTACTGCACGAACTTTCCTCAGATCACCTCCCTTATGTCGCCCATCTTAATCTTACTCTAATTCCACTCGCTTCTCCGAATATAAATAGCCACTTCATAAATTGACAACGTTACTCTTCTCTCATTGACCCACAAATAAATTTTCAAATTCCTCTCAAATCTCCTTCCGATATTGACACAGCTCTTGACAACTTGCAAACAATCATCCTTTCTGTTGCATCAGATTCCCGCTTACCACCCACAACTAAAAAACGTTGCCAAACCATTTTAATCATCTCAAACAACTGAATTTCTCCGACTACTCCATATGGAGAAAAACCAAAATCCTAACCAAACCTCATCTTGATATCCCTCCTCTCAAACATCAAAACCAATGGTATACCTCTCCAGCCCATAAAGCTAATCTATTCGCAAACATTCTTACATCCCAATTCTCTCCAAACCAAACAATTAACTTTTACCACAATAACAAGATAAATAACACTCTCCTCCAACCTCTTCAACTGTCACCTCTAACTAAACTATTTAGTCCTCCCCTAGTCCGCTCAACCATAAAAAAATTAAAAAATAAACACTCGGCCGGTCACGACCTTATCACTCCCCTCCACCTGTAAAACCTCCCTAAAAAAGCTTCAACCTTAATAACAATCATTTTCAATGATTTCATCCGTACAACGTATTACCCAATAGCCTGGAAGCACGCACATATAATAATGATCCCAAAGCCAAACAAACCCAAATCCTGTCCCAATAGTTATAGACCTATCAGTCTCCTCCCCTCTCTATCCAAACTACTTCTTCCCCTCCTTAGGAAAGAATTAACCCACCTCATTCCTTCTGTCCAATACGGCTTTAGGCCCAAACACTCTTGCACCCATCAAATCTACTCAGTGACATCCTACATCAACAATTCCTTCGACACCAATAACTTGTGCATTGGTGCCTTTCTAGATGCAGAAAAAGCTTTTCATAAAGTACACCACCAATCTCTACTTTCCAAAATCAAAGACCCACTTAATGAATCCCTCTTCAGAATTCTTACTAATTATCTTACTAACCACTCCTTCTCTGTCAAATTTAACAATACCGTACAAATTCCTACCCTATATCCTCCGGCGTCCCCCAAGGCCCTTTCCTCTTCAACCTCTATTTTCACGACAGACCTCAAAACCTATCTACTGAAACAGTACTTTTGCAGATGACCTTGCCATACTCCTTCAAACATCCTCTCTAGACTCGGGCTCCAAAAAACTACTAATCGCCCTCAATGATATTGAAAGCTGGGCTAAAAAATGGAGAATCAAAATAATCCCTACCAAATCCACAATCGTTCCCTTCAACACGTCAAATAATTATTAAGGCACAAAAATTCTAGAATACGTAAGTGCGTAGTGAAACGATGTACACAGTCAGATCATATCAACGACTATAGTTTTTTAAGAACTATCCGTGTAAAATATCTCGATATTTGCATTGTAATAATGAAACGTATCTGGCAGATGTTACAAGTGTGGATATTACAGGTGGTGATTTGGGGATGAAATCATCAACACTGCCGATAAGTATTTTACTAACTGACAACTACGTGGAGTTGGCCTTAAGCATTCATCAATGTCGCCTGCCTGCAGAAATCGACTCTTGTGCGAAGGTACGAATAGAATTACCATAATCTTAAATATAATAAGGTTAGGATTGTTTATTTTAAATAATTATTGCCAAGACAAATACTATTTTAAAGCAGGTTTATAGGTTGTTTTAATGAAATTTTCGAATTTCTGATTGTGGTGATTGTAAATTTATATTACTTCAAGATAGAAATTACTAAAACTAAATAGAATCTTCAACTTTCACAGTTATTTCTAAGTACAATGTTATGAGACAAGACTTAGTCTTAAGTACACATTAATATTACTATGAAAATCACGATATGTGATACTTTTTTTAATTCAACTTATATAAAGTTATATTAACAAATTTATTATTTCTTAGTTACACAATCGCTGAAAACATTTTTGATATCCGTTGTGATTTCTGCATTGTTGTTGACGTTTGAGAATGACGCTTTGTTACCAAGGCCTGCATCAGTCCACAGTAAACGTAAAGCAGAAAGGTTCGGTAGATTCACAGCAGCAATCACTACAGAATTTGTAACTCACTACAACTTAATGAACACATAGTCACGAAGAAATAAGCCATAACTTTCATTTCAAAGAAATCATTGTCATGCAAAATTACACGCTGTAGGTACAGCGCCTTGATGTAAACGGTTTAATCATTGGTGATAAATTGACAGAATATACTTATTTAATGAAACAATCTTAATTTCCAGGTGGCATTGAACGTCCAATTCATCTCGGCTGTTAAATAAAAAACATATACAGCATTTACGATGCAGGTTACATAGATTCTCAGTACCTATAAATCATCTACATTGCTATGATCTACACGTGGCCACTGACAACTATGAGAAACCAGGTAAGTCCACACTTGTAACATTTGTCCGTAACTTCATAGTTGATTGCTATTAGTAGTATTTTAGCTTGTTTCAGGGACTTCATTATAATTATTTAGAGCAATTAAATAGTAGTAGGGGCTGATTAAAGTACATTCACTACGTACTTCATCGTGGACACCATTAGTGTTCTTCTGATAGGCAGGTTTTCACGACGTAGTTTTTCATAGGTACCATTAGTAAGCAGTTCCGTCTAAGTACCGTATCCATGCCATATTCTTTTCTCTTATAATATCCAGGAGAATTTTTGTCTCAATAAAACGTTCCAGTACTTCTTAAATTGAAGCTTTCAACCATCCCTCATTTATTATATTTATTTACAAATAATACCACTTCATCGTCACCAGAGACCACTGCGTCACGCACCAACCAAACTTACCAACAGAACAAATTCCCAAAATTAAGTATCGTAGAACTAATTATATATTTCCGTTAACAACGCACTCTTAAACATGTAAAACATAATTTAGGGATATTCAAAGTTACTGGCAAAGAAAGAATTTATACAAATCCATTAAAAAGTAACATGAATACCAGCTGGACCGAGTCATGATCTAACGTCTGAAAAACCATTACTCACAGAAGCTTGAAAGTAAGATCCGAGAAAATACTCTCAAAACGTACGCTGCCATAGAAATTACCTATACAAATACGGATAAGAAATAAAATTGACATAAACTCGAACAATAGAATATACACATTTAAATGTTGGTCCTGCAATAAAAGTCAAAAGATCTTGCACGATTCTAAAGACGTCATAAAATCAGTAAATAACCGATATAAGCGACTCATTCAAGAACAACAACAAAAATTACAACATGTTCAAGTTTCACCACAAGAATGGAGAGGAAGCAAAAATCAACTGTCCCATTTTTCAGTCGAAATAAAATATTTCTTACGGATTCGAAGATGGATACTTTATAAAAATATCGAAAAAATAGGACTTAACAAAAACAACTTATGTCTATATTATACCATATCTTTAAGATTTTCGCTATTACATGTCCTCCGACCATACTTTATTCCGTTCACGTCAGACCACCGGCCCATATAAATTTCCGATAATCTAGGATTCTTCCCCACCACTTCCATCACAACAACCTCTTTGAACATAACTATTCCGATGGGTCTATAATTAATTCCTTTGTTTGGAAATATTCCTCATACTTCAAAAATTACCACCGACATCGACGACGTTGTCACCACTTTCCCAAAAACGTCTCCAGAGCTATTAATTTATATATTCCTGAAAAGGTAATCGATCCTTGGAATCCAACTGTCACACCTCACATTATTTAAAGTATTATTAGGAAGATATCCTTCGAACGCACCGCCTGGACCTTTAAATCTAGTGGAATCGCATAAACGAACAAGAGCATCGAACAATCTGCCAGATGGGCCCGGAGAAGTGGGACACAGCGATTGTGTGATTGGACTATAGGCAGGGCAAAATTCCGGCAGAAGTTGCAACGCTTAACCAGAATATCTGCCAAACACAGATATGCATTTAAAATCCCAACACATACCGTGTACGTCTCTCCAAATCGCGACAAACCAAACCTAGCATAATCTCCGGAACCGAAACTATCATTTTTCCTACATAGAGAAAATTCCCATGCGAATAGATTCCCATTCTTCCTCAACCTCGTACCCCATGATTCACCTAAACCAATGTCAGTCTAAAAGCAAACTCCGAAAACGCGTCGATAACTATTTCACCTAATTAAATGCTGAGGATAATTTAATAAGTTCATTAAAATCCTTTTTTTTAGAGCAACAGGCTTCATGACGGTAATCCACTTTGGGCAACTAACCTTTAATAGCATAGGATAGGATTTGAAAGGAAGGATGTGGAAGGGTAGAGGAAGGTAGCCTAAAACAAGACAATCCCGAACTTTAAACAAGAATATATATTATTAAAATTTATTTTGTTTATGATAAGTGCGTTGTGAAAATGTATACTCAGACAACAAGTAGTTAGATAATATTCACTCCGTTGAATCTCAATGAAAGATACATTAAAATTGCAGTAATATTGATATAAGTCTCTAGCAGATGTTACAAGTGTGGACCTTTCAGGTGGTGTGCGGAGGAATTCTTCGATGTGTGGAGGGCTTCTTACCTGTTGGGAGTTACTGAAGAGAATAATTCGAAGACCTGTGACTTTTCTGTGATCCTGCAGGCTGGTGCTAAATACGCAAACGTAGATGAGGTACGTACTTGATTGAATACTATTATTATTTATAGGATATTAATAATTATTTGATAATTTTTTCGTAATTGTCTTCATCTCTAAACTACATTTCAATATTCACACAAACTACTGAATGATTTAAACTATTACAGTACAACTATTCATTCATAATGTTTCATTACACTCGTCGCACTGCACAATTCTTCAAATGACGTTCACAAATCGAAATTCTTGAAGATCATGAAGATTTATTAAAAATTCTATATTGATAGCACTCCATGGCTTAGATTCGATTAGCTGCATGTAACACTACAACGTCTAAATTAGTGTCATATTTTACGCTACCAAAATGAGGTACGTCCATACTTGTAACATTTGTCCTTAACTTCGTACTTGAATAGAAGGAGCTGTATAAATTACATTCACTACGCACTTCACAACTCACTAACTCTTAAACATGTAAAACATATTGATGCCTTTATTCTCCACTTACTTATTTATTATTTTTTATTTACAAATGTTACACAATGGAGACCACTGCGTCACGCACCAACCAAAATTACCGACACAACTAATTCCTATAAAGCATTATCCATGACATAATTATATGTTTCCCTTTACAGCTCACTCTTAAAAACGTCTGAAATTTTTTAGGGGAATTCAATGTTACTGGAAAAGAAAGAAGTTCAACAAATTCACCAAAAAGGAACATGAAGACCAGCTGGACCTAGTCACGATCTAACGTCGGAATACAATGGAAATAAGAAGAACCATTATTCACAGGATCTTGAATGTAAGATCATAGAAACTTCATAGAAACAACCTAGAAGGCAAAAACTTAAAAGATATATTTATTATAGAAAATATAGCTTAAATTGATAAAATTGGCAACAACTAGAACAAAACCAGCAGAATATAGACATGGAAATGTTGGTCATGCAATAAAAGTGAAAAGATCTTAAGATATTAAGGGCATCATAAAAACTAACAAAATCGATAAGAGAGATTCGTTGAAGCACGACAAAAGAAATTACAAGGTGTTCCAGTTTCACCATGAAAATGGAGAGGAGACTAAAATCAACTGTCATTATTCAGTCGAATATATATTCCACGAGCTACCGAAACAAACGAGTGTGTTTCCATCGTGCAACGGGCGAGGCCAAGAGGGCCAACCGATAAATTTTTAGTATTCTGGGAAAAACAAAAATTAGTTTATCCCAGATGGATATTAAAATGTAGTAATTTACGACTGCTACTCGAAAGAACTGTAAGTGTAACTGAAAAGGAAACTAATCCAGGAAGAGCAATAGAGAAGCTAAGAAACAAAGGGTGATAACTGTACAGGAAAAAATGTTTAAACCAGGAGAAGCTGCAACTAAAAAAGGTTTCAATAGCTAGCACAACATATAAACAACTGCGGCAAATGCAAGTGGAGGAGCATCCATATATCTCAACGAGAATATCCTGTCAGAACATATCGAACTCAAAACGGCACTGGAAGCTGTCGCTGTAAATCTCCACATGAATACAAATCTTGTGATATGCAATATTTACCTCCCACCAAGCACGCCGGTGCTCAAACACGAGCTCGAAGATATAACCAAGCAGCTGGTTCCAACTTTATGTTACTAAGACACGTTAATATCCACAACAAAACCTGGGGTTCGAGCTACACTAATAGCAGAGGAAACTTAATCGAGGAGGTAGCATACTCCAATAACTTGATCATCCACAACAACGGCAATCACGCACAGTTTAATACGGCAACCTGCAAAACTTTGTAGTACACTCAATATTTCAGACAAATGTGAATGGTCTACAATTTGACAGTGATCATGTCCAGATAACAACAAAAATACCTCTCCAACCAGATAGCCCAGCATTCTGTGACAGATGGCGTACTAACATCAGCGACTAGTCGTAATTCAAGAATACAATAAGGAATAAATTGAATAAAGAAAGCAATGACCTCGACGCCAACAAAAACAGAAGGTTAGAAATGTTTTGCGAAATCATTACTTCAACTGCGGATGAAACACTTGGGAAAAATAATCCCAATCCAAATTCGCGAAGAAACTACAAAATCTGGTGGAATACAGAATGCACACAGACTGTATAAGCAACAACTCAACAAATATAGAAGGACAACAAAATTAGTTTCAATAAAGCAAGAGCGGATTTAAGACGAAAGATGAAAAAAGGCCAGCAGAACAGCCGGGCGGGATAAAATAGAGACGATGAATGCTTCGAGTAACCAGAAAGAGCTCTGGGGGTGTTGTCACAAGTGTGAAGGGAGCAGAAGATGAACACAAAATAAATTTGCAAACAGACGAGCTGGGAGATAAGCTTACTAATCCGAACGACATAGCCAACTGTCTAGCAAGGAACTTCGCCAAAACATCAGCAACTAGCTCGCACTCCGCGGAATTCCAACGTATAAATGCAAGCAACAAAAGAGACTCAACAGCAACAAAAAATCAAACAAAGATAGGTATGAGAAGAATGCATCAGTAGGAAGTGTTCGAATTCCAAATATCCTGATAAATAATCTACCGGAAGAAGCGCTAACTGTTCTATTAAAAATTCGAATCGAAATCTGCAAATTCCCGAGCTATGGAAACGATCTATAGTTATCCATATTCAGTAATCAGGAATGAAAACCAGCTATAGGCAGCTACAGACCGATAGCTCTCAACTCCAACGTCTGCAAGATCCTTTAATAGGTAATTGCCAATATGTTGACTTGGTACCTCAGCGTAAATAATCTGTATTACGCTAAGCTATTTGCTTTCAGAAGGGATCATTCATCGTTGACCTTTAGCACATACCTCGATAACTACATAAAGGAAGCGCTCAACCAACATCAACATGTCTTGGCAGTCATGTTAGATATATGCAAGGCATCCGAAAAGACATGGAGATCAAGGTTAAATAAACTAATAACATACGGACTGAGTGACAGTATCCTACAATGTACCAGAAACCTAATCGAGGACAGATATATTAAGGTCAGAATTGAGAATGGCCAGTCATAAATAAAGATTCGAGAACGGAATAAGCCAGGGCTCGAGCCTCAGCGTCATTCTGTTCCTGGTACTCATAAATTACATGGGTAGCATTAACAAACCCCCGATAGATACCTTGATATTTTCAGATTATGTCATCTTGCTGACAAGAGGGAACAACATGAAGCTGCCCTCTGAAGTGATGCAGGAGGCAATAAACAAGGCGACTCAGTGAGCTGAAAAAAGGGGGTTTAGTATTAATCCTTGCAAAGTGCTTCACAAGGAAATACAAGCAAATACAGATACCAATAAAAATATATGACAAACATATTGAATATGTTAAACAGCACAAGATTATGTGAATTTTCAGGGACTCCAAATTCACGTTCAAGACTCACATTGAGCAACTAATCATAGAAAGAAAAAATTCCTCAAGCTACTAGTTGCTAAAAACTGGGGAGCAAAGATGGATCTATTGAGTCTCACCCGCAGGGCAATGATCAGAGCAAAAATAGAATATGGAGAACACATATATGACAGCACAGAAAATGATGCTAAGACTAAACGATGCAATGAGATTGTTAACCGGATGTTATAAAACCACCCCAATACCGAGACTCACACTTGAGGCAAACGAAATCCCCATGAGACACAAAAAAAAGCTATTGAAATTAGATACGAGATGAAGGCACTACACTAAAGGATATATTGGGAAAAGAAGTAATGACTCTTCCAAAGACGGACCACAACACCACGGCAAGCATACCCCCATGGAAGCCTGATGAACTGCCAATTGAAATCTCCATGAGACACAGAAGAAAAGCTATTGCAATTAGATACGAGATCAGGGCATGAGACGCATCGAACTCAATAATAAATTAAAAAAAACATCACACCCCGACATGCAGAAAAAGAACCACCTAGAAACCTAACACCGTTTTATACTACACTAAAGGATATATTGCGAAAAAGAAGTAATGACCCTTCTAAAGATGGACCACAACATTACGGCACATGGACACCTTACGAACTGCCAATTGATACATCGCTACATAAGCTTGAAGTAAGCAACCCACACATCACAAACTGGAACGCTGAAGTCAATCAGTGATTACAGAGATATAATATTCCAAGAGTCATTTATACCGACGCATCCAAAAAATCTAGTAAAGTTGGTTGCGCTATATTTACGACAGGCACAGAAAAATCTATCGCTATAAACCATAATGCATCAATCAGTACAGCAGAATTATACGCCACCTTCATGGCGACGGAACTGTATCAGGAAACACCGCAGGCTAACAGCATCATCTTAGACTCCAAAGAAACAATGCACAGAATAACCAGTACGGTGTACAGAAATGGTTGCATAAATAGAATTAGAGAGAATATAGTGAAAATACACGGAATCGGAAACCAGATCACTATAACCTGGCTACCGACAGGACAGATCCAGCGAAGATGGAAGCTGATCATCAAGGAATAACCCGTATCCTGCCATACTGCACCATTAAGGACTGAAGAGTATCAACTGGCGGAAAAGTGGAATAGACCAGTCAAACCTGAAGTCATCCTCAAAAATGTAAGTAACATCAAATGAATATCGCTCCCTAAAGAATTATCTCGAAGGCAACAATTTGTTAAGGCCAGAATACGAACACTGCACTCCAGTTTCCCACACTCTTGCTTGATTTTCAGATCTCAGCAGCCAGTATGCAGCTCATGCAAGGAGAACACAACAAATCCTCATGCCCCAAACTATCGACATAAGATCAATTCTAGCCGTCCATTTAATGATGAAGAATTGCAACTCACCAAACAGCAATAAACAACCTTATGAATTTTAAAATGAAAACTGATTCATATAAAGTAATTTAAATGTATCAATATGCAAGTAGAATATTATATTTCACTATACTGTGAATAGAATTTCAAGTTTTATTTTGGTAACAAAGGTGTTTTAGGCGGTTGTTCCTAGAATGGTTTTATACATAAATATGTTCTCAAAATATGTTTTACCGATTTTCTTACAACTCCACACATTCACGACCTCGTTTCCAAATCTCAGACGACATTCACGATCCCTAAATATTTTCCGTATCACATCTAACATTCTCCACATAACCGAGAATATCATCTTTCATTATATCCTCCGATTCCTTAAATTTAGAGTGAGCTGCAAAATGAACGATAGCCTCCACACCTGAGTAGGGAGTAATTGGTAAATTTATTTGGGCAGATGCTACAAGTGTGGCCCTTTCAGGTGGTGTGCGGAGGAATTCTTCGAAATCTTGATGATGTGAACGAGGGCTGCTTACCTGTTTGGAGTTACTGAAGAGAATAAGTTGAAGGCCAGTGACTTTTCTGTGATCTTGCAGTCTGGTGCTAATAACGCAGCCGTAGAGGTACGTAGTTGACTTAATAATTTTTAATACTTTTATAATTTATAGAATATTAGTAAACATATGATTTGTTTTGGTAAACGTCTTCACCACTACAGTACATTTCAATAAAATTAGTTAAGTATTTGCTTTCAATATGTTGTAGAATGATTCAGTTAAAACTTACATATGTAAAAAAATTACTGCATTATTTAAACTATTACAGTACAACTATTTGTTCATAAATCATAATGTTTCTTTACAGTCGTCGCTCGGTAGAATTCTTCAAATGACGTTCACAAATCGAATTCTTGAAGATCATGAAGATTTATTAAAAATTCTATATTGATATATATACTAGATTCGATTTGCTACATGTAACACTTCTACGTCTAAATTAGTGTCATAATCGACGCTACCAAAATAAGGTACGTCCATACTTGTAACATTTGTCTGTAACTTCGTACTTGAGTAGTAAGAGCTGTAAAAATTACATTCACTACGCAATTCACAACTCACTAACTCTTAAACATGTAAAACATATTGATGCCTTTATCCTCCACTTATTTATTATTTTTATTTACAAATGTTACAACTTCATGGTCAATGGAGACCACTGCGTCACGCAACAACCAAAATTACCGACACAACTAATTCCTATAAAGCATTATCCATGACATAAATATATGTTTCCCTTTACAGCTGACTCTTAAAAACGTCTGATATTTTTTAAGGGAATTCAATGTTACTGGAAAAGGAAGAAGTTCAACAAATCCACCTAAAAGGAACATGAATACCAGCTGGACCTTGTCACCATCTAACGTCGGAGTACAAGGGAAATAAGAAGATCTATTATTCACAGGATATAGAATGTAAGATCATAGAAACTCCATAGAAACAACCTAGAACGAAAATACTTAAAAGAAATATTTATTATAGAAAATATAGCTTAAATTAATAAAATTGGCAACAACTCGAACAAAACCAGCAGAATATAGACATGGAAATGTTGGTCATGCAATAAAAGTGAACAGATCTTAAGATATTAAGGACATCATAAAAACCAGTAACAAAATCCATAAGAGAATCGTTAAGCACGACAAAATAAATTGAATCAGGAAACAGTGACGTTATTCCGGTACAAAGTAAATATATCCAACGAGGGCGTTACGTGGAGAAACTTTTCATTATATTTGTGTGTTTACATGCAAAAATATAAAAAATATAACGCAACCATAGGACACACAAAAAGAAAAGTGGTAAAAATCGAATCGCATAGAATAAAGAAACAATTCTCCGTATTTTATTATAATTAATATTGGAGTCCGAGGATTGATGGATTAAAAGTTACATCTCTAGTTTTATTGCAATTAAACGCAGAATTTTCAGAAGAAATAACGGAATAAATAAATGATTGTTTTAATAAATGACAATCATATATTATATTAATTACTGGGTATTTTTAATATTCGGATAATTTAATATTTTCATTAAAATCCTTTTTCTTAGGGCAACAGGCTTTATGAGGGTAATCCACTTTGGGAAACTACCCTTTAATAGCATAGGAACGGATTTGAAAGGGAGGATGTGGAAGGATAGAGGAAGGTAGCCTTAAACAAGAGACAATCCCGAACTTTAAACAAGAAGATATATTATTAAAATTTATTTTGTTTATGATAAGTGCGTTGTGAAAATTTATACTAAGATAACAAGTAGTTAGATCTTATTCACTCCGTTGAATCTCAATGAAAGATCCATTAAAATTGCAGTAATATTGATATAAGTCTCTGGCAGATGTTACAAGTGTGGCCCTTTCAGGTGGTGAGTGGTGGAATTCTTCGATGTGTGAACGAGGGCTGCTTACCTGTTGGGAGTTACTTAAGAGAATAATTCGAAGACCTGTGACTTTTCTGTGATCCTGCAGGCTGGTGCTAAAAACGCAACCGTAGATGAGGTACGTAATTGATTGAATACTATCATTATTTCTAGGATATTAATAATTATTTGATAATTTTTTTGTAACTGTCTTCACCTTTAAACTACATTTCAATAAAATTAATTATTCAGTTTTGACTTGCATATTCACACAAATTTCTGAATGATTTAAACTATTACAGTCCACCAAAAAGGAACATGAATACCAGCTGGACCTAGTCACGATCTAACGTCGGAGTACAATGGAAATAAGAAGAACCATTATTCACAGGATCTTGAATGTAAGATCATAGAAACTCCATAGAAACATCCTAGAAGGCAAAAACTTAAAAGATATATTTATTATAGAAAATATAGCTTAAATTGATAAAATGGCAACAACTCGAACAAAACCAGCAGAATATAGACATGGAAATGTTGGTCATGCAATAAAAGTGAAAAGATCTTAAGATATTAAGAGCATCATAAAAACAGTAACAAAATCGATAAGAGAGATTCGTTAAGCACGACAAAAGAAATTACAAGGTGTTCCAGTTTCACCATAAAAATGGAGAGGACACCTAAAAATAACTCTCATTATACAGTCGAAAAAAATCACTGATCGGAATATGAATACTTTATAAATATATAAAATAAATGGAATTAACACCGATGAATAATGAAAATTTTATACCATATCTTAAACATTTTTTTCAAAAAATTCCCCAGAGCCAGTAATCGATATATTCCGATTAAGGTAATCGATGCTTGGAATCCAACTCTGACACCTCACATTCTTTCAGGTATTATAAGGAAGTGACGTGTATATCCTTCGAACGCACCGCCCAGAGCTTAAAACCAAGTGGAAACGCATAAACGAACAAGAGCATCGAACAACCTGCCAGATGGGCCAGAAGCAGTGGGCAGTGGGTAACTGCGATTGAGTGATTGGACTATAGGCAGGGAAACATTCCGGCAGAAGTTGTAACGGTTAACGAGAATATCTGCCAATCACAGATACATGATTAAAACCCCAAATGGCAATGTAACAGAACCGTTAGTAAAGTCAAAGTTTTCGTGGCTTCCCCTTCTTCCATGATGTATGTCTTTAATATAACTCATCGCCGCCATATAAATGACATTCCCCCAGCACTTGTCTTACCCAAACTTCCTGATTATCAATTTGATCATTCTGTATCCTCGTCCGTTACTTACGAAGAAGTTTTTAAAGCTTTACTTCTGGCCGAAATACCGGCCCTGGATTCGACGTCATAAGCCGTAAAATTCTGTCAAACAAACCAAATATCATTGTACCCTTCCTAACCAGAATCTTCAATTCGTTCCTCTTCTTGTCCCAATTATCACCAGTTTGGAAAACATCAACAGTAATAATGTTCTTGAAAACTGGTAAACTTCCCGCAGTACCATCTTTTTACAAGTTGATAGTGTATTGTAAAACGTTCCCACTGTATTGCAATCTTTTTCTCAGCCAACTGCTACTCGAGTGAACCGCAAGTGTAACTGAAAAAGAAAACTATTCCGGGAAGAACAATAGAGAAGCTAAGAACCAAAGCGTGATAGCTGTACACGAAAAAATGTTTAAACCAGGAGAACCTGCAACTATAAAAGGTTTCAAAAGCTAGCACAACATATGAACAACAACGGCAAAGCAAGTGGAGGAGTATCCATATATGTCAACCAGAATATCCTGTCAGAACATATCGAACTCAAAACGGCACTGGAAGCTGTCGCTGTAAATCTCCACATGACTACAAATCTTGTGATATGCAACATTTACCTCCCACCAGGCACGCCGGTGCTCAAACACGAGTTCGAAGATATAACCAAGCTGCTGGTTCCAACTTTATGTTACTAGGACACGTTAATACCCACAACAAATCCTGGGGTTCGAGCTACACTGATAGCAGAGGAAACTTAATCGAGGAGGTAGCATACTCCAATAACTTGATCATCCACAACAACGGCAATCACGCACAGTTTAATACGGCAACCTGAAAAATTTTGTAGTATACTTAATATTTCAGACAAATGTGAATGGTGTTCAATTTGACAGTGATCACGTCCAGATAACAACAAAAATACCTCTCCAACCAGTAGCCCAGCATTCTGTGACAGATGGCGTACTAACATCAGCGACTGGTCGGAATTCAAGAATACAATAAGGAATAAATTGAATGAACAAAGCAATGACCTCGACGCCAACAAAAACAGAAGGTTAGAGATGTTTTGCGAAATCATTACTTCAACTGCGGATGAAACACTAGGGAAAAATAATCCCAATCCAAATTCGCGAAGAAACAACAATATCTGGTGGAATACAGAATGCAACAATACACACAGACTGTATAAGCAACAACTCAACAAATATAGAAGGACAACAAAATTAGTTACAATAAAGCAAGAGCGGAATTTAGACGAAATATGAAAAAAAGCTTGCAGAACAGCCGGGCGGGATAAAATAGAGACGATGAATGCTTCGACTAACCAGAAAGAGCTCTGGGGGGGTTTACAGAAGTATGAAGGGAGCAGAAGATGAACACAAAATAAATTTGTAAACAGACGAGCTGGAAGATAAGCTTACTAATCCGAACGACATAGCCAACTGTCTAGCAAGGAACTTCGACAAAACATCAGCAACAAGCTCGCACTCCGCGGAACTCCAATGTATAAATGCAAGCAACGAAAGACACTCAACAGAAACAAAAAATCAAACAAAGATAGGTATGAGAAGATTGCATCAGCAGACAGAGATCGAATTCCAATTATCCTGCTAAATAATCTACCGGAAGAACAGCTAACTGTTCTATTAAAAATTCGAATCGAAATCTGCAAATTCCCGAGCTATGGAAACGATCTATAGTTATCCATATTCTGTAATCAGGAATTTAAACAAGATATAGGCAGCTACAGACCGATAGCCCTCAACTCCAACGTCTGCAAGATCCTTGAATAGGTAATTGCTAATATGTTGACTTGGTACCTCAGCGTAAATAATCTGTATTACGCTAAGCTATTTTCATTCAGTAAGGTTCATTCATCGTTGACCTTGAGCACATACCTCGATAACTACATAAAGGAAGCGCTCAACCAGCATCAACATGTCTTGGCAGTCATGTTAGATATATGCAAAGTCATGGAGATCAATGTTAAATAAACTAATAACATACGGACTAAGTGACAGTATCTTTCAATGTACAAGAAACCTAATCGAGGACAGATGTATTAAGGTGAGAATTGGGAATGCCCAGTCATAAATAAAGAATGGAGAATGGAATAAGCCAGGGTTCGAGCCTCAGCGTCATTCTGTTCCTCGTAGTCATAAATTACATGGGTATCATTAACAAACCCCCGATAGATACCTTGATATTTTCAGATGATGTCATCTTGCTGACTAAAGGGAACAACATGAAGCTGCCCTCTGTAGTGATGCAGGAGGCAATAAACACGGCGACTCAGTGAGCCGAATATGCAATGTGCTTCACAAGGAAATACAAGCAAATAAAGATACCAATAAAAATAAATGACAAACATATTGAATATGTTAAACAGCACAAGATTATGTGAATTTTCAGGGACTCCAAATTCACGTTCAACACTCACATTGAGCAACTAATCATAGAAAGCAAAAATTCCTCAAGCTACTAGTTGCTAAAAACTGGGGAGCAAAGATGGATCTATTGAGTCTCACCCGCAGGGAAATGATCAGAGCAAAAATAGAATATGGAGAACACATATATGACAGCACAGAAAATGATGCTAAGATTAAACGATGCAATGAGATTGTTAACCGGATGTTATAAAACCACCCCAATACCGAGACTCACACTTGAGGCAAACGAAATCTCCATTAGACACAGAAGAAAAGCTATTGCAATTAGATACCAGATCAAGGCATGAGAGGCATCGAACTCAATAATAAATTAAATACACCATCACTCCCCGACATGCAGAAAAAGAACCAACTAGAAACCTAACACCGTTTTATACTACACTAAATGATATATTGCGAAAAGAATTAATTACTCTTCCAAAGATGGACCACAACATTACGGCACATGGACACCTTACGAACTGCCAATTGATACATCGCTACATAAGCTTGAAGTAAGCAACCCACACATCACAAACTGGAACGCTGAAGTCTATCAGTTATTACAGAGATATAATATTCCCAGAGTCATTTATACCGACGCATCCAAACATTCAAATAAAGATGGTTGCGCTATATTTACGACAGGCGCAGAAAAATTTATCGCTATTAACCATAATGCATCGATCAGTATAGCAGAATTATACGCCACCTTCATGGCGACGGAACTGTGTCAGGAAACACCGCAGGCCAACAGCATCATCTTAGACTCCAAGAAGACAATGCACAGAATAACCAGTACGGTGTACAGAAATGGTTGCATAAATAGAATTAGAGAGAATATAGTGAAAATACACGGAATCGGCAACCGGATCACGATAGCCTGGCTACCGACAGGACAGATCTAGGGAATATGGAAGCTGATCATCAAGGAATAACCCGTAACCTGCCATACTGCACCAGGAAGGACTGAAGAGTATCAACTGGCGGAAAAGTGGAATAGACCAGTCAAACCACAAGAATGTGGAGTCATCCTCAAAAATGTAAGTAACATCAAATGAATATCGCTCCATAAAGAAATATCTCGAAGGCAACAATTTGTTAAGGCCAGAATACGAACACTGCACTCCAGTTTCCCACACTCATGCTTGATTTACAGATCTCAGCAGACGGTATGCAGCTCATGCAAGGAGAACACAACAATTTCTCGTGCCCCAAACTATCGACATAAGATCAATTCAAGCCGCCCATTACATGATGAAGAATTGAAACTCACCAAACAGCAGTAAACAACCTCATGAATTTTAAAATGAAATCTGATTTATATAAAGTAATTTAAATGTGCCAATATGCCAGTAGAATATTATATTTCACTATACTGTGAATAGAATTTCAAGTTTTATTTTAGTTACAAAGGTGTTTTAGGCGGTTGTTCCTACAATGGTTTTAAACATAAATATGTTCTCAAAATATGTTTTAGAAATCCTTTATACGTACCGATTTTCTTACAACTTCACACATTCAGGCACTCGTTTCCAAATCTCAGAAGACATTCACGATCCCTAAATAGTTTCTGTAACACATCTAACGTTCTCTACATAACCGAGAATATCAACTTTTCATTATATCCTCCCATTCCTTAAATTTAGAGTGAGGTGCAAAATGAACGATAGCCTCCACACCCGAGTAGACAGTAATTGGTAAATTTATTTGGGCAGGTGCTACAAGTGTGGACATTTTAGGTTGTGTTTTGGGGAAGAAATCATCAACACAGCCGATAAGTATTTGCTAACTGCAGATCTCCGTGGAGTTGGCCTCATGAATCTCCCCTGCCTTCTCAAGTCAACTCTATTGCCAAGGTACAAATTTGAACTACAATAATGTAAAATATTATACGGTTTGGATTGTTTATTTTGTATAATTCCCAGCACAAATACTACTATAAACCAGTTTAACGACTAATTTTCGAATTTCTGAACGTTTTGATTGAAAATTCCGATTACATCAACATAGGGTTTTATTCTCTAAAACTAAATAGAAGCTTCAGCTTCCATAGATATTTGTAAATACTTTGTTATGAGACATGACTTAGTCTTAAGTACGCACTTATATTACTATGAAAATAAAATGTGTATTTTTTTAACTCAAAACGAATCAAGAAAATTGTATCAATATTAACAACAGTTTTATTTTCTAATTACAGAAACGTTAAAAATATTATTGATAACTCCGTTGTGATTTCTGCATTGTTAGAGACGTTTTGTTACTAAGGAAACGTTGCAGCTTTCATCAGTGTTCGTAATATATATTGGTGGTGAATGCCTAGGAATATAGTAAAATGACTAATGATATAGCAGATGTCATTTGAGAACAATTTTGTACTATTACCTGATTTTGGAGTGAAAAAAATGAATAAAACTTTTTATTGTCTATATCTACGACGTTAACATCCATTAATTTATCGAATAATTTATCACCTTATATACGTAAATAATGGTAATAGACTCAACCGTTAGAATGGATGCACAATCAGTTATTAAACATATTAGTAATTGGAAATCGAGGTTGAATTCATACCTTTTAATTTACTTCTTTAGAATTGTAACAGGAAAAGATCAGGGTTACCTGAAATACAAATATTTGTTAGGATAATTTTTTTGTATTTACTTATTTTAACATGATTAGTTGAGTATTTCATTAAAATTAATGGCATTCATAAGATATAATTACATTTTATTAGATTTGTTTTTCAGTTAGAAATTAAAATTGATTTGCTATGATTTAGAGAGAGTGTAAGAAGAATTTATGAAATCTCTTCAATATATAGTGTTGATAATAAGCCTTTGCATTTCTGGGATCTAGTCCCGAAAACTTTATCTCTCTATTTATATTTCCAGAGTAAATCCAAATGAAATATCTATATTTACATTATTCTGTTGACTGTATTCTTGGAAATTTTTACCTTTCTAATTTCACCATTTCCAGCTCAGACACTTTAATATTTGTCACTATTTCTATATTAAATATGGCTCTTTACGTTCATAAGTGCTCGTAATATATATAGGTGGCGAATGTCGATTTAAGAATATAGTCAAATGTAATGTTATAGCATTTATCATTTGTGACTTAAGAGAATGTAAGAATCTTTTTATTGTCTATATCCAACGAAGTTTCTCATCCATGAAATTTACAGAATAATTTCTGAGCTTATAATAGTAATAGTTCTCAACCGTAAGAATTTATAGGTGATAATAAACTAATATATAGTGGATGCAGAATTCGTAATTAAAATGATTAGTAATTGGAAAACTAAGTTAAATTCATACCTTTTAATTTAAAATACGTTAATTAATATTCAAAGTATTATATATATAACAGTTCTGCTTCTACATACAAATTTTTTTACAATTGTTATTTACAATGGAACGCTTACATTCGTATGAAATAATGTCCGGAATACTTTGTCGTTTCTATTTCACTATCCATTTGGAAATATTCACATACAACAGTTGACGAAGATACGTCTTGAATCCACGAACCTGACTCTCAAGAACACGGACCACCGCAACCAGGGTGTTGGAAAAGCTTCGAAATAATCGTCATGAGCAAAATGAATTCCGTAGATGATAGAAGCTTCACTCAGTTAAACCTCAATGAAATATCCATTAAAATTGCATACATAATTTGATAAATATTTGATTTTAATATGCTGATAAAATTAACAATTTACACTTGCATATGGAAATAAATTAGACAATTATTTAAATTATTACAGAAAATTATTTATTCATGAAGTTTCTTTACAGTCGCTCTGCATAATTCTTCATATGACGTACACAAATCGAAATACTTGAAGATCATGAAGATTTAAAAAGGAACCTATGTTAATACCAAACCATTACTTAGATTCCATGCTACACCAGAACGTCTAAATTAGCGTGTCATAATCCAGGCTACTAAAATGAGGTACGTCCACACTTGTAACATTTGTCTGTAACTTCATAGTTGATTATTAGTAGTTTTTTAACTTGTTTCAGCGATTTCACTTTAATTATTTAGATCGATTTAATAGTAGGGGCATTCATTACGCATTTCACGGTCGCCACCATTGTTCTTCTGATAGGCATGTTTTCACGAGGGAACTGTCCATTCTCTCGTGTCTTCCGCCATCCTTTTCATGTTATATATTTTTCGCTCCCTTGATATCAGCTATTACTGTGTGTCTCCTCATCTCTTGCCTCGTTTTTAATAGTCTCTTCATAGATACCGTTAGTAACTCACTACTTTCCCATTACAGTTATTCTTCCTTTCTCTTATAATAAGCAACGATCTTCTGTTCTCACGAATCCTTTTTACTAATTTTTTATTATATGAAAAGCTTTTAGCCTTTTATTTATTTCATCAATCCTTTTGTCTGCTCCTGGGTAAGCTTTAGCATTTATTAGGCAATTGCAGTACCTCTTATGCATCCTAATAAAGACTATCTGATACACTGGACACTTATGAATAACGTCTTATTATATGATTATCAAACATAGTATTGCAAACCACTACGAAGTTAAAGTAGCTCAAAACATTCCATCAATCCTTCATACATTTCATTTTCTGAATAAATTTATTATCTGAGTTTATATTTCTACTCTGAAATTAAAGTAAAAATTTCATTATTATTTATTGCTATTTTTAGTCGAACCTCTAGCTCACGATATTAGCTACTTTGATCGATATTCGATTTCTTTGTTGGGGAACAAGCAAGTGAGAGTTTCCAGGTTTCCAAATCTCAGACGACATTCACGATTCGCAAATCATTTCCGTAAAACATCAAACGTTCTCTACATAACCTAAAATATCATTGTTCATTTTATCCTACTTTTTTAATGAAACAATCTTAATTTCCAGGTGGCGCTGCGACTTTCAATTCCTGGCAGATGTTAAATGAAAAGTTTATCCTAATTCTATTCAGCAGTACATATAAATCATCTACCTCACGAAGATCTACACGTGAACGCTGATAACTATGAGAACCCAGGTAAGTCCACACTTGTAACATTTGTCCGTAACTTGATCAAAGACTGTAAATTATCTCGAACTGTCCTTAATATTAGGTTAAAAATAGTTCCACATTGATATATAATAGTAGTATCTGTTTTTATCATATTCACTGCGCACGTCTTATAGCTATAAATTACATTGGTTTACTGTGTAGAAGTAAAACTGTTTACATGATTCTGGGAAATTTTTACTTTTCTAATTTCTCATTTTACAGAGGTGTCACTTTAATATTTGTAAGTATTTCCCCAACCGTGGGGACTAAACTGTAATTTTAATATAATTAATCTTAGCGACATCCGTAATCATGATTTAGGCTGCAATCTAGGTATTTTGCGCTATTTTTATGAAATTCAGCTCCACTCACCCCACCATTATTCTCTCATCCGAAGCCAATAGGGGTTGTAATTGAACACAGAATATATTAAAAAGTATTATGAGGGTTAGTATTTTTGAATTTATCTCCCCAAAACCACCAACAACAAAAATTTCGGGGCGCCTAATTTGTAAAACTAAACTTAGCGACATCCAATAACTTCGATTTGCTTTGAATCTCGGTTATTTTTGCGTTATTTTCTTAAAACACCCCTCCATGCCCAGGACTAAGCGTCCTGCCTTCTCATGCCGAAAGGTGTTGAAATTATACACAAACATCATTGGTAGGGATACTGTCAATTTCATTGGCCAATGACAAATATGTATTCCACACAAACATCAACCGTTTAACATGTTTGAAAATTTACACCCCTGCCAACCTCTCGTTGGGGCAGTTAAACGGTAAGTCTAATGTCATAAATAAATTAATTGACAACCATAACTCTGGTTACGACTCCTTTCTCGATTATTTTTGGGTAATTTTTATTTTCTTCAACTCAACCCCTCTCAACCTCTCTCCCAATGCTGTAAGAAGTTGAAATAACACGCGAATAACATGTAGAGAAATTATATTAATCTTATAGTATATTTATTCATAATATATTTACTCGACGCAAAATTATTTTAAAACTTCTTCCCTCCAACCACTTCTATCCAAACCATCCCGCCCCAGCCCACGCCCGCATGTTACCCAGATTGTCATGATTGAACTCAGCGACATCCATTATCTTTTATTTGATTAGAATTTCGGTTGTTTACGCGTTATTTTATTGTAACCCCCACCACCCCACCCAGAAGCATGCTTTCCCCTTTATAACGCAAAGGGTTAAAATTTTACACACACAACATCGGTAGAAGTAATATAAACCTAATTAAATCTGAAAACTATTTTTTCCATGCAAATATCGACCGTTTAACATGTTCGAAATATTTCAGCCCCGTCGATGTTTGGGTTAGAATGTTATTATTAAACTCAGCGACATACTTAACTCTGGATTTGACTCTAAAATCAGTTGCATTCGCGTTATTTTCTTGTAATGCCCGTCCACCCCCACCCTAAAGATGCTCCTTTCCCATGTTGTAAGGGGTTGAAATTATACTCTGATAAAATGGTAGAAACACTATTAATATCTTTGACCACTAAAAATATTTATTCGACTCAAATATCGGTTGTCTTAAAATGTTAGAATATTTCATCTCCCACCCTGATCGTGCACCCCTCTCACACTGAAAAAGGGTGAAATTTAACATCGATAGGAATACTATCAACGTCAATGGCCCTGTCATTTATTTATTCCTCGATAATATCGACGAATTAACATGTTTGAAAAATTCCACTTAGTCCATCCCCAGTCTTGCGGATTAAACGGCCAATTAAATGTCATAATCAAAATCAGTGACATCTATAACCCTAGATTCGACTCCAATCTCGATTGCTTTTCCGTTATGTTTATGTATTGCAATTGCACTACAACCCCTAATAGAAGCTCCCCTCCCTAACCCAAAAGGGGTTGAAATTATGCACGGAAAACATATAGAGAAATTTTATTAATTTCATTGTTCTGAAATATATTTATGCGAAGCAAAAAACTGCCGGTCAACATGTTTTTAGATTTCGAACCCTCGCCGACCCCCGCCCAACTCCTCCCAATCCTCGCGAATTTGAGTAGATTGTCATAAATACACGCAGCGACATCCATTACCTTAGATTTTACTCGAATCTCGGTTTTTTTCTAGTTATTCTTGTAAGTACCCTCCACCTCCATCCCCAACCATGCTCACTCCTCGTGCCGCAAGAAGGGTTTAAACTTTACATACATAACATGGGTTGAAATTCTGAAAATCTAATTAACCCTGAAAAAGATTAATTCAACTCTAATATGAGTCGTGATTTCTTGTCTCAATAATTCCACCGCCGTCCACCTTCATACCTCGGAGTTATATGTGAAATTAAATGTCATAATTAAACTCAGCGACTATTCATAATCTTGTATTTGTCTCTAATCTCGGTTTTATTCGCGTTATTTATTTGTAAGAACGGTCCACCACCAACCCCTGCGGTGAGCTCCCTCCCAATCCCGAAAGGGGTTCAAATTGAACACGGAGAACGAATCGTGAAATTTATTTAATCTCATTGTTCCAGAAATATATTTATTCGGAGCTTTACTTATTTCAAAATATTTACTCTAACCCACCTCCGCCTAACTTCTCCCACACCCGCGGGTTCCTCAGATTGTCATAAATAAACTCAGGGACATCCATTACATTTGATTTTAATCGAATTTCGGTTGTATTTGCGTTCTTTTCCAATAACTCGCCTCCACAGCCACCCGAAAGCCGACTCCCACTCATGTCGCTAGAGGTTGAAATTTTAAAAACATAAAATGGGAAGAAATACTAAAAATCTAATTAACCCTGAAAAATATTCATTCCACGCAAATATGACAGTATAACATGTTTGGAAATTTCCATTCGCGGTCCCTCTGGGGTTACATTGCCAATTAAATATCATAATTTAAGTCTGCGACATCCAGAACCTTGAATTTGACTACAATATCGGTTGTATTCGCGTTATTTTATCGTAGTTTTTTATACCCCCGCCCTTAAGGGTGCTCTACTGCTAAGCCCGAAAGGTTATTGAAATTATACTCAGTGATTTGAATCCAATCTCGATTGTGTTTTGTGTTACGTATATATAAATACAACTCCACCCCCTCCCTTAAGGGTGATCCACTCCAAATCCTGAAATAATTTTTTAATACTATTATTATTTATAGGATATTAGTAAACATATGATTTGTTTTGGTAAACGTCTTCACCACTACAGTACATTTCAATAAAATTAGTTAAGTATTTGCTTTCAAATTCCTAAAAAGCATTATCCTTGACATAATTATATATTTACCTTTTTAGCTCACTCTTAAACACGTCTGAAATATTTTAGGGGAAATCAATGTTACTGGAAACGAAAGAAGTTCAACAAATCCACCAAAGGAACATGAGTACCAGCAGGACCTAGTCACAATCTAACGTCAGAGTACAATTGAAATAAGAAGAACCATTATTCACAGGATATTGAATGCAGTTCATAGATACTCCATAGAAACAACATAGAACAAAAAGACTTAAAAGAGATATTTATTATAGAAAATATAGCTTTAATCGATAAAATTGGAAACAACTCGAACAAAAGAAGCTGAATATAGACATGGAAATGTTGGTCATGCAATTAAAGTGAACAGATCTTAAGATATTAAGGACATCATAAAAACAGTAACAAAATCCATAAGAGAGATTCGTTGAAGCACGACAAAAGAAATCACAAGGTATTCCATCAGTCCACAGCAAACATCGAGCAGAAATGTTCGGCCAGATTCACACCAGCAATCACTACAGAATTTGTAACTCTTTGCAATTAAATGAACACATAGTTGAGAAGAAATAAGCCATATGTTTCATTTCGAAGAAATCATCGTCATACAAAATTACATGCTGCAGGTACGACGCTTTGATGTAAAAGGTTTAATCATTCATGATAATCAGACAGAAAACTTATTTATCTTAATTTACAGGTGGCGCTACGACTTTCAATTAATGGCAGATATTGAATGGAAAAGTTTAACCACATTCAATTCAGCTGTACATAAAAATCATCTACATCGCTAAGATCTACACGTGGCCACTGATGACTATGAGAAAGCAGGTAAGTCCACACTTGTAACATTTGTCCGTAATTTCATCATAGTCTGTAAATTATCTCGAATTGTCCGTAATATTAGGTTTTATATAGTATCACATTGATATATAATAGTAGTGTCTGTTTATATTATATTCACTTCGCACGTCAAATAATTGACTTCTTTATCTGTTTTAAAACCTCCCACTACTTTACGAAATCTTCAGTACTGCACGAACTTTCGTCAGATCACCTCCCTTATGTCGCCCATCTTAATCTTACTCTAATTCCACTCGCTTCTCCGAATATAAATAGCCACTTCATAAATTGGCAAGCACAATAGATCTAGTATTCATAAACGATGGCATGAAACATATAAGCCAGTCAGTACTATCAAATATACCAATAAGAAAACACCTACCAGTGGAAACTATCCTACAAACGAAGGCACCACATAGAAATGCAGCAGCACAAAACAGATTGAAACTAACGAGAAAATTGGACATATCGAAACTACAAGAGTCTGACGCACATACTATAATGCAACAGATTAAAACTACCAATATAAATGAGACGCTGGGAAAAACGGAAACATGCATAAGAAACGCCGCACAGAAAATACTACCAAAACAGAGGAAAGCAAAGCCATGGTTCAATGCCGAGTGCTATGCAAAAAGAAGAGAAACCATAGCTGCGCTACATGACGTTAGAAGAAAAACAGATGAAGGAAATGTAAAGAAATACGCTGAAAAAAGAAGGAATACAAACAAATGATAACACAGGCAAAAGAAAATTACCAATTGGAGGAATAAAAAGCACTAATACGAGAAACAGAGAGAGACCCCTTCCTGGCACTCAGCCCTACACAATCACGATTTCCAAGAAACATCGCAATACAAACATGGGCTCAACACTTCAGCATAGTGCTACAAAACAGAGACACCACACCAAGCTATAACAGCGACACCTGAATATATAAAGCCCATCACAAGCAGAGAGGTTGCAGCGGCCGTACATGATGCAAAATATAGGAATGCCGCCGGCCCTGACAATATATACAACGAACATTTGAAGCAAGCAGTGGTATTCTTCAAAGAGATATGGGCTACGCTAATGACGAAATGTCTGGAAAACGGACACATCCCGGGCAGTTGGCGAAAATCCCGAATAAAGATACTATGCAAAGGGAAAGAGAACACAGAAGACCCAAACTGTTATAGGGGAACAGCCCTACAGAGCACACTTTACAAAATATTCACAAAGATATTGACAGCAAGACTCACGGAGGAAGTGGAGGACAAAATACCGGAACTACAATTTGGTTTCAGAAGAGGTAGATCTACCATACAAGCAATATCGTGCCTCATAAAAGACATTGATGAAGCACTGAGACACTACAGGGGGAAGCTATATGCGGTCTTCATTGATTATACAAAAGCTTTTGACTTTCTCAACAGACGACTAACACTAAACAAGCTGGAATCAATGATTGGAAAAGAACATTACCTGACGATAATAATCTCAAACATCTTGCATGAGAACCAAGTAGAAATATATGACAGCATATCAGTATCGGACCCAATAATACAGACAAACGGGGTACTACAAGGTGACCCCCTAAGCCCGTTATTGTTTAATATTGCGACTGCACATATAGCCGAATCACTACCAACAGAAAACACGCGTCTCTTTGTGTATGCAGATGACATGGTCATCACAGCAACTTCCAGACAAGATCTACAAGAGGCCTTAAACAATCTGACGAACTGGGCACAAGAAAATGAACTAGAAATAAACCTTCAAAAGACAGCAGCAATGATATTCAGCAAAGGTGGCAGACACAGCACGAAAGACACTTTATACCTCGACAACAGACCAATAAGTGTTACAAACAACTTTAAGTACCTTGGGATAACATTACGTCCGACAGGAAGCACATTCACACTACACGTGAAAGAAAAAGTAATCGCAGCTAATAGAGCAATGCAAGATATTCGGATGATACGACAACTCTCCATAGACACGGCCATCTCCATCTACAAAGCAAAAGTCACCCCAATAGTCACATACGGTTTGGAATGAATATGGGAGAAACTAAATAGAAAAAACCTGAAAGATATTGAAAAGATAAAGGCAACTTTTCTGAAAAAGATACTGTGTGTCTCAAAATATACGCCATCACGAAATGCATATGAACTCACAAGGGAACCTTTCTACTTAGAAGACCTACGCTATACAACAGGGTTAACTTTGCCATTTACACCTGCATATCAACACGTGATCCAAGAACTAAAGAAAAGAAGAACCAGATATGGGACGATTTCTACAGTACCACCGCCATGATGACAAACGAATGGAGGAGAGCATCATACGAACTACGACACACGGTAACCCGTTTCGCCGTGCACGCTTTTCACCACAAGATTTGTAAATCAAAAAGATTTCATCATCAGATGTGAATTGTGTTTGTGAATTATGTGAAATGGTGTGTGACAGATATCACGCATATTGGTGTTCCAGAAGATCTATCTAAATGACAGAATTTTGTTGAGAGTGACCCAAATTACTTTACACATTGTGTGAAATTTCTTATATTATTATAAATTGGCAACGTTACTCTTCTCTAATTAACCCACATATAAATTTACAAACTCTTCTCAAATCTCCTTCCGATATTGACACAGCTCTTGACAACTTGCAAACAACCATCCTTTCTTCTGCATCAGATTTCCGCTTACCACCCACAATTAAAAAACGTTGTTAAACCCTATCATAAAAGACCTTCTGCACACAAAAAAATATTCCCGTAAAAGATGGATTGCATCTTAACACTATTTCCCGACAGCTCAAACTAGCATTAAAAGACATCTTCGACGCAAACTGCTTTAATCATCTCAAACAACTGAATTTCTCCGACTACTCCATATGGAGAAAAACCAAAACCCTAACCAAACCTCATTGTGATATCCCTCCTCTCAAACATCAAAACCAATGGTATACCTCTCCAGCCCATAAAGCTAATCTATTCGCAAACATTCTTACATCCCAATTCTCTCCAAACCAAACAATTAACTTTTACCACAATAACAAGATAAATAACACTCTCCTCCAACCTCTTCAACTGTCACCTCTAACAAAACTATTTAGTCCTCCCATAGTCCGCTCCTTAGGAAAGAATTAACCCACCTCATTCCTTCTGTCCAATACGGCTTTAGGCCAAAAAACACTCTTGCACCCATCAACTCTACTCAGTGACATCCTACATCAATAATTCCTTGGACACCAATAACTCGTGCATTGGTGCCTTTGTAGATGCAGAAAAAACTTTTAATAAAGTACACCACCAATCTCTACTTTCCAAAATCAAAGACCCACTTAATGATTCCCTCTTCAGAATCCTTCTAATTATCTTACTAACCGCTCCTTCTCTGTCAAATTTAACAATACCATTTCAAATTCCTACCCTATTTTCTCCGGCGTTCCCCAAGGCCCTTTCCTCTTCAACATCTATTTTCACGACATACTTCAAAACCTATCTACTTAAACAATACTTTTTGCAGATGACCTTGCCATACCCCTTTAAACATCCTCTCTAGACTCAGGCTCCAAAAAACTACAAATCGCCCTCAATGATATTGAAAGCTGGGCTTGAAAGTGGAGAATCAAAATAAATCTTACCAAATCCACAATCATTCCCTTCACCCTTAAAGCCAAACATTCCCTCCACCACTTCTTCTTTCTCAATGGCACCAAAATACCTATTCAACAAACTACAACATACCTAGGCGTTATCCTTGATTCCAAATTATCATGGAAACCTCACATAGCCCACATTACCTACAGAATCAGCAACAAAATAAAACAACTCTTTCCACTTATAAACAGAAAATCTCCAATATCCCTTAGCACCAAAAGTCTCCTTTATCTATCCGTAATCCGCCCCATATGGTCGTACTCATGTGCCATATGGGGATGCACTGCCTATTCCCACTCCAACAAAATACAAACCAAACAAAACAAAATTCTCCGTTTAATATCAAATTCCCCTTGGTACCTTCGCAACTCAGTTATCATAAAAGACCGTGAAATTCCCCTAATCCTTGCCATAATTCAGAAATCTACCATGTCCTTAATAAATTGCTCTATCAACCATACAAACCCCACCATTGAGCTATTCTACAGTAACCCACCCCCTCCTACACAATATCGCAGACTAAAACGTAAACTTTCAATTTACATCATCCTCCCCCTAAATCACTCTGGCATTACCTAACTCTAGCCTTCCTTCCAACTGGCACTACCATACTCCCTATAATATCCGCTCTTCCCATCTGCCCCATAACATCCTTAACGCCTCAAACATGTAGTTTCCCAATGACCAGATTGATCGCTAACATCATGCCGGTTATATGTTATAGGTTATATGTTATAGGTTATATGTTATTATGCGGTAAACAAGTTAATCTGATTCTCACGTCTCTAACTTTCTAGTCCCGAAAATTCATAAGTTTCTCTTACTTAATTTTTTTATTTATCTCTGTACCGATATTTCCAGAGAAAAGCCAAATTATCAGAAAATGAATATCAATATTTTAATATGATTTTATTCCTATGCTGATATAGAGATGAAGAAACATAAATGATATTCTGAAAGGTTTTTCTTCTTCTACAGGGTAGAAGGGACATGAAAGTTATTGAATAAGGAAACTAACGTTTTTCGGGTACAAAGTAAATATATCCAACGAGGGCCTTACGTGAAGAAACTTTTCATTATTTTTGTGTGTTTACATGCAAAAATATAATAAATATTCGCAAGCATAGGACACACAATTAGCAAAGTGGTATAAATCGAAACGCATAGAATAAATAAACAATTCTCCGTATTTTATTATAATTAATATTGGAGTCTGAGGATTGATGAATTAAAAGTTACATCTCTAGTTTTATTGCAATTGAACGCAGAATATTCAGAAGAAATAACGGAATAAATAAATGATTGTTTTAATAAATGACAATCATATATCATATTAATAACTGGGTATTTTTAATATTCGGATAATTTAATAAGTTCATTAAAATCCTTTTTTTAAGGCAACAGGATTCATGAGGGTAATCCACTTTGGGAAACTCCCCTTTAATAGCATAGGAAGGGATTAAATTGAAGCTTTCATCCTTCCCTCATTTATTATTTTTATTTACAAATGTTACCACTTCATCGTCACCAGAGACCACTGCGTCACGCACCAACCAAACTTACCAACAGAACAAAATCCCAAAATTAAGTATCCTAGAACTAATTATATATTTCCCTTAACAACGCACTTCTAAACATGTAAAACATAATTTAGGGGAATTCAAAGTTACTGGCAAAGAAAGAATTTATACAAATCCATTAAAAGGTAACATGAATACCAGCTGGACCGAGTCATGATCTAACGTCTGAAAAACCATTACTCACAGAAGCTTGAAAGTAAGATCCGAGAAAATACTCTCAAAAAGTACGCTGCCATAGAAATTACCTATACAAATACGGAAAAGAAATAAAATTGACATAAACTCGAACAATAGAATATACACATTTAAATGTTGGTCCTGCAATAAAAGTTTTAAATCTAGTGGAATCGCATAAACGAACAAGAGCATCGAACAATCTGCCAGATGGGCCCGGAGAAGTGGGACACAGAGATTGTGTGATTGGACTATAGGCAGGGCAAAATTCCGGCAGAAGTTGCAACGCTTAACGAGAATATCTGCCAAACATAGATATGCATTTAAAATCCCAACACATACCGTGTACGTCTCTCCAAATCGCGACAAACCAAACCTAGCATAATCTCCGGAACCGAAACTATCATTTTTCCTACATAGAGAAAATTCCCATGCGAATAGATTCCCATTCTTCCTCAACCTCGTATCCCGGGATTCACCTAAACCGATGTCAGTCTAAAAGCAAACTCCGAAAACGCGTCGATAACTATTTCACCTAATTAAATGCTAAGGATAATTTAACAAGTTCATTAAAATCTTTTTTTTTAGAGCAACAGCCTTCATGACGGTAATCCACTTTGGGCAACAACTAACCTTTAATAGCATAGGAAGGGATTTGAAAGGAAGGATGTGGAAGGGTAGAGAAAAGTAGCCTTTAAACAAGACATTCCCGAACTTTAAACAAGAAGATATATTATTAAATTTAAATTTAAATTTATTTTGTTTATGATAAGTGCGTTTCCAAATCTCAGACGACATTCACGATCCCTAAATAGTTTCCGTAACACATCTAACGTTCTCTACATAACCGAGAATATCATCTTTTCATTATATCCTCCCATTCCTTAAATTTAGAGTGAGCTGCAAAATGAACGATAGCCTCCACACCCGAGTAGACAGTAATTGGTAATTTTATTTGGTCAGATGCTACAAGTGTGGACATTTCAGGTTGTGTTTTGGGGAAGAAATCATCAACACAGCCGATAAGTATTTGCTAACTGCAGATCTCCGTGGAGTTGGCCTCATGAATCTCCCCTGCCTGCTCAAGTCAACTCTATTGCCAAGGTACAAATTTGAACTACAATAATGTAAAATATTATACGGTTTGGATTGTTTATTTTGTATAATTCCCAGCACAAATACTACTATAAACCAGTTTAACGACTAATTTTCGAATTTCTGAACGTTTTGATTGAAAATTCCGATTACATCAACATAGGATTTTATTCTCTAAAACTAAATAGAAGCTTCAGCTTCCATAGATATTTGTAAATACTTTGTTACGAGACATGACTTAGTCTTAAGTACGCACTTATATTACTATGAAAATAAAATGTGTATTTTTTTAACTCAAAACGAATCAAGAAAATTGTATCAATATTAACAACAGTTTTATTTTCTAATTACAGAAACGTTAAAAATATTATTGATAACTCCGTTGTGATTTCTGCATTGTTAGAGACGTTTTGTTACTAAGGAAACGTTGCAGCTTTCATCAGTCCACAGCTAACGTGGAGCAGAAAGGTTCGGGCGGATTATCACCAGCAATCACCATAGAACTTATAACGTTATACAATCAAATGAACAATATTCGAGAAGAAATAAACCACAAATTTCATTTCGACAAAATCACATCGTGTTAAATTTATACGCTCGAGGTTCGGCTCCTTGATGTAAAAGCTTTAACCATTGATGACAATCAGATATCATATACTTATCTAATAATTTCTAGGTGGTGTTGCGACGTCCAATTCATCTCGGCTGTTAAATAAAAATCATATTCTGCAGTTACATTGCTAATATCTACACGTGGCCACTGATAACTAAGAGAAACCAAGTAAGTCCACACTTGTAACATTTGTCCGTAACTTTATCATAGACTGTAAATTATCTCGAATTGTCTGTAATATTAGGTTTTAAATAGTTTCACATTCATATGTAATAATAGTGTCTGTTTATATTATATTCACTCCGGACTTCACGTAGCTATAAATTACATTGATTTACTGTGTACAAATCGAACTGTTTACATTATTCTGGGAAATATTTACCATTCTATTTTCTAATAATACAGCCCTGACACTTTAATATTCGTCAGGATTTCTCTACGAATTAGGGCTATTTACTTTATTAAGTGTTCGTAATATATATTGGTGGTGAATGCCTAGGAATATAGTAAAATGACTAATAATATAGCAGATGTCATTTGAGAGCAATTTTGTACGATTACCTGATTTTGGAGTGAAAAAAATGAATAAAACTTTTATTGTCTATATCTACGACGTTAACATCCATGAATTTATCGAATAATTTATCACCTTATATACGTAAATAATGGTAATAGACTCAACCGTTAGAATGGATGCAGAATCAGTTATTAAACATATTAGTAATTTGAAAACGAGAATGAATTCATACCTTTTAATTTAAAATACGATAATTAATATTCGAAGTATTATATATAACAGTTCTGCTTCTACATACAAATTTTTTTACAATTGTTATTTACAATGGAACGCTTACATTCGTATGAAATAATGTCCGGAATACTTTGTCGTTTCTATTTCACTATCCATTTGGAAATATTCACATACAACAGTTGACGAAGATACGTCTTGAATCCACGAACCTGACTCTCAAGAACACGGACCACCGCAACCAGGGTGTTGGAAAAGCTTCGAAATAATCGTCATGAGAACAAAATGAATTCCGTAGATGATAGAAGCTTCACTCAGTTAAACCTCAATGAAATATCCATTAAAATTGCAGTAATGTTGATATGTGTGGCCCCTTCAGGTGGTGTGTGAACGAATTCTTCGAAAGCTTGATGATGTGAAAGAGGGCTGCTTACCTGTTTAGAATTATTGAAGAGAATAATTCGAAGACAAGTGACTTTTCTGTGATCCTGCAGGCTGTTGCTGGAAAAGCAGCCGTGAATGACAACAAAACAATTTCAGTAATTGTCTTCACCACTGCGCTTTATCGTCATTTCTGCAGAGATTTCTACATAATTTGTTAAGTATTAGATTTTAATATGCTGATAAAATTAACAATTTACACTTGCATATGGAAATAATTTAGACAATTATTTAAATTATTGCAGAAAACTATTTATTCATGAAGTTTCTTTACAGTCGCTCTGCATAATTCTTCATATGACGTACACAAATCGAAATACTTGAAGATCATGAAGATTTAAAAAGGAACCTATGTTAATACCAAACCATTACTTAGATTCCATGCTACACCAGAACGTCTAAATTAGCGTGTCATAATCCAGGCTACTAAAATGAGGTACGTCCACACTTGTAACATTTGTCGTAACTTCATAGTTGATTATTAGTAGTTTTTTAACTTGTTTCAGCGATTTCATTTGAATTATTTAGATCGATTAAATAGTAGGGGCATTCATTACGCATTTCACGGTCGCCACCATTGTTCTTCTGATAGGCATGTTTTCACGAGGGAACTGTCCATTCTCTCGTGTCTTCCGCCATCCTTTTCATGTTATATATTTTTTGCTCCCTTGATATCACCTATTACTGTGTGTCTCCTCATCTCTTGCCTCGTTTTTAATAGTCTTTTCATAGATACCGTTAGTAAGCACTCTTGTCTCACTACGTTCCCAATACAGTTATTCTCTTATAATATGCAACGATCTTCTGTTCTCACCAATCCTTTTTACTAATTTTTTATTATATCAAAAGCTTTAAGCCTTTTATTTTATTTCATCAACCCTTTTTCTACATTTCCACATAATAATTTCTATTATATACTTTCTCTGCTACTATGATGCGCGTTTCAACTCCGACTGGCGTGTCGCTGCAACCCTGATATTTAGTTGATATTCCTTTCCTGATATTTTCCTAATCTCTCTTTATCTATATCTGTTTACCTCATTTACTCTTTGTTTTTGAAGTGGATATTCTCATGCCATATTCAGCACAAGCTTAATTTAAGATCAACCCCCGTGTCTTACTCCTTTTCCTATGTTGCTCAGGATCGTTCATTTCCAATTTAATCGTTTTTGATTTAAGTACGAATATTGTATTAGTCTTAGATCCTGCCTTTTCAAAATGTCCGTCAGTGTTTTTCATTGCGATTTGTCAATCTGTTTTTCTAAATTAATAAAAACTGCATATATTTCTCAACCTTCCTAAGTATATCTCTGCCACACTGTTCATAACACTGTTCTTCACCAACCTCTATCTCCAGTTATTCCATTTGGCACTCTCAGAAGTATTTTGGCTGCCGGGGAGATTAGACAAATAGTCCTGTACTCATCAATATTCATTTTAATTCTCTTTGTTAGAATGCGTATCATTTTCATTTCGAGAAATTGTACTGCCTTCTTCCGTCATGGATTTTGATTGGTATATGATCTTTTTTATACACACATTCTACATTTATTCTTTTCACATCAACTCAATATCTCGTGTGTTTCCTCTGATAATGTACCATTATCAGTACTATTTCTAGTTCTTTTGCTTACTAAAATTGTATATTATTTCATACTTTCTATTTTTTCCAGTTTCTGTATTTTGTCATTTTTTTTATTTCATCAATATTACGCTGGTTTTTCTGTTACACTTTTTATTTCATTATTCAGTGCCTTATAGCTCTTTTCTAATATTCCTCCACTATCTCCGTTTAGAGAATTAGTACAACATATTTTCCGTTATCCACTCTTTCTTTTTAATTCTTTGAACTCTTTAATTCCTAAGACTTCACTTGAAAATTCCTTGAGTCCTTTCCTACTTCGTATCCATTTTTCATTATCCTATTTCTTGAAAATGCTTTTATTCATTTTCTCCTCCAATTTTGACGACTAACACACCTTGCGTTTCATCAAACGTAATCATACTTGCGTTTTAATTCTCCACAAAACCTTTCACAATCCTGGTTTTATTTCTCCCAGTACTAACTTATTGTCCAAAATTTTGTCTGCTCCTGGGTAAGCTTAAGCATTTATTAGGCAATTGCAGTACCTCTTATGCATCCTAATAAAGACTATCTGATACACTGGACACTTATGAATAACGTCTTATTACATGATTATCAAACATAGTATTGCAAACCACTACGAAGTTAAAGTAGCTCAAAACATTCCATCAATCCTTCATACATTTCATTTTCTGAATAAATTTATTATCTGAGTTATATTTCTACTCTGAAATTAAAGTAAAACTTTCATTATTATTTATTCCTATTTTTTGTCGAATCTCAAGCTCACGATATTAGCTACTTTGATCGATATTCGATTTCTTTGTTGGGGAACAAGCAAGTGAGAGTTTCCAGGTTTCCAAATCTCAGACGACATTCACGATCCCCAAATCATTTCCGTAAAACATCAAACGTTCTCTACATAACCTAAAATATCATTGTTCATTTTATCCTACTTTTTTAATGAAACAATCTTAATTTCCAGGTGGCGCTGCGACTTTCAATTCCTGGCAGATGTTAAATGAAAAGTTTATCCTAATTCTATTCAGCAGTACATATAAATCATCTACCTCACGAAGATCTACACGTGAACGCTGATAACTATGAGAACCCAGGTAAGTCCACACTTGTAACATTTGTCCGTAACTTCATCATAGACTGTAAATTATCTCGAACTGTCCTTAAAATTAGGTTAAAAATAGTTCCACATTGATATATAATAGTACTATCTGTTTATATCATATTCACCGCGCACGTCTAATAGCTATAAATTACATTGGTTTACTGTGTAGAAGTAAAACTGTTTACATGATTCTGGGAAATTTTTACTTTTCTAATTGTAATTGTAATTGAACACAGAATATATTAAAAAGTATTATGAGGGTTACTATTTTTGAATTTATCTACCCCACCCACCTCCAACAAAAATTTCGCGGTGCCTAATTTGTAAAAATAAACTTAGCGACATCCAATAACTTCGATTTGCTTTGAATCTCGGTTATTTTTGCGTTATTTTCTTAAAACACCCCTCCATCCCCAGGACTAAGCGTCCTGCCTTCTCATGCCGAAAGGTGTTGAAATTATACACAAACATCATTGGTAGAGATACTGTCAATTTCATTGGCCTATGACAAATATATCTCATTTTACAGCGCTGTCACTTTAATATTTGTTAGTATTTCCCCAACCGTGGGGACTAAACTGTAATTTTAATATAATTAATCTTAGCGACATCCGTAATCATGATTTAGGCTCCAATCTAGGTATTTTGCGCTATTTTTATGAAATTCAGCTCCCCTAACCCCACCATTATTCTCTCATCCGAAGCCAATAGGGGTTGTAATTGAACACAGAATATATTAAAAAGTATTATGAGGGTTTTTTTTGAATGTATCTACCCCACCCACCTCCAACAAAAATTTCGCGGTGCCTAATTTGTAAAAATAAACTTAGCGACATCCAATAACTTCGATTTGCTTTGAATCTCGGTTATTTTTGCGTTATTTTCTTAAAACACCCCTCCATCCCCAGGACTAAGCGTCCTGCCTTCTCATGCCGAAAGGTGTTGAAATTATACACAAACATCATTGGTAGAGATACTGTCAATTTCATTGGCCTATGACAAATATTTATTCCACACAAACATTAACCGTTTAACATGTTTGAAAATTTACACCCCTGCCAACCCCTCGTTGGGGCAGTTAAACGGTAAGTCTAATGTCATAAATAAATTAATTGACAACCATAACTCTGGTTACGACTCCAATCTCGATTATTTTTGGGTAATTTTTATTTTCTTCGACTCAATCCCTTCCCCTACGGGGACCTCTCTCCCAATGCTGTACGAAGTTGAAATAACACGCGAATAACATGTAGAGAAATTATATGAATCTTATAGTATATTTATTCATAATATATTTACTCGACGCAAGATTCAGCCCGTTAACTTATTTTAAAACTTCTTCCCTCCACCCACTTCTATCCAAACCCTCCCACCCCAGCCCACCCCCGCACGTTACCCAGATTGTCATGATTGAACTCAGCGACATCCATTATCTTTTATTTGACTAGAGTCTCGGTTGTTTACGCGTTATTTTATTGTAACCCCCACCACCCCACCCATAAGCATGCTTTCCCCTCATAACGCAAAGGGTTAAAATTTTACACACACAACATCGGTAGAAGTAATATAAACCTAATTAACTCTGAAAACTATTTATTCCATGCAAATATCGACCGTTTAACATGTTCGAAATATTTCAGCCCCGTCGACGTTTGGGTTTTAATAGCCTATAGAATGTTATTATTAAACTCAGCGACATCCTTAACTCTGGATTTGACTCTAAGTTCGGTTGCATTCGCGTTATTTTCTTGTAATGCCCGTCCACCCCCACCCTAAAGATGCTCCTTTCCCATGCTGTAAGGGGTTGAAATTATACTCTGATAAAATGGTAGAAACACTATTAATATCTTTGACCACTAAAAATATTTATTCGACTCAAATATCGGTTGTCTTAAAATGTTAGAATATTTCAAATCCCACCCTGATCGTGCACCCCTCTCACACTGAAAAAGGGTTAAATTTTACATCGATAGGAATACTATCAACGTCAATGGCCCTGTCATTTATTTATTCCTCGATAATATCGACGAATCAACATGTTTGAAAAATTCCACTTAGTCCATCCCCAGTCTTGCGGATTTAACGGCCAATTAAATGTCATAATCAAAATCAGTGACATTCGACTCCAATCTCGATTGCTTTTCCGTTATGTTTATGTAATGTTATTGCACTCCAACCCCCAATAGGAGCTCCCCTCCCTAACCCAAAAGGGGACGAAATTATGCACGGAAAACATATACAGAAATTTTATTAATTTCATTGATTCCGAAATATATTTATGCGAAGCAAAAAACTGCCGGTCAACATGTTTTTAGATTTCGAACCCTCGCCGACCACCGCCCAACTCCTCCCAACCCTCGCGAAATTGAGGAGATTGTCATAAATACACGCAGCGACATCCATTACCTTACATTTGACACGAATCTCGGTTGTTTTCTAGTTATTCTTGTAAGTTCCCTCCATTTCCATCCCCAACCATGCTCACCCCTCGTGCCGCAAGAAGGGTTTAAACTTTACATACATAACATGGGTTGAAATTCTGAAAATCTAATTAACCCTGAAAAAGATTATTTCAACACTAATATGAGTCGTGATTTCTTGTCTCAATAATTCCACCGCCGTCCACCTTCATACCTTGGAGTTATATGTGAAATTAAATGTCATAATTAAACTCAGCGACATTCATAATCCTGTATTTGTCTCTAATCTCGGTTTTATTCGCGTTATTTATTTGTAACAACGGTCCACCACCAACCCCTGCGGTGAGCTCCCTTTAATCCCGTAAGGGGTTCAAATTGAACACGGAGAACGAATCGTGAAATTTAATTAATCTCATTGTTCCAGAAATATATTTATTCGGAGCTTTACTTATTTCAAAATATTTACTCTAACCCACTTCCGCCTAACTTCTCCCACAACCGCGGGTTCCTCAGATTGTCATAAATAAACTCAGTGACATCCATTACATTTGATTTTAATCGAATTTCGGTTGTATTAGCGTTCTTTTCCAATAACTCGCCTCAACAGCCACCCGAAAGCCTACTCCCACTCATGTCGCTAGAGGTTGAAATTTTACAAACATAAAATGGGAAGAAATACTAAAAATCTAATTAACCCTGAAAAATATTCATTCCACGCAAATATGCCAGTATATCATTTTTTGAAATTTCCATTCCCGTACCCTCTGGGGTTACATTGCCAATTAAATATCATAATTTAAGTCTGCGAAATCCAGAACCTTGGATTTGACTACAATCTCGGTTGTATTCCCGTTATTTTATCGTAGCTTTTTATACCCCCGCCCTTAAGGATGCTCTACTGCTAAGACCGAAAGGTTATTGAAATTATACTCAGAAAATATGTAGAGAAATTTTAAGAATCTCATTGATCCAGAAAAATATGAAGTCGTCGAAAAATTCGGTAGATTAACATGTTTAATAATTTCCAACCCCAACCACCCCCGTCCCTGGGAGGTTAATTGCTAGTTGAATGTCATAATTTAACCCTGCGTTATCCATAACTTTTGGTTTGACTCCAGTCTCGGGTGTATTCGAGTTATTTATTGTAACGCCCCTCCATCCTACAACGAAGGGTGGTACTTTCCCCTGTTATAAAACGTTGAAATTTTACTCACATACATTGGTACAAACAGTATTAATTACTTTTACCCTGAAAATAATTATCCGACTCAATAATTAGCCGTGTTAGGATTTATGAAAATTTCCACCCCTAACCACTTCTGTTTGGGGGATTTAAACGTAAATTTATATATCATAATTAAACTCACTGACAACCATAACCCTGGATTTGAATCCAATCTCGATTGTGTTTTGCGTTATGTATATATAGATACAACTCTACCCCCTCCCTTAAGCGTGATCCACTCCAAATCCCGAAAGAGGTTAATATTATATACATGGAACATATAGAGAAATTTTAAGAATCCCAGTGAAACAGTAAAATATTTATACGACGCAAATATAAGCTGTTAAACATGTTTGAAAATTACAACCCCGGTCCACCCCCTTTTGAGGGAAATAAAATGTAAGTTTAATGTCATAATTAAACACAGTGACAAATATAATCTCGGATTCGACTCCAAACTCAAATGTGTTTGCGTATTTTCATGTAATGCCAACTGTAGACAAAGATGCGTCTTGAATGCACGAACGTGACTCACAAGAACACGGATCACCGCAACCAGAAAGTTCGAAATATTCGTCATATCAACTGAATTCCGTGGATTTTGGGGAAACGTCAACATTAATATCAGCTTCTCCAGTTCATCGTTTTAAATGGATTTCACAGACATGTAAAATAAAAGACAATCCCGAGCTTTAACGAAGAACATATATTATTAAAATTTATTTTGTTTATGATAAGTGCGTTGTGAAAATGTATACTCAGACAACAAGTAGTTTGATCATATTCACTGCGTTGAATCTCAATGAAAGATCATTAAAATTGCAGTAATATTGATGTACGTCTCTGGCAGATGTTACAAGTGTGGCCCTTTCAGGTGGTGTGCGGAGGAATTCTTCGATGTGTGAAGGAGGGCTGCTTACCTGTTTGGAGTTACTGAAGAGAATAAGTTGAAGGCCAGTGACTTTTCTGTGATCCTGCAGGCTGGTGTTAAAAACGTAGCCGTAGAGGTACGTAGTTGATTTAACAATTTTTTAATACTATTATTATTTATAGGATATTACTAAAAATACATATGATTTGTTTTGGTAAACGTCTTCACCACTACAGTACATTTCAATAAAATTAGTTAAGTATTTGCTTTCAAATTCCTAAAAAGCATTATCCTTGACATAATTATATATTTACCTTTACAGCTCACTCTTAAACACGTCTGAAATATTTTAGGGGAAATCAATGTTACTGGAAAAGAAAGAAGTTCAACAAATCCACCAAAGGAACATGAATACCAGCAGGACCTAGTCACAATCTAACGTCGGAGTACAATGGAAATAAGAATAACCATTATTCACAGGATATTGAATGCAGAATATAGAGACTGCATAGAAACAACCTAGAACGAAAAGACTTAAAAGAAATATTTATTATAGAAAATATAGCTTAAATTGATAAAATTGGCAACAACTCGAACAAAAGAAGCTGAATATAGACATGGAAATTTTGGTCATGCAATTAAAGTGAACAGATATTAAGATATTAAGAACATCATAAAAACAGTAACAAAATCCATAAGAGAGATTCGTTGAAGCACGACAAAAGAAATCACAAGGTATTCCATCAGTCCACAGCAAACGTCGAGCAGAAATATTCGGTAAGATTCACACCAGCAATCACTACAGAATTTGTAACTCTTTGCAATTAAATGAACACATAGTTGAGAAGAAATAAGCCATATGTTTCATTTCGAAGAAATCATCGTCATACAAAATTACATGCTGCAGGTACGACGCCTTGATGTAAAAGGTTTAATCAATGATGATAATCAGACAGAAAACTTATTTATCTTAATTTACAGGTCGCGCTACGACCTTCAATTAAATTTACCCATATTATATTCAGCTGTAAATATAAATCGTCTACATCGCTAAGATCTACACGTGGCCACTGATAACTATGAGAAGCCAGGTAAGTCCACACTTGTGACATTTTTCCGTAACTTCATCATAGTCTGTAAATTATCTCGAATTGTCTGTAATATTAGGTTCAATATAGTATCACATTGATATATAATAGTAGTGTCTGTTTATATTATATTCACTACGCACGTCAAATAATTTACTTCTTTATCTGTTTTAAAACGTCCCACTACTTTACGAAATCTTCAGTACTGTACGAACTTTCCTCAGATCACCTCCCTTATGTCGCCCATCTTAATCTTACTCTAATTCCACTCGCTTCTCCGAATATAAATAGCCACTTCATAAATTGACAACGTTACTCTTCTCTCATTGACCCACAAATAAATTTTCAAATTCCTCTCAAATCTCCTTCCGAAATTGACACAGCTCTAGACAACTTGCAAACAATCATCCTTTCTGTTGCATCAGATTCCCGCTTACCACCCACAACTAAAAAACGTTGTCAAACCATTTTAATCATCTCCAACAACTGAATTCCTCCGACTACTCCATGTGGAGAAAAACCAAAACCCTAACCAAACCTCATTGTGATATCCCTCCTCTCAAACATCAAAACCAATGGTATACCTCTCCAGCCCATAAAGCTAATCTATTCGCAAACATTCTTACATCCCAATTCTCTCCAAACCAAACAATTAACCTTTACCACAATAAAAAGATAAATAACACTCTCCTCCAACCTCTTCAACTGTCACCTCTACCTAAACTATTTAGTCCTCCCCTAGTCCGCTCAACCATAAAAAAATTAAAAAATAAACACTCCGCCGGTCACGACCTTATCACTCCCCTCCACCTGAAAAACCTCCCTAAAAAAGCTTCATCCTTAATAACAATCATTTTCAATGATTTCATCCGTACAACGTATTACCCAATAGCCTGGAAGCACGCACATATAATAATGATCCCAAAGCCAAACAAACCCAAATCCTGTCCCAATAGTTATAGACCTATCAGTCTCCTCCCCTCTCTATCCAAACTACTTCTTCCCCTCCTTAGGAAAGAATTAACCCACCTCATTCCTTCTGTCCAATACGGCTTTAGGCCCAAACACTCTTGCACCCATCAAATCTACTCAGTGACATCCTACATCAACAATTCCTTCGACACCAATAACTTGTGCATTGGTGCCTTTCTAGATGCAGAAAAAGCTTTTCATAAAGTACACCACCAATCTCTACTTTCCAAAATCAAAGACCCACTTAATGAATCCCTCTTCAGAATCCTTACTAATTATCTTACTAACCACTCCTTCTCTGTCAAATTTAACAATACCGTACAAATTCCTACCCTATATCCTCCGGCGTCCCCCAAGGCCCTTTCCTCTTCAACCTCTATTTTCACGACAGACCTCAAAACCTATCTACTGAAACAGTACTTTTGCAGATGACCTTGCCATACTCCTTCAAACATCCTCTCTAGACTCGGGCTCCAAAAAACTACTAATCGCCCTCAATGATATTGAAAGCTGGGCTAAAAAATGGAGAATCAAAATAATCCCTACCAAATCCACAATCGTTCCCTTCAACACGTCAAATAATTATTAAGGCACAAAAATTCTAGAATACGTAAGTGCGTAGTGAAACGATGTACACAGTCAGATCATATCAACGACTATAGTTTTTTAAGAACTATCCGTGTAAAATATTTCGATATTTGCATTGTAATAATGAAACGTATCTGGCAGATGTTACAAGTGTGGATATTACATGTGGTGATTTGGGGATGAAATCATCAACACTGCCGATAAGTATTTTACTAACTGAGAACTACCATGGAGTTGGCCTTAAGCATTCATCAATGTCGCCTGCCTGCAGAAATCGACTCTTGTGCGAAGGTACGAATAGAATTACCATAATCTTAAATATAATAAGGTAAGGATTGTTTATTTTAAATAATTATTGCCAAGACAAATACTGATTTAAAACAGGTTTATAGGTTGTTTAAATGAAATTTTCGAATTTCTGATTGTGGTGATTGTAAATTCATATTACATCAAGATAGAAATTACTAAAACTAAATAGAATCTTCAACATTCACAGTTATTTCTAAGTACAATGTTATGTGACAAGACATAGTCTTAAGTACGCATTAATATTACTATGAAAATCACGATATGTGATACTTTTTTAATTCAACTTAAATAAAGTTATATTCACAAATTTATTATTTCTTAGTTACACAATCGCTGAAAACATTTTTGATATCCGTTGTGATTTCTGCATTGTTGTTGACGTTTGAGAATGACGCTTTGTTACCAAGGCCTTCATCAGTCCACAGTAAACGTAAAGCAGAAAGGTTCGGTAGATTCACAGCAGCAATCACTACAGAATTTGTAACTCACTACAACTTAATGAACACATAGTCACGAAGAAATAAGCCATAACTTTCATTTCAAAGAAATCATTGTCATGCAAAATTACACGCTGTAGGTACAGCGCCTTGATGTAAACGGTTTAATCATTGGTGATAAATTGACAGAATATACTTATTTAATGAAACAATCTTAATTTCCAGGTGGCATTGAACGTCCAATTCATCTCGACTGTTAAATAAAAAACATATACAGCATTTACGATGCAGGTTACATAGATTCTCAGTACCTATAAATCATCTACATCGCAATGATCTACACGTGGCCACTGACAACTATGAGAAACCAGGTAAGTCCACACTTGTAACATTTGTCCGTAACTTCATAGTTGATTGCTATTAGTAGTATTTTAGCTTGTTTCAGGGACTTCATTATAATTATTTAGAGCAATTAAATAGTAGTAGGGGCTGTTTAAAGTACATTCACTACGTACTTCATCGTGGACACCATTAGTGTTCTTCTGATTGGCAGGTTTTCACGACGTAGTTTTTTATAGGTACCATTAGTAAGCAGTTCCGTCTAAGTACCGTATCCATGCCTTATTCTTTTCTCTTATAATATCCAGGAGAATTTTTGTCTCACCAAAACGTTCCAGTACTTCTTAAATTGAAGCTTTCATCCTTCCCTCATTTATTATTTTTATTTACAAATGTTACTACTTCATCGTCACCAGAGACCACTGCGTCACGCACCAACCTAACTTACCAACAGAACAAATTCCCAAAATTAAGTATCCTAGAACTAATTATATATTTCCCTTAACAACGCACTCTTAAACATGTAAAACATAATTTAGGGATATTCAAAGTTACTGGCAAAGAAAGAATTTATACAAATCCATTAAAAAGTAACATGAATACCAGCTGGACCGAGTCATGATCTAACGTCTGAAAAACCATTACTCACAGAAGCTTGAAAGTAAGATCCGAGAAAATACTCTCAAAACGTACGCTGCCATAGAAATTACCTATACAAATACGGATAAGAAATAAAATTGACATAAACTCGAACAATAGAATATACACATTTAAATGTTGGTCCTGCAATAAAAGTCAAAAGATCTTGCACGATTCTAAAGACGTCATAAAATCAGTAAATAACCGATATAAGCGACTCATTCAAGAACAACAACAAAAATTACAACATGTTCAAGTTTCACCACAAGAATGGAGAGGAAGCAAAAATCAACTGCCCCATTTTTCAGTCGAAATAAAATATTTCTTACGGATTCGAAGATGGATACTTTATAAAAATATCGAAAAAATAGGACTTAACAAAAACAACTTATGTCTATATTATACCATATCTTTAAGATTTTCGCCATTACATGTCCTCCGACCATACTTTATTCCGTTCACGTCAGACCACCGGCCCATATAAATTTCCGATAATCTAGGATTCTTCCCCACCACTTCCATCACAACAACCTCTTTGAACATAACTATTCCGATGGGTCTATAATTAATTCCTTTGTTTGGAAATATTCCTCATACTTCAAAAATTACCACCGACATCGACGACGTTGTCACCACTTTCCCAAAAACGTCACCAGAGCTATTAATTTATATATTCCTGAAAAGGTAATCGATCATTGGAATCCAACTGTCACACCTCACATTATTTAAAGTATTATTAAGAAGATTTCCTTCGAACGCACCGCCTGGACCTTTAAATCTAGTGGAATCGCATAAACGAACAAGAGCATCGAACAATCTGCCAGATGGGCCCGTAAAAGTGGGACACAGCGATTGTGTGATTGGACTATAGGCAGGGCAAAATTCCGGCAGAAGTTGCAACGCTTAACCAGAATATCTGCCAAACACAGATATGCATTTAAAATCCCAACACATACCATGTACGTCTCTCCAAATCGCGACAAACCAAACCTAGCATAATCTCCGGAACCGAAACTATCATTTTTCCTACATAGAGAAAATTCCCATGCGAATGAAAGATACATTAAAATTGCAGTAATATTGATATAAGTCTCTAGCAGATGTTACAAGTGTGGACCTTTCAGGTGGTGTGCGGAGGAATTCTTCGATGTGTGGAGGGCTTCTTACCTGTTGGGAGTTACTGAAGAGAATAATTCGAAGACCTGTGACTTTTCTGTGATCCTGCAGGCTGGTGCTAAATACGCAACCGTAGATGAGGTACGTACTTGATTGAATACTATTATTATTTATAGGATATTAATAATTATTTGATAATTTTTTCGTAATTGTCTTCATCTCTAAACTACATTTCAATATTCACACAAACTACTGAATGATTTAAACTTTTACAGTACAACTATTCATTCATAATGTTTCTTTACACTCGTCGCTCTGCACAATTCTTCAAATGACGTTCACAAATCGAAATTCTTGAAGATCATGAAGATTTATTAAAAATTCTATATTGATAGCACTCCATGGCTTAGATTCGATTTGCTGCATGTAACACTACAACGTCTAAATTAGTGTCATATTTTACGCTACCAAAATGAGGTACGTCCATACTTGTAACATTTGTCCTTAACTTCGTACTTGAATAGAAGGAGCTGTATAAATTACATTCACTACGCACTTCACAACTCACTAACTCTTAAACATGTAAAACATATTGATGCCTTTATTCTCCACTTACTTATTTATTATTTTTATTTACAAATGTTACAACTTCATGGTCAATGGAGACCACTGCGTCACGCACCAACCAAAATTACCGACACAACTAATTCCTATAAAGCATTATCCATGACATAATTATATGTTTCCCTTTACAGCTCACTCTTAATCACGTCTAAAAATTTTTAGTGGAATTCAATGTTACTGGAAAAGAAAGACGTTCAACAAATCCATCAAAAAGGAACATGAATACCAGCTGGACCTAGTCACGATCTAACGTCGGAATACAATGGAAATAAGAAGAACCATTATTCACAGGATCTTGAATGTAAGATCATAGAAACAACCTAGAAGGCAAAACCTTAAAAGATATATTTATAATAGAAAATATAGCTTAAATTGATAAAATTGGCAACAACTAGAACAAAACCAGCAGAATATAGACATGGAAATGTTGGTCATGCAATAAAAGTGAAAAGATCTTAAGATATAAAGGGCATCATAAAAACTAACAAAATCGATAAGAGAGATTCGTTGAAGCACGACAAAAGAAATTAGAAGGTGTTCCAGTTTCACCATGAAAATGGAGAGGAGACTAAAATCAACTGTCATTATTCAGTCGAATATATATTCCACGAGCTACCGAAACAAACGAGTGTGTTTCCATCGTGCAACGGGCGAGGCCAAGAGGCCCAACCGACAAATTTTTAGTATTCTGGGAAAAACAAAAAATAGTTTATCCCAGATGGATATTAAAATGTAGTAATTTACGACTGCTACTCGAAAGAACTGTAAGTGTAACTGAAAAGGAAACTAATCCAGGAAGAGCAATAGAGAAGCTAAGAAACAAAGGGTGATAACTGTACAGGAAAAAATGTTTAAACCAGGAGAAGCTGCAACTAAAAAAGGTTTCAATAGCTAGCACAACATATAAACAACTGCGGCAAATGCAAGTGGAGGAGCATCCATATATCTCAACGAGAATATCCTGTCAGAACATATCGAACTCAAAACGGCACTGGAAGCTGTCGCTGTAAATCTCCACATGACTACAAATCTTGTGATATGCAATATTTACCTCCCACCAAGCACGCCGGTGCTCAAACACGAGCTCGAAGATATAACCAAGCAGCTGGTTCCAACTTTATGTTACTAGGACACGTTAATATCCACAACAAATCCTGGGGTTCGACCTACACTGATAGCAGAGGAAACTTAATCGAGGAGGTAGCATTCTCCAATAACTTGATCATCCACAACAAGGGCAATCACGCACAGTTTAATACGGCAACCTGCAAAACTTTGTAGTACACTCAATATTTCAGACAAATGTGAATGGTCTACAATTTGACAGTGATCATGTCCAGATAACAACAACAATACCTCTCCAACCAGATAGCCCAGCATTCTGTGACAGATGGCGTACTAACATCAGCGACTAGTCGTAATTCAAGAATACAATAAGGAATAAATTGAATAAAGAAAGCAATGACCTCGACGCCAACAAAAACAGAAGGTTAGAAATGTTTTGCGAAATCATTACTTCAACTGCGGATGAAACACTTGGGAAAAATAATCCCAATCCAAATTCGCGAAGAAACTACAAAATCTGGTGGAATACAGAATGCACACAGACTGTATAAGCAACAACTCAACAAATATAGAAGGACAACAAAATTAGTTTCAATAAAGCAAGAGCGGATTTAAGACGAAAGATGAAAAAAGGCCAGCAGAACAGCCGGGCGGGATAAAATAGAGACGATGAATGCTTCGACTAACCAGAAAGAGCTCTGGGGGTGTTGTCACAAGTGTGAAGGGAGCAGAAGATGAACACAAAATAAATTTGCAAACAGACGAGCTGGGAGATAAGCTTACTAATCCGAACGACATAGCCAACTGTCTAGCAAGGAACTTCGCCGAAACATCAGCAACTAGCTCGCACTCCGCGGAATTCCAATGTATAAATGCAAGCAACGAAAGACACTCAACAGCAACAAAAAATCAAACAAAGATAGGTATGAGAAGATTGCATCAGCAGAAAGTGATCGAATTCCAAATATCCTGCTAAATAATATACCGGAAGAAGCGCTAACTGTTCTATTAAAAATTCGAATCGAAATCTGCAAATTCCCGAGCTATGGAAACGATCTATAGTTATCCATATTCAGTAATCAGGAATGAAAACCAGCTATAGGCAGCTACAGACCGATAGCCCTCAACTCCAACGTCTGCAAGATCCTTTAATAGGTAATTGCCAATATGTTGACTTGGTACCTCAGCGTAAATAATCTGTATTACGCTAAGCTATTTGCTTTCAGAAGGGATCATTCATCGTTGACCTTTAGCACATACCTCGATAACTACATAAAGGAAGCGCTCAACCAACATCAACATGTCTTGGCAGTCATGTTAGATATATACAAGGCATCCGAAAAGACATGGAGATCAAGGTTAAATAAACTAATAACATACGGACTGAGTGACAGTATCCTACAATGTACCAGAAACCTAATCGAGGACAGATATATTAAGGTCAGAATTGAGAATGGCCAGTCATAAATAAAGATTCGAGAACGGAATAAGCCAGGGCTCGAGCCTCAGCGTCATTCTGTTCCTGGTACTCATAAATTACATGGGTAGCATTAACAAACCCCCGATAGATACCTTGATATTTTCAGATTATGTCATCTTGCTGACAAGAGGGAACAACATGAAGCTGCCCTCTGAAGTGATGCAGGAGGCAATAAACAAGGCGACTCAGTGAGCTGAAAAAAGTGGGTTTAGTATTAATCCTTGCAATGAGCTTCTCAAGGAAATACGAGCAAATAAAGATACCAATAAAAATATATGGCAAACATATTGAATATGTTAAACAGTACAAGATTATGTCAATTTTCAGGGACTCAAATTTACATTCAAGACTCACGTCAAGCAACTAATCATAGAAAGCAAAATACGTCTATTAATCCTCAAGCTACTAGCTGCTAAAAACTGGGTTAGCAAAAATGGATCTATTGAGTTTCATCCGCAGGGCAATGATCAGATCAAAAATAGAATATGGAGAACACATATAAGACAGCACAGAAAATGATGCTAAGATTAAACGATGCAATGAGATTGTTAACCGGATGTTATAAAACCACCCCAATACCGAGACTCACACTTGAGGCGAACGAAATCCCCATGAGACACAAAAAAAAGCTATTGAAATTAGATACGAGATGAAGGCACTACACTAAAGGATATATTGGGAAAAGAAGTAATGACTCTTCCAAAGACGGACCACAACACCGCGGTAAGAATACCCCCATGGAAGCCTGATGAACTGCCAATTGAAATCTCCATGAGACACAGATGAAAAGCTATTGCAATTAGATACGAGATCAGGGCATGAGACGCATCGAACTCAATAATAAATTAAAAAAACCATCACACCCCGACATGCAGAAAAAGAACCACCTAGAAACCTAACACCGTTTTATACTACACTAAAGGATATATTGCGAAAAAGAAGTAATGACCCTTCCAAAGATGGACCACAACATTACGGCACATGGACACCTTACGAACTGCCAATTGATACATCGCTACATAAGCTTGAAGTAAGCAACCCACACATCACAAACTGGAACGCTGAAGTCAATCAGTGATTACAGAGATATAATATTCCAAGAGTCATTTATACCGACGCATCCAAAAAATCTAGTAAAGTTGGTTGCGCTATATTTACGACAGGCACAGAAAAATCTATCGCTATAAACCATAATGCATCAATCAGTACAGCAGAATTATACGCCACCTTCATGGCGACGGAACTGTATCAGGAAACACCGCAGGCTAACAGCATCATCTTAGACTCCAAAGAAACAATGCACAGAATAACCAGTACGGTGTACAGAAATGGTTGCATAAATGGAATTAGAGAGAATATAGTGAAAATATACGGAATCGGCAACCAGATCACTATAGCCTGGCTACCGACAGGACAGATCCAGCGAAGATGGAAGCTGATCATCAAGGAATAACCCGTAACCTGCCATACTGCACCAGCAAGGACTGAAGAGTATCAACTGGCGGAAAAGTGGAATAGACCAGTCAAACCAGAAGAATGTGGAGTCATCCTCAGAAATGGAAGTAACATCAAATGAATATCGGTCCCTAAAGAACTATCTCGAAGGCAACAATTTGTTAAGGCCAGAATACGAACACTGCACTCCAGTTTCCCACACTCATGCTTGATTTACAGATCTCAGCAGCCGGTATGCAGCTCATGCAAGGAGAACACAACAATTCCTCGTGCCCCAAACTATCGACATAAGATCAATTCAAGCCGCCCATTACATGATGAAGAATTGAAACTCACCAAACAGCAATAAACAACCTCATGAATTTTAAAATGAAATCTGATTTATATAAAGTAATTTAAAAGTGCCAATATGCCAGTAGAATATTATTTTTCACTATACTGTTATTAGAATTTCAAGTTTTATTTTAGTTACAAAGGTGTTTTAGGCGGTTGTTCCTAGAATGGTTTTAAACATAAATATGTTCTCAAAATATGTTTTAGAAATCCTTTATACGTACCGATTTTCTTACAACTCCACACATTCACGCCCTCGTTTCCAAATCTCAGACGACATTCACGATCCCTAAATATTTTCCGTAACACATCTAACATTCTCCACATAACCGAGAATATCATCTTTTATTATATCCTCCGATTCCTTAAATTTAGAGTGAGCTGCAAAATGAACGATAGCCTCCACACCCGAGTAGGGAGTAATTGGTATATTTATTTGGGCAGATGCTACAAGTGTGGCCCTTTCAGGTGGTGTGCGGAGGAATTCTTCGAAATCTTGATGATGTGAACGAGGGCTGCTTACCTGTTTGGAGTTACTGAAGAGAATAAGTTGAAGGCCAGTGACTTTTCTGTGATCCTGCAGTCTGGTGCTAAAAACGCAGCCGTAGAGGTACGTAGTTGACTTAATAATTTTTAATACTTTTATAATTTATAGAATATTAGTAAACATATGATTTGTTTTGGTAAACGTTTTCACCACTACAGTACATTTCAATAAAATTAGTTAAGTATTTGCTGGCAATATGTTGTAGAACGATTCAGTTAAAACTTACATATGTAAATAAATTACTGCATTATTTAAACTATTACAGTACAACTATTTGTTCATAAATCATAATGTTTCTTTACAGTCGTCGCTCGGCACAATTCTTCAAATGACGTTCACAAATCTAAATTCTTGAAGATCATGAAGATTTTTTAAAAATTTTATATTCATATATATACTAGATTCGATTTGCTCCATGTAACACTACTACGTCTAAATTAGTGTCATAATCGACGCTACCAAAATGAGGTACGTCCATACTTGTAACATTTGTCCGTAACTTCGTACTTGAGTAGTAAGAGCTGTAAAAATTACATTCACTACGCAATTCACAACTCACTAACTCTTAAACATGTAAAACATATTGATGCGTTTATCCTCCACTTATTTATTATTTTTATTTACAAATGTTACAACTTCATGGTCAATGGAGACCACTGCGTCACGCACCAACCAAAATTACCGACACAACTAATTTCTATAAAGCATTATCCATGACATAATTATATGTTTCCCTTTACAGCTCACTCTTAAAAACGTCTGAAATTTTTTAGGGGAATTCAATGTTACTGGATAAGAAAGAAGTTCAACAAATACACCAAAAAGGAACATGAATACCAGCTGGACCTTGTCACCATCTAACGTCGGAGTACAAGGGAAATAAGAAGATCTATTATTCACAGGATATAGAATGTAAGATCATAGGAACTCCATAGAAACAACCTAGAAGGCAAAAACTTAAAAGATATATTTATTATAGAAAATATAGCTTAAATTGATAAAATTGGCAACAACTCGAACAAAACCAGCAGAATAAAGACATGGAAATGTTAGTCATGCAATAAAAGTGAAAAGATCTTAAGATATTAAGGGCATCATAAAAACTAACAAAATCGATAAGAGAGATTCGTTGAAGCACAACAAAAGAAATTACAAGGTGTTCCAGTTTCACCATGAAAATGGAGGGGAGACTAAAAACAACTGTCTCATTATTCAGTCGAATATATATTCCACGAGCTACAGAAACAAACGAGTGTGTTTCCATCGTGCAACGGGCTAGGCCAAGAGGCCCAACCGACAAATTTTTAGTATTCTGGGAAAAACAAAAAATAGATTATCCCAGATGGATATTAATATGTAGTAAGTTACGACTGCTACTCGAGTGAACTGTAAGTGTAACTGAAAAGAAAACTAATCCAGGAAGAGCAATAGAGAAGCTAAGAACCAAAGGGTGATAACTGTACAGGAAAAAATGTTTAAACCAGGAGAAGCTGCAACTATAAAAGGTTTCAATAGCTAGCACAACATATAAACAACTGCGGCAAATGCAAGTGGAGGAGCATCCGAATATCTCAACGAGAATATCCTTTCAGAACATATCGAACTCAAAACGGCACTGGAAGCTGTCGCTGTAAATCTCCACATGACTACAAATCTTGTGATATGCAACATTTACCTCCCACCAAGCACGCCGGTGCTCAAACACGAGCTCGAAGATATAACCAAGCAGCTGGTTCCAACTTTATGTTACTAGGACACGTTAATATCCACAACAAAACCTGGGGTTCGAGCTACACTGATAGCAGAGGAAACTTAATCGAGGAGGTAGCATACTCCAATAACTTGATCATCCACAACAACGGCAATCACGCACAGTTTAATACGGCAACCTGCAAAACTTTGTAGTACACTCAATATTTCAGACAAATGTGAATGGTCTACAATTTGACAGTGATCATGTCCAGATAACAACAAAAATACCTCTCCAACCAGATAGTCCAGCATTCTGTGACAGATGGCGTACTAACATCAGCGACTAGTTGTAATTCAAGAATACAATAAGGAATAAATTGAATAAAGAAAGCAATGACCTCGACGCCAACAAAAACAGAAGGTTAGAAATGTTTTGCGAAATCATTACTTCAACTGCGGATGAAACACTTGGGAAAAATAATCCCAATCCAAATTCGCGAAGAAACTACAAAATCTGGTGGAATACAGAATGCACACAGACTGTATAAGCAACAACTCAACAAATATAGATGGACAACAAAATTAGTTACAATAAAGCAAGAGCTGATTTTAGACGAAAGATGAAAAAAGGCCAGCAGAACAGCCGGGCGGGATAAAATAGAGACGATGAATGCTTCGACTAACCAGAAAGAGCTCTGGGGGTGATGTCACAAGTGTGAAGGGAGCAGAAGATGAACACAAAGTAAATTTGCAAACAGACGAGCTGGAAGATAAGCTTACTAATCCGAACGACATAGCCAACTGTCTAGCAAGGAACTTCGACAAAACATCAGCAACTAGCTCGCACTCCGCGGAATTCCAACGTATAAATGCAAGCAACAAAAGAGACTCAACAGCAACAAAAAATCAAACAAAGATAGGTATGAGAAGAATGCATCAGTAGGAAATGATCGAATTTTAAATATCCTGATCAATAATCTACCGGAAGAAGCGCTAACTGTTCTATTAAAAATTCGAATCGAAATCTCCAAATTCCCGAGCTATGGAAACGATCTATAGTTATCCATATTCAGTAATCAGGAATGAAAACCAGATATAGGCAGCTACAGACCGATAGCCCTCAACTCCAACGTCTGCAAGATCCTTTAATAGGTAATTGCCAATATGTTGACTTGGTACCTCAGCGTAAATAATCTGTATTACGCTAAGCTATTTGCTTTCAGAAGGGATCATTCATCGTTGACCTTTAGCACATACCTCGATAACTACATAAAGGAAGCGCTCAACCAATATCAACATGTCTTGGCATTCATGTTAGATATATGTAAGGCATCCGAAAAGACATGGAGATCAAGGTTAAATAAACTAATAACATACGGACTAAGTGACAGTATCCTACAATGTACCAGAAACCTAATCGAGGACAGATATATTAAGGTGAGAATTGAGAATGCCCAGTCATAAATAAAGAATCGAGAATGGAATAAGCCAGGGTTCGAGCCTCAGCGTCATTCTGTTCCTGGTACTCATAAATTACATGGGTAGCATTAACAAACCCCCGATAGATACCTTGATATTTTCAGATTATGTCATCTTGCTGACTAGAGGGAACAACATGAAGCTGCCCTCTGAAGTGATGCAGGAGGCAATAAACAAGGCGACTCAGTGAGCTGAAAAATGGGGGTTTAGTATTAATCCTTGCAATGAGCTTCTCAAGGAAATACGAAAAAATAAAGATACCAATAAAAATATATGGCAAACATATTGAATATGTTAAACAGTACAAGATTATGTCAATTTTCAGGTACTCAAATTTACATTCAAGACTCTCATCGAGCAACTAATCATAGAAAGCAAAATACGTCTATTAATTATCAAGCTACTAGCTGCTAAAAACTGGGGAGCAAAAATGGATCTATTGAGTTTCATCCGCAGGGCAATGATCACATCATAAATAGAATATGGAGAACACATCTAGGACAGCTTAGAAAATGATGCTAAGATTAAACTATGCAATGAGATTGTTAATCGGATGTTATAAAACCACCCCAATACCGAGACTCACACTTGAGGCAAACGAAATCCCCATGAGACACAAAAAAAAGCTATTGAAATTAGATACGAGATCAAGGCACTACACTAAAGGATATATTGGGAAAAGAAGTAATGACTCTTCCAAAGACGGACCACAACACCGCGGCAAGCATACCCCCATGGAAGCCTGATGAACTGCCAATTGAAATCTCCATGAGACACAGAAGAAAAGCTATTGAAATTAGATACGAGATCAGGGCATGAGATGCATCGAACTCAATAATAAATTAAATAAACCATCACTCCCCGACATGCAGAAAAAGAACCACATAGTAACCTAACACCGTTTTATACTACACTAAAGGATATATTGCGAAAAGAAGTAATGACCCTTCCAAAGATGGACCACAACATTACGGCACATGGACACCTTACGAACTGCCAATTGATACATCGCTACATAAGCTTGAAGTAAGCAACCCACACATCACAAACTGGAACTCTGAAGTCTATCAGTTATTACAGAGATATAATATTCCCAGAGTCATTTATACCGACGCATCCAAACATTCAAATAAAGTTGGTTGTGCTAAATTTACGACAGGCACAGAAAAATCTATCGCTATAAACCATAATGCATCGATCAGTACAGCAGAATTATACGCCACCTTCATGGCGACGGAACTGTGTCAGGAAACACCGCAGGCCAACAGCATCATCTTAGACTCCGAAGAAACAATGCACAGAATAACCAGTACGGTGTACAGAAATGGTTGCATAAATAGAATTAGAGAGAATATAGTGAAAATACACGGAATCGGCAACCAGATCACAATAGCATGGCTACCGACAGGACAGATCAAGCGAAGATGGAAGCTGATCATCAAGGAATAACCCGTAACCTGCCATACTGCACCAGCAAGGACTGAAGAGTATCAACTGGCGGAAAAGTGGAATAGACCAGTCAAACCACAAGAATGTGGAGTCATCCTCAAAACTGTAAGTAACATCAAATGAATATCGCTCCCTAAAGAATTATCTCGAAGGCAACAATTTGATAAGGCCAGAATACGAACACTGCACTCCAGTTTCCCACACTCATGCTTGATTTTCAGATCTCAGCAGCCAGTATGCAGCTCATGCAAGGAGAACACAACAAATCCTCATGCCCCAAACTATCGACATAAGATCAATTATAGCCGCCCATTACATGATGAAGAATTGCAACTCACCAAAAAGCAATAAACAACCTTATGAATTTTAAAATGAAAACTGATTCATATAAAGTAATTTTAATGTATCAATATGCAAGTAGAATATTATATTTCACTATACTGTGAATAGAATTTCAAGTTTTATTTTGGTAACAAAGGTGTTTTAGGCGGTTGTTCCTAGAATGGTTTTATACATAAATATGTTCTCAAAATATGTTTTACCGATTTTCTTACAACTCCACACATTCACGACCTCGTTTCCAAATCTCAGACGACATTCACGATCCCTAAATATTTTCCGTAACACATCTAACATTCTCCACATAACCGTGAATATCATCTTTCATTATATCCTCCGATTCCTTAAATTTAGAGTGAGCTGCAAAATGAACGATAGCCTCCACACCTGAGTAGGGAGTAATTGGTATATTTATTTGGGCAGATGCTACAAGTGTGGCCCTTTCAGGTGGTGTGCGGAGGAATTCTTCGAAATCTTGATGATGTGAACGAGGGCTGCTTACCTGTTTAGAGTTACTGAAGAGAATAAGTTGAAGGCCAGTGACTTTTCTGTGATCCTGCAGTCTGGTGCTAAAAACGCAGCCGTAGAGGTACGTAGTTGACTTAATAATTTTTAATACATTTATAATTTATAGAATATTAGTAAACATATGATTTGTTTTGGTAAACGTCTTCACCACTACAGTACATTTCAATAAAATTAGTTAAGTATTTGCTTTCAATATGTTGTAGAATGATTCAGTTAAAACTTACATATGTAAAAAAATTACTGCATTATTTAAACTATTACAGTACAACTATTTGTTCATAAATCATAATGTTTCTTTACAGTTGTCGCTCGGCACAATTCTTCAAATGACGTACACAAATCTAAATTCTTGAAGATCATGAAGATTTTTTAAAAATTCTATATTCATATATATACTAGATTCAATTTGCTACATGTAACACTACTACGTCTAAATTAGTGTCATAATCGACGCTACCAAAATAAGGTACGTCCATACTTGTAACATTTGTCTGTAACTTCGTACTTGAGTAGTAAGAGCTGTAAAAATTACATTCACTACGCAATTCACAACTCACTAACTCTTAAACATGTAAAACATATTGATGCCTTTATCCTCCACTTATTTATTATTTTTATTTACAAATGTTACAACTTCATGGTCAATGGAGACCACTGCGTCACGCACCAACCAAAATTACCGACACAACTAATTCCTATAAAGCATTATCCATGAAATAATTATATGTTTCCCTTTACAGCTCACTCTTAAAAACGTCTGAAATTTTTTAGGGGAATTCAATGTTACTGGAAAAGAAAGAAATTCAACAAATCCACCAAAAAGGATCATGAATACCAGCTGGACCTTGTCACCATCTAACGTCGGAGTACAAGGGAAATAAGAAGAACTATTATTCACAGAATATAGAATGTAAGATCATAGAAACTCCATAGAAACAACCTAGAACGAAAATTCTTAAAAGAAATATTTATTATAGAAAATATAGCTTAAATTGATAAAATTGGCAACAACTCGAACAAAACCAGCAGAATATAGACATGAAAATGTTGGTCATGCAATAAAAGTGAACGGATCTTAAGATATTAAGGACATCATAAAAACAGTAACAAAATCCATAAGAGAATCGTTAAGCACGACAAAATAAATTGAATCAGGAAACAGTGACGTTATTCCGGTACAAAGTAAATATATCCAACGAGGGCGTTACGTGGAGAAACTTTTCATTATATTTGTGTGTTTACATGCAAAAATATAAGAAATATAACGCAACCATAGGACACACAAATAGAAAAGTGGTAAAAATCGAATCGCATAGAATAAAGAAACAATTCTCCGTATTTTATTATAATTAATATTGGAGTCCGAGGATTGATGGATTAAAAGTTACATCTCTAGTTTTATTGCAATTGAACGCAGAATTTTCAGAAGAAATAACGGAATAAATAAATGATTGTTTTAATAAATGACAATCATATATCATATTAATTACTGGGTATTTTTAATATTCGGATAATTTAATATTTTCATTAAAATCCTTTTTCTTAGGGCAACAGGCTTTATGAGGGTAATCCACTTTGGGAAACTCCCCTTTAATAGCATAGGAAGGGATTTAAAGGGAGGGTGTGGAAGGGTAGAGGAAGGTAGCCTTAAACAAGAGACAATCCCGAACCTTAAACAAGAAGATCTATTATTAAAATTTTTTTTTTATGATAAGTGCGTTGTGAAAATTTATACTCAGACAACAAGTAGTTTGATCATATTCACTCCTTTGAATCACAATGAAAGATCATTAAAATTGCAGTAATATTGATATAAGTCTCTGGCAGATGTTACAAGTGTGGCCCTTTCAGGTGGTGAGCGGATGAATTCTTCGATGTGTGAAGGAGGGCTGCTTACCTGTTGGGAGTTACTTAAGAGAATATTTCGAAGACCTGTGACTTTTCTGTGATCCTGCAGGCTGGTGCTAAAAACGAAACCGTAGATGAGGTACGTAATTGATTGAATACTATTATTATTTCTAGGATATTAATAATTATTTGATAATTTTTTTGTAACTGTCTTCACCTTTAAACTACATTTCAATAAAATTAATTATTCAGTTTTGACTTGCATATTCACACAAATTTCTGAATGATTTAAACTATTACAGTCCACCAAAAAGGAACATGAATACCAGCTGGACCTAGTCACCATCTAACGTCGGAGTTCAATGGAAATAAGAAGAACCATTATTCACAGGATCTTGAATTTAAGATCATATAAACTTCATAGAAACAACCTAGAAGGCAAAAACTTAAAAGATATATTTATTATAGAAAATATAGCTTAAATTGATAAAATTGGCAAAAGTAGAACAAAACCAGCAGAATATAGACATGGAAATGTTGGTCATGCAATAAAAGTGAAAAGATCTTAAGATATTAAGGGCATCATAAAAACAGTAACAAAATCGATAAGAGAGATTCGTTAAGCACGACAAAAGAAATTACAAGGTGTTCCAGTTTCACCATAATAATGGAGAGGAGACTAACAACAACTCCCATTATTCAGTCGAAAAAAAAATCACTGATCGGAATATGAATACTTTATAAATATATAAAAAAATGGAATTAACACCGATGATTAAGGAAAATTTTATACCATATCTTAAACATTTTTTTCAAAAACTTCTCCAGAGCCAGTAATCGATATATTCCGATTAAGGTAATCGATGCTTGGAATCCAACTCTGACACCTCACATTATTTCAGGTATTATAAGGAAGTGACGTGTATATCCTTCGAACGCACCGCCCAGAGCTTAAAACCAAGTGGAATCGCATAAACGAACAAGAGCATCGAACAACCTGCCAGATGGGCCAGAAGCAGTGGGCAGTGGGTAACTGCGATTGAGTGATTGGACTATTGGCAGGGAAACATTCCGGCAGAAGTTGTAACGGTTAACGAGAATATCTGCCAATCACAGATACATGATTAAAACCCCAAATGGCAATGTAACAGAACCGTTAGTTAAGTCAAAGTTTTCGTGGCTTCCCCTTCTTCCATGATGTATGTCTTTAATATAACTCTTCGCCGCCATATAAATGACATTCCCCCAGTACTTGTCTTACCCAAACTTCCTGATTATCAATTTGATCATTCTGTATCCTCGACCGTTACTTACGAAGAAGTTTTTAAAGCTTTACTTGAGGCCGAAATACCGGCCCTGGATTCGACGTCATAAGCCGTAAAATTCTGTCAAACAAACCAAATATCATTGTACCCTTCCTAACCAGAATCTTCAATTCGTTCCTCTTCTTGTCCCAATTATCACCAGTTTGGAAAACATCAACAGTAATAATGTTCTTGAAAAATGGTAAACTTCCCGCAGTATCATCTTTTTACAAGTTGATAGTGTATTGTAAAACGTTCCCACTGTATTGCAATCTTTTTCTCAGCCAACTGCTACTCGAGTCAACCGCAAGTGTAACTGAAAAAGAAAACTAATGCAGGAAGAGCAATAGAGAAGCTAAGAACCAAAGGGTGATAGCTGTACACTATAAAAGGTTTCAAAAGCTAGCACAACATATGAACAACAACGGCAAAGCAAGTGGAGGAGTATCCATATATGTCAACCAGAATATCCTGTCAGAACATATCGAACTCAAAACGGCACTGGAAGCTGTCGCTGTAAATCTCCACATGACTACAAATCTTGTGATATGCAACATTTACCTCCCACCAGGCACGCCGGTGCTTAAACACGAGCTCGAAGATATAACCAAGCAGCTGGTTCCAACTTTATGTTACTAGGACACGTTAATATCCACAACAAATCCTGGGGTTCGAGCTACACTGGTAGCAGAGGAAACTTATTCGAGGAGGTAGCATACTCCAATAACTTGATGATCCACAACAACGGCAATCACGCACAGTTTAATACGGCAGCCTGAAAAATTTTGTAGTATACTTAATATTTCAGACAAACGTGAATGGTGTTCAATTTGACAGTGATCATGCCCAGATAACAACAAAAATACCTCTCCAACCAGATAGCCCAGCATTCTGTGACAGATGGCGTACTAACATCAGCGACTGGACGGAATTCAAGAATACAAAAAGGAATAAATTGAATAAAGAAAGCAATGACCTCGACGCCAACAAAAACAGAAGGTTAGAAATGTTTTGCGAAATCATTACTTCAACTGCGGATGAAACACTTGGGAAAAATAATCCCAATCCAAATTCGCGAAGAAACTACAAAATCTGGTGGAATACAGAATGCACACAGACTGTATAAGCAACAACTCAACAAATATAGAAGGACAACAAAATTAGTTACAATAAAGCAAGAGCGGATTTTAGACGAAAGATGAAAAAAGGCCAGCAGAACAGCCGGGCGGGATAAAATAGAGACGATGAATGCTTCGACTAACCAGAAAGAGCTCTGGGGAGGTTGTCAGAAGTATGAAGGGAGCAGAAGATGAACACAAAATAAATTTGTAAACAGACGAGCTGGAAGATAAGCTTACTAATCCGAACGACATAGCCAACTGTCTAGCAAGGAACTTCGAAAAAACATCAGCAACAAGCTCGCACTCCGCGGAATTCCAATGTATAAATGCAAGCAACGAAAGACACTCAACAGCAACAAAAAATCAAACAAAGATAGGTATGAGAAGATTGCATCAGCAGAAAGTGATCGAATTCCAAATATCCTGCCAAATAATATACCGGAAGAAGCGCTAACTGTTCTATTAAAAATTCGAATCGAAATCTGCAAATTCCCGAGCTATGGAAAGGATCTATAGTTATCCATATTTTGTAATCAGGAATTTAAACCAGATATAGGCGGCTACAGACCGATAGCCCTCTACTCCAACGTCTGCGAGATCCTTTAATAGGTAATTGCTAATATGTTGACTTGGTACCTCAGCGTAAATAATCTGTATTACGCTAAGCTATTTTCATTCAGTAAGGTTCATTCATAGTTGACCTTGAGCACATACCTCGATAACTACATTAAGGAAGCGCTCAACCAACATCAACATGTCTTGGCAATCATGTTAGATATATGCAAGGCATCTGAAAAGTCATGGAGTTCAAGGTTAATAAACTAATAACATACGGACTAAGTGACAGTATCCTTCAATGTACCAGAAACCTAATCGAGGACAGATGTATTAAGGTCAGAATTGAGAATGCCCAGTCATAAATAAAGAATCGAGAATGGAATAAGCCAGGGTTCGAGCCTCAGCGTCATTCTGTTCCTGGTAGTCATAAATTACATAGGTATCATTAACAAACCCCCGATAGATACCTTGATATTTTCAGATGATGTCATCTTGCTGACTAGTGGGGAACAACATGAAGCTGCCCTCTGAAGTGATGCAGGAGGCAATAAACAAGGCGACTCAGTGAGCCGAATGTGCAATGTGCTTCACAAGGAAATACAAGCAAATAAAGATACCAATAAAAATATATGACAAACATATTGAATATGTTAAACAGCACAAGATTATGTCAATTTTCAGGGACTCCAAATTCACGTTCAAGACTCACATTGAGCAACTAATCATAGAAAGCAAAAATTCCTCAAGCTACTAGTTACTAAAAACTGGGGAGCAAAGATGGATCTATTGAGTCTCACCCGCAGGGCAATGATCAGAGCAAAAATAGAATATGGAGAACACATATATGACAGCACAGAAAATGATGCTAAGATTAAACGATGCAATGAGATTGTTAACCGGATGTTATAATACCACCCCAATACCGAGACTCACACTCGAGGCAAACGAAATCTCCATTAGACACAGAAAAAAGGTATTGCAATAAAATACGAGATGAGGGCATGAGAGGCATCGAACTCGATAATAAATTAAATAAACCATCACACCCCGACATGCAGAAAGAGAACCACCTAGAAACCTAACACCGTTTTATACTACACTAAATGACATATTGCGAAAAGAAGTAATGACTCTTCCAAAGATGGACCACAACATTACGGCACATGGACACCTTACGAACTGCCAATTGATACATCGCTACATAAGCTTGAAGTAAGCAACCCACACATCACAAACTGGAACGCTGAAGTCTATCAGTTATTACAGAGATATAATATTTCCAGAGTCATTTATATCGACGCATACAAAAATTCAAATAAAGTTGGTTGCGCTATATTTACGACAGGCACAGAAAAATCTATCGCTATAAACCATAATGCATCGATCAGTATAGCAGAATTATACGCCACCTTCATGGCGATGGAACTGTGTCAGGAAACACCGCAGACCAACAGCATTATCTTATTCTCCAATGAGACAATGCACAGAGTAACCAGTACGGTGTACAGAAATGGTTGCATAAATGGAATTACAGAGTATATAGTGAAAATACACGGAATCGGTAACCAGATCACTATAGCCTGGCTACCAACAGGACAGATATAGCGAAGATGGGAGCTGATCATCAAGGAATAACCCGTAACCTGCCATACTGCACCAGCAAGGACTGAAGAGTATCAACTGGCGGAAAAATGGAATAGACCAGTCAAACCAGAAGAATGTGGAGTCATCATCAAAAATGTAAGTAACATCAAATGAATATCACTCCCTAAAGATATATCTCGAAGGCAACAATTTGTTAAGGCCAGAATACGAACACTGCACTTCAGTTTCCCACACTCATGCTTGATTTACAGATCTCAGCAGCCGGTATGCAGCTCAGTCAAGGAAAACACTACAATATTTTTACGTACCGATTTTCTTACAACTTCACACATTAAGGCTTTGTTTCCAAATCTCAGACGACATTCACGATCCCTAAATAGTTTCCGTAACACATCTAACGTTCTCTACATAACCGAGAATATCATCTTTTCATTATATCCTCCCATTCCTTAAATTTAGAGTGAGCTGCAAAATGAACGATAGCCTCCACACCCGTGTAGACAGTAATTGGTAAATTTATTTGGGCAGATGCTACAAGTGTGGACATTTCAGGTTGTGTTTCGGGAAAGAAATCATCAACACAGCCGATAAGTATTTGCTATCTGCAGATCTCCGTGGAGTTGGCCTCATGAATCTCCCCTGCCTGCTCAAGTCAACTCTATTGCCAAGGTACAAATTTGAATTACAATAATGTAAAATATTATACGGTTAGGATTGTTTATTTTGAATAATTCCCAGCACAAAAACTACTATAAACCAGTTTAACGACTAAATTTCGAATTTCTGAACGTTTTGATTGAAACTTCCGATTACATCAACATAGGGTTTTATTCTCTAAAACTAAATAGAAGCTTCAGCTTCCATAGATATTTGTAAATACTTTGTTATGAGACATGACTTAGTCTTAAGTACGCACTTATATTACTATGAAAATAAAATGTGTATTTTTTTTAACTCCAAACGAATCAAGAAAATTTTATCAATATTAACAACCGTTTTATTTGCTAATTACAGAAACGTTAAAAATATTTTTGATAACTCCGTGGTGATTTCTGCATTGTTAGGGACGTTTCGTTACTAAGGAAACGTTGCAGCTTTCATCAGTCATCAGCTAACGTGGAGCAGAAATGTTCGGGCGGATTATCACCAGCAATCACCATAGAACTTATAACGTTATACAATCAAATGAACAATATTCGAGAAGAAATAAACCACAAATTTCATTTCGACAAAATCATATCGTCGGGTTAAATTTATCTGCTCGAGGTACGGCGCCTTGATGTAAAAGCTTTAAATATTGATGACAATCAGATATCATATATTTATCTAATAATTTCTAGGTGGTGTTGCGACGTCCAATTCATCTCGGCTATTAAATAAAAATCATATTCTGCAGTTACATTGCTAATATTTACACGTGGCCACTGATAACTAAGAGAAACCAAGTAAGTCCACACTTGTAACATTTGTCCGTAACTTCATCATAGACTGTAAATTATCTCGAATTGTCTAAAATATTAGGTTTTAAATAGTATCACATTCATATGTAATAATAGTGTCTGATTATATTATATTCACTTCGCACGTCAAATAATTTACTTCTTTATCTGTTTTAAAACGTCCCACTACTTTACGAAATCTTCAGTACTGCACGAACTTTCCTCATATCACCTCCCTTATGTCGCCCATCTTAATCTTACTCTAATTCCACTCGTTTCTCCGAATATAAATAGCCACTTCATAAATTGACAACGTTACTCTTCTCTATTTGACCCACAAACAAATTTTCAAATTCCTCTCAAATCTCCTTCCGATATTGACACAGCTCTTGACAACTTGCAAACAATCATCCTTTCTTCTGCATCAGATTCCCGCTTACCACCCACAACTAAAAAACGTTGTCAAACCATTTTAATCATCTCCAGCAACTGAATTCCTCCGACTACTCCATGTGGAGAAAAACCAAAACCCTAACCAAACCTCATTGTGATATCCCTCCTCTCAAACATCAAAACCAATGGTATACCTCTCCAGCCAATAAAGCTAATCTATTCGCAAACATTCTTACATCCCAATTCTCTCCAAACCAAACAATTAACCTTTACCACAATAAAAAGATAAATAACACTCTCCTCCAACCTCTTCAACTGTCACCTCTACCTAAACTATTTAGTCCTCCCCTAGTCCGCTCAACCATAAAAAAATTAAAAAATAAACACTCCGCCGGTCACGACCTTATCACTACCCTCCACCTGAAAAACCTCCCTAAAAAAGCTTCATCCTTAATAACAATCATTTTCAATGCAATCATCCGTACAACATATTACCCAATAGCCTGGAAGCACGCACATATAATAATGATCCCAAAGCCAAACAAACCCAAATCCTGTCCCAATAGTTATAGACCTATCAGTCTCCTCCCCTCTCTATCCAAACTACTTCTTCCCCTCCTTAGGAAAGAATTAACCCACCTCATTCCTTCTGTCCAATACGGCTTCAGGCCCAAACACTCTTGCACCCATCAAATCTACTCAGTGACATCCTACATCAACAATTCCTTCGACACCAATTACTTGTGCATTGGTGCCTTTCTAGATGCAGAAAAAGCTTTTCATAAAGTACACCACCAATCTCTACTTTCCAAAATTAAAGACCCACTTAATGATTCCCTCTTCAGAATCCTCACTAATATCTTACTAACCACTCCTTCTCTGTCAAATTTAACAATACCATACAAATTCCTACCCTATTTCCTCCGGCGTTCCCCAAGGCCCTTTCCTCTTCAACATCTATTTTCACGACAAACCTCAAAACCTATCTACTTAAACAATACTTTTTGCAGATGACCTTGCCATACCCTTTTAAACATCCTCTCTAGACTCGGGCTCCAAAAAACTACAAATCGCCCTCAATGATATTGAAAGCTGGACTAAAAAATGGAGAATCAAAATAATCCCTACCAAATCCACAATCATTCCCTTCAACACGTCAAATAATTATTAAGGCACAAAAATTCTAGAATATGTAAGTGCGTAGTGAAACGATGTACACAGACAGATCTTATCAACGACTATAGTTTTTTAAGAACTATCCGTTTAAAATATCTCGATATCTGCATTGTAATAATGAAAAGTATCTGGCAGATGTTACAAGTGTTGACATTACAGGTGGTGATTTGGGGATGAAATCATCAACACTGCCGATAAGTATTTTGCTAACTGAGAACTACGTGGAGTTGGCCTTAAGCATTCATCAATCTCGCCTGCCTGCAGAAATCGACTCTTGTGCGAAGGTACGAATTGAAATACCATAATATTAAATATAATAAGGTTAGGATTGTTTTTTTTATTTTTTTAATTATTGCCAAAACAAATACTATTTTAAAGCAGGTTTATCGGTTATTTTAATGAAATTTCTGATTGTGGTGAATGTAAATTCATATTACATCAAGATAGGAATTACTAAAACTAAATAGAATCTTCAACTTTCACAGTTATTTCTAAGTACAATGTTATGAGACAAGACTTAGTCTTAAGTACGCATTAATATTACTATGAAAATCACGAAATGTGATACTTTTTTTAATTCAACTTAAATAAAGTTATATTAACAAATTTATTATTTCGTAGTTACACAATCGCTGAAAACATTTTTGATATCCGTTGTGATTTCTGCATTGTTGTTGACGTTTGAGAATGACGCTTTGTTACCAAGGCCTGCATCAGTCCACAGTAAACGTAAAGCAGAAAGGTTCGGTAGATTCACAGCAGCAATCACTACAGAATTTGTAACTCAATACAATTTAATGAACACATAGTCACGAAGAAATAAGCCATAACTTTCATTTCAAAGAAATCATTGTCATGCAAAATTACACGCTGTAGGTACGGCGCCTTGATGAAAACGGTTTTATCATTGGTGATAAATTGACAGAATATACTTATTTAATGAAACAATCTTAATTTCCAGGTGGCATTGAACGTCCAATTCATCTCGGCTGTTAAATAAAAAACATATACAGCATTTACGATGCAGGTTACATAGATCCTCAGTACCTATAAATCATCTACATCGCTATGATCTACACGTGGCCACTGACAACTATGAGAAACCAGGTAAGTCCACACTTGTAACATTTGACCGTAACTTCATAGTTGATTGCTATTAGTAGTATTTTAGCTTGTTTCAGGGACTTCATTATAATTATTTAGAGCAATTAAATAGTAGTAGGGGCTGATTAAAGTACATTCACTACGTACTTCATCGTGGACACCATAAGTGTTCTTCTGATAGGCTGGTTTTCACGACGTAGTTTTTCGTAGGTACCATTAGTAAGCAGTTCCGTCTAAGTACCGTATCCATGCCTTATTCTTTTCTCTTATAATATCCAGGAGAATTTTTGTCTCACCAAAATGTTCCAGTACTTCTTAAATTGAAGTTTTCATCCTTCCCTCATTTATTTTTTTTATTTACAAATGTTACTACTTCATCGTCACCGGAGACCACCGCGTCACGCACCAAACAAACTTACCAACAGAACAAATTCCCAAAATTAAGTATCTTAGAACTAATTATATATTTCCCTTAACAACGCACATTTAAACATGTAAAACATAATTTAGGAGGAATTCAAAGTTACTGGCAAAGAAAGAATTTATACAAATCCATTAAAAAGTAACATGAATACCAGTTGGACCGAGTCATGATCTAACGTCTGAAAAACCATTACTCACAGAAGCTTGAAAGTAAGATCCGAGAAAATACTCTCAAAAAGTACGCTGCCATAGAAATTACCTATAGAAATACGGAAAAGAAATAAAATTGACATAAACTCGAACAATAGAATATACACATTTAAATGTTGGTCCTGCAATTAAAGTCAAAAGATCTTGCACGATTCTAAAGACGTCATAAAATCAGTAAATAACCGATATAAGCGACTCATTCAAGGACAACAACAAAAATTACAACATGTTCAAGTTTCACCACAAGAATGGAGAGGAAGCAAAAATCCACTGCCCAATTTTTCAGTCGAAATAAAATATTTCTTACGGATTCGAAGATGGATACTTTATAAAAATATCGAAAAAATGGACTTAACAAAAACAAGTTATGTCTATATTATACCATATCTTTAGGATACTTTATTCCGTTCACGTCAGACCACCTGCCCATATAAATTTCCGGTAATCTAGGCTTCCCCCCACCACTTCCATCTTAACAACCTCTTTGAACATAACAATTCCGATGGGTCTATAATTAATTTTTTTGTTTGGAAATATTCCTCATACTTCAAAAATTACCACCGACATCGACGACGTTAGCACCACTTTCCCAAAAACGTCTCCAGAGCTATTAATTTATATATTCCTGAAAAGGTAATCGATCCTTGGAATCCAACTGTCACACCTCACATTATTTAAAGTATTATTAAGAAGATTTCCTTCGAACGCACCGCCTGGACCTTTAAATCTAGTGGAATCGCATAAACGAACAAGAGCATCGAACAATCTGCCAGATGGGCCCGGAGAAGTGGGACACAGCGATTGTGTGATTGGACTATAGGCAGGGCAAAATTCCGGCAGAAGTTGCAACGCTTAACGAGAATATCTGCCAAACACAGATATGCATTTAAAATCCCAACACATACCGTGTTCGTCTCTCCAAATAGCGACAAACCAAACCTAGCATAATCTCCGGAACCGAAACTATCATTTTTCCTACATAGAGAAAATTCCCATGCGAATAGATTCCCATTCTTCCTCAACCTCGTATCCCGGGATTCACCTAAACCAATGTCAGTCTAAAAGCAAACTCCGAAAACGCGTCTATAACTATTTCAGTTAATTAAATGCTAAGGATAATTTAATAAGTTCATTAAAATCCTTTTCTTTGAGCAACAGGCTTCATGACGGTAATCCACTTTGGGCAACTAACCTTTAATAGCATAGGAAGGGATGTGAAAGGAAGGGTGTGGAAGGGTAGAGGAAGGTAGCCTAAAACAAGACAATCCCGAACTTTAAACAAGAATATATATTATTAAATTTTAATTTAAATTTATTTTGTTTATGATAAGTGCGTTGTGAAAAGGTATTCTCAGACAACAAGTAGTTAGATCATATTCACTCCGTTGAATCTCAATAAAAGATCCATTAAAATTGCAGTAATATTGATATAAGTCTCTGGCAGATGTTACAAGTGTGGCTCTTTCAGGTGGTGTGCGGAGGATTTCTTCGATGTGTGGAGGGCTGCTTACCTGTTGGGAGATACTGAAGAGAATAATTCGAAGACCTGTGACTTTTCTGTGATCCTGCAGGCTGGTGCTAAAAACGCAACCGTAGATGAGGTACGTACTTGATTGAATACTATTATTATTTATAGGATATTAATAATTATTTGATAATTTTTTCGTAAATTTTTTCACCTCTAAACAACATTTCAATAAAATAAATTATTCAGTTTTAACTTGCATATTCACACAAGTTACTGAATGATTTAAACTATTACAGTACAACTATTCTTTCATAAGGTTTCTTTACACTCGTCGCTCTGCACAATTCTTCAAATGACGTTCATTTTTATTTACAAATGTTACAACTTCATGGTCAATGGAGACCACTGCGTCACGCACCAACCAAAATTACCGACACAACTAATTCCTATAAAGCATTATCCATGACATAATTATATGTTTCCCTTTACAGCTCACTCTTAAACACGTCTGAAATTTTTTAGGGGAATTCAATGTTACTGGCAAAGAAAGACGTTCAACAAATCCACCAAAAAGGAACATGAATACCAGCTGGACCTAGTCACGATCTAACGTCGGAATACAATGGAAATAAGAAGAACCATTATTCACAGGATCTTGAATGTAAGATCATGGAAACTTTATAGAAACAACCTAGAAGGCAAAAACTTAAAACATATATTTATTATAGAAAATATAGCTTAAATTGATAAAATTGGCAACAACTAGAACAAAACCAGCAGAATATAGACGTGGAAATGTTGGTCATGAAATAAAAGTGAAAAGATCTTAAGATATTAAGGGCATCATAAAAACTAACAAAATCAATAAGAGAGATTCGTTGCAGCACGACAAAAGAAATTACAAGGTGTTCCAGTTTCACCATGAAAATGGAGAGGAGACTAAAAACAACTATCACTATTCAGTCGAATATATATTCCACGAGCTACCGAAACAAACGAGTGTGTTTCCATCGCGCAACGGGCGAGGCCAAGAGGCCCAACCGACAAATTTTTAGTATTCTGGGAAAAACAAAAAAAAGTTTATAACAGATGGATATTAAAATGTAGTAAGTTACGACAGCTACTCGAAAGTTTTGTAAGTATAACTGAAAAGGAAACTAATCCAGGAAGAGCAATAGAGAAGCTAAGAACCAAAGGGTGATAACTGTACAGGAAAAAATGTTTAAACCAGGAGAAGCTGCAACTATAAAAGGTTTCAATAGCTAGCACAACATATAAACAACTGCGGCAAATGCAAGTGGAGGAGCATCCATATATCTAAACGAGAATATCCTGTCAGAACATATCGAACTTAAAACGGCACTGGAAGCTGTCGCTGTAAATCTCCACATGACTACAAATCTTGTGATATGCAACATTTACCTCCCACCAGGAGCGCCGGTGCTCAAACTCGAGCTCGAAGATATAACCAAGCTGCTGGTTCCAACTTTATTTTACTAGGACACGTTAACATCCACAACAAATCCTGGGGTTCGAGCTACACTGATAGCAGAGGAAACTTAATCGAGGAGGTAGCATACTCCAATAACTTGATCATCCACAACAACGGAAAACACGCACAGTTTAATACGGCAACCTGCAAAACTTTGTAGTACACTCAATATTTCAGACAAATGTGAATGGTTTACAATTTGACAGTGATCATGTCCAGATTACAACAAAAATACCTCTCCAACCAGATAGCCCAGCATTCTGTGACAGATGGCGTACTAACATCAGCGACTAGTCGTAATTCAAGAATACAATAAGGAATAAATTGAATAAAGAAAGCAATGACCTCGACGCCAACAAAAACAGAAGGTTAGAAATGTTTTGCGAAATCATTACTTCAACTGCGGATGAAACACTAGGGAAAAATAAGCCCAATCCAAATTCGCGATGAAACTACAAAATCTGGTGGAATACAGAATGCACACAGACTGTATAAGCAACAACTCAACAAATATAGAAGGACAACAAAATTAGTTACAATAAAGCAAGAGCGGATTTTAGACGAAAGATGAAAAAAGGCCAGCAGAACAGCCGGGCGGGATAAAATAGAGACGATGAATGCTTCGACTAACCAGAAAGAGCTCTGGGGGTGTTGTCAGAAGTGTGAAGGGAGCAGAAGATGAACACAAAATAAATTTGCAAACAGACGAGCTGGAAGATAAGCTTACTAATCCGAACGACATAGCCAACTGTCTAGCAAGGAACTTCGCCAAAACATCAGCAACTAGCTCGCACTCCGCGGAATTCCAACGTAAAAATGCAAACAACAAAAGAGACTCAACAGCAACAAAAAATCAAACAAAGATAGGTATGAGAAGAATGCATCAGTAGAAAGTGATCGAATTCCAAATTTCCTGATAAATAATCTACCGGAAGAAGCGCTAACTGTTCTATTAAAAATTCTCATCGAAATCTGCAAATTCCCGAGCTATGGAAACGATCTATAGTTATCCATATTCAGTAATCAGGAATGAAAACCAAATATAGGCAGCTACAGACTGATAGCCCTCAACTCCAACGTCTGCAAGATCCTTTAATAGGTAATTGCTAATATGTTGACTTGGTACCTCAGCGTAAATAATCTGTATTACGCTAAGCTATTTGCTTTCAGAAGGGATCATTCATCTTTGACCTTTAGCACATACCTCGATAACTACATAAAGGAAGCGCTCAACCAACATCAACATGTCTTGGCAGTCATGTTAGATATATGCAAAGTCATGGAGATCAATGTTAAATAAACTAATAACATACGGACTAAGTGACAGTATCCTTCAATGTACAAGAAACCTAATCGAGGACAGATGTATTAAGGTCAGAATTGAGAATGCCCAGTCATAAATAAAGAATCGAGAACGGAATAAGCCAGGGCTCGAGCCGCAGCGTCATTCTGTTCCTGGTACTCATAAATTACATGGGTAGCATTAACAAACCGCCGATAGATACCTTGATATTTTCAGATTATGTCATCTTGCTGACTAGAGGGAACAACATGAAGCTGCTCTCTGAAGTGATGCAGGAGGCAATAAACAAGGCGACTCAGTGAGCTGAAAAAAGGGGGTTTAGTATTAATCCTTGCAATGAGCTTCTCAAGGAAATACGAGCAAATAAAGATACCAATAGTAATATATGGCAAACATATTGAATATGTTAAACAATACAAGATTATGTCAATTTTCAGGGACTCAAATTTACATTCAAGACTCACGTCGAGCAACTAATCATAGAAAGCAAAATACGTCTATTAATCCTCAAGCTACTAGCTGCTAAAAACTGGGTTAGCAAAAATGGATCTATTGAGTCTCATCCGCAGGGCAATGATCAGATCAAAAATAGAATATGGCGAACACATATAAGACAGCACAGAAAATGATGCTAAGATTAAACGATGCAATGAGATTGTTAACCGGATGTTATAAAACCACCCCAATACCGAGACTCACACTTGAGGCAAACGAAATCCCCATGAGACACAAAAAAAAGCTATTGAAATTAGATACGAGATCAAGGCACTACACTAAAGGATATATTGGGAAAAGAAGTAATGACTCTTCCAAAGACGGACCACAACACCACGGCAAGCATACCACCATGGAAGCCTGATGAACTGCCAATTGAAATCTCCATGAGACACAGAAGGAAAGCTATTGCAATTAGATACGAGATCAAGGCATGAGAGGCATCAAACTCAATAATAAATTAAAAACACCATCACTCCCCGAGATGCAGACAAAGAAAAACCTAGAAACCTAATACCGTTTTTTATACTACACTAAATTATATATTGCGAAAAGAAGTAATGACTCTTCCAAAGATGGACCACAACATTACGGCACATGGACACCTTACGAACTGCCAATTGATACATCGCTACATAAGCTTGAAGTAAGCAATCCACACATCACAAACTGGAACTCTGAAGTCTATCAGTTATTACAGAGATATAATATTCCCAGAGTCATTTATACCGACGCATCCAAACATTCAAATAAAGTTGGTTGCGCTAAATTTACGACAGGCACAGAAAAATCTATCGCTATAAACCATAATGCATCGATCAGTATAGCAGAATTATACGCCACCTTCATGGCGACGGAACTGTGTCAGGAAACACCGCCGGCCAACAGCATCATCTTAGATTCCAAAGAAACAATGCACAGAATAACCAGTACGGTGTACAGAAATGGTTGCATAAATAGAATTAGAGAGAATATAGTGAAAATACACGGAATCGGCAACCAGATCACAATAGCATGGCTACCGACAGGACAGATCAAGCGAAGATGGAAGCTGATCATCAAGGAATAACCCGTAACCTGCCATACTGCACCAGCAAGGACTGAAGAGTATCAACTGGCGGAAAAGTGGAATAGACCAGTCAAACCACAAGAATGTGGAGTCATCCTCAAAACTGTAAGTAACATCAAATGAATATCGCTCCCTAAAGAAATATCTCGAAGGCAACAATTTGTTAAGGCCAGAATACGAACACTGCACTCCAGTTTCCCACACTCATGCTTGATTTCCAGATCTCAGCAGCGGGCATGCAGCCCATGCAAGGAGAACACAACAAATCCTCATGCCCCAAACTATCGACATAAGATCAATTCAAGCCGCCCATTACATGATGAAGAATTGCAACTCACCAAAAAGCAATAAACAACCTTATGAATTTTAAAATGAAAACTGATTCATATAAAGTAATTTAAATGTATCAATATGCAAGTAGAATATTATATTTCACTATACTGTGAATAGAATTTCAAGTTTTATTTTGGTAACAAAGGTGTTTTAGGCGGTTGTTCCTAGAATGGTTTTATACATAAATATGTTCTCAAAATATGTTTTACCGATTTTCTTACAATTCCACACATTCACGCCCTCGTTTCCAAATCTCAGACGACATTCACGATCCCTAAATATTTTCCGTAACACATCTAACGTTCTCCACATAACCGAGAATATCATCTTTTCATTATATCCTCCAATTCCTTAAATTTAGAGTGAGCTGCAAAATGAACGATAGCCTCCACACCCGAGTAGACAGTAATTGGTAAATTTATTTGGGCAGATGCTACAAGTGTGGCTCTTTCAGGTGGTGGGGGGAGGAATTCTTCGAAATCTTGATGATGTGAACGAGGGCTGCTTACCTGTTTGGAGTTACTGAAGAGAATTAGTTGAAGGCCTGTGACTTTTCTGTGATCCTGCAGTCTGGTGCTAAAAATGCTGCCGTAGAGGTACGTAGTTGACTTAATAATTTTTAATACTTTTATTATTTATAGAATATTAGTAAACATATGATTTGTTTTGGTAAACGTCTTCACCACTACAGTACATTTCAATAAAATTAGTTAAGTATTTGCTTTCAATATGTTGTAGAATGATTCAGTTAAAACTTACATATGTATACTAATTACTGCATTATTTAAACTATTACAGTACAACTATTTGTTCATAAATCATAATGTTTCTTTACAGTCGTCGCTCGGCACAATTCTTCAAATGACGTTCACAAATCTAAATTCTTGAAGATCATGAAGATTTTTTAAAAATTCTATATTCATATATATATACTAGATTCGATTTGCTACATGTAAGACTACTACGTCTAAATTAGTGTCATAATCGACGCTAGCAAAATAAGGTACGTCCATACTTGTAACATTTGTCCGTAACTTCGTACTTGAGTAGTAAGAGCTGTAAAAATTACATTCACTACGCAATTCACAACTCACTAACTCTTAAACATGTAAAACATATTGATGCCTTTATCCTCCACTTATTTATTATTTTTATTTACAAATGTTACAACTTCATGGTCAATGGAGACCACTGCGTCACGCACCAACCAAAATTACCGACACAACTAATTCCTATAAAGCATTATCCATGACATAATTATATGTTTCCCTTTACAGCTAACTCTTAAAAACTTCTGATATTTTTTAAGGGAATTCAATGTTACTGGAAAAGAAAGAAGTTCAACAAATCCACCAAAAAGGAACATGAATACCACCAGGACCTTGTCACCATCTAACGTCGGAGTACAAGGGAAACAAGAAGATCTATTATTCACAGAATATAGATCATAAAAACTCCATAGAAACATCCTAGAAGGCAAAATCTTAAAAAATATATTTATTTTAGAAATAATAGCTTAAATTGATAAAAATGGCAACAACTCGAACAAAACCAGCAGAATATAGACATGGAAATGTTGGTCATGCAATAAAAGTGAACAGATCTTATGATATTAAGGGCATCATAAAAACAGTAACAAAATCCATAAGAGAATCGTTAAGCACGACAAAATAAATTGAATCAGGAAACAGTGACGTTATTCCGGTACAAAGTAAATATATCCAACGAGGGCGTTACGTGGAGAAACTTTTCATTATATTTGTGTGCTTACATGCAAAAATATAAGAAATATAACGCAACCATAGGACACGCAAATAGAAAAGTGGTAAAAATCGAATAGCATAGAATAAAGAAACAATTCTCCGTATTTTATTATAATTAATATTGGAGTCCGAGGATTGATGGATTAAAAGTTACATCTCTAGTTTTATTGCAATTGAACGCAGAATTTTCAGAAGAAATAACGGAATAAATAAATGATTGTTTTAATTAATGACAATCATATATCATATTAATTACTGGGTATTTTTAATATTCGGATAATTTAATATTTTCATTAAAATCCTTTTTCTTAGGACAACAGGCTTTATGAGGGTAATCCACTTTGGGAAATTCCCCTTTAATAGCATAGGAAGGGATTTGAAAGGGAGGATGTGGAAGGGTAGAGGAAGGTAGCCTTAAACAAGAGACAATCCCGAACTTTAAACAAGAAGATATATTATTAAAATTTATTTTGTTTATGATAAGTGCGTTGTGAAAATTTATACTCAGACAACAAGTAGTTAGATCTTATTCACTCCGTTGAATCTCAATGAAAGATCCATTAAAATTGCAGTAATATTGATATAAGTCTCTGGCAGATGTTACAAGTGTGGCCCTTTCAGGTGGTGAGTGGTGGAATTCCTCGAAGTGTGAAGGAGGGCTGCTTATCTGTTGGGAGTTACTTAAGAGAATAATTCGAAGACCTGTGCCTTTTCTGTGATCCTGCAGGCTGGTGCTAAAAACGCAACCGTAGATGAGGTACGTAATTGATTGAATACTATTATTATTTCTAGGATATTAATAATTATTTGATAATTTTTTTTGTAACTGTCTTCACCTTTAAACTACATTTAAATATTATTAATTATTCAGTTTTGACTTGCATATTCACACAAATTTCTGAATAATTTCAACTATTACAGTCCACCAAAAAGGAACATGAATACCAGCTGGACCTAGTCACCATCTAACGTCGGAGTTCAATGGAAATAAGAAGAACCATTATTCACAGGATCTTGAATGTAAGATCATAGAAACTTCATAGAAACAACCTAGAAGGCAAAAACTTAAAAGATATATTTATTACAGAAAATATAGCTTAAATTGATAAAATTGGCAACAACTCGAACAAAACCAGCAGAATACAGACATGGAAATGTTGGTCATGCAATAAAAGTGAAAAGATCTTAAGATATTAAGGGCATCATAAAAACTAACAAAATCGATAAGAGAGATTCGTTGAAGCACGACAAAAGAAATTACAAGGTGTTCCAGTTTCACCATGAAAATGGAGAGGAGACTAAAAACAACTGTCTCATTATTCAGTCGAATATATATTCCACGAGGTACAGAAACAAATGAGTGTGTTTCCATCGTGCAACGGGCGAGGCCAAGAGGCCCAACCGACAAATTTTTAGTATTCTGGGAAAAACAAAAAATAGATTATTCCAGATGGATATTAATATGTAGTAAGTTACGACTGCTACTCGAGTGAACTGTAAGTGTAACTGAAAAGAAAACTAATCCAGGAAGAGCAATAGAGAAGCTAAGAACCAAAGGGTGATAACTGTACAGGATAAAATGTTTTAACCAGGAGAAGCTGCAACTATAAACATATCGAACTCAAAACGGCACTGGAAGCTGTCGCTGTAAATCTCCACATGACTACAAATCTTGTGGTATGCAACATTAACCTCCCACCAAGCACGCCGGTGCTCAAACACGAGCTCGAAGATATAACCAAGCAGCTGGTTCCAACTTTATGTTACTAGGACACGTTAATATCCACAACAAATCCTGGGGTTCGAGCTACACTAATAGCAAAGGAAACTTAATCGAGGAGGTAGCATACTCCAATAACTCGATCATCCACAACAACGGCAATCACGCACAGTTTAATACGGCAACCTGCAAAACTTTGTAGTACACTCAATATTTCAGACAAATGTGAATGGTCTACAATTTGACAGTGATCATGCCGAGATAACAACAAAAATACCTCTCCAACCAGTATCCCAGCATTGTGTGACAGATGGCGTACTAACATCAGCGACTGGTCGGAATTCAAGAATACAATAAGGAATAAATTGAATGAACAAAGCAATGACTTCGACGCCAACAAAAACAGAAGGTTAGAGATGTTTTGCGAAATCATTATTTCAACTGCGGATGGAACACTAGGGAAATATAATCCCAATCCAAATTCGCGAAGAAACTACAAAATCTGGTGGAATACAGAATGCACACAGACTGTATAAGCAACAACTCAACAAATATAGATGGACAACAAAATTAGTTACAATAAAGCAAGAGCTGATTTTAGACGAAAGATGAAAAAAGGCCAGCAGAACAGCCGGGCGGGATAAAATATAGACGATGAATGCTTCGACTAACCAGAAAGAGCTCTGGGGGTGATGTCACAAGTGTGAAGGGAGCAGAAGATGAACACAAAGTAAATTTGCAAACAGACGAGCTGGAAGATAAGCTTACTAATCCGAACGACATAGCTAACTGTCTAGCAAGGAACTTCGACAAAACATCAGCAACTAGCTCGCACTCCGCGGAATTCCAACGTATAAATGCAAGCAACAAAAGAGACTCAACAGCAACAAAAAATCAAACAAAGATAGGTATGAGAAGAATGCATCAGTAGGAAATGATCGAATTTTAAATATCCTGATCAATAATCTACCGGAAGAAGCGCTAACTGTTCTATTAAAAATTCGAATCGAAATCTCCAAATTCCCGAGCTATGGAAACGATCTATAGTTATCCATATTCAGTAATCAGGAATGAAAACCAGATATAGGCAGCTACAGACCGATAGCCCTCAACTCCAACGTCTGCAAGATCCTTGAATAGGTAATTGCTAATATGTTGACATGGTACCTCTGCGTAAATAATCTGTATTACGCTAAGCTATTTGCTTTCGGAAGGGATCATTCATCGTTGACCTTTAGCACATACCTCGATAACTACATAAAGGAAGCGCTCAACCAACATCAACATGTCTTGGCAGTCATGTTAGATATATGCAAAGTCATGGAGAACAATGTTAAATAAACTAATAACATACGGACTAAGTGACAGTATCCTTCAATGTACCAGAAACCTAATCGAGGACAGATGTATTAAGGTCAGAATTGAGAATACCCAGTCATAAATAAAGAATCGAGAATGGAATAAGCCATGGTTCGAGCCTCAGCGTCATTCCGTTCCTCGAAGTCATAAATTACATGCGTAGCATTAACAAACCCCCGATAGATACCTTGATATTTTCAGATGATGTCATCTTGCTGACTAGAGGGAATAACATGAAGCTGCCCTCTGAAGTGATGCAGGAGGCAATAAACAAGGCGAATCAGTGAGCCGAATGTGCAATGTGCTTCACAAGGAAATACAAGCAAATAAAGATACCAATAAAAATATATGACAAACATATTGAATATGTTAAACAGCACAAGATTATGTCAATTTTCAGGGACTCCAAATTCACGTTCAAGACTCACATTGAGCAACTAATCTTAGAAAGAAAAAATTCCTCAAGCTACTAGTTGCTAAAAACTGGGGAGCAAAGATGGATCTATTGAGTCTCACCCGCAGGGCAATGATCAGAGCAAAAATAGAATATGGAGAACACATATATGACAGCACAGAAAATGATGCTAAGATTAAACGATGCAATGAGATTGTTAACCGGATGTTATAAAACCACCCCAATACCGGGACTCACACTTGAGGCAAACGAAATCTCCATTAGACACAGAAGAAAAGCTATTGCAATTAGATACGAGATAAAGGCATGAGAGGCATCGAACTCAATAATAAATTAAATACACCATCACTCCCCGACATGCTGAAACAGAACCACCTTGATACCCAACACCGTTTTATACTACACTAAAGGATATATTGCGAAAAGAAGTAATGACTCTTCCAAAGATGGACCACAACATTACGGCACATGGACACCTTACGAACTGCCAATTGATACATCGCTACATAAGCTTGAAGTAAGAAACCCACACATCACAAACTGGAACGCTGAAGTCTATCAGTTATTACAGAGATATAATATTCCAAGAGTCATTTATACCGACGCATCCAAAAAATCAAATAAAGTTGGTTGCGCTATATTTACGACAGGCACAGAAAAATCTATCGCTATAAACCATAATGCATCGATCAGTATAGCAGAATTATACGCCACCTTCATGGCGATGGAACTGTGTCAGGAAACACCGCAGACCAACAGCATCATCTTAGACTCCAATGAGACAATGCACAGAATAACCAGTACGGTGTACAGAAAAGGTTGCATAAATGGAATTAGAGAGAATATAGTGAAAATACACGGAATCGGCAACCAGATCACTATAGCCTGGCTACCGACAGGACAGATCCAGCGAAGATGGAAGCTGATCATCAAGGAATAACCCGTAACCTGCCATACTGCACCAGCAAGGACTGAAGAGTATCAACTGGCGGAAAAGTGGAATAGACCAGTCAAACCAGAAGAATGTGGAGTCATCCTCAAAACTGTAAGTAACATCAAATGAATATCGCTCCCTAAAGAAATATCTCGAAGGCAACAATTTGTTAAGGCCAGAATACGAACACTGCACTCCAGTTTCCCACACTCATGCTTGATTTCCAGATCTCAGCAGCCGGTATGCAGCTCATGCAAGCAAACACAACAATTCCTTATGCCCCAAACTATCGACATAAGATCAATTATAGCCGCCCATTACATGATGAAGAATTGCAACTCACCAAAAAGCAATAAGCAACCTTATGAATTTTAAAATGAAAACTGATTTATATAAAGTAATTTAAATGTGCAAATATGCCAGTAGAATATTATATTTTACTATACTGTTAATAGAATTTCAAGTTTTATTTTAGTTACAAAGGTGTTTTAGGCGGTTGTTCCTAGAATGGTTTTATACATAAATATGTTCTCAAAATATGTTTTAGAAATCCTTTATACATACCGATTTTCTTACAACTTCACACATTCAGGCCCTCGTTTCCAAATCTCAGAAGACATTCACGATCCCTAAATAGTTTCCGTAACACATCTAACGTTCTCTGCATAAACGAGAATTTTTTTATTTATCTCTGTATCGATATTTCCAGAGAAAAGCCAAACTATCAGAAAATTTAATATAATAATTTTATTATGATTTTATTTCTGTACTGATATAGAGATGAAGAAATATAAATGATACTCTGGAAAGGTTTATCTTGTTCTACAGGGTAGAAGCGACATGAAAGTTATTGAATCAGGAAACAGTGACGTTATTCCGGTAGAAAGTAAATATATCCAACGAGGGCCTTACGTGGCGAAACTTTTCATTATATTTGTGTGTTTACATGCAAAAATATAAGAAATATAACGCAACCATAGGACACACAAATAGAAAAGTGGTAAAAATCGAATCGCATAGAATAAAGAAACAATTCTCCGTATTTTATTATAATTAATATTGGAGTCCGAGGATTGATGGATTAAAAGTTACATCTCTAGTTTTATTGCAATTGAACGCAGAATTTTCAGAAGAAATAACGGAATAAATAAATAATTGTTTTAATAAATGACAATCAGATATCATATTAATTACTAGGTATTTTTAATATTCGGGTAATTTAATATGTTCATTAAAATCCTTTTTTTAGGGCAATAGGCTTCATGAGGGTAATCCACTTTGGGAAACTCCCCTTTAATAGCATAGGAACGGATTTGAACGGGAGGATGTGGAAGGGTAGAGGAAGGTAGCCTTAAACAAGAGACAATCACGAACTTTAAACAAAAAGATATATTATTAAAATTCATTTTGTTTATGATAAGTGCATTGTGAAAATTTATACTCAGACAAGAAGTAGTTAGATCTTATTCACTCCGTTGAATCTCAATGAAAGATCCATTAAAATTGCAATAATATTGGCAGATGTTACAAGTGTGGCCCTTTCAGGTGGTGAGTGGAGGAATTCTTCGATGTGTGGAGGGCTGCTTACCTGTTGGGAGTTACTTAAGAGAATAATTCGAAGACTTGTGACTTTTCTGTGATCCTGCAGGCTGGTGCTAAAAACGCAACCGTAGATGAGGTACGTAATTGATTGAATACTATTATTATTTCTAGGATATTAATAATTATTTGATAATTTTTTTGTAACTGTCTTCACCTTTAAACTACATTTGAATAAAATTAATTATTTACTTTTGACTTGCATATTCACACAAATTACTGAATGATTTAAACTATTACAGTACAACTATTCATTCATAATGTTTCTTTACACTCGTCGCTCTGCACAATTCTTCAAATGACGTTCACAAATCGAAATTCTTGAAGATCATGAAGATTTATTAAAAATTCTATATTGATAGAACTCCATGGCTTAGATTCTATTTGCTGCATGTAACAGTACAACGTCTAAATTAGTGTCATATTTTACGCTACCAAAATGAGGTACGTCCATACATGTAACATTTGTCCTTAACTTCGTACTTGAATAGAAGGAGCTGTATAAATTACATTCACTACGCACTTCACAACTCACTAACTCTTAAACATGTAAAACATATTGATGCCTTTATTCTCCACTTACTTATTTATTATTTTTATTTACAAATGTTACAACTTCATGGTCAATGGAGACCACTGCGTCACGCACCAAGCAAAATTTCCGACACAACTAATTCCTATAAAGCATTATCCATGACATAATTATATGTTTCCCTTTACAGCTCACTCTTAAACACGTCTGAAATTTTTTAGGGGAATTCAATGTTACTGGAAAAGAAAGAAGTTCAACAAATCCACCAAAAAGGAATATGAATACCAGCCGGACCTAGTCACGATCCAACGTCGGAATACAATGGTAATAAAAAGAACCATTATTCACAGGATCTTGAATGTAAGATCATAGAAACTTCATAGAAACAACCTAGAAGGCAAAAACTTAAAAGATATATTTATTATAGAAAATATAGCTTAAATTGATAAAATTGGCAACAACTAGAACAAAACCAGCAGAATATAGACATGGAAATATTGGTCAGGCAATAAAAGTAAAAGATCTTAAGATATTAAGGGCATCATAAAAACTAACAAAATCGATAAGAGAGATTCGTTGAAGCACGACAAAAGAAATTACAAGGTGTTCCAGTTTCACCAGGAAAATGGAAATGAGACTAAAAACAACTTTCTCATTATTCAGTCAAATATATATTCCACGAGGTACAGAAACAAATGAGTGTGTTTCCATCGTGCAACTTGCGAGGCTAAGAGGCCCAACCGACAAATTTTTAGTATTCTGGGAAAAACAAAAAATATATTATTCCAGATGGATATTAATATGTAGTAAGTTACGACTGCTACTCGAGTGAACTGTAAGTGTAACTGAAAAGAAAACTAATCCAGGAAGAGCAATAGAAGAGCTAAGAACCAAAGGGTGATAACTGTACAGGAAAAAATGTTTAAACCAGGAGAAGCTGCAACTATAAAAGGTTTCAATAGCTATCACAACATATAAACAACTGCGGCAAATGCAAGTGGAGGAGCATCCATATATCTAAACGAGAATATCCTGTCAGAACATATCGAACTTAAAACGGCACTGGAAGCTGTCGCTGTAAATCTCCACATGACTACAAATCTTGTGATATGCAACATTTACCTCCCACCAAGCACGCCGGTGCTCAAACTCGAGCTCGAAGATATAACCAAGCAGCTGGTTCCAACTTTATGTTACTAGGACACGTTAATATCCACAGCAAATCCTGGGGTTCGAGCTACACTGATAGCAGAGGAAACTTAATCGAGGAGGTAGCATACTCCAATAACTTGATCATTCACAACAACGGCAATCACGCACAGTTTAATACCGCAACCTGCAAAACTTTGTAGTACACTCAATATTTCAGGCAAATGTGAATGGTCTACAATTTGAAAGTGATCATGTCCTGAAAACAACAAAAATACCTCTCCAACCAGATAGCCCAGCATTCTGTGACAGATAGCGTACTAACTTCAGCGACTGGTCGTAATTCAAGAATACAATAAGGAATAAATTGAATGAACTAAGCTATGACCTCGACGCCAACAAAAAAAGAAGGTTAGAAATGTTTTGCGAAATCATTACTTCAACTGCGGATAAAACACTTTGGAAAAATAATCCCAATCCAAATTCGCGAAGAAACTATAAAATCTGGTGGAATAGAGTATGCGACAATGCACACAGACAATGCAGAAAAGACATGGAGATCAAGGTTAAATGAACTAATAACATATGGACAAACTGACAATATCCTACAATGTACCAGAAACCTAATCGAGGACAGATGTATTAAGGTCAGAATTGAGAATACCCTGTCATAAATAAAGAATCGAGAATGGAATAAGCCAGGGCTCGAGCCTCAGCGTCATTCTGTTCCTGGTACTCATAAATTACATGGGTAGCATTAACAAACCCCCGATAGATACCTTGATATTTTCAGATGATGTCATCTTGCTGACTAGAGGGAACAACATGAAGCTGCCATATGAAGTTATGAAGGAGGCAATAAACAAGGCGACTCAGTGAGCTGAATGTGCAATGTACTTCTCGAGCAAATACAAGCAAATAAAGATACCAATAAAAATATATGACAAACATATTGAATATGTTTAACAGCACAAGATAATGTCTATTTTCAGGGACTCCAAATTCACGTTCGAGACTCACATCGAGCAACTAATCATAGAAAGCAAAAATTCCTCAAGCTTAAAGCTGCTAAAAACTGGGGAGCAAAGAAGAAACCAATTGAGTCTCACCCGCGGGGCAATGATCAGAGCAAAAATAGAATATGGAGAACACATATATGACAGCACAGAAAATGATGCTAAGATTAAACGATGCAATGAGATTGTTAACCAGATGTTATAAAACCACCCCAATACCGAGACTCACACTTGAGGCAAACGAAATCTCCATTAGACACAGAAGAAAAGCTATTTCAATTAGATACGAGAAGAGGGCATGATTGGCATCGAACTCAATAATAAATTAAATAAACCATCACTCCCCGACATGCAGAAAAAGAACCACCTAGAAACCGAACACCGTTTTATACTACACTAAAGGATATATTGCGAAAAGAAGTAATGACTCTTCCAAAGATGGACCACAACATTACGGCACATGGACACCTTACGAACTGCCAATTGATACATCGCTACATAATCTTGAAGTATTAAAGCCACACATCACAAACTGGAACGCTGAAGTCTATCAGTTATTACAGAGATAAAATATTCCCAGTCATTTATATCGACGCATCCAAAAATTCAAATAAAGTTGGTTGCGCTATATTTACGACAGGCACAGAAAAATCTATCGCTATAAACCATAATGCATCGATCAGTATAGCAGAATTATACGCCACCTTCATGGCGACGGAACTGTGTCAGGAAACACCGCAGGCCAACAGCATCATCTTAGACTCCAATGAGACAATGCACAGAATAACCAGTACGGTGTACAGAAAAGGTTGCATAAATGGAATTAGAGAGAATATAGTGAAAATACACGGAATCGGCAACCAGATCACTATAGCCTGGCTACCGACAGGACAGATCTAGCGAAGATGGAAGCTGATCATCAAGGAATAACCCGTAACCTGCCATACTGCACCAGCAAGGACTGAAGAGTATCAACTGGCGGAAAAGTGGAATAGACCAGTCAAACAAGAAGAATGTGGAGTCATCCTTAAAAATGTAAGTAACATCAAATGAATATCGCTCCCTAAAGAACTATCTCGAAGGCAACAATTTGTTAAGGCCAGAATACGAACACTGCACTCCAGTTTCCCACACTCATGCTTGATTTCCAGATCTCAGCAGCCGGTATGCAGCTGATGCAAGGAGTACACAACAATTCCTTATGCCCCAAACTATCGACATAAGATCAATTCAAGCCGCCCATTACATGATGAAGAATTGCAACTCACCAAACAGCAATAAACAACCTTATGAATTTTAAAATGAAAACTGATTTATATAAAGTAATTTAAATGTGCCAATATGCAAGTAGAATATTATATTTCACTATACTGTGAATAGAATTTCAAGTTTTATTTTGGTAACAAAGGTATTTTAGGCGGTTGTTCCTAGAATGGTTTTATACATAAATATGTTCTCAAAATATGTTTTAGAAAGCCTTTATACGTACCGATTTTCTTACAATTTCACACATTCAGGCCCTCGTTTCCAAATCTCAGACGACATTCACGATCCCTAAATAGTTTCCGTAACACATCTAACGTTCTCTACATAACCAAGAATATCATCTTTTCATTATATCCTCCCATTCCTTAAATTTAGAGTGAGCTGCAAAATGAACGATAGCCTCCACACCCGAGTAGACAGTAATTGGTAAATTTATTTGGGCAGGTGCTACAAGTGTGGACATTTTAGGTTGTGTTTTGGGGAAGAAATCACCAACACAGCCGATAAGTATTTGCTAGCTGCAGATCTCCGTGGAGTTGGCCTCATGAATCTCCCCTGCCTGCTCAAGTCAACTCTATTGCCAAGGTACAAATTTGAACTACAATAATGTAAAATATTATACTGTTAGGATTGTTTATTTTGAATAATTCCCAGCACAAATACTACTATAATAAAGTTTTAACGACTAATTTTCGAATTTCTGAACGTTTTGATTAAAATTCCGATTACACCAACATAGGATTTCATTCTCTAAAACTAAATAGAAGCTTCAGATTCCAGAGATATTTGTAAATACTTTGTTATGAGACATGACTTAGTCTTAAGTACGCACTTATATTAGTTAAAAATATTTTTGATAACTCCGTGGTGATTTCTGCATTGTTAGTGACGTTTCGTTACTAAGGAAACGTTGCAGCTTTCATCAGTCCACAGCTAACGTGGATCAGAAAGGTTCGGGCGGATTATCACCAGCAATCACCATAGAACTTATAACGTTATACAATCAAATGAACAATATTCGAGGAGAAATAAACCACAAATTTCATTTCGACAAAATCATATCGTCGGGTTAAATTTATACGCTCGAGGTACGGCGCCTTGATGTAAAAGCTTTAACCATTGATGACAATCAGATATCATATACTTATCTAATAATTTCTATGTGGTGTTGCGACGTCCAATTCATCTCGGCTGTTAAATAAAAATCATATTCTGCAGTTACATTGCTAATATCTACACGTGGCCACTGATAACTAAGAGAAACCAAGTAAGTCCACACTTGTAACATTTGTCCGTAACTTCATCATAGACTGTAAATTATCTCGAATTGTCTGTAATATTAGGTTTTAAATAGTATCACATTTATATGTAATAATAGTGTCTGTTTATATTATATTCACTTCGCACGTCAAATAATTTACATCTTTATCTGTTTTAAAACCTCCCACTACTTTACGAAATCTTCAGTACTGCACGAACTTTCCTCAGATCACCTCACTTATGTCGCCCATCTTAATCTTACTCTAATTCCACTCGCTTCTCCGAATATAAATAGCCACTTCATAAATTGACAACGTTACTCTTCTCTCATTGACCCACAAATATGTTTATATTATATTCACTCCGGACTTCACGTAGCTATAAATTACATTGATTTACTGTGTAGAAATCGAACTGTTTACATTATTCTAGGAAATATTTACCATTCTATTTTCTTATAATACAGCCCTGACACTTTATTATTCGTCAGGATTTCTCTACGAATTAGGGCTATTTACTTTATTAAGTGTTCGTAATATATATTGGTGGTGAATGCCTAGGAATATAGTAAAATGACTAATGATATAGCAGATGTCATTTGAGAACAATTTTGTACTATTACCTGATTTTGGAGTGAAAAAAATGAATAAAACTTTTTATTGTCTATATCTACGACGTTAACATCCATTAATTTATCGAATAATTTATCACCTTATATACGTAAATAATGGTAATAGACTCAACCGTTAGAATGGATGCAGAATCAGTTATTAAACATATTAGTAATTGGAAATCGAGGTTGAATTCATACCTTTTAATTTACTTCTTTAGAATTGTAACAGGAAAACATCAGGGTTACCTGAAATACAAATATTTGTTATGTTATTTTTTTTGTATTTACTTATTTTAACATGATTAGTTGAGTATTTCATTAAAATTAATGGCATTCATAAGATATAATTACATTTTATTAGATTTGTTTTTCAGTTAGAAATTAAAATTGATTTGCTATGATTTAGAGAGAGTGTAAGAAGAATTTATGAAATCTCTTCAATATATAGTGTTGATAATAAGCCTTTGCATTTCTGGGATCTAGTCCCGAAAACTTTATCTCTCTATTTATATTTCCAGAGTAAATCCAAATGAAATATCTATATTTACATTATTCTGTTGACTGTATTCTTGGAAATTTTTACCTTTCTAATTTCACCATTTCCAGCTCAGACACTTTAATATTTGTCACTATTTCTATATTAAATATGGCTCTTTACGTTCATAAGTGCTCGTAATATATATTAGTGGCGAATGTCGATTTAAGAATATAGTCAAATGTAATGTTATAGCATTTATCATTTGTGACTTAAGAGAATGTAAGAATCTTTTTATTGTCTATATCCAACGAAGTTTCTCATCCATGAAATTTACAGAATAATTTCTGAGCTTATAATAGTAACAGTTCTCAACCGTAAGAATTTATAGGTGATAATAAACTAATATATAGTGGATGCAGAATTCGTAATTAAAATGATTAGTAATTGGAAAACTAAGTCAAATTCATACCTTTTAATTTAAAATACGTTAATTAATATTCAAAGTATTATATATATAACAGTTCTGCTTCTACGTACAAATTTTTTTACAATTGTTATTTACAATGGAACGCTTACATTCGTATGAAATAATATCCGGAATACTTTGTCGTTTCTATTTCACTATCCATTTGGAAATATTCACATACAACAGTTGACGAAGATACGTCTTGAATCCACGAACCTGACTCTCAAGAACACGGACCACAGCAACATGGGTGTTGGAAAAGCTTCGAAATAATCGTCATGAGAACAAAATGAATTCCGTAGATGATAGAAGCTTCACTCAGTTAAACCTCAATGAAATATCCATTAAAATTGCAGTAATGTTGATATGTGTGGCCCCTTCAGGTGGTGTGTGAACGAATTCTTCGAAAGCTTGATGATGTGAAAGAGGGCTGCTTACCTGTTTAGAATTATTGAAGAGAATAATTCGAAGACAAGTGACTTTTCTGTGATCCTGCAGGCTGTTGCTGGAAAAGCAGCCGTGAATGACAACAAAACAATTTCAGTAATTGTCTTCACCACTGCGCTTTATCGTCATTTCTGCAGAGATTTCTACATAATTTGTTAAGTATTTGATTTTAATATGCTGATCAAATTAACAATTTACACTTGCATATGGAAATAATTTAGACAATTATTTAAATTATTGCAGAAAACTATTTATTCATGAAGTTTCTTTACAGTCGCTCTGCATAATTCTTCATATGACGTACACAAATCGAAATACTTGAAGATCATGAAGATTTAAAAAGGAACCTATGTTAATACCAAACCATTACTTAGATTCCATGCTACACCAGAACGTCTAAATTAGCGTGTCATAATCCAGGCTACTAAAATGAGGTACGTCCACACTTGTAACATTTGTCTGTAACTTCATAGTTGATTATTAGTAGTTTTTTAACTTGTTTCAGCGATTTCATTTGAATTATTTAGATCGATTAAATAGTAGGGGCATTCATTACGCATTTCACGGTCGCCACCATTGTTCTTCTGATAGGCATGTTTTCACGAGGGAACTGTCCATTCTCTCGTGTCTTCCGCCATCCTTTTCATGTTATATATTTTTCGCTCCCTTGATATCAGCTATTACTGTGTGTCTCCTCATCTCTCGCCTCGTTTTTAATAGTCTTTTCATAGATACCGTTAGTAAGCACTCTTGTCTCACTACGTTCCCAATACAGTTATTCTTTCTTTCTCTTATAATATGCAACGATCTCACCAATCCTTTTTACTAATTTTTTATTATATCAAAAGCTTTTAGCCTTTTATTTTATTTCATCAATCCTTTTTCTACGTTTCCACATAATAATTTCTATTATATATTTTCTTTGCTACTATGATGCGCGTTTCAACTCCGACTGGCGAGTCGCTGCAACCCTGATATTTGATTGATATTCCTTTCCTGATATTTTCCTAATCTCTCTTTATTTATGTCTGTTTACTTCATTTACTCTTTGATTTTGAAGTGGATATTCTCATGCCATATTCAGCACAAGCTTAATTTAAGATCAACCCCCGTGTCTTACACCTTTTCTTATGTTGCTCAGGATCGTTCATTTCCAATTTAATCGTTTTTGATTTAAGTACGAATATTGTATTAGTCTTAGATCCTGCCTTTTCAAAATGTCCGTCAGTGTTTTTCATTGCGATTTGTCAATCAGTTTTTCTAAATTAATAAAAACTGCATAAATTTCTCAACCTTCCTCAGTATATCTCAGCCACACTGTTCATAACACTGTTCTTCACCAACCTCTATCTCCAGTTATTCCATTTGGAACTCTCAGAAGTATTTTGGCTGCCGGGGAGATTAGACAAATAGTCCTGTACTCATCACAATTCATTTTAATTCTCTTTGTTTGAATGCGTATTATTTTCATTTAGAGAAATTGTACTGCCTTCTTCCGTCATGGATTTTGATTGATATATGATCTTTTTATACACACATTCTACATTTATTCTTTTCACATCAACTCAATATCTCGTGTGTTTCCTCTGATAATGTACCATTATCTGTACTATTTCTAGTTCTTTTGCTTACTAAAATTATCTTCCTAGCAGACTTGTATATTATTTCATACTTTCTATTTTTTCCACTTTCTGTATTTTGTCATTTTTTTTATTTCATCAATATTACGCTGGTTTTTCTGTTACACTTTTTATTTCATTATTCTGTGCCTTATAGCTCTTTTCTAATATTCCTCCACTATCTCCGTTTAGAGAATTAGTACAACATATTTTCCGTTATCCACTCTTTCTTTTTAATTCTTTGAACTCTTTAATTCCTAAGACTTCTTTTGAAAATTCCTTGAGTCCTTTCCTACTTCGTATCCATTTTTCATTATCCTATTTCTTGAAAATGCTTTTATTCATTTTATCCATAAACTTCTCCTCCAATTTTGACGACTAACACACCTTGCGTTTTCTCAAATGTAATCTTACTTGCGTTTTAATTCTCCACAAAACCTTTCACAATCCTTGTTTTATTTCTCCCAGTACTAACTTATTGTCCAAAATTTTGTCTGCTCCTGGGTAAGCTTTAGCATTTATTAGGCAATTGCAGTACCTCTTATGCATCCTAATAAAGACTATCTGATACACTGGACACTTATGAATAACGTCTTATTATATGATTATCAAACATAGTATTGCAAACCACTACGAAGTTAAAGTAGCTCAAAACATTCCATCAATCCTTCATACATTTCATTTTCTGAATAAATTTATTATCTGAGTTTATATTTCTACTCTGAAATTAAAGTAAAAATTTCATTATTATTTATTGCTATTTTTAGTCGAATCTCTAGCTCACGATATTAGCTACTTTGATCGATATTCGATTTCTTTGTTGGGGAACAAGCAAGTGAGAGTTTCCAGGTTTCCAAATCTCAGACGACATTCACGATCCCTAAATCATTTCCGTAAAACATCAAACGTTCTCTACATAACCTAAAATATCATTGTTCATTTTATCCTACTTGTTTAATGAAACAATCTTAATTTCCAGGTGGCGCTGCGACTTTCAATTCACGGCAGATGTTAAATGAAAAGTTTATCCTAATTCTATTCAGCAGTACATATAAATCATCTGCCTCACGAAGATCTACACGTGAACGCTGCTAACTATGAGAACCCAGGTAAGTCCACACTTGTAACATTTGTCCGTGACTTCCTCATAGACTGTAAATTATCTCGAACTGTCTTTAATATTAGGTTAAAAATATTTCCACATTGATATATAATAGTAGTATCTGTTTATATCATATTCACTGCGCACGTCTAATAGCTATAAATTACATTGGTTTACTGTGTAGAAGTAAAACTGTTTACATGATTCTGGGAAATTTTTACTTTTCTAATTTCTCATTTTACAGCGCTGTCACTTTAATATTTGTTAGTATTTCCCCAACCGTGGGGACTAAACTGTAATTTTAATATAATTAATCTTAGCGACATCCGTAATCATGATTTAGGCTCCAAACTAGGAATTTTGCGCTATTTTTATGAAATTCAGCTCCACTCACCCCACCATTATTCTCTCTTCCGAAGCCAATAGGGGTTGTAATTGAACACAGAATATATTAAAAAGTATTATGAGGGTTAGTATTTTTGAATTTATCTACCCCACCCATATCCAACAAAAATTTTGCGGTGCCTAATTTGTAAAAATAAACTTAGTGACATCCAATAACTTCGATTTGCTTTGAATCTCGGTTATTTTTGCGTTATTTTCGTAAAACACTTCTCCAGCCCCAGGACTAAGCGTCCTGCCTTCTCATGCCGAAAGGTGTTGAAATTATACACAAACATCATTGGTAGAGATACTGTCAATTTCATTGGCCTATGACAAATATTTATTCCACACAAACATTAACCGTTTAACATGTTTGAAAATTTACACCCCTGCCAACCTCTCGTTGGGGCAGTTAAACGGTAAGTCTAATGTCATAAATAAATTAATTGACAACCATAACTCTGGTTACGACTCCAATCTCGATTATTTTTGGGTAATTTTTATTTTCTTCGACTCAACCCCTTCCTCTACGGGGACCACTCTCCCAATGCTGGAAGAAGTTGAAATAACACGCGAATAACATGTAGAAAAATTATATTAATCTTATAGTATATTTATTCATAATATATTGACTCGACGCAAAATTCAGCCCGTTAACTTATTTTAAAACTTCTTACCTCCAACCACTTCTATCCAAACCCTCCCACCCCAGCCCACCCCCGCACGTTACCCAGATTGCCATGATTGAACTCAGCGACATCCATTATCTTTTATTTGACTAGAATCCCAGTTGTTTACGCGTTATTTTATTGTAACCCCCACCACCCCACCCATAAGCATGCTTTCCCCTCATAACGCAAAGGGTTAAAATTTTACACACACAACATCGGTAGAAGTAATATAAACCTAATTAACTCTGAAAACTATTTATTCCATGCAAATATCGACCGTTTAACATGTTCGAAATATTTCAGCCCCGTCGACGTTTGGGTTTTAATAGCCTATAGAATGTTATTATTAAACTCAGCGACATCCTTAACTCTGGATTTGACTCTAAGTTCGGTTGCATTCGCGTTATTTTCTATTAATTCCCGTCCACCCTCCACCCTAAAGATGCTCCTTTCCCATGCTGTAAGGTGTTGAAATTATACTCTGATAAAATGGTAGAAACACTATTAATATCTTTGACCACTAAAAATATTTATTCGACTCAAATATCGGTTGTCTTAAAATGTTAGAATATTTCAACTCCCACCCTGATCGTGCACCCCTCTCACACTGAAAGAGGGTGAAATTTTACATCGATAGGAATACTATCAACGTCAATGGCTCTGTCATTTATTTATTCCTCGATAATATCGACGAATTAACATGTTTGAAAAATTCCACTTAGTCCATCCCCAGTCTTGCGGATTTAACGGCCAATTAAATGTCATAATCAAAATCAGTGACATTCGACTCCAATCTCGATTGCTTTTCCGTTATGTTTATGTAATGTTATTGCACTCCAACCCCTAATAAGAGCTCCCCTCCCTAACCCAAAAGGAGTTGAAATTATGCACGGAAAACATATAGAGAAATTTTATTAATTTCATTGATTCCGAAATATATTTATGCGAAGCAAAAAAACTGCCGGTCAACATGTTTTTAGATTTCAAACCCTCGCCGACCACCGCCCAACTCCTCGCAACCCTCGCGAAATTGAGGAGATTGTCATAAATACACGCAGCGACATCCATTACCTTAGATTTGACTCGAATCTCGGTTTTTTTCTAGTTATTCTTGTAAGTTCCCTCCACCTCCATCCCCAACCATGCTCACCCCTCGTGCCGCAAGAAGAGTTTAAACTTTACATACATAACATGGGTTGAAATTCTGAAAATCTAATCAACCCTAAAAAAGATTAATTAAACTCCAATATATGAGTCGTGATTTCTTGTCTTAATAATTCCACCACCGTCCACCTTCATCCCTCGGAGTTATATGTGCAATTAAATGTCATAATTAAACTGAGCGACATTCATAATCTTGTATTTGACTCTAATCTCGGTTTTATTCGCGTTATTTACTTGTAACAACGGTCCACCACCAACCCCTGCGGTGAGCTCCCTTCCAATCCCGAAAGGGGTTCAAATTGAACACGGAGAACGAATCGTGAAATTTAATTAATCTCATTGTTCCAGAATTATATTTATTCGGAGCTTTACTTATTTCAAAATATTTACTCTAACCCACCTCCGCCTAACCTCTCCCACACGCGCGGGTTCCTCAGATTGTCATAAATAAACTCAGGGACATCCATTACATTGGATTTTAATCGAATTTCGGTTGTATTAGCGTTCTTTTCCAATAACTCGCCTCTACAGCCACCCGAAAGCCGACTCCCACTCATGTCGCTAGAGGTTGAAATTTTACAAACATAAAATGGGAAGAAATACTAAAAATCTAATTAACCCTGAAAAATATTCATTCCACGCAAATATGACAGTATAACATGTTTGGAAATTTCCATTCCCGGTCCCTATGGGGTTACATTGTCAATTAAATATCATAATTTAAGTCTGCGACATCCAGAACCTTGGATCTGACTACAATCTCGGTTGTATTCGCGTTATTTTATCGTAGCTTTTTATACCCCCGCCCTTAAGGATGCTCTACTGCTAAGCCCGAAAGGTTACTGAAATTATACTCAGAGAATATGTAGAAAAATTTTAAGAATCTCATTGATCCAGGAAAATATTAAGTCGTCGAAAAATTCGGTAGATTAACATGTTTAACAATTTCCAACCACAACCACCCCCGTCCCTGGGAGGTTAATTGCTAGTTGAATGCCATAATTTAATTCAGCGTTATCCATAACTTTTGGTTTGACTCCAGTCTCGGGTGTATTCGAGTTATTTATTGTAATGCCCCTTCATCCTACAACGAAGGGTGGTACTTTCCCCTGTTATAAAACGTTGAAATTTTACTCACATACATTGGTACAAACACTATTAATTACTTTTACCCTGAAAATAATTATCCGACTCAATAATTAGCCGTGTTAGGAATTATGAAAATTTCCACCCCTGTTTGGGGGATTTAAACGTAAATTTAATTATCATAATTAAACTCACTGACAACCATAACCCTGGATTTGAATCCAATCTCGATTGTGTTTTGCGTTATGTATATATAAATACAACTCCACCCCCTCCCTTAAGGGTGATCCACTCCAAATCCCGAAAGAGGTTAATATTATATACATGGAACATATAGAGAAATTTTAGGAATCCCATTGAAACAGAAAAATATTTATACGACGCAAATATAAGCTGTTTAAGATGTTTAAAAATTACATCCCCGGTCCACCCCCTTTTGAGGGAGTTTAACTGTAAGTTTAATGTCATAATTAAACACAGTGACAAATATAACCTCGGATTCGACTCCAAATTTCAAATGTGTTTGCGTATTTTCATGTAATGCCAAATGTTGACGAAGATGCGTCTTGAATGCACGAACGTGACTCACAAGAACACGGATCACCGCAACCAGAAAGTTCGAAATATTCGTCATATCAACTGAATTCCGTGGATTTTGGGGAAACGTCAACATTAATATCAGCTTCTCCAGTTCATCGTTTTAAATGGATTTCACAGACATGTAAAATAAAAGACAATCCCGAGCTTTAACGAAGAACATATATTATTAAAATTTATTTTGTTTATGATAAGTGCGTTGTGAAAATGTATACTCAGACAACAAGTAGTTTGATCATATTCACTGCGTTGAATCTCAATGAAAGATCATTAAAATTGCAGTAATATTGATGTAAGTCTCTGGCAGATGTTACAAGTGTGGCCCTTTCAGGTGGTTTGCGGAGGAATTCTTCGATGTGTGAAGGAGGGCTGCTTACCTGTTTGGAGTTACTAAAGAGAATAAGTTGAAGGCCTTTGACTTTTCTGTGGTCCTGCAGGCTGGTGTTAAAAACGTAGCCGTAGAGGTACGTAGTTGATTTAATAATTTTTTAATTTTATTTTTATTTATAGGATAATAGTAAACATATGATTTGTTTTGGTAAACGTCTTCACCACTACTGTACATTTCAATAAAATTAGTTAAGTATTTGCTTTCAAATTCCTAAAAAGCATTATTCTTGACATAATTATATATTTACCTTTACAGCCCACTCTTAAACACGTCTGAAATATTTCAGGGGAAATCAATGTTACTGGAAACGAAAGAAGTTCAACATATCCACCAAAGGAAAATGAATACCAGCAGGATCTAGTCACAATCTAACGTCGGAGTACAATGGAAATAAGAAGAACCATTATTCACAGGATATTGAATGCAGATCATAGAGACTCCATAGAAACAACCTAGAACAAAAAGACTTAAAAGAAATATTTATTATAGAAAATATAGCTTAAATTGATAAAATTGGCAACAACTCGAACAAAAGAAGCTGAATATAGACATGGAAACGTTGGTCATGCAGTTAAAGTGAACAGATCTTAAGATATTAAGGACATCATAAAAACAGTAACAAAATCCATAAGAAAGATTCGTTGAAGCACGACAAAAGAAATCACAAGGTATTCCATCAGTCCACAGCAAACGTCGAGCAGAAATGTTCGGCCAGATTCACACCAGCAATAACTACAGAATTTGTAACTCTTTGCAATTAAATGAACACATAGTTGAGAATAAATAAGCCATATGTTTCATTTCGAAGAAATCATCGTCATACAAAATTACATGCTGCAGGTACGACGCCTTGATGTAAAAGGTATAATCATTCATGATAATCAGACAGAAAACTTATTTATCTTAATTTACAGGTGGCGCTACGACCTTCAATTAAATTTACCCATATTATATTCAGCTGTAAATATAAATCATCTACATCGCTAAGATCTACACGTGGCCACTGATAACTATGAGAAGCCAGGTAAGTCCACACTTGTGACATTTTTCCGTAACTTCATCATAGTCTGTAAATTATCTCAAATTGTCTGTAATATTAGGTTCTATGTAGTATCACATTGATATGTAATAGTAGTGTCTGTTTATATTCTATTCACTTCGCACGTCAAATAATTTACTTCTTTATCTGTTTTAAAACCTCCCACTCCTTAACGAAATCTTCAGTACTGCACGAACTTTCCTCAGATCACCTCCCTTATGTCGCCCATCTTAATCCTACTCTAATTCCACTCGCTTCTCCGAATATAAATAGCCACTCCATAAATTGACAACGTTACTCTTCTCTCATTGACCCACAAATAAATTTTCAAATTCCTCTTAAATCTCCTTCCGATATTGACACAGCTCTTGACAACTTGCAAACAATCATCCTTTCTTCTGCATCAGATTCCCGATTACCACCCACAACTAAAAAACGGTGTCAAACCATTTCAATCATCTCCAACAACTGAATTCCTCCGACTACTCCATGTGGAAAAAAACCAAAACCCAAACCAAACCTCATTGTGATATCCCTCCTCTCAAACATCAAAACCAATGGTATACCTCTCCAGCCCATAAAGCTAATCTATTCGCAAACATTCTTACATCCCAATTCTCTCCAAACCAAACAATTAACATTTACCACAATAACAAGATAAATAACACTCTCCTCCAACCTCTTCAACTGTCACCTCTACCTAAACTATTTAGTCCTCCCATAGTCCGCTCCTTAGGAAAGAATTAACCCACCTCATTCCTTCTGTCCAATACGGATTTAGGCCAAAAAACACTCTTGCACCCATCAACTCTACTCAGTGACATCCTACATCAATAATTCCTTCGACACCAATAACTCGTGCATTGGTGCCTTTGTAGATGCAGAAAAAACTTTTAATAAAGTACACCACCAAACTCTACTTTCCAAAATCAAAGACCCACTTAATGATTCCCTCTTCAGAATCCTTACTAATTATCTTACTAACCGCTCCTTCTCTGTCAAATTTAACAATACCATACAAATTCCTACCCTATATCCTCCGGCGTCCCCCAAGGCCCTTTCCTCTTCAACCTCTATTTTCACGACATACCTCAAAACCTATCTACTAAAACAGTACTTTTGCAGATGACCTTGCCATGCTCCTTCAAACATCCTCTCTAGGCTCGGGCTCCAAAAAACTACTAATCGCCCTTAATAATATTGAAAGCTGGGCTAAAAAATGGAAAATCAAAATAATCCCTACCAAATCTACAATCGTTCCCTTCAACACGTCAAATAATTATTAAGGCACAAAAATTCTAGAATACGTAAGTGCGTAGTGAAACAATGTACACAGTCAGATCATTTCAACGACTATAGTTTTTTAAGAAGTATCTGTGTACAATATCTCGATATTTGCATTGTAATAATGAAAAGTATCTGGCAGATGTTACAAGTATGGACATTACAGGTGGTGATTTGGGGATGAAATCATCAACACTGCCGATAAGTATTTTGCTAACTGAGAACTACGTGGAGTTGGCCTTAAGCATTCATCAATCTCGCCTGCCTCCAGAAATCGACTCTTGTGCGAAGGTACGAATTGAATTACCATAATCTTAAATATAATGTTAGGATTGTTTATTTTAAATAATTATTGCCAAGACAAATACTGATTTAAAACAGGTTTATAGGTTGTTTAAATGAAATTTTCGAATTTCTGATTGTGGTGATTGTAAATTCATATTACATCAAGATAGAAATTACTAAAACTAAATAGAATCTTCAACATTCACAGTTATTTCTAAGTACAATGTTATGTGACAAGACATAGTCTTAAGTACGCATTAATATTACTATGAAAATCACGATATGTGATACTTTTTTAATTCAACTTAAATAAAGTTATATTCACAAATTTATTATTTCTTAGTTACACAATCGCTGAAAACATTTTTGATATCCGTTGTAATTTTTGCATTGTTGGTGACGTTTGAGAATGACGCTTTGTTACCAAGGCCTGCATCAGTCCACAGTAAACGTAAAGCAGAAAGGTTCGGTAGATTCACAGCAGCAATCACTACAGAATTTGTAACTCAATACAATTTAATGAACACATAGTCACGAAGAAATAAGCCATAACTTTCATTTCAAAGAAATCATTGTCATGCAAAATTACACGCTGTAGGTACGGCGCCTTGATGTAAACGGTTTAATCATTGCTGATAAATTGACAGAATATACTTATTTAATGAAACAATCTTAATTTCCAGGTGGCATTGAACGTCCAATTCATCTCGGCTGTTAAATAAAAAACATATACAGCATTTACGATGCAGGTTACATAGATTCTCAGTACCTACGTACTTCATCGTGGACACCATTAGTGTTCTTCTGATAGGCAGGTTTTCACGACGTAGTTTTTCATAGGTACCATTAGTAAGCAGTTCCGTCTAAGTACCGTATCCATGCCTTATTCTTTTCTCTTATAATATCCAGGAGAATTTTTGTCTCACCAAAACGTTCCAGTACTTCTTAAATTAAAGCTTTCAACCATCCCTCATTTATTATATTTATTTACAAATGTTACCACTTCATCGTCACCAGAGACCACTGCGTCACGCACCAAACAAACTTACCAACAGAACAAAGAATTTATACAAATCCATTAAAAAGTAACATGAATACCAGCTGGACCGAGTCATGATCTAACGTCTGAAAAACCATTACTCACAGAAGCTTGAAAGTAAGATCCGAGAAAATACTCTCAAAAAGTACGCTGCCATTGAAATTACCTATACAAATACGGAAAAGAAATAAAATTGATATAAACTCGAACAATAGAATATACACATTTAAATGTTGGTCCTGCAATAAAAGTCAAAAGATCTTTCACGATTCTAAAGACGTCATAAAATCAGTAAATAACCGATATAAGCGACTCATTCAAGAACAACAACAAAAATTACAACATGTTCAAGTTTCACCACAAGAATGGAGAGGAAGCAAAAATCAACTGCCCCATTTTTCAGTCGAAATAAAATATTTCTTACGGATTCGAAGATGGATACTTTATAAAAATATCGAAAAAATGGACTTAACAAAAACAACTTATGTCTATATTATACCATATCTTTAAGATTTTCGCTATTACATGTCCTCCGACCATACTTTATTGCGTTCACGTCAGACCACCGGCCCATATAAATTTCCGGTAATCTAGGATTCCTTCCCACGACTTCCATCACAACCCCCTCTTTGAACATAACAATTCCGATGGGTCTATAATTAATTTCTTTGTTTGGAAATATTCCTCATACTTCAAAATTACCACCGACATCGACGACGTTGTCACCACTTTCCCAAAAACGTCTCCAGAGCTATTAATTTATATATTCCTAAAAAGGTAATCGATCCTTGGAATCCAACTGTCACACCTCACATTATTTAAAGTATTATAAGGGAGGTATCCTTCGAACGCACCGCCTGTACCTTTAAATCTAGTGGAATCGCATAAACGAACAAGAGCATCGAACAATCTGCCAGATGGGCCCAGAGAAGTGGGACACAGCGATTGTGTGATTGGACTATAGGCAGGGCAAAATTCCGGCAGAAGTTGCAACGCTTAACGAGAATATCTGTCAAACACAGATATGCATTTAAAATCCCAACACATACCGTGTACGTCTCTCCAAATCGCGACAAACCAAAACTAGCATAATCTCCGGAACCGAAACTATCATTTTTCCTACATAGAGAAAATTCCCATGCGAATAGATTCCCATTCTTCCTCAACCTCGTATCCCGGGATTCAACTAAACCGATGTCAGTCTAAAAGCTAACTCCGAAAACGCGTCGATAACTATTTCACCTAATTAAATGCTAAGGATAATTTAATAAGTTCATTTAAATCCCTTTTTTTAGAGCAACAGGCTTCATGACGGTAATCCACTTTGGGCAACTAACCTTTAATAGCATAGGAAAGGAATTTCAATAAAATTAATTATTCAGTTTTAACTTGCATATTCACACAAATTACTGAATGGTTTAAACTATTACAGTACAACTATTCATTCATAATGTTTCTTTACACTCGTCGCTCTGCACAATTCTTCAAATGACGTTCACAAATCGAAATTCTTGAAGATCATGAAGATTTATTAAAAATTCTATATTGATAGCACTCCATGGCTTAGATTCGATTTGCTGCATGTAACACTACAACGTCTAAATTAGTGTCATATTTTACGCTACCAAAATGAGGTACGTCCATACTTGTAACATTTGTCCTTAACTTCGTACTTGAATAGAAGGAGCTGTATAAACTACATTCACTACGCACTTCACAACTCACTAACTCTTAAACATGTAAAACATATTGATGCCTTTATTCTCCACTTACTTATTTATTATTTTTATTTACAAATGTTACAACTTCATGGTCAATGGAGACCACTGCGTCACGCACCAACCAAAAATACCGACACAACTAATTCCTATAAAGCATTATCCATGACATAATTATATGTTTCCCTTTACAGCTCACTCTAAAACACGTCTGAAATTTTTTAGGGGAATTCAATGTTACTGGAAAAGAAAGAAGTTCAACAAATCCACCAAAAAGGAACATGAATACCAGCTGGACCTAGTCACGATCTAACGTCAGAATACAATGGAAATAAGAAGAACCATTATTCACAGGATCTTGAATGTAAGATCATAGAAACTTCATAGAAACAACCTAGAAGGCAAAAACTTAAAAGATATATTTATTATAGAAAATATAGCTTAAATTGATAAAATTGGCAACAACTCGAACAAAACCTACAGAATATAGACATGGAAATGTTGGTCATGCAATAAAAGTGAAAAGATCTTAAGATATTAAGGGCATCATAAAAACTAACAAAATCGATAAGAGAGATTCGTTGAAGCACGACAAACGAAATTACAAGGTGTTCCAGTTTCACCAGGAAAATGGAAAGGAGACTAAAAACAACTGTCTCATTATTCAGTCGAATATATATTCCACGAGGTACAGAAACAAATGAGTGTGTTTCCATCGTGCAACGGGCGAGGCCAAGAGGCCCAACCGACAAATTTTTAGTATTCTGGGAAAAACAAAAAATAGATTATTCCAGATGGATATTAATATGTAGTAAGTTACGACTGCTACTCGAGTGAACTGTAAGTGTAACTGAAAAGAAAACTAATCCAGGAAGAGCAATAGAGAAGCTAAGAACCAAAGGGTGATAACTGTACAGGATAAAATGTTTTAACCAGGAGAAGCTGCAACTATAAACATATCGAACTCAAAACGGCACTGGAAGCTGTCGCTGTAAATCTCCACATGACTACAAATCTTGTGATATGCAATATTTACCTCCCACCAAGCACGCCGGTGCTCAAACACGAGCTCGAAGATATAACCAAGCAGCTGGTTCCAACTTTATGTTACTAGGACACGTTAATATCCACAACAAATCCTGGGGTTCGAGCTACACTGGTAGCAGAGGAAACTTAATCGAGGAGGTAGCATACTCCAATAACTCGATCATCCACAACAACGGCAATCACGCACAGTTTAATACGGCAACCTGCAAAACTTTGTAGTACACTCAATATTTCAGACAAATGTGAATGGTCTACAATTTGACAGTGATCATGTCCAGATAACAACAAAAATACCTCTCCAACCAGATAGCCCAGCATTCTGTGACAGATGGCGTACTAACATCAGCGACTAGTCGTAATTCAAGAATACAATAAGGAATAAATTCAATAAAGAATGACCTCGACGCCAACAAAAACAGAAGGTTAAAAATGTTTTGCGAAATCATTACTTCAACTTCGGATGAAACACTTGGGAAAAATAATCCCAATCCAAATTCGCGAAGAAACTACAAAATCTGGTGGAATACAGAATGCACACAGACTGTATAAGCAACAACTCAACAAATATAGAAGGACAACAAAATTAGTTACAATAAAGCAAGAGCGGATTTTAGACGTAAGATGAAAAAAGGCCAGCAGAACAGCCGGGCGGGATAAAATAGAGACGATGAATGCTTCGACTAACCAGAAAGAGCTCTGGGGGTTTGACAGAAGTATGAAGGGAGCAGAAGATGAACACAAAATAAATTTGTAAACAGACGAGCTGGAAGATAAGCTTACTAATCCGAAAGACATAGCCAACTGTCTAGCAATGAACTTCGAAAAAACATCAGCAACAAGCTCGCACTCCGCGGAATTCCACTGTATAAATGCAAGCAACGAAAGACACTCAACAGCAACAAAAAATCAAACAAAGATAGGTATGAGAAGATTGCATCAGCAGAAAGTGATCGAATTCCAAATATCCTGCTAAATAATATACCGGAAGAAGCGCTAACTGTTCTATTAAAAATTCGAATCGAAATCTGCAAATTCCCGAGCTATGGAAAGGATCTATAGTTATCCATATTCTGTAATCAGGAATTTAAACCAGATATAGGCGGCTACAGACCGATAGCCCTCTACTCCAACGTCTGCGAGATCCTTTAATAGGTAATTGCTAATATGTTGACTTGGTACCTCAGCGTAAATAATCTGTATTACGCTAAGCTATTTTCATTCAGTAAGGTTCATTCATCGTTGACCTTGAGCACATACCCCGATAACTACATTAAGGAAGCGCTCAACCAACATCAACATGTCTTGGCAATCATGTTAGATATATGCAAGGCATCTGAAAAGTCATGGAGTTCAAGGTTAATAAACTAATAACATACGGACTAAGTGACAGTATCCTTCAATGTACCAGAAACCTAATCGAGGACAGATGTATTAAGGTCAGAATTGAGAATGCCCAGTCATAAATAAAGAATCGAGAATGGAATAAGCCAGGGTTCGAGCCTCAGCGTCATTCTGTTCCTGGTAGTCATAAATTACATAGGTATCATTAACAAACCCCCGATAGATACCTTGATATTTTCAGATGATGTCATCTTGCTGACTTGAGGGAACAACATGAAGCTGCCCTCTGAAGTGATGCAGGAGGCAATAAACAAGGCGACTCAGTGAGCCGAATGTGCAATGTGCTTCACAAGGAAATACAAGCAAATAAATATACCAATAAAAATAAATGACAAACATATTTAATATGTTAAACAGCACAAGATTATGTCAATTTTCAGGGACTCGAAATTCACGTTCAAGACTCACATTGAGCAACTAATCATAGAAAGCAAAAATTCCACAAGCTACTAGTTGCTAAAAACTGGGGAGCAAAGATGGATCTATTGAGTCTCACCCGCAGGGCAATGATCAGAGCAAAAATAGAATATGGAGAACACATATATGACAGCACAGAAAATGATGCTAAGATTAAACGATGCAATGAGATTGTTAACCGGATGTTATAAAACCACCCCAATACCGAGACTCACACTCGAGGCAAACGAAATCTCCATTAGACACAGAAAAAAGGTATTGCAATTAAATACGAGATGAGGGCATGAGAGGCATCGAACTCAATAATAAATTAAAAAAACCATCACACCCCGACATGCAGAAAAAGAACCACCTAGAAACCTAACACCGTTTTATACTACACTAAAGGATATATTGCGAAAAAGAAGTAATGACCCTTCCAAAGATGGACCACAACATTACGGCACATGGACACCTTACGAACTGCCAATTGATACATCGCTACATAAGCTTGAAGTAAGCAACCTACACATCACAAACTGGAACGCTGAAGTCTATCAGTTATTACAGAGATATAATATTCCCAGAGTCATTTATATCGACGCATACAAAAATTCAAATAAAGTTGGTTGCGCTATATTTACGACAGGCACAGAAAAATCAATCGCTATAAACCATAATGCATCGATCAGTATAGCAGAATTATACGCCAGCTTCATGGCGACGGAACTGTGTCAGGAAACACCGCAGGCCAACAGCATCATCTTAGACTCCAATGAGACAATGCACAGAATAACCAGTACGGTGTACAGAAATGGTTGCATAAATGGAATTAGAGAGAATATAGTGAAAATATACGGAATCGGCAACCAGATCACTATAGCCTGGCTACCGACAGGACACATCTAGCGAAGATGGAAGCTGATCATCAAGGAATAACCCGTAACCTGCCATACTGCACCAGCAAGGACTGAAGAGTATCAACTGGCGGAAAAGTGGAATAGACCAGTCAAACCAGAAGAATGTGGAGTCATCCTCAGAAATGTAAGTAACATCAAATGAATATCGCTCCCTAAAGAACTATCTCGAAGGCAACAATTTGTTAAGGCCAGAATACGAACACTGCACTCCAGTTTCCCACACTCATTCTTGATTTCCAGATCTCAGCAGCCGGTATGCAGCTCATGCAAAGGAGAACACAACAAATCCTCATGCCCCAAACTATCGACATAAGATCAATTCTAGCCGTCCATTACATGATGAAGAATTGCTTTTTTTACCAAACAGCAATAAACATCCTTATGAATTTTAAAATTAAAACTGATTTATATAAAGTAATTTAAATGTGCCAATATGCAAGTAGAATATTATATTTCACTATACTGTGAATAGAATTTCAAGTTTTATTTTGGTAACAAAGGTGTTTTAGGCGGTTGTTCCTAGAATGGTTTTATACATAAATATGTTCTCAAAATATGTTTTACCGATTTTCTTACAACTCCACACATTCACGCCCTCGTTTCCAAATCTCAGACGACATTCACGATCCCTAAATATTTTCCGTAACACATCTAACATTCTCCACATAACCGAGAATATCATCTTTTATTATATCCTCCGATTCCTAAAATTTAGAGTGAGCTGCAAAATGAACGATAGCCTCCACACCCGAGTAGGGAGTAATTGGTAAACTTATTTGGGCAGATGCTACAAGTGTGGCCCTTTCAGGTGGTGTGCGGAGGAATTCTTCGAAATCTTGATGATGTGAACGAGGGCTGCTTACCTGTTTGGAGTTACTGAAGAGAATAAGTTGATGGCCAGTGACTTTTCTGTGATCCTGCAGTCTGGTGCTAAAAACGCAGCCGTAGAGGTACGTAGTTGACTTAATAATTTTTAATACTTTTATAATTTATAGAATATTAGTAAACATATGATTTGTTTTGGTAAACGTCTTCACCACTACAGTACATTTCAATAAAATTAGTTAAGTAGTTGCTAGCAATATGTTGTAGAACGATTCAGTTAAAACTTACATATGTAAACAAATTACTGCATTATTTAAACTATTACAGTACAACTATTTGTTCATAAATCATAATGTTTCTTTACAGTCGTCGCTCGGCTCAATTCTTCAAAAGACGTTCACAAATCTAAATTCTTGAAGATCATGAAGATTTTTTAAAAATTCTATATTCATATATATACTAGATTCGATTTGCTACATGTAACACTACTACGTCTAAATTAGTGTCATAATCGACGCTACCAAAATGAGGTACGTCCATACTTGTAACATTTGTCCGTAACTTCGTACTTGAGTAGTAAGATCTGTAAAAATTACATTCACTACGCAATTCACAACTCACTAACTCTTAAACATGTAAAACATATTGATGCGTTTATCCTCCACTTATTTATTATTTTTATTTATAAATGTTACAACTTCATGGTCAATGGAGACCACTGCGTCACGCACCAACCAAAATTACCGACACAACTAATTCCTATAAAGCATTATCCATGAAATAATTATATGTTTCCCTTTACAGCTCACTCTTAAAAACGTCTGAAATTTTTTATGGGGAATTCAATGTTACTGGAAAAGAAAGAAATTCAACAAATCCACCAAAAAGGAACATGAATACCAGATGTACCTTGTCACCATCTAACGTCGGAGTACAAGGGAAATAAGAAGATCTATTATTCACAGGATATAGATCATAAAAACTCCATAGAAACATCCTAGAAGGCAAAATCTTAAAAAATATATTTATTTTAGAAAATATAGCTTAAATTGATAAAAATGGCAACAACTCGAACAAAACCAGCAGAATATAGACATGGAAATGTTGGTCATGCAATAAAAGTGAACAGATCTTAAGATATTAAGGACATCATAAAAACAGTAACAAAATCCATAAGAGAATCGTTAAGCACGACAAAATAAATTGAATCAGGAAACAGTGACGTTATTCCGGTACAAAGTAAATATATCCAACGAGGGCGTTACGTGGAGAAACTTTTCATTATATTTGTGTGTTTACATGCAAAAATATAAGAAATATAACGCAACCATAGGACACACAAATAGAAAAGTGGTAAAAATCGAATCGCATAGAATAAAGAAACAATTCTCCGTATTTTATTATAATTAATATTGGAGTCCGAGGATTGATGGATTAAAAGTTACATCTCTAGTTTTATTGCAATTGAACGCAGAATTTTCAGAAGAAATAACGGAATAAATAAATGATTGTTTTAATAAATGACAATCATATATCATATTAATTACTGGGTATTTTTAATATTCGGATAATTTAATATTTTCATTAAAATCCTTTTTCTTAGGGCAACAGGCTTTATGAGGGTAATCCACTTTGGGAAACTCCCCTTTAATAGCATAGGAAGCGAATTGAAAGGGAGGATGTGGAAGGGTAGAGGAAGGTAGTCTTATACAAGAGACAATCCCGAACTTTAAACAAGAAGATATATATTGTTAAAATTTATTTTGTTTATGATAAGTGCGTTGTGAAAATTTATACTCAGACAACAAGTAGTTTGATCATATTCACTCCTTTGAATCACAATGAAAGATCATTAAAATTGCAGTAATATTGATGTAAGTCTCTGGCAGATGTTACAAGTGTAGCCCTTTCAGATGGTTTGCGGAGGAATTCTTCGATGTGTGATGGAGGGCTGCTTACCTGTTTAGAGTTACTGAAGAGAATAAGTTGAAGGCCAGTGACTTTTCAGTGATCCTGCAGGCTGGTGTTAAAAACGCAGCCGTAGAGGTACGTAGTTGATTTAATAATTTTTTAATACTATTATTATTTATAGGATATTAGTATACATATGATTTGTTTTGGTAAACGTCTTCACTACTACAGTACATTTCAATAAAATTAGTTAAGTATTTGCATTCAAATTCCTTAAAAGCAATATCCTTGACATAATTATATATTTACCTTTACAGCTCACTCTTAAACACGTCTGAAATATTTTAGGGGAAATCAATGTTACTGGAAACGAAAGAAGTTCAACAAATCCACCAAAGGAACATGAATACCTGCAGGATCAAGTAACAATCTAACGTCAGAGTACAATGGAAATAAGAAGAACCATTATTCACAGGATATTGAATGCAGATCATAGAGACTCCATAGAAACAACCTAGAACGAAAAGACTTAAAAGAAATATTTATTATACAAAATATAGCTTTAATTGATAAAATTGGCAACAACTCGAACAAAAGAAGCTGAATATAGACATGGAAATGTTGGTCATGCAATTAAAGTGAACAGATCTTAAGATATTAAGGACATCATAAAAACAGTAACAAAATCCATAAGAGAGATTCGTTGAAGCACGACAAAAGAAATCACAAGGTATTCCATCAGTCCACAGCAAACATCGAGCAGAAATGTTCGGCCAGATTCACACCAGCAATCACTACAGAATTTGTAACTCTTTGCAATTAAATGAACACATAGTTGAGAAGAAATAAGCCATATGTTTCTTTTCGAAGAAATCATCGTCATACAAAATTACATGCTGCAGGTACGACGCCTTGATGTAAAAGATATAATCATTCATGATAAACAGACAGTAAACTTATTTATCTTAATTTACAGGTGGCGCTACGACTTTCAATTAATGGCAGATATTAAATGAAAAATTTACCCACATTCTATTCAGCTGTACATATAAATCATCTACATCGCTAAGATCTACACGTGGCCACTGATAACTATGAGAAACCAGGTAAGTCCACACTTGTGACATTTGTCCGTAACTTCATCATAGTCTGTAAATTATCTCGAATTGTCTGTAATATTAGGTTCTATATAGTATCACATTAATATGTAATAGTAGTGTCTGTTTATATTCTATTCACTTCGCACGTCAAATAATTTACTTCTTTATCTGTTTTAAAACCTCCCACTACTTTACGAAATCTTCAGTACTGCACGAACTTTCCTCAGATCACCTCCCTTATGTCGCCCATCTTATTCCTTCATAAAGTACACCACCAATCTCTACTTTCCAAAATCAAAGACCCACTTAATGATTCCCTCTTCAGAATCCTTAGTAATTATCTTACTAACCGCTCCTTCTCTGTCAAATTTAACAATACCATACAAATTCCTACCCTATATCCTCCGGCGTCCCCCAAGGCCCTTTCCTCTTCAACCTCTATTTTCACGACATACCTCAAAACCTATCAACTAAAACAGTACTTTTGCAGATGACCTTGCCATACTCCTTCAAACATCCTCTCTAGGCTCGGGCTCCAAAAAACTACTAATCGCCCTTAATAATATTGAAAGCTGGGCTAAAAAATGGAAAATCAAAATAATCCCTACCAAATCTACAATCGTTCCCTTCAACACGTCAAATAATTATTAAGGCACAAAAATTCTAGAATACGTAAGTGCGTAGTGAAACAATGTACACAGTCAGATCATATCAACGACTATAGTTTTTTAAGAAGTATCTGTGTACAATATCTCGATATTTGCATTGTAATAATGAAAAGTATCTGGCAGATGTTACAAGTATGGACATTACAGGTGGTGATTTGGGGATGAAATCATCAACACTGCCGATAAGTATTTTGCTAACTGAGAACTACGTGGAGTTGGCCTTAAGCATTCAACAATCTTGCCTGCCTGCAGAAATCGACTCTTGTGCGAAGGTACGAATTGAATTACCATAATCTTAAATATAATAAGGTTAGGATTGTTTATTTTAAATAATTATTGCCAAGACAAATACTGATTTAAAACAGGTTTATAGGTTGTTTAAATGAAATTTTCGAATTTCTGATTGTGGTGATTGTAAATTCATATTACATCAAGATAGAAATTACTAAAACTAAATAGAATCTTCAACATTCACAGTTATTTCTAAGTACAATGTTATGTGACAAGACATAGTCTTAAGTACGCATTAATATTACTATGAAAATCACGATATGTGATACTTTTTTAATTCAACTTAAATAAAGTTATATTCACAAATTTATTATTTCTTAGTTACACAATCGCTGAAAACATTTTTGATATCCGTTGTAATTTTTGCATTGTTGGTGACGTTTGAGAATGACGCTTTGTTACCAAGGCCTGCATCAGTCCACAGTAAACTTAAAGCAGAAAGGTTCGGTAGATTCACAGCAGCAATCACTACAGAATTTGTAACTCAATACAATTTAATGAACACATAGTCACGAAGAAATAAGCCATAACTTTCATTTCAAAGAAATCATTGTCATGCAAAATTACACGCTGTAGGTACGGCGCCTTGATGTAAACGGTTTAATCATTGCTGATAAATTGACAGAATATACTTATTTAATGAAACAATCTTAATTTCCAGGTGGCATTGAACGTCCAATTCATCTCGGCTGTTAAATAAAAAACATATACAGCATTTACGATGCAGGTTACATAGATTCTCAGTACCTATAAATCATCTACATCGCTATGATCTACACGTGGCCACTGACAACTATGAGAAACAAGGTAAGTCCACACTTGTAACATTTGTCCGTAACTTCATAGTTGATTGCTATTAGTAGTATTTTAGCTTGTTTCAGGGACTTCATTATAATTATTTAGAGCAGTTAAATAGTGGTACGGGCTGTTTAAAGTAAATTCACTACGTACTTCATCGTGGACACCATTAGTGTTCTTCTGATATGCAGGTTTTCACGACGTAGTTTTTCATAGGTACCATTAGTAAGCAGTTCCGTCTAAGTACCGTATCCATGCCTTATTCTTTTCTCTTATAATATCCAGGAGAATTTTTGTCTCACCAAAACGTTCCAGTACTTCTTAAATTGAAGCTTTCAACCATCCCTCATTTATTATATTTATTTACAAATGTTACCACTTCATCGTCACCAGAGACCACTGCGTCACGCACCAAACAAACTTACCAACAGAACAAAGAATTTATACAAATCCATTAAAAAGTAACATGAATACCAGCTGGACCGAGTCATGATCTAACGTCTGAAAAACCATTACTCACAGAAGCTTGAAAGTAAGATCCAAGAAAATACTCTCAAAAAGTACGCTGCCATAGAAATTACCTATACAATTACGGTAAAGAAATAAAATTGATATAAACTCGAACAATAGAATATACACATTTAAATGTTGGTCCTGCAATAAAAGTCAAAAGATCTTGCACAATTCTTAAGACGTCATAAAATCAGTAAATAACCGATATAAGCGACTCATTCAAGAACAACAACAAAAATTACAACATGTTCAAGTTTCACCACAAGAATGGAGAGGAAGCAAAAATCAACTGCCCCATTTTTCAGTCAAAATAAAATATTTCTTACGGATTCGAAGATGGATACTTTATAAAAATATCGAAAAAATGGACTTAACAAAAACAACTTATGTCTATATTATACCATATCTTTAAGATTTTCGCTATTACATGTCCTCCGACCATACTTTATTCCGTTCACGTCAGACCATTTGCCCATATAAATTTCCGGTAATCTAGGATTCCCCCCCACCACTTCCATCACAACAACCTCTTTTAACATAACAATTCCGATTGGACTATATAATTAATTCCTTTGTTTGGAAATATTTCTCATACTTCAAAAATTACCACCGACATCGACGACGTTGTCACCACTTTCCCAAAAACATCTCCAGAGCTATTAATTTATATATTCCTAAAAAGGTAATCGATCCTTGGAATCCAACTGTCACACCTCACATTATTTAAAGTATTATAAGGGAGGTATCCTTCGAACGCACCGCCTGTACCTTTAAATCTAGTGGAATCGCATAAACGAACAAGAGCATCGAACAATCTGCCAGATGGGCCCGGAGAAGTGGGACACAGCGATTGTGTGATTGGACTATAGGCAGGGCAAAATTCCGGCAGAAGTTGCAACGCTTAACGAGAATATCTGCCAAACACAGATATGCATTTAAAATCCCAACACATACCGTGTACGTCTCTCCAAATCGCGACAAACCAAAACTAGCATAATCTCCGGAACCGAAACTATCATTTTTCCTACATAGAGAAAATTCCCATGCGAATAGATTCCCATTCTTCCTCAACCTCGTATCCCGGAATTCACCTAAACCGATGTCAGTCTATAAGCAAACTCCGAAAACGCGTCGATAACTATTTCACCTAATTAAATGCTAAGGATAATTTAATAAGTTCATTAAAATCCTTTTTTTTAGAGCAACAGGCTTCATGACGGTAATCCACTTTGGGCAACTAACCTTTAATAGCATAGGAAGGGATGTGAAACGAAGGATGTGGAAGGGTAGAGGAAGGTAGCCTAAAACAAGACAATCCCGAACTTTAAACAAGAAGATATATTATTAAATTTAAATTTATTTTGTTTATGATAAGTGCGTTTTGAAAATGTATACTCAGATATCAAGTAGTTAGATCATATTCACTCCGTTGAATCTGAATGAAAGATCCATTAAAATTGCAGTAATATTGATATTACTCTCTGGCAGATGTTACAAGAATGGCCCTTTCAAGTGATGTGTGGAGGATTTCTTCGATGTGTGGAGGGCTGCTTACCTGTTGGGAGTTACTGAAGAAAATAATTCGAAGACCTGTGACTTTTCTGTGATCCTGCAGGCTGGTTCTAAAAACGCAACCGTAGATGAGGTACGTACTTGATTGAATACTATTATTATTTATAGGATATTAATAATTATTTGATAATTTTTTCGTAATTGTCTTCACCTCTAAACTACATTTCAATAAAATTAATTATTTACTTTTAACTTGCATATTCACAAAAATTACTGAATGATTTAAACTATTACAGTACAACTATTCATTCATAATGTTTCTTTACACTCGTCGCTCTGCACAATTCTTCAAATGACGTTCACAAATCGAAATTCTTGAAGATCATGAAGATTTATTAAAAATTCTATATTCATATATATATACTAGATTCGATTTGCTACATGTAAGACTATTACGTCTAAATTAGTGTCATAATCGACGCTACCAAAATAAGGTACGTCCATACTTGTAACATTTGTCCGTAACTTCGTACTTGAGTAGTAAGATCTGTAAAAATTACATTCACTACGCAATTCACAACTCACTAACTCTTAAACATGTAAAACATATTGATGCCTTTATCCTCCACTTATTTATTATTTTTATTTACAAATGTTACAACTTCACGGTCAATGGAGACCACTGCGTCACGTACCAACCAAAATTACCGACACAACTAATTCCTATAAAGCATTATTCATGACATAATTATGTTTCCCTTTACAGCTCACTCTTAAACACGTCTGAAATTTTTTAGGGGAATTCAATGTTACTGGAAAAGAAAGAAGTTCAACAAATCCACCAAAAAGGAACATGAATACCAGCTGGACCTAGTCACGATCTAACGTCGGAATACAATGGAAATAAGAAGAACCATTATTCACAGGATCTTGAATGTAAGATCATATAAACTTCATAGAAACAACCTAGAAGGCAAAAACTTAAAAGATATATTTATTACAGAAAATATAGCTTAAATTGATAAAATTGGCAACAACTCGAACAAAACCAGCAGAATACAGACATGGAAATGTTGGTCATGCAATAAAAGTGAAAAGATCTTAAGATATTAAGGGCATCATAAAAACTAACAAAATCGATAAGAGAGATTCGTTGAAGCACGACAAAAGAAATTACAAGGTGTTCCAGTTTCACCATGAAAATGGAGAGGAGACTAAAAACAACTGTCTCATTATTCATTCGAATATATATTCCACGAGCTACAGAAACAAACGAGTGTGTTTCCATCCTGCAACGGGCGAGGCCAAGAGGCCCAACCGACAAATTTTTAGTATTCTGGGAAAAACAAAAAATAGTTTATCCCAGATGGATATTAAAATGTAGTAATTTACGACTGCTACTCGAAAGAACTGTAAGTGTAACTGAAAAGGAAACTAATCCAGTAAGAGCAATAGAGAAGCTAAGAAACAAAGGGTGATAACTGTACAGGAAAAAATGTTTAAACCAGGAGAAGCTGCAACTAAAAAAGGTTTCAATAGCTAGCACAACATATAAACAACTGCGGCAAATGCAAGTGGAGGAGCATCCATATATCTCAACGAGAATATCCTGTCAGAACATATCGAACTCAAAACGGCACTGGAAGCTGTCGCTGTAAATCTCCACATGACTACAAATCTTGTGATATGCAATATTTACCTCCCACCAAGCACGCCGGTGCTCAAACACGAGCTCAAAGATATAACCAAGCAGCTGGTTCCAACTTTATGTTACTAAGACACGTTAATATCCACAACAAAACCTGGGGTTCGAGCTACACTGATAGCAGAGGAAACTTAATCGAGGAGGTAGCATACTCCAATAACTTGATCATCCACAACAACGGCAATCACGCACAGTTTAATACGGCAACCTGCAAAACTTTGTAGTACACTCAATATTTCAGACAAATGTGAATGGTCTACAATTTGACAGTGATCATGTCCAGATAACAACAAAAATACCTCTCCAACCAGATAGCCCAGCATTCTGTGACAGATGGCGTACTAACATCAGCGACTAGTCGTAATTCAAGAATACAATAAGGAATAAATTGAATAAAGAAAGCAATGACCTCGACGCCAACAAAAACAGAAGGTTAGAAATGTTTTGCGAAATCATTACTTCAACTGCGGATGAAACACTTGGGAAAAATAATCCCAATCCAAATTCGCGAAGAAACTACGAAATCTGGTGGAATACAGAATGCACACAGACTGTATAAGCAACAACTCAACAAATATAGAAGGACAACAAAATTAGTTTCAATAAAGCAAGAGCGGATTTAAGACGAAAGATGAAAAAAGGCCAGCAGAACAGCCGGGCGGGATAAAATAGAGACGATGAATGCTTCGACTAACCAGAAAGAGCTCTGGGGGTGTTGTCACAAGTGTGAAGGGAGCAGAAGATGAACACAAAATAAATTTGCAAACAGACGAGCTGGGAGATAAGCTTACTAATCCGAACGACATAGCCAACTGTCTAGCAAGGAACTTCGCCGAAACATCAGCAACTAGCTCGCACTCCGCGGAAATCCAACGTATAAATGCAAGCAACAAAAGAGACTCAACAGCAACAAAAAATCAAACAAAGATAGGTATGAGAAGAATGCATCAGTAGGAAATGATCGAATTTTAAATATCCTGATCAATAATCTACCGGAAGAAGCGCTAACTGTTCTATTAAAAATTCGAATCGAAATCTCCAAATTCCCGAGCTATGGAAACGATCTATAGTTATCCATATTCAGTAATCAGGAATGAAAACCAAATATAGGCAGCTACAGACCGATAGCCCTCAACTCCAACGTCTGCAAGATCCTTTAATAGGTAATTGCTAATATGTTGACTTGGTACCTCAGCGTAAATAATCTGTATTACGCTAAGCTATTTGCTTTCAGAAGGGATCATTCATCTTTGACCTTTAGCACATACCTCGATAACTACATAAAGGAAGCGCTCAACCAACATCAACATGTCTTGGCAGTCATGTTAGATATATGCAAAGTCATGGAGAACAATGTTAAATAAACTAATAACATACGGACTAAGTGACAGTATCCTTCAATGTACCAGAAACCTAATCGAGGACAGATGTATTAAGGTGAGAATTGAGAATGCCCAGTCATAAATAAAGAATCGAGAATGGAATAAGCCAGGGTTCGAGCCTCAGCGTCATTCTGTTCCTGGTACTCATAAATTACATGGGTAGCATTAACAAACCCCCGATAGATACCTTGATATTTTCAGATTATGTCATCTTGCTGACTAGAGGGAACAACATGAAGCTGCCCTCTGAAGTGATGCAGGAGGCAATAAACAAGGCGACTCAGTGAGCTGAAAAATGGGGGTTTAGTATTAATCCTTGCAATGAGCTTCTCAAGGAAATACGAGCAAATAAAGATACCAATAAAAATATATGGCAAACATATTGAATATGTTAAACAGTACAAGATTATGTCAATTTTTAGGTACTCAAATTTACATACAAGACTCTCATCGAGCAACTAATCATAGAAAGCAAAAAACGTCTATTAATTATCAAGCTACTAGCTGCTAAAAACTGGGGAGCAAAAATGGATCTATTGAGTTTCATCCGCAGGGCAATGATCACATCATAAATAGAATATGGAGAACACATCTAAGACAGCACAGAAAATGATGCTAAGATTAAACGATGCAATGAGATTGTTAATCGGATGTTATAAAACCACCCCAATACCGAGACTCACACTTGAGGCAAACGAAATCCCCATGAGACACAAAAAAAAGCTATTGAAATTAGATACGAGATCAAGGCACTACACTAAAGGATATATTGGGAAAAGAAGTAATGACTCTTCCAAAGACGGACCACAACACCGCGGTAAGAATACCCCCATGGAAGCCTGATGAACTGCCAATTGAAATCTCCATGAGACACAGAAGAAAAGCTATTGCAATTAGATACGAGATGAGGGCATGAGAGGCATCGAACTCAATAATAAATTAAATAAACCATCACTCCCCGACATGCAGAAAAAGAACCACCTAGAAACCTAACACCGTTTTATACTACACTAAAGGATATATTGCGAAAAGAAGTAATGACACTTCCAAAGATGGAACACAACATTACGTCTCATGGACACCTTACGAACTGTCAATTGATACATCGCTACATAAGCTTGAAGTAAGCAACCCACACATCACAAACTGGAACGCTGAAGTCTATCAGTTATTACAGAGATATAATATTCCCAGAGTCATTTATATCGACGCATACAAAAATTCAAATAAAGTTGGTTGCGCTATATTTACGACAGGCACAGAAAAATCTATCGCTATAAACCATAATGCATCGATCAGTATAGCAGAATTATACGCCACCTTCATGGCGACGGAACTGTGTCAGGAAACACCGCAGGCCAACAGCATCATCTTAGACTCCAAGGAGACAATGCACAGAATAACCAGTACGGTGTACAGAAATGGTTGCATAAATGGAATTAGAGAGAATATAGTGAAAATATACGGAATCGGCAACCAGATCACTATAGCCTGGCTACCGACAGGACAGATCCAGCGAAGATGGAAGCTGATCATCAAGGAATAACCCGTAACCTGCCATACTGCACCAGCAAGGACTGAAGAGTATCAACTGGCGGAAAAGTGGAATAGACCAGTCAAACCAGAAGAATGTGGAGTCATCCTCGAAAATGTAAGTAACATCAAATGAATATCGCTCCCTAAAGAAATATCTCGAAGGAAACAATTTGTTAAGGCCAGAATACGAACACTGCACTCCAGTTTCCCACACTCATGCTTGATTTCCAGATCTCAGCAGCCGGCATGCAGCCCATGCAAGGAGAACACAACAAATCCTCATGCCCCAAACTATCGACATAAGATCAATTCAAGCCGCCCATTACATGATGAAGAATTGCAACTCACCAAACAGCAATAAACAACCTTATGAATTTTAAAATGAAAACTGATTTATATAAAGTAATTTAAATGTGCCAATATGCCATTAGAATATTATATTTCACTATACTGTGAATAGAATTTCAAGTTTTATTTTGGTAACGAAGGTGTTTTAGGCGGTTGTTCCTAGAATGGTTTTATACATAAATATGTACTCAAAATATGATTTACCGATTTTCTTACAACTCCACACATTCACGCCCTCGTTTCCAAATCTCAGACGACATTCACGATCCCTAAATAGTTTCCGTAACACATCTAACGTTCTCTACATAACCGAGAATATCATCTTTTCATTATATCCTCCCATTCCTTAAATTTAGAGTGGGCTGCAAAATGAACGATAGCCTCCACACCCGAGTAGACAGTAATTGGTATATTTATTTGTGCAGATGCTACAAGTGTTGCCCTTTCAGGTGGTGTGCGGAGGAATTCTTCGAAATCTTGATGATGTGAACGAGGGCTGCTTACCTGTTTGGAGTTACTGAAGAGAATAAGTTGTAGGCCAGTGACTTTTCTGTGATCCTGCAGTCTGGTGCTAAAAACGCAGCCGTAGAGGTACGTAGTTGACTTAATAATTTTTAATACTTTTATTATTTATAGAATATTAGTAAACATATGATTTGTTTTGGTAAACGTCTTCACCACTACAGTACATTTCAATAAAATTAGTTAAGTATTTGCTTTTAATATGTTGTAGAATGATTCAGTTAAAACTTACATATGTAAACAAATTACTGCATTATTTAAACTATTACAGTACAACTATTTGTTCATAAATCATAATGTTTCTTTACAGTTGTCGCTCGGCACAATTCTTCAAATGACGTACACAAATCTAAATTCTTGAAGATCATGAAGATTTTTTAAAAATTCTATATTCATATATATACTAGATTCAATTTGCTACATGTAACACTACTACGTCTAAATTAGTGTCATAATCGACGCTACCAAAATAAGGTACGTCCATACTTGTAACATTTGTCTGTAACTTCGTACTTGAGTAGTAAGAGCTGTAAAAATTACATTCACTACGCAATTCACAACTTACTAACTCTTAAACATGTAAAACATATTGATGCCTTTATCCTCCACTTATTTATTATTTTTATTTACAAATGTTACAACTTCATGGTCAATGGAGACCACTGCGTCACGCACCAACCAAAATTACCGACACAACTAATTCCTATAAAGCATTATCCATGAAATAATTATATGTTTCCCTTTACAGCTCACTCTTAAAAACGTCTGAAATTTTTTATGGGGAATTCAATGTTACTGGAAAAGAAAGAAATTCAACAAATCCACCAAAAAGGAACATGAATACCAGCTGGACCTTGTCACCATCTAACGTCGGAGTACAAGGGAAATAAGAAGATCTATTATTCACAGAATATAGAATGTAAGATCATAGAAACTCCATAGAAACAACCTAGAACGAAAATTCTTAAAAGAAATATTTATTATAGAAAATATAGCTTAAAATGATAAAATTGGCAACAACTCGAACAAAACCAGCAGAATATAGACATGAAAATGTTGGTCATGCAATAAAAGTGAACGGATCTTAAGATATTAAGGACATCATAAAAACAGTAACAAAATCCATAAGAGAATCGTTAAGCACGACAAATTAAATTGAATCAGGAAACAGTGACGTTATTCCAGTACAAAGTAAATATATCCAACGAGGGCGTTACGTGGAGAAACTTTTCATTATATTTGTGTGTTTACATGCAAAAATATAAGAAATATAACGCAACCATAGGACACACAAATAGAAAAGTGGTAAAAATCGAATCGCATAGAATAAAGAAACAATTCTCCGTATTTTATTATAATTAATATTGGAGTCCGAGGATTGATGGATTAAAAGTTACATCTCTAGTTTTATTGCAATTGAACGCAGAATTTTCAGAAGAAATAACGGAATAAATAAATGATTGTTTTAATAAATGACAATCATATATCATATTAATTACTGGGTATTTTTAATATTCGGATAATTTAATATTTTCATTAAAATCCTTTTTCTTAGGGCAACAGGCTTTATGAGGGTAATCCACTTTGGGAAACTCCCCTTTAATAGCATAGGAAGGGATTTAAAGGGAGGGTGTGGAAGGGTAGAGGAAGGTAGCCTTAAACAAGAGACAATCCCGAACCTTAAACAAGAAGATCTATTATTAAAATTTTTTTTTTATGATAAGTGCGTTGTGAAAATTTATACTCAGACAACAAGTAGTTTGATCATATTCACTCCTTTGAATCACAATGAAAGATCATTAAAATTGCAGTAATATTGATATAAGTCTCTGGCAGATGTTACAAGTGTGGCCCTTTCAGGTGGTGAGCGGATGAATTCTTCGATGTGTGAAGGAGGGCTGCTTACCTGTTGGGAGTTACTTAAGAGAATATTTCGAAGACCTGTGACTTTTCTGTGATCCTGCAGGCTGGTGCTAAAAACGAAACCGTAGATGAGGTACGTAATTGATTGAATACTATTATTATTTCTAGGATATTAATAATTATTTGATAATTTTTTTGTAACTGTCTTCACCTTTAAACTACATTTCAATAAAATTAATTATTCAGTTTTGACTTGCATATTCACACAAATTTCTGAATGATTTAAACTATTACAGTCCACCAAAAAGGAACATGAATACCAGCTGGACCTAGTGACGATCTATCGTCGGAGTACAATGGAAATAAGAAGAACCATTATTCACAGGATCTTGAATGTAAGATCATAGAAACTCCATAGAAACATCCTAGAAGGCAAAAACTTAAAAGATATATCTATTATAGAAAATATAGCTTAAATTGATAAAATGGCAACAACTCGAACAAAACCAGCAGAATATAGACATGGAAATGTTGGTCATGCAATAAAAGTGAAAAGATCTTAAGATATTAAGGGCATCATAAAAACAGTAACAAAATCGATAAGAGAGATTCGTTAAGCACGACAAAAGAAATTACAAGGTGTTCCAGTTTCACCATAAAAATGGAGAGGAGACTAAAAACAACTCCCATTATTCAGTCGAAAAAAAAATCACTGATCGGAATATGAATACTTTATAAATATATAAAAAAATGGAATTAACACCGATGATTAAGGAAAATTTTATACCATATCTTAAACATTTTTTTCAAAAACTTCTCCAGAGCCAGTAATCGATATATTCCGATTAAGGTAATCGATGCTTGGAATCCAACTCTGACACCTCACATTATTTCAGGTATTATAAGGAAGTGACGTGTATATCCTTCGAACGCACCGCCCAGAGCTTAAAACCAAGTGGAATCGCATAAACGAACAAGAGCATCGAACAACCTGCCAGATGGGCCAGAAGCAGTGGGCAGTGGGTAACTGCGATTGAGTGATTGGACTATAGGCAGGGAAATATTCCGGCAGAAGTTGTAACGGTTAACGAGAATATCTGCCAATCACAGATACATGATTAGAACCCCAAATGGCAATGTAACAGAACCGTTAGTAAAGTCAAAGTTTTCGTGGCTTCCCCTTCTTCCATGATGTATGTCTTTAATATAACTCTTCGCCGCCATATAAATGACATTCCCCCAGTACTTGTCTTACCCAAACTTCCTGATTATCAATTTGATCATTCTGTATCCTCGACCGTTACTTACGAAGAAGTTTTTAAAGCTTTACTTGTGGCCGAAATACCGGCCCTGGATTCGACGTCATAAGCCGTAAAATTCTGTCAAACAAACCAAATATCATTGTACCCTTCCTAACCAGAATCTTCAATTCGTTCCTCTTCTTGTCCCAATTATCACCAGTTTGGAAAACATCAACAGTAATAATGTTCTTGAAAAATGGTAAACTTCCCGCAGTATCATCTTTTTACAAGTTGATAGTGTATTGTAAAACGTTCCCACTGTATTGCAATCTTTTTCTCAGCCAACTGCTACTCGAGTCAACCGCAAGTGTAACTGAAAAAGAAAACTAATGCAGAAAGAGCAATAGAGAAGCTAAGAACCAAAGGGTGATAGCTGTACACTATAAAAGGTTTCAAAAGCTAGCACAACATATGAACAACAACGGCAAAGCAAGTGGAGGAGTATCCATATATGTCAACCAGAATATCCTGTCAGAACATATCGAACTCAAAACGGCACTGGAAGCTGTCGCTGTAAATCTCCACATGACTACAAATCTTGTGATATGCAACATTTACCTCCCACCAGGCACGCCGGTGCTTAAACACGAGCTCATAGATATAACCAACCAGCTGGTTCCAACTTTATGTTACTAGGACACGTTAATACCCACAACAAATCCTGGGGTTCGAGCTGCACTGATAGCAGAGGAAACTTAATCGAGGAGGTAGCATACTCCAATAACTTGATGATCCACAAGAACGGCAATCACGCACAGTTTAATACGGCAACCTGAAAAATTTTGTAGTATAATTAATATTTCAGACAAATGTGAATGGTGTTCAATTTGACAGTGATCATGCCCAGATAACAACAAAACTACCTCTCCAACCAGATAGCCCAGCATTCTGTGACAGATGGCGTACCAACATCAGCGGCTGGACGGAATTCAAGAATACAATAAGGAATAAATTGAATAAAGAAAGCAATGACCTCGACGCCAACAAAAACAGAAGGTTAGAGATGTTTTGCGAAATCATTACTTCAACTGCGGATGAAACACTAGGGAAAAATAATCCCAATCCAAATTCGCGAAGAAACAACAATATCTGGTGGAATACAGAATGCAACAATACACACAGACTGTATAAGCAACAACTCAACAAATATAGAAGGACAACAAAATTAGTTACAATAAAGCAAGAGCGGAATTTAGACGAAATATGAAAAAAAGCCTGCAGAACAGCCGGGCGGGATAAAATAGAGACAATGAATGCTTCGACTAACCAGAAAGAGCTCTGGGGGTTTGACAGAAATATGAAGGGAGCAGAAGATGAACACAAAATAAATTTGTAAACAGACGAGCTGGAAGATAAGCTTACTAATCCGAACGACATAGCCAACTGTCTAGATAGGAACATCGAAAAAACATCAGCAACAAGCTCGCACTCCGCGGAATTCCAATGTATAAATGCAAGCAACGAAAGACACTCAACAGCAACAAAAAATCAAACAAAGATAGGTATGAGAAGATTGCATCAGCAGAAAGTGATCGAATTCCAAATATCCTGCTAAATAATATACCGGAAGAAGCGCTAACTGTTCTATTAAAAATTCGAATCGAAATCTGCAAATTCCCGAGCTATGGAAACGATCTATAGTTATCCATATTCTGTAATCAGGAATTTAAACCAGATATAGGCAGCTACAGACCGATAGCCCTCAACTCCAACGTCTGCAAGATCCTTGAATAGGTAATTGCTAATATGTTGACTTGGTACCTCAGCGTAAATAATCTGTATTACGCTAAGCTATTTTCATTCAGTAAGGTTCATTCATCGTTGACCTTGAGCACATACCTCGATAACTACATAAAGGAAGCGCTCAACCAACATCAACATGTCTTGGCAGTCATGTTAGATATATGCAAGGCATCTGAAAAGTCATGGAGATCAATGTTAAATAAACTAATAACATACGGACTAAGTGACAGTATCCTTCAATGTACCAGAAACCTAATCGAGGACAGATGTATTAAGGTCAGAATTGAGAATGCCCAGTCATAAATAAAGAATCGAGAATGGAATAAGCCAGGGTTCGAGCCTCAGCGTCATTCCGTTCCTCGTAGTCATAAATTACATGCGTAGCATTAACAAACCCCCGATAGATACCTTGATATTTTCAGATGATGTCATCTTGCTGACTAGAGGGAACAACATGAAGCTGCCCTCTGAAGTGATGCAGGAGGCAATAAACAAGGCGACTCAGTGAGCCGAATGTGCAATGTGCTTCACAAGGAAATACAAGCAAATAAAAATACCAATAAAAATAAATGACAAACATATTGAATATGTTAAACAGCACAAGATTATGTGAATTTTCAGGGACTCCAAATTCACGTTCAAGACTCACATTGAGCAACTAATCATAGAAAGACAAAAATTCCTCAAGCTACTAGTTGCTAAAAACTGGGGAGCAAAGATGGATCTATTGAGTCTCACCCGCAGGGCAATGATCAGAGCAAAAATAGAATATGGAGAACACATATATGACAGCACAGAAAATGATGCTAAGATTAATCGATGCAATGATATTGTTAACCGGATGTTATAAAACCACCCCAATACCGGGACTCACACTTGAGGCAAACGAAATCCCCATGAGACAAACAAAAAAGCTATTGCAATTAGATACGAGATCAAGGCATGAGAGGCATCGAACTCAATAATAAATTAAAAACACCATCACTCCCCGACATGCAGACAAAGAAAAACCTAGAAACCTAATACCGTTTTTTATACTACACTAAATTATATATTGCGAAAAGAAGTAATGACTCTTCCAAAGATGGACCACAACATTACGGCACATGGACACCTTACGAACTGCCAATTGATACATCGCTACATAAGCTTGAAGTAAGCAATCCACACATTACAAACTGGAACTCTGAAGTCTATCAGTTATTACAGAGATATAATATTCCCAGAGTCATTTATACCGACGCATCCAAACATTAAAATAAATTTGGTTGCGCTAAATTTACGACAGGCACAGAAAAATCTATCGCTATAAACCATAATGCATCGATCAGTATAGCAGAATTATACGCCACCTTCATGGCGACGGAACTGTGTCAGGAAACACCACAGGCTAACAGCATCATCTTAGACTCCAATGAGACAATGCACAGAATAACCAGTACGGTGTACAGAAAAGGTTGCATAAATGGAATTAGAGAGAATATAGTGAAAATACACGGAATCGGCAACCAGTTCACTATAGCCTGGCTACCGACAGGACAGATCCAGCGAAGATGGAAGCTGATCATCAAGGAATAACCCGTAACCTGCCATACTGCACCAGCAAGGACTGAAGAGTATCAACTGGCGGAAAAGTGGAATAGACCAGTCAAACCAGAAGAATGTGGAGTCATCCTCGAAAATGTAAGTAACATCAAATGAATATCGCTCCCTAAAGAAATATCTCGAAGAAAACAATTTGTTAAGGCCAGAATACGAACACTGCACTCCAGTTTCCCACACTCATGCTTGATTTCCAGATCTCAGCAGCCGGTATGCAGCTCATGCAAGCAAACACAACAATTCCTTATGCCCCAAACTATCGACATAAGATCAATTATAGCCGCCCATTACATGATGAAGAATTGCAACTCACCAAACAGCAATAAACAACCTTATGAATTTTAAAATGAAAACTGATTTATATAAAGTAATTTAAATGTGCCAATATGCCATTAGAATATTATATTTCACTATACTGTGAATAGAATTTCAAGTTTTATTTTGGTAACAAAGGTGTTTTAGGCGGTTGTTCCTAGAATGGTTTTATACATAAATATGTTCTCAAAATATGTTTTACCGATTTTCTTACAACTCCACACATTCACGCCCTCGTTTCCAAATCTCAGACGACCTTCACGATCCCTAAATAGTTTCCGTAACACATCTAACGTTCTCTACATAACCGAGAATATCATCTTTTCATTATATCCACCCATTCCTTAAATTTAGAGTGAGCTGCAAAATGAACGATAGCCTCCACACCCGAGTAGGGAGTAATTGGTAAATTTATTTGGGCAGATGCTACAAGTGTGGCCCTTTCAGGTGGTGTGCGGAGGAATTCTTCGAAATCTTGATGATGTGAACGAGGGCTGCTTACCTGTTTGGAGTTACTGAAGAGTATAAGTTGAAGGCCAGTGACTTTTCTGTGATCCTGCAGTCTGGTGCTAAAAACGCAGCCGTAGAGGTACGTAGTTGACTTAATAATTTTTAATACTTTTATTATTTATAGAATATTAGTAAACATATGATTTGTTTTGGTAAACGTCTTCACCACTACAGTACATTTCAATAAAATTAGTTAAGTATTTGCTTTCAATATGTTGTAGAATGATTCAGTTAAAACTTACATATGTAAACAAATTACTGCATTATTTAAACTATTACGGTACAACTATTTGTTCATAAATCATAATGTTTCTTTACAGTTGTCGCTCGGCACAATTCTTCAAATGACGTACACAAATCTAAATTCTTGAAGATCATGAAGATTTTTTAAAAATTCTATATTCATATATATACTAGATTCAATTTGCTACATGTAACACTACTACGTCTAAATTAGTGTCATAATCGACGCTACCAAAATAAGGTACGTCCATACTTGTAACATTTGTCTGTAACTTCGTACTTGAGTAGTAAGAGCTGTAAAAATTACATTCACTACGCAATTCACAACTCACTAACTCTTAAACATGTAAAACATATTGATGCCTTTATCCTCCACTTATTTATTATTTTTATTTACAAATGTTACAACTTCATGGTCAATGGAGACCACTGCGTCACGCACCAACCAAAATTACCGACACAACTAATTCCTATAAAGCATTATCCATGAAATAATTATATGTTTCCCTTTACAGCTCACTCTTAAAAACGTCTGAAATTTTTTAGGGGAATTCAATGTTACTGGAAAAGAAAGAAATTCAACAAATCCACCAAAAAGGAACATGAATACCAGCTGGACCTGGTCACCATCTAACGTCGGAGTACAAGGGAAATAAGAAGATCTATTATTCACAGAATATAGAATGTAAGATCATAGAAACTCCATAGAAACAACCTAGAACGAAAATTCTTAAAAGAAATATTTATTATAGAAAATATAGCTTAAATTGATAAAATTGGCAACAACTCGAACAAAACCAGCAGAATATAGACATGAAAATGTTGGTCATGCAATAAAAGTGAACGGATCTTAAGATATTAAGGACATCATAAAAACAGTAACAAAATCCATAAGAGAATCGTTAAGCACGACAAAATAAATTGAATCAGGAAACAGTGACTTTATTCCGGTACAAAGTAAATATATCCAACGAGGGCGTTACGTGGAGAAACTTTTCATTATATTTGTGTGTTTACATGCAAAAATATAAGAAATATAACGCAACCATAGGACACACAAATAGAAAAGTGGTAAAAATCGAATCGCATAGAATAAAGAAACAATTCTCCGTATTTTATTATAATTAATATTGGAGTCCGAGGATTGATGGATTAAAAGTTACATCTCTAGTTTTATTGCAATTGAACGCAGAATTTTCAGAAGAAATAACGGAATAAATAAATGATTGTTTTAATAAATGACAATCATATATCATATTAATTACTGGGTGTTTTTAATATTCGGATAATTTAATATTTTCATTAAAATCCTTTTTCTTAGGGCAACAGGCTTTATGAGGGTAATCCACTTTGGGAAACTCCCCTTTAATAGCATAGGAAGGGATTTGAAGGGAGGGTGTGGATGGGTAGAGGAAGGTAGCCTTAAACAAGAGACAATCCCGAACCTTAAACAAGAAGATATATTATTAATTTTTTTTTTTTATTATAAGTGCGTTGTGAAAATTTATACTCAGACAACAAGTAGTTTGATCATATTCACTCCTTTGAATCACAATGAAAGATCATTAAAATTGCAGTAATATTGATATAAGTCTCTGGCAGATGTTACAAGTGTGGCCCTTTCAGGTGGTGAGCGGATGAATTCTTCGATGTGTGAAGGAGGGCTGCTTACCTGTTGGGAGTTACTGAAGAGAATAATTCGAAGACCTGTGACATTTCTGTGATCCTGCAGGCTGGTGCTAAAAACGAAACCGTAGATGAGGTACGTAATTGATTGAATACTATTATTATTTCTAGGATATTAATAATTATTTGATAATTTTTTTGTAACTGTCTTCACCTTTAAACTACATTTCAATAAAATTAATTATTCAGTTTTGACTTGCATATTCACACAAATTTCTGAATGATTTAAACTATTACAGTCCACCAAAAAGGAACATGAATACCAGCTGGACCTAGTCACGATCTAACGTCGAAGTACAATGGAAATAAGAAGAACCATTATTCACAGGATCTTGAATGTAAGATCATAGAAACTCCATAGAATCATCCTAGAAGGCAAAAACTTAAAAGATATATCTATTATAGAAAATATAGCTTAAATTGATAAAATGGCAACAACTCGAACAAAACCAGCAGAATATAGACATGGAAATGTTGGTCATGCAATAAAAGTGAAAAGATCTTAAGATATTAAGGGCATCATAAAAACTAACAAAATCGATAAGAGAGATTCGTTAAGCACGACAAAAGAAATTACAAGGTGTTCCAGTTTCACCATAATAATGGAGAGGAGACTAACAACAACTCCCATTATTCAGTCGAAAAAAAAATCACTGATCGGAATATGAATACTTTATAAATATATAAAAAAATGGAATTAACACCGATGATTAAGGAAAATTTTATACCATATCTTAAACATTTTTTTCAAAAACTTCTCCAGAGCCAGTAATCGATATATTCCGATTAAGGTAATCGATGCTTGGAATCCAACTCTGACACCTCACATTATTTCAGGTATTATAAGGAAGTGACGTGTATATCCTTCGAACGCACCGCCCAGAGCTTAAAACCAAGTGGAATCGCATAAACGAACAAGAGCATCGAACAACCTGCCAGATGGGCCAGAAGCAGTGGGCAGTGGGTAACTGCGATTGAGTGATTGGACTATAGGCAGGGAAACATTCCGGCAGAAGTTGTAACGGTTAACGAGAATATCTGCCAATCACAGATACATGATTAAAACCCTAAATGGCAATGTAACAGAACCGTTAGTAAAGTCAAAGTTTTCGTGGCTTCCCCTTCTTCCATGATGTATGTCTTTAATATAACTCTTCGCCGCCATATAAATGACATTCCCCCAGTACTTGTCTTACCCAAACTTCCTGATTATCAATTTGATCATTCTGTATCCTCGACCGTTACTTACGAAGAAGTTTTTAAAGCTTTACTTGTGGCCGAAATACCGGCCCTGGATTCGACGTCATAAGCCGTAAAATTCTGTCAAACAAACCAAATATCATTATACCCTTCCTAACCAGAATCTTCAATTCGTTCCTCTTCTTGTCCCAATTATCACCAGTTTGGATAACATCAACAGTAATAATGTTCTTGAAAAATGGTAAACTTCCCGCAGTATCATCTTTTTACAAGTTGATAGTGTATTGTAAAACGTTCCCACTGTATTGTAATCTTTTTCTCAGCCAACTGCTACTCGAGTCAACCGCAAGTGTAACTGAAAAAGAAAACTAATGCAGGAAGAGCAATAGAGAAGCTAAGAACCAAAGGGTGATAGCTGTACAGGAAAAAATGTTTAAACCAGGAGAATCTGCAACTATAAAAGCTAGCACAACATATGAACAACAACGGCAAAGCAAGTGGAGGAGTATCCATATATGTCAACCAGAATATCCTGTCAGAACATATCGAACTCAAAACGGCACTGGAAGCTGACGCTGTAAATCTCCACATGACTACAAATCTTGTGATATGCAACATTTACCTCCCACCAGGCACGCCGGTGCTTAAACACGAGCTCGAAGATATAACCAAGCAGCTGGTTCCAACTTTATGTTACCAGGACACGTTAATACCCACAACAAATCCTGGGGTTCGAGCTACACTGGTAGCAGAGGAAACTTATTCGAGGAGGTAGCATACTCCAATAACTTGATGATCCACAACAACGGCAATCACGCACAGTTTAATACGGCAGCCTGAAAAATTTTGTAGTATACTTAATATTTCAGACAAACGTGAATGGTGTTCAATTTGACAGTGATCATGCCCAGATAACAACAAAAATACCTCTCCAACCAGATAGCCCAGCATTCTGTGACAGATGGCGTACTAACATCAGCGACTAGTCGTAATTCAAGAATACAATAAGGAATAAATTGAATAAAGAAAGCAATGACCTCGACGCCAACAAAAACAGAAGGTTAGAAATGTTTTGCGAAATCATTACTTCAACTGCGGATGAAACACTAGGGAAAAATAAGCCCAATCCAAATTCGCGATGAAACTACAAAATCTGGTGGAATACAGAATGCACACAGACTGTATAAGCAACAACTCAACAAATATAGAAGGACAACAAAATTAGTTACAATAAAGCAAGAGCGGATTTTAGACGAAAGATGAAAAAAGGCCAGCAGAACAGCCGGGCGGGATAAAATAGAGACGATGAATGCTTCGACTAACCAGAAAGAGCTCTGGGGGTGTTGTCAGAAGTGTGAAGGGAGCAGAAGATGAACACAAAGTAAATTTGCAAACAGACGATCTGGGAGATAAGCTTACTAATATGAACGACATAGCCAACTGTCTAGCAAGGAACTTCGCCAAAACATCAGCAACTAGCTCGCACTCCGCGGAATTCCAACGTAAAAATGCAAGCAACAAAAGAGACTCAACAGCAACAAAAAATCAAACAAAGATAGGTATGAGAAGAATGCATCAGTAGAAAGTGTTCGAATTCCAAATATCCTGATAAATAATCTACCGGAAGAAGCGCTAACTGTTCTATTAAAAATTCGAATCGAAATCTGCAAATTCCCGAGCTATGGAAACGATCTATAGTTATCCATATTCAGTAATCAGGAATGAAAACCAAATATAGGCAGCTACAGACCGATAGCCCTCAACTCCAACGTCTGCAAGATACTTTAATAGGTAATTGCTAATATGTTGACTTGGTACCTCAGCGTAAATAATCTGTATTACGCTAAGCTATTTGCTTTCAGAAGGGATCATTCATCTTTGACCTTTAGCACATACCTCGATAACTACATAAAGGAAGCGCTCAACCAACATCAACATGTCTTGGCAGTCATGTTAGATATATGCAAAGTCATGGAGATCAATGTTAAATAAACTAATAACATACGGACTAAGTGACAGTATCCTTCAATGTACAAGAAACCTAATCGAGGACAGATGTATTAAGGTCAGAATTGAGAATGCCCAGTCATAAATAAAGAATCGAGAACGGAATAAGCCAGGGCTCGAGCCTCAACGTCATTCTGTTCCTGGTACTCATAAATTACATGGGTAGCATTAACAAACCGCCGATAGATACCTTGATATTTTCAGATTATGTCATCTTGCTGACTAGAGGGAACAACATGAAGCTGCTCTCTGAAGTGATGGAGGAGGCAATAAACAAGGCGACTCAGTGAGCTGAAAAAAGGGGGTTTAGTATTAATCCTTGCAATGAGCTTCTCAAGGAAATACGAGCAAATAAAGATACCAATAGTAATATATGGCAAACATATTGAATAAGTTAAACAGTACAAGATTATGTCAATTTTCAGGGACTCAAATTTACATTTAAGACTCACGTCGAGCAACTAATCATAGAAAGCAAAATACGTCTATTAATCCTCAAGCTACTAGCTGCTAAAAACTGGGTTAGCAAAAATGGATCTATTGAGTCTCATCCGCAGGGCATTGATCAGATCAAAAATAGAATATGGCGAACACATATAAGACAGCACAGAAAATGATGCTAAGATTAAACGATGCAATGAGATTGTTAACCGGATGTTATAAAACCACCCCAATACCGAGACTCACACTTGAGGCAAACGAAATCCCCATGAGACACAAAAAAAAGCTATTGAAATTAGATACGAGATCAAGGCACTACACTAAAGGATATATTGGGAAAAGAAGTAATGACTCTTCCAAAGACGGACCACAACACCACGGCAAGCATACCCCCATGGAAGCCTGATGAACTGCCAATTGAAATCTCCATGAGACACAGAAGAAAAGCTATTGAAATTAGATACGAGATCAGGGCATGAGATGCATCGAACTCAATAATAAATTAAATAAACCATCACTCCCCGACATGCAGAAAAAGAACCACATAGTAACCTAACACCGTTTTATACTACACTAAAGGATATATTGCGAAAAGAAGTAATGACCCTTCCAAAGATGGACCACAACATTACGGCACATGGACACCGTACGAACTGCCAATTGATACATCGCTACATAAGCTTGAAGTAAGCAACCCACACATCACAAACTGGAACTCTGAAGTCTATCAGTTATTACAGAGATATAATATTCCCAGAGTCATTTATACCGACGCATCCAAACATTCAAATAAAGTTGGTTGCGCTAAATTTACGACAGGCACAGAAAAATCTATCGCTATAAACCATAATGCATCGATCAGTACAGCAGAATTATACGCCACCTTCATGGCGACGGAACTGTGTCAGGAAACACCGCAGGCCAACAGCATCATCTTAGACTCCAAAGAAACAATGCACAGAATAACCAGTACGGTGTACAGAAATGGTTGCATAAATAGAATTAGAGAGAATATAGTGAAAATACACGGAATCGGCAACCAGATCACAATAGCCTGGCTACCGACAGGACAGATCAAGCGAAGATGGAAGCTGATCATCAAGGAATAACCCGTAACCTGCCATACTGCACCAGCAAGGACTGAAGAGTATCAACTGGCGGAAAAGTGGAATAGACCAGTCAAACCACAAGAATGTGGAGTCATCCTCAAAACTGTAAGTAACATCAAATGAATATCGCTCCCTAAAGAAATATCTCGAAGGCAACAATTTGTTAAGGCCAGAATACGAACACTGCACTCCAGTTTCCCACTCTCATGCTTGATTTCCAGATCTCAGCAGCCGGCATGCAGCCCATGCAAGGAGAACACAACAAATCCTCATGCCCCAAACTATCGACATAAGATCAATTCAAGCCGCCCATTACATGATGAAGAATTGCAACTCACTAAACAGCAATAAACAACCTTATGAATTTTAAAATGAAAACTGATTTATATAAAGTAAGTTAAATGTGCCAATATGCCATTACAATATTATATTTCACTATACTGTGAATAAAATTTCAAGTTTTATTTTGGTAACAAAGGTGTTTTAGGCGGTTGTTCCTAGAATGGTTTTATACATAAATATGTTCTCAAAATATGTTTTACCGATTTTCTTACAATTCCACACATTCACGCCCTCGTATCCAAATCTCAGACGACATTCACGATCCCTTAATATTTTCCGTAACACATCTAACGTTCTCCACATAACCGAGAATATCATCTTTTCATTATATCCTCCCATTCCTTAAATTTAGAGTGAGCTGCAAAATGAACGATAGCCTCCACACCCGAGTAGACAGTAATTGGTAAATTTATTTGGGCAGATGCTACAAGTGTGGCTCTTTCAGGTGGTGGGGGAAGGAATTCTTCGAAATCTTGATGATGTGAACGAGGGCTGCTTACCTGTTTGGAGTTACTGAAGAGAATTAGTTGAAGGCCTGTGACTTTTCTGTGATCCTGCAGTCTGGTGCTAAAAATGCTGCCGTAGAGGTACGTAGTTGACTTAATAATTTTTAATACTTTTATTATTTATAGAATATTAGTAAACATATGATTTGTTTTGGTAAACGTCTTCACCACTACAGTACATTTCAATAAAATTAGTTAAGTATTTGCTTTCAATATGTTGTAGAATGATTCAGTTAAAACTTACATATGTATACTAATTACTGCATTATTTAAACTATTACAGTACAACTATTTGTTCATAAATCATAATGTTTCTTTACAGTCGTCGCTCGGCACAATTCTTCAAATGACGTTCACAAATCTAAATTCTTGAAGATCATGAAGATTTTTTAAAAATTCTATATTCATATATATATACTAGATTCGATTTGCTACATGTAAGACTACTACGTCTAAATTAGTGTCATAATCGACGCTAGCAAAATAAGGTACGTCCATACTTGTAACATTTGTCCGTAACTTCGTACTTGAGTAGTAAGAGCTGTAAAAATTACATTCACTACGCAATTCACAACTCACTAACTCTTAAACATGTAAAACATATTGATGCCTTTATCCTCCACTTATTTATTATTTTTATTTACAAATGTTACAACTTCATGGTCAATGGAGACCACTGCGTCACGCACCAACCAAAATTACCGACACAACTAATTCCTATAAAGCATTATCCATGACATAATTATATGTTTCCCTTTACAGCTAACTCTTAAAAACGTCTGATATTTTTTAAGGGAATTCAATGTTACTGGAAAAGAAAGAAGTTCAACAAATCCACCAAAAAGGAACATGAATACCACCAGGACCTTGTCACCATCTAACGTCGGAGTACAAGGGAAACAAGAAGATCTATTATTCACAGGATATAGATCATAGAAACTCCATAGAAACATCCTAGAAGGCAAAATCTTAAAAAATATATTTATTTTAGAAAATATAGCTTAAATTGATAAAAATGGCAACAACTCGAACAAAACCAGCAGAATATAGACATGGAAATGTTGGTCATGCAATAAAAGTAAACAGATCTTATAATAATAAGGGCATCATAAAAACAGTAACAAAATCGATAAGAGAATCGTTAAGCACGACAAAATAAATTGAATCAGGAAACAGTGACGTTATTCCGGTACAAAGTAAATATATCCAACGAGGGCGTTACGTAGAGAAACTTTTCATTATATTTGTGTGTTTACATGCAAAAATATAAGAAATATAACGCAACCATAGGACACACAAATAGAAAAGTGGTAAAAATCGAATAGCATAGAATAAAGAAACAATTCTCCGTATTTTATTATAATTAATATTGGAGTCCGAGGATTGATGGATTAAAAGTTACATCTCTAGTTTTATTGCAATTGAACGCAGAATTTTCAGAAGAAATAACGGAATAAATAAATGATTGTTTTAATTAATGACAATCATATATCATATTAATTACTGGGTATTTTTAATATTCGGATAATTTAATATTTTCATTAAAATCCTTTTTCTTAGGGCAACAGGCTTTATGAGGGTAATCCACTTTGGGAAATTCCCCTTTAATAGCATAGGAAGGGATTTGAAAGGGAGGATGTGGAAGGGTAGAGGAAGGTAGCCTTAAACAAGAGACAATCCCGAACTTTAAACAAGAAGATATATTATTAAAATTTATTTTGTTTATGATAAGTGCGTTGTGAAAATTTATACTCAGACAACAAGTAGTTAGATCTTATTCACTCCGTTGAATCTCAATGAAAGATCCATTAAAATTGCAGTAATATTGGCAGATGTTACAAGTGTGGCCCTTTCAGGTGGTGAGTGGTGGAATTCCTCGATGTGTGAAGGAGGGCTGCTTATCTGTTGGGAGTTACTTAAGAGAATAATTCGAAGACCTGTGACATTTCTGTGATCCTGCAGGCTGGTGCTAAAAACGCAACCGTAGATGAGGTACGTAATTAATTGAATACTATTATTATTTCTAGGATATTAATAATTATTTTATAATTTTTTTTGTAACTGTCTTCACCTTTAAACTACATTTAAATATTATTAATTATTCAGTTTTGACTTGCATTTTCACACAAATTTCTGAATAATTTCAACTATTACAGTCCACCAAAAAGGAACATGAATACCAGCTGGACCTAGTCACGATCTAACGTCGGAGTACAATGGAAATAAGAAGAACCATTATTCACAGGATCCTGAATGTAAGATCATAGAAACTCCATAGAAACATCCTAGATGGCAAAAACTTAAAAGATATATTTATTATAGAAAATATAGCTTAAATTGATAAAATGGTAACAACTCGAACAAAACCAGCAGAATATAGACATGGAAATGTTGGTCATGCAATAAAAGTGAAAAGATCTTAAGATATTAAGGGCATCTTAAAACAGTAACAAAATCGATAAGAGAGATTCGTTAAGCACGACAAAAGAAAGTACAAGGTGTCACAGTTTCACCATAAAAATGGAGAGTAGACTAACAACAACTCTCATTATACAGTCGAAAAAAAAATTACTGATCGGAATATGAATACTTTATAAATATATAAAAAAAATGGAATTAACACCGATGAATAATGAAAATTTTATACCATATCTTAAACAATTTTTTTCAAAAAATTCCCCAGAGCCAGTAATCGATATATTCCGATTAAGGTAATCGATGCTTGGAATCCAACTCTGACACCTCACATTTTTCAGGTATTATAAGGAAGTGACGTGTATATCCTTCGAACGCACCGCCCAGAGCTTAAAACCAAGTGGAAGCGCATAAACGAACAAGAGCATCGAACAACCTGCCAGATGGGCCAGAAGCAGAGGGCAGTGTGTAACTGCTATTGAGTGATTGGACTATAGGCAGGGAAACATTCCGGCAGAAGTTGTAACGGTTAACGAGAATATCTGCCAATCACAGATACATGATTAGAACCCCAAATGGCAATGTAACAGAACCGTTAGTAAAGTCAAAGTTTTCGTGGCTTCCCCTTCTTCCATGATGTATGTCTTTAATATAACTCATCGCCGCCATATAAATGACATTCCCCCAGCACTTGTCTTACCCAAACTTCCTGATTATCAATTTGATCATTCTGTATCCTCGTCCGTTACTTACGAAGAGGTTTTTAAAGCTTTACTTGTGGCCGAAATACCGGCCCTGGATTCGACGTCATAAGCCGTAAAATTCTGTCAAACAAACCAAATATCATTGTACCCTTCCTAACCAGAATCTTCAATTCGTTCCTCTTCTTGTCCCAATTATCACCAGTTTGGAAAACATCAAAAGTAATAATGTTCTTGAAAACTGGTAAACTTCCCGCAGTACCATCTTTTTACAAGTTGATAGTGCATTGTAAAACGTTCCCACTGTATTGCAATCTTTTTCTCAGCCAACTGCTACTCGAGTGAACCGCAAGTGTAACTGAAAAAGAAAACTATTCCAGGAAGAGCAATAGAGAAGCTAAGAACCAAAGGGTGATAGCTGTACAGGAAAAAATGTTTAAACCAGGAGAATCTGCAACTATAAAAGGTTTCAAAAGCTAGCACAACATATGAACAACAACGGCAAAGCAAGTGGAGGAGTATCCATATATGTCAACCAGAATATCCTGTCAGAACATATCGAACTCAAAACGGCACTGGAAGCTGTCGCTGTAAATCACCACAAGACTACAAATCTTGTGATATGCAACATTTACCTCCCACCAGGCACGCCGGTGCTCAAACACGAGCTCGAAGATATAACCAAGCAGCTGGTTCCAACTTTATGTTACTAGGACAAGTTAATACCCACAACAAATCCTGGGGTTCGAGCTACACTGATAGCAGAGGAAACTTAATCGAGGAGGTAGCATACTCGAATAACTTGATCATCCACAACAACGGCAATCACGCACAGTTTAATACGGCAACCTGAAAAATTTTGTAGTATACTTAATATTTCAGACAAATGTGAATGGTGTTCAATTTGACAGTGATCATGTCCAGATAACAACAAAAATACCTCTCCAACCAGTATCCCAGCATTGTGTGACAGATGGCGTACTAACATCAGCGACTGGTCGGAATTCAAGAATACAATAAGGAATAAATTGAATGAACAAAGCAATGACTTCGACGCCAACAAAAACAGAAGGTTAGAGATGTTTTGCGAAATCATTATTTCAACTGCGGATGGAACACTAGGGAAATATAATCCCAATCCAAATTCGCGAAGAAACTACAAAATCTTGTGGAATACAGAATGCAACAATACACACAGACTGTATAAGCAACAACTCAACAAATATAGAAGGACAACAAAATTAGTTACAATAAAGCAAGAGCGGAATTTAGACGAAATATGGAAAAAAGCCTGCAGAACAGGCGGGCGGGATAAAATAGAGACGATGAATTCTTCGACTAACCAGAAAGAGCTCTGGGGGGGTTGACAGAAGTATGAAGGGAGCAGAAGATGAACACAAAATAAATTTGTAAACAGACGAGCTGGAAGATAAGCTTACTAATCCGAACGACATAGCCAACTGTCTAGCAAGGAACTTCGAAAAAACATCAGCAACAAGCTCGCACTCCGCGGAATTCCAATGTATAAATGCAAGCAACGAAAGACACTCAACAGCAACAAAAAATTAAACAAAGATAGGTATGAGAAGATTGCATCAGCAGAAAGTGATCGAATTCCAAATATCCTGCTAAATAATCTACCGGAAGAAGCGCTAACTGTTCTATTAAAAATTCGAATCGAAATCTGCAAATTCCCGAGCTATGGAAACGATCTATAGTTATCCATATTCTGTAATCAGGAATTTAAACCAGATATAGGCAGCTACAGACCGATAGCCTTCAACTCCAACGTCTGCAAGTTCCTTTAATAGGTAATTGCTAATATGTTGACTTGGTACCTCAGCGTAAATAATCTGTATTACGCTAAGCTATTTGCTTTCGGAAGGGATCATTGATCTTTAGCACATACCTCGATAACTACATAAAGGAAGCGCTCAACCAACATCAACATGTCTTGGCAGTCATGTTAGATATATGCAAAGTCATGGAGAACAATGTTAAATAAACTAATAACATACGGACTAAGTGACAGTATCCTTCAATGTACCAGAAACCTAATCGAGGACAGATGTATTAAGGTCAGAATTGAGAATACCCAGTCATAAATAAAGAATCGAGAATGGAATAAGCCATGGTTCGAGCCTCAGCGTCATTCCGTTCCTCGTAGTCATAAATTACATGCGTATCATTAACAAACCCCCGATAGATACCTTGATATTTTCAGATGATGTCATCTTGCTGACTAGAGGGAATAACATGAAGCTGCCCTCTGAAGTGATGCAGGAGGCAATAAACAAGGCGACTCAGTGAGCCGAATGTGCAATGTGCTTCACAAGGAAATACAAGCAAATAAAGATACCAATAAAAATATATGACAAACATATTGAATATGTTAAACAGCACAAGATTATGTCAATTTTCAGGGACTCCAAATTCACGTTCAAGACTCACATTGAGCAACTAATCATAGAAAGCAAAAATTCCTCAAGCTACTAGTTGCTAAAAACTGGGGAGCAAAGATGGATCTATTGAGTCTCACCCGCGGGGCAATGATCAGAGCAAAAATAGAATATGGAGAACACATATATGACAGCACAGAAAATGATGCTAAGATTAAACGATGCAATGAGATTGTTAACCAGATGTTATAAAACCACCCCAATACCGAGACTCACACTCGAGGCAAACGAAATCTTCATTAGACACAGAAGAAAAGCTATTTCAATTAGATACGAGAAGAGGGCATGATTGGCATCGAACTCAATAATAAATTAAATAAACCATCACTCCCCGACATGCAGAAAAAGAACCACCTAGAAACCGAACACCGTTTTATACTACACTAAAGGATATATTGCGAAAAGAAGTAATGACTCTTCCAAAGAAGGACCACAACATTACGGCACATGGACACCTTACGAACTGCCAATTGATACATCGCTACATAATCCTGAAGTATTAAACCCACACATCACAAACTGGAACGCTGAAGTCTATCAGTTATTACGGAGATAAAATATTCCCAGTCATTTATATCTACGCATCCAAAAATTCAAATAAAGTTGGTTGCGCTATATTTACGACAGGCACAGAAAAATCTATCGCTATAAACCATAATGCATCGATCAGTACAGCAGAATTATACGCCACCTTCATGGCGACGGAACTGTGTCAGGAAACACCACAGGCTAACAGCATCATCTTAGACTCCAATGAGACAATGCACAGAATAACCAGTACGGTGTACAGAAAAGGTTGCATAAATGAAATTAGAGAGAATATAGTGAAAATACACGGAATCGGCAACCCGTTCACTATAGCCTGGCTACCGACAGGACAGATCCAGCGAAGATGGAAGCTGATCATCAAGGAATAACCCGTAACCTGCCATACTGCACCAGCAAGGACTGAAGAGTATCAACTGGCGGAAAAGTGGAATAGACCAGTCAAACCAGAAGAATGTGGAGTCATCCTCGAAAATGTAAGTAACATCAAATGAATATCGCTCCCTAAAGAAATATCTCGAAGAAAACAATTTGTTAAGGCCAGAATACGAACACTGCACTCCAGTTTCCCACACTCATGCTTGATTTCCAGATCTCAGCAGCCGGTATGCAGCTGATGCAAGGAGAACACAACAAATCCTCATGCCCCAAACTATCGACATAAGATCAATTCAAGCCGCCCATTACATGATGAAGAATTGCAACTCACCAAACAGCAATAAACAACCTTATGAATTTTAAAATGAAAACTGATTTATATAAAGTAATTTAAATGTGCCAATATGCCATTAGAATATTATATTTCACTATACTGTGAATAGAATTTCAAGTTTTATTTTTGTAACAAAGGTGTTTTAGGCGGTTGTTCCTAGAATGGTTTTATACATAAATATGTTCTCAAAATATGTTTTACCGATTTTCTTACAACTCCACACATTCACGCCCTCGTTTCCAAATCTCAGACGACCTTCACGATCCCTAAATAGTTTCCGTAACACATCTAACGTTCTCTACATAACCGAGAATATCATCTTTTCATTATATCCTCCCATTCCTTAAATTTAGAGTGAGCTGCAAAATGAACGATAGCCTCCACACCCGAGTAGGGAGTAATTGGTAAATTTATTTGGGCAGATGCTACAAGTGTGGCCCTTTCAGGTGGTGTGCGGAGGAATTCTTCGAAATCTTGATGATGTGAACGAGGGCTGCTTACCTGTTTGGAGTTACTGAAGAGTATAAGTTGAAGGCCAGTGACTTTTCTGTGATCCTGCAGTCTGGTGCTAAAAACGCAGCCGTAGAGGTACGTAGTTGACTTAATAATTTTTAATACTTTTATTATTTATAGAATATTAGTAAACATATGATTTGTTTTGGTAAACGTCTTCACCACTACAGTACATTTCAATAAAATTAGTTAAGTATTTGCTTTCAATATGTTGTAGAATGATTCAGTTAAAACTTACATATGTAAACAAATTACTGCATTATTTAAACTATTACAGTACAACTATATGTTCATAAATCATAATGTTTCTTTACAGTTGTCGCTCGGCACAATTCTTCAAATGAAGTACACAAATCTAAATTCTTGAAGATCATGAAGATTTTTTAAAAATTCTATATTCATATATATACTAGATTCAATTTGCTACATGTAACACTACTACGTCTAAATTAGTGTCATAATCGACACTAACAAAATAAGGTACGTCCATACTTGTAACATTTGTCCTTAACTTCGTACTTGAGTAGTAAGAGCTGTAAAAATTACATTCACTACGCAATTCACAACTCACTAACTCTTAAACATGTAAATCATATTGATGCCTTTATCCTCCACTTATTTATTATTTTTATTTACAAATGTTACAACTTCATGGTCAATGGAGACCACTGCGTCACGCACCAACCAAAATTACCGACACAACTAATTCCTATAAAGCATTATCCATGACATAATTATATGTTTCCCTTTACAGCTCACTCTTAAAAACGTCTGAAATTTTTTAGGGGAATTCAATGTTACTGGAAAAGAAAGAAATTCAACAAATCCACCAAAAAGGAACATGAATACCAGCTGGACCTTGTCACCATCTAACGTCGGAGTACAAGGGAAATAAGAAGATCTATTATTCACAGAATATAGAATGTAAGATCATAGAAACTCCATAGAAACAACCTAGAACGAAAATTCTTAAAAGAAATATTTATTATAGAAAATATAGCTTAAATTGATAAAATTGGCAACAACTCGAACAAAACCAGCAGAATATAGACATGAAAATGTTGGTCATGCAATAAAAGTGAACGGATCTTAAGATATTAAGGACATCATAAAAACAGTAACAAAATCCATAAGAGAATCGTTAAGCACGACAAAATAAATTGAATCAGGAAACAGTGACTTTATTCCGGTACAAAGTAAATATATCCAACGAGGGCGTTACGTGGAGAAACTTTTCATTATATTTGTGTGTTTACATGCAAAAATATAAGAAATATAACGCAACCATAGGACACACAAATAGAAAGGTGGTAAAAATCGAATCGCATAGAATAAAGAAACAATTCTCCGTATTTTATTATAATTAATATTGGAGTCCGAGGATTGATGGATTAAAAGTTACATCTCTAGTTTTATTGTAATTAAACGCAGAATTTTCAGAAGAAATAACGGAATAAATAAATGATTGTTTTAATAAATGACAATCATATATCATATTAATTACTGGGTATTTTTAATATTCGGATAATTTAATATTTTCATTAAAATCCTTTTTCTTAGGGCAACAGGCTTTATGAGGGTAATCCACTTTGGGAAACTCCCCTTTAATAGCATAGGAAGGGATTTGAAGGGAGGGTGTGGATGGGTAGAGGAAGGTAGCTTTAAACAAGAGACAATCCCGAACCTTAAACAAGAAGATATATTATTAATTTTTTTTTTTTTATTATAAGTGCGTTGTAAAAATTTATACTCAGACAACAAGTAGTTTGATCATATTCACTCCTTTGAATCACAATGAAAGATCATTAAAATTGCAGTAATATTGATATAAGTCTCTGGCAGATGTTACAAGTATGGCCCTTTCAGGTGGTGAGCGGATGAATTCTTCGATGTGTGAAGGAGGGCTGCTTACCTGTTGGGAGTTACTGAAGAGAATAATTCGAAGACCTGTGACATTTCTGTGATCCTGCAGGCTGGTGCTAAAAACGAAACCGTAGATGAGGTACGTAATTGATTGAATACTATTATTATTTCTAGGATATTAATAATTATTTGATAATTTTTTTGTAACTGTCTTCACCTTTAAACTACATTTCAATAAAATTAATTATTCAGTTTTGACTTGCATATTCACACAAATTTCTGAATGATTTAAACTATTACAGTCCACCAAAAAGGAACATGAATACCAGCTGGACCTAGTCACGATCTAACGTCGAAGTACAATGGAAATAAGAAGAACCATTATTCACAGGATCTTGAATGTAAGATCATAGAAACTCCATAGAATCATCCTAGAAGGCAAAAACTTAAAAGATATATCTATTATAGAAAATATAGCTTAAATTGATAAAATGGCAACAACTCGAACAAAACCAGCAGAATATAGACATGGAAATGTTGGTCATGCAATAAAAGTGAAAAGATCTTAAGATATTAAGGGCATCATAAAAACTAACAAAATCGATAAGAGAGATTCGTTAAGCACGACAAAAGAAATTACAAGGTGTTCCAGTTTCACCATAATAATGGAGAGGAGACTAACAACAACTCCCATTATTCAGTCGAAAAAAAAATCACTGATCGGAATATGAATACTTTATAAATATATAAAAAAATGGAATTAACACCGATGATTAAGGAAAATTTTATACCATATCTTAAACATTTTTTTCAAAAACTTCTCCAGAGCCAGTAATCGATATATTCCGATTAAGGTAATCGATGCTTGGAATCCAACTCTGACACCTCACATTATTTCAGGTATTATAAGGAAGTGACGTGTATATCCTTCGAACGCACCGCCCAGAGCTTAAAACCAAGTGGAATCGCATAAACGAACAAGAGCATCGAACAACCTGCCAGATGGGCCAGAAGCAGTGGGCAGTGGGTAACTGCGATTGAGTGATTGGACTATAGGCAGGGAAACATTCCGGCAGAAGTTGTAACGGTTAACGAGAATATCTGCCAATCACAGATACATGATTAAAACCCTAAATGGCAATGTAACAGAACCGTTAGTAAAGTCAAAGTTTTCGTGGCTTCCCCTTCTTCCATGATGTATGTCTTTAATATAACTCTTCGCCGCCATATAAATGACATTCCCCCAGTACTTGTCTTACCCAAACTTCCTGATTATCAATTTGATCATTCTGTATCCTCGACCGTTACTTACGAAGAAGTTTTTAAAGCTTTACTTGTGGCCGAAATACCGGCCCTGGATTCGACGTCATAAGCCGTAAAATTCTGTCAAACAAACCAAATATCATTGTACCCTTCCTAACCAGAATCTTCAATTCGTTCCTCTTCTTGTCCCAATTATCACCAGTTTGGATAACATCAACAGTAATAATGTTCTTGAAAAATGGTAAACTTCCCGCAGTATCATCTTTTTACAAGTTGATAGTGTATTGTAAAACGTTCCCACTGTATTGTAATCTTTTTCTCAGCCAACTGCTACTCGAGTCAACCGCAAGTGTAACTGAAAAAGAAAACTAATGCAGGAAGAGCAATAGAGAAGCTAAGAACCAAAGGGTGATAGCTGTACAGGAAAAAATGTTTAAACCAGGAGAATCTGCAACTATAAAAGCTAGCACAACATATGAACAACAACGGCAAAGCAAGTGGAGGAGTATCCATATATGTCAACCAGAATATCCTGTCAGAACATATCGAACTCAAAACGGCACTGGAAGCTGACGCTGTAAATCTCCACATGACTACAAATCTTGTGATATGCAACATTTACCTCCCACCAGGCACGCCGGTGCTTAAACACGAGCTCGAAGATATAACCAAGCAGCTGGTTCCAACTTTATGTTACTAGGACACGTTAATACCCACAACAAATCCTGGGGTTCGAGCTACACTGGTAGCAGAGGAAACTTATTCGAGGAGGTAGCATACTCCAATAACTTGATGATCCACAACAACGGCAATCATGCACAGTTTAATACGGCAGCCTGAAAAATTTTGTAGTATACTTAATATTTCAGACAAACGTGAATGGTGTTCAATTTGACAGTGATCATGCCCAGATAACAACAAAAATACCTCTCCAACCAGATAGCCCAGCATTCTGTGACAGATGGCTTACTAACATCAGCGACTAGTCGTAATTCAAGAATACAATAAGGAATAAATTGAGTGAACAAAGCAATGACCTCGACGCCAACAAAAACAGAAGTTTAGAGATGTTTTGCGAAATCATTACAACAAATCTTGATGATGTGAACGAGGGCTGCTTACCTGTTTGGAGTTACTGAAGAGAATAAGTTGAAGGCCTGTGACTTTTCTGTGATCCTGCAGTCTGGTGCTAAAAATGCTGCCGTAGAGGTACGTAGTTGACTTAATAATTTTTAATACTTTTTTTATTTATAGAATATTAGTAAACATATGATTTGTTTTGGTAAACGTCTTCACCACTACAGTACATTTCAATAAAATTAGTTAAGTATTTGCTAGCAATATGTTGTAGAACGATTCAGTTAAAACTTACATATGTAAACAAATTACTGCATTATTTAAACTATTACAGTACAACTATTTGTTCATAAATCATAATGTTTCTTTACAGTCGTCGCTCGGCACAATTCTTCAAATGACGTTTACAAATCTAAATTCTTGAAGATCATGAAGATTTTTTAAAAATTCTATATTCATATATATACTAGATTCGATTTGCTCCATGTAACACTACTATGTCTAAATTAGTGTCATAATCGACGCTACCAAAATGAGGTACGTCCATACTTGTAACATTTGTCCGTAACTTCGTACTTGAGTAGTAAGATCTGTAAAAATTACATTCACTACGCAATTCACAACTCACTAACTCTTAAACATGTAAAACATATTGATGCGTTTATCCTCCACTTATTTATTATTTTTATTTACAAATGTTACAACTTCATGGTCAATGGAGACCACTGCGTCACGCACCAACCAAAATTACCGACACAACTAATTCCTATAAAGCATTATCCATGAAATAATTATATGTTTCCCTTTACAGCTCACTCTTAAAAACGTCTGAAATTTTTTAGGGGAATTCAATGTTACTGGAAAAGAAAGAAGTTCAACAAATACACCAAAAAGGAACATGAATACCAACTGGACCTTGTCACCATCTAACGTCGGAGTACAAGGGAAATAAGAAGATCTATTATTCACAGGATATAGAATGTAAGATCATAGGAACTCCATAGAAACAACCTAGAACGAAAATACTTAAAAGAAATATTTATTATAGAAAATATAGCTTAAATTGATAAAATTGGCAACAACTCGAACAAAACCAGCAGAATATAGACATGAAAATGTTGGTCATGCAATAAAAGTGAACAGATCTTAAGATATTAAGGACATCATAAAAACAGTAACAAAATCCATAAGAGAATCGTTAAGCACGACAAAATAAATTGAATCAGGAAACAGTGACGTTATTCCGGTACAAAGTAAATATATCCAACGAGGGCGTTACGTGGAGAAACTTTTCATTATATTTGTGTGTTTACATGCAAAAATATAAGAAATATAACGCAACCATAGGACACACAAATAGAAAAGTGGTAAAAATCGAATCGCATAGAATAAAGAAACAATTCTCCGTATTTTATTATAATTAATATTGGAGTCCGAGGATTGATGGATTAAAAGTTACATCTCTAGTTTTATTGCAATTGAACGCAGAATTTTCAGAAGAAATAACGGAATAAATAAATGATTGTTTTAATAAATGACAATCATATATCATATTAATTACTGGGTATTTTTAATATTCGGATAATTTAATATTTTCATTAAAATCCTTTTTCTTAGGGCAACAGGCTTTATGAGGGTAATCCACTTTGGGAAACTCCCCTTTAATAGCATAGGAAGCGAATTGAAAGGGAGGATGTGGAAGGGTAGAGGAAGGTAGCCTTATACAAGAGACAATCCCGAACTTTAAACAAGAAGATATATATTGTTAAAATTTATTTTGTTTATGATAAGTGCGTTGTGAAAATTTATACTCAGACAACAAGTAGTTTGATCATATTCACTCCTTTGAATCACAATGAAAGATCATTAAAATTGCAGTAATATTGATGTAAGTCTCTGGCAGATGTTACAAGTGTAGCCCTTTCAGATGGTTTGCGGAGGAATTCTTCGATGTGTGATGGAGGGCTGCTTACCTGTTTAGAGTTACTGAAGAGAATAAGTTGAAGGCCAGTGACTTTTCTGTGATCCTGCAGGCTGGTGTTAAAAACGCAGCCGTAGAGGTACGTAGTTGATTTAATAATTTTTTAATACTATTATTAATTATAGGATATTAGTATACATATGATTTGTTTTGGTAAACGTCTTCACCACTACAGTACATTTCAATAAAATTAGTTAAGTATTTGCTTTCAAATTCCTAAAAAGCATTATCCTTGACATAATTATATATTTACCTTTACAGCTCACTCTTAAACACGTCTGAAATATTTTAGGGGAAATCAATGTTACTGGAAAAGAAAGAAGTTCAACAAATCCACCAAAGGAACATGAATACCAGCAGGACCTAGTCACAATCTAACGTCGGAGTACAATGGAAATAAGAATAACCATTATTCACGGGATATTGAATGCAGAATATAGATACTGCATAGAAACAACCTAGAACAAAAAGACTTAAAAGAAATATTTATTATAGAAAATATAGCTTAAATTGATAAAATTGGCAACAACTCGAACAAAAGAAGCTGAATATAGACATGGAAATGTTGGTCATGCAATTAAAGTGAACAGATCTTAAGATATTAAGGACATCATAAAAACAGTAACAAAATCCATAAGAGAGATTCGTTGAAGCACGACAAAAGAAATCACAAGGTATTCCATCAGTCCACAGCAAACATCGAGCAGAAATGTTCGGCCAGATTCACACCAGCAATCACTACAGAATTTGTAACTCTTTGCAATTAAATGAACACATAGTTGAGAAGAAATAAGCCATATGTTTCTTTTCGAAGAAATCATCGTCATACAAAATTACATGCTGCAGGTACGACGCCTTGATGTAAAAGATATAATCATTCATGATAAACAGACAGTAAACTTATTTATCTTAATTTACAGGTGGCGCTACGACTTTCAATTAATGGCAGATATTAAATGAAAAGTTTACCCACATTCTATTCAGCTGTACATATAAATCATCTACATCGCTAAGATCTACACGTGGCCACTGATAACTATGAGAAACCAGGTAAGTCCACACTTGTGACATTTGTCCGTAACTTCATCATAGTCTGTAAATTATCTCGAATTGTCTGTAATATTAGGTTCTATATAGTATCACATTAATATGTAATAGTAGTGTCTGTTTATATTCTATTCACTTCGCACGTCAAATAATTTACTTCTTTATCTGTTTTAAAACCTCCCACTACTTTACGAAATCTTCAGTACTGCACGAACTTTCCTCAGATCACCTCCCTTATGTCGCCCATCTTATTCCTTCATAAAGTACACCACCAATCTCTACTTTCCAAAATCAAAGACCCACTTAATGATTCCCTCTTCAGAATCCTTAGTAATTATCTTACTAACCGCTCCTTCTCTGTCAAATTTAACAATACCATACAAATTCCTACCCTATATCCTCCGGCGTCCCCCAAGGCCCTTTCCTCTTCAACCTCTATTTTCACGACATACCTCAAAACCTATCTACTAAAACAGTACTTTTGCAGATGACCTTGCCATACTCCTTCAAACATCCTCTCTAGGCTCGGGCTCCAAAAAACTACTAATCGCCCTTAATAATATTGAAAGCTGGGCTAAAAAATGGAAAATCAAAATAATCCCTACCAAATCTACAATCGTTCCCTTCAACACGTCAAATAATTATTAAGGCACAAAAATTCTAGAATACGTAAGTGCGTAGTGAAACAATGTACACAGTCAGATCATATCAACGACTATAGTTTTTTAAGAAGTATCTGTGTACAATATCTCGATATTTGCATTGTAATAATGAAAAGTATCTGGCAGATGTTACAAGTATGGACATTACAGGTGGTGATTTGGGGATGAAATCATCAACACTGCCGATAAGTATTTTGCTAACTGAGAACTACGTGGAGTTGGCCTTAAGCATTCATCAATCTTGCCTGCCTGCAGAAATCGACTCTTGTGCGAAGGTACGAATTGAATTACCATAATCTTAAATATAATAAGGTTAGGATTGTTTATTTTAAATAATTATTGCCAAGACAAATACTGATTTAAAACAGGTTTATAGGTTGTTTAAATGAAATTTTCGAATTTCTGATTGTGGTGATTGTAAATTCATATTACATCAAGATAGAAATTACTAAAACTAAATAGAATCTTCAACATTCACAGTTATTTCTAAGTACAATGTTATGTGACAAGACATAGTCTTAAGTACGCATTAATATTACTATGAAAATCACGATATGTGATACTTTTTTAATTCAACTTAAATAAAGTTATATTCACAAATTTATTATTTCTTAGTTACACAATCGCTGAAAACATTTTTGATATCCGTTGTAATTTTTGCATTGTTGGTGACGTTTGAGAATGACGCTTTGTTACCAAGGCCTGCATCAGTCCACAGTAAACGTAAAGCAGAAAGGTTCGGTAGATTCACAGCAGCAATCACTACAGAATTTGTAACTCAATACAATTTAATGAACACATAGTCACGAAGAAATAAGCCATAACTTTCATTTCAAAGAAATCATTGTCATGCAAAATTACACGCTGTAGGTACGGCGCCTTGATGTAAACGGTTTAATCATTGCTGATAAATTGACAGAATATACTTATTTAATGAAACAATCTTAATTTCCAGGTGGCATTGAACGTCCAATTCATCTCGGCTGTTAAATAAAAAACATATACAGCATTTACGATGCAGGTTACATAGATCCTCAGTACCTATAAATCATCTACATCGCTATGATCTACACGTGGCCACTGACAACTATGAGAAACCAGGTAAGTCCACACTTGTAACATTTGTCCGTAACTTCATAGTTGATTGCTATTAGTAGTATTTTAGCTTGTTTCAGGGACTTCATTATAATTATTTAGAGCAGTTAAATAGTGGTACGGGCTGTTTAAAGTATATTCACTACGTACTTCATCGTGGACACCATTAGTGTTCTTCTGATAGGCAGGTTTTCACGACGTAGTTTTTCATAGGTACCATTAGTAAGCAGTTCCGTCTAAGTACCGTATCCATGCCTTATTCTTTTCTCTTATAATATCCGGAGAATTTTTGTCTCACCAAAACGTTCCAGTACTTCTTAAATTGAAGCTTTCAACCATCCCTCATTTATTATATTTATTTACAAATGTTACCACTTCATCGTCACCAGAGACCACTGCGTCACGCACCAAACAAACTTACCAACAGAACAAAGAATTTATACAAATCCATTAAAAAGTAACATGAATACCAGCTGGACCGAGTCATGATCTAACGTCTGAAAAACCATTACTTACAGAAGCTTGAAAGTAAGATCCAAGAAAATACTCTCAAAAAGTACGCTGCCATAGAAATTACCTATACAAATACGGTAAACAAATAAAATTGATATAAACTCGAACAATATTTTTTGTTGGTCCTGCAATAAAAGTCAAAAGATCTTGCACAATTCTTAAGACGTCATAAAATCAGTAAATAACCGATATAAGCGACTCATTCAAGAACAACAACAAAAATTACAACATGTTCAAGTTTCACCACAAGAATGGAGAGGAAGCAAAAATCAACTGCCCCATTTTTCAGTCAAAATAAAATATTTCTTACGGATTCGAAGATGGATACTTTATAAAAATATCGAAAAAATGGACTTAACAAAAACAACTTATGTCTATATTATACCATATCTTTAAGATTTTCGCTATTACATGTCCTCCGACCATACTTTATTCCGTTCACGTCAGACCATTTGCCCATATAAATTTCCGGTAATCTAGGATTCCCCCCCACCACTTCCATCACAACAACCTCTTTTAACATAACAATTCCGATGGGACTATAATTAATTCCTTTGTTTGGAAATATTTCTCATACTTCAAAAATTACCACCGACATCGACGACGTTGTCACCACTTTCCCAAAAACATCTCCAGAGCTATTAATTTATATATTCCTAAAAAGGTAATCGATCCTTGGAATCCAACTGTCACACCTCACATTATTTAAAGTATTATAAGGGAGGTATCCTTCGAACGCACCGCCTGTACCTTTAAATCTAGTGGAATCGCATAAACGAACAAGAGCATCGAACAATCTGCCAGATGGGCCCGGAGAAGTGGGACACAGCGATTGTGTGATTGGACTATAGGCAGGGCAAAATTCCGGCAGAAGTTGCAACGCTTAACGAGAATATCTGCCAAACACAGATATGCATTTAAAATCCCAACACATACCGTGTACGTCTCTCCAAATCGCGACAAACCAAAACTAGCATAATCTCCGGAACCGAAACTATCATTTTTCCTACATAGAGAAAATTCCCATGCGAATAGATTCCCATTCTTCCTCAACCTCGTATCCCGGAATTCACCTAAACCGATGTCAGTCTATAAGCAAACTCCGAAAACGCGTCGATAACTATTTCACCTAATTAAATGCTAAGGATAATTTAATAAGTTCATTAAAATCCTTTTTTTTAGAGCAACAGGCTTCATGACGGTAATCCACTTTGGGCAACTAACCTTTAATAGCATAGGAAGGGATTTGAAAGGAAGGGTGTGGAAGGGTAGAGGAAGGTAGCCTAAAACAAGACAATCCCGAACTTTAAACAAGAAGATATATTATTAAATTTAAATTTATTTTGTTTATGATAAGTGCGTTTTGAAAATGTATACTCAGATAACAAGTAGTTAGATCATATTCACTCCGTTGAATCTGAATGAAAGATCCATTAAAATTGCAGTAATATTGATATAACTCTCTGGCAGATGTTACAAGAATGGCCCTTTCAAGTGGTGTGTGGAGGATTTCTTCGATGTGTGGAGGGCTGCTTACCTGTTGGGAGTTACTGAAGAAAATAATTCGAAGACCTGTGACTTTTCTGTGATCCTGCAGGCTGGTGCTAAAAACGCAACCGTAGATGAGGTACGTACTTGATTGAATACTATTATTATTTATAGGATATTAATAATTATTTGATAATTTTTTCGTAATTGTCTTCACCTGTAAACTACATTTCAATAAAATTAATTATTTAGTTTTAACTTGCATATTCACAAAAATTACTGAATGATTTAAACTATTACAGTACAACTATTCATTCATAATGTTTCTTTACACTCGTCGCTCTGCACAATTCTTCAAATGACGTTCACAAATCGAAATTCTTGAAGATCATGAAGATTTATTAAAAATTCTATATTGATAGCACTCCATGGCTTAGATTCGATTTGCTGCATGTAACACTACAACTTCTAAATTAGTGTCATATTTTACGCTACCAAAATGAGGTACGTCCATACTTGTAACATTTGTACTTAACTTCGTACTTGAATAGAAGCAGCTGTATAAATTACATTCACTACGCACTTCACAACTCACTAACTCTTAAACATGTAAAACATATTGATGCCTTTATTCTCCACTTACTTATTTATTATTTTTATTTACAAATGTTACAACTTCAGGGTCAATGGAGACCACTGCGTCACGTACCAACCAAAATTACCGACACAACTAATTCCTATAAAGCATTATTCATGACATAATTATATGTTTCCCTTTACAGCTCACTCTTAAACACGTCTGAAATTTTTTAGGGGAATTCAATGTTACTGGAAAAGAAAGAAGTTCAACAAATCCACCAAAAAGGAACATGAATACCAGCTGGACCTAGTCACGATCTAACGTCGGAATACAATGGAAATAAAGAGAACCATTATTCACAGGATCTTGAATGTAAGATTATATAAACTTCATAGAAACAACCTAGAAGGCAAAAACTTAAAAGATATATTTATTACAGAAAATATAGCTTAAATTGATAAAATTGGCAACAACTCGAACAAAACCAGCAGAATACAGACATGGAAATGTTGGTCATGCAATAAAAGTGAAAAGATCTTAAGATATTAAGGGCATCATAAAAACTAACAAAATCGATAAGAGAGATTCGTTGAAGCACGACAAAAGAAATTACAAGGTGTTCCAGTTTCACCATGAAAATGGAGAGGAGACTAAAAACAACTGTCTCATTATTCAGTCGAATATATATTCCACGAGCTACCGAAACAAACGAGTGTGTTTCCATCGCGCAACGGGCGAGGCCAAGAGGCCGAACCGACAAATTTTTAGTATTCTGGGAAAAACAAAAAAAAGTTTATCCCAGATGGATATTAAAATGTAGTAAGTTACGACTGCTACTCGAAAGTTTTGTAAGTATAACTGAAAAGGAAACTAATCCACGAAGAGCAATAGAGAAGCTAAGAACCAAAGGGTGATAACTGTACAGGAAAAAATGTTTAAACCAGGAGAAGCTGCAACTATAAAAGGTTTCAATAGCTAGCACAACATATAAACAACTGCGGCAAATGCAAGTGGAGGAGCATCCGAATATCTCAACGAGAATATCCTTTCAGAACATATCGAACTCAAAACGGCACTGGAAGCTGTCGCTGTAAATCTCCACATGACTACAAATCTTGTGATATGCAACATTTACCTCCCACCAAGCACGCCGGTGCTCAAACACGAGCTCGAAGATATAACCAAGCAGCTGGTTCCAACTTTATGTTACTAGGACACGTTAATATCCACAACAAATCCTGGGGTTCGAGCTACACTGATAGCCGAGGAAACTTAATCGAGGAGGTAGCATACTCCAATAACTTGATCATCCACAACAACGGCAATCACGCACAGTTTAATACGGCAACCTGCAAAATTTTGTAGTACACTCAATATTTCAGACAAATGTGAATGGTCTACAATTTGGCAGTGATCATGTCCAGATAACAACAAAAATACCTCTCCAACCAGATAGCCCAGCATTCTGTGACAGATGGCTTACTAACATCAGCGACTAGTCGTAATTCAAGAATACAATAAGGAATAAATTGAGTGAACAAAGCAATGACCTCGACGCCAACAAAAACAGAAGTTTAGAGATGTTTTGCGAAATCATTACTTCAACTGCGGATGAAACACTTGGGAAAAATAATCCCAATCCAAATTCGCGAAGAAACTACAAAATCTGGTGGAATACAGAATGCACACAGACTGTATAAGCAACAACTCAACAAATATAGAAGGACAACAAATTTAGTTACAATAAAGCAAGAGCGGATTTTAGACGAAATATAAAAAAAGACAAGCAGAACAGCCGGGCGGGATAAAATAGAGACGATGAATGCTTCGACTAACCAGAAAGAGCTCTGGGGGTGTTGTCACAAGTGTGAAGGGAGCAGAAGATGAACACAAAATAAATTTGGAAACAGACGAGCTGGAAGATAAGCTTACTAATCCGAACGACATAGCCAACTGTCTAGCAAGGAACTTCGCCAAAACATCAGCAACTAGCTCGCACTCCGCGGAATTCCAACGTATAAATGCAAGCAACAAAAGAGACTCAATAGCAACAAAAAATCAAACAAAGATAGGTATGAGAAGAATTCATCAGTAGGAAGTGATCGAATTCCAAATATCCTGATAAATAATCTACCGGAAGAAGCGCTAACTGTTCTATTAAAAATTCGAATCGAAATCTGCAAATTTCCGAGCTATGGAAACGATCTATAGTTATCCATATTCAGTAATCAGGAATGAAAACCAGATATAGGCAGCTACAGACCGATAGCCCTCAACTCCAACGTCTGCAAGATCCTTTAATAGGTAATTGCTAATATGTTGACTTGGTACCTCAGCGTAAATAATCTGTATTACGCTAAGCTATTTGCTTTCAGAAGGGATCATTCATCGTTGACCTTTAGCACATACCTCGATAACTACATAAAGGAAGCGCTCAACCAACATCAACATGTCTTGGCAGTCATGTTAGATATATGCAAGGCATCCGAAAAGACATGGAGATCAAGGTTAAATAAACTAGTAACATACGGACTAAGTGACAGTATCCTACAATGTACCAGAAACCTAATCGAGGACAGATATATTAAGGTCAGAATTGAGAATGGCCAGTCATAAATAAAGAATCGAGAACGGAACAAGCCAGGGCTCGAGCCTCAGCGTCATTCTGTTCCTGGTACTCATAAATTACATGGGTAGCATTAACAAACCGCCGATAGATACCTTGATATTTTCAGATTATGTCATCTTGCTGACTAGAGGGAACAACATGAAGCTGCCCTCTGAAGTGATGCAGGAGCAATAAACAAGGCGACTCAGTGAGCTGAAAAATGGGGGTTTAGTATTAATCCTTGCAATGAGCTTCTCAAGGAAATACGAGCAAATAAAAAAAACCAATAAAAATATATGGCAAACATATTGAACATGTTAAACAGTACAAGATTATGTCAATTTTCAGGGACTCAAATTTACATTCAAGACTCACGTCGTCATTTAATCATAGAAAGCAAAAAACGTCTATTAATCCTCAAGCTACTAGCTGCTATAAACTGGGGAGCAAAAATGGATCTATTAAGTCTCATCCGCAAGGCAATGATCAGAGCATAAATAGAATATGGAGAACACATATCAGACAGCACAGAAAATGATGCTAAGATTAAACGATGCAATGAGATTGTTAACCGGATGTTATAAAACCACCCCAATACCGAGACTCACACTTGAGGCAAACGAAATCCCCATGAGACAAACAAAAAAGCTATTGAAATGAGATACGAGATCAAGGCACTACACTAAAGGATATATTGGGAAAGGAAGTAATGACTCTTCCAAAGACGGACCACAACACCACGGCAAGCATACCCCCATGGAAGCCTGATGAACTGCCAATTTAAATCTCCAAGAGACACAGAAGAAAAGCTATTGCAATTAGATACAAGATCAGGGCATGAGAGGCATCAAACTCAATAATAAATTAAATAAACCATCACTCCCCGACATGCAGAAAAAGAACCACCTAGAAACCTAACACCGTTTTATACTACACTAAAGGATATATTGCGAAAAGAAGTAATGACTCTTCCAAAGATGGTTGCGCTAAATTTACGACAGGCACAGAAAAATCTATCGCTATAAACCATAATGCATCGATCAGTATAGCAGAATTATACGCCACCTTCATGGCGACGGAACTGTATCAGGAAACACCGCAGGCCAACAGCATCATCTTAGACTCCAATGAGACAATGCACAGAATAACCAGTACGGTGTACAGAAAAAGTTGCATAAATGGAATTAGAGAGAATATAGTGAAAATACACGGAATCGGCAACCAGATCACTATAACCTGGCTACCGACAGGACAGATCCAGCGAAGATGGAAGCTGATCATCAAGGTATAACCCGTAACCTGCCATACTGCACCAGCAAGGACTGAAGAGTATCAACTGGCGGAAAAGTGGAATAGACCAGTCAAACCAGAAGAATGTGGAGTCATCCTCGAAAATGTAAGTAACATCAAATGAATATCGCTCCCTAAAGAAATATCTCGAAGGAAACAATTTGTTAAGGCCAGAATACGAACACTGCACTCCAGTTTCCCACACTCATGCTTGATTTACAGATCTCAGCAGCCGGTATGCAGCCCATGCAAGGAGAACACAACAAATCCTCATGCCCCAAACTATCGACATAAGATCAATTCAAGCCGCCCATAACATGATGAAGAATTGCAACTCACCAAACAGCAACAAACAACCTTATGAATTTTAAAATGAAAACTGATTTATATAAAGTAATTTAAATGTGCCAATATGCAAGTAGAATATTATATTTCACTATACTGTGAATAGAATTTCAAGTTTTATTTTAGTAACAAAGGTGTTTTAGGCGGTTGTTCCTAGAATGGTTTTATACATAAATATGTTCTCAAAATATGTTTTAGAAAGCCTTTATACGTACCGATTTTCTTACAACTTCACACATTCAGGCCCTCGTTTCCAAATCTCAGAAGACAATCACGATCCCTAAATAGTTTCCGTAACACATCTAACGTTCTCTACATAACCGAGAATATCATCTTTTCATTATATCCTCCCATTCCTTAAATTTAGAGTGAGCTGCAAAATGAACGATAGCCTCCACACCCGAGTAGACAGTAATTGGTAAATTTATTTGGGCAGGTGCTACAAGTGTGGACATTTTAGGTTGTGTTTTGGGGAAGAAATCACCAACACAGCCGATAAGTATTTGCTAACTGCAGATCTCCGTGGAGTTGGCCTCATGAATCTCCCCTGCCTGCTCAAGTCAACTCTATTGCCAAGGTACAAATTTGAACTACAATAATGTAAAATATTATACGGTTTGGATTGTTTATTTTCTATAATTCCCAGCACAAATACTACTATAAACCAGTTTAACGAATAATTTTCGAATTTCTGAACGTTTTGATTGAAAATTCCGATTACATCAACATAGGGTTTTATTCTCTAAAACTAAATAGAAGCTTCAGCTTCCATAGATATTTGTAAATACTTTGTTACCAGACATGACTTTGTACGCACTTATATTACTATGAAAATAAAATGTGTATTTTTTTAACTCAAAACGAATCAAGAAAATTGTATCAATATTAACAACAGTTTTATTTTCTAATTACAGAAACGTTAAAAATATTATTGATAACTCCGTTGTGATTTCTGCATTGTTAGAGACGTTTTGTTACTAAGGAAACGTTGCAGCTTTCATCAGTCCACAGCTAACGTGGAGCAGAATGGTTCGGGCGGATTATCACCAGCAATCACCATAGAACTTATAACGTTATACAATCAAATGGACAATATTCGAGAAGAAATAAACCACAAATTTCATTTCGACAAAATCATATCGTCGGGTTAAATTTATACGCTCGAGGTACGGCGCCTTGATGTAAAAGCTTTAACCATTGATGACAATCAGATATCATATACTTATCTAATAATTTCTAGGTGGTGTTGCGACGTCCAATTCATCTCGGCTGTTAAATAAAAATCATATTCTGCAGTTACATTGCTAATATCTACACGTGGCCACTGATAACTAAGAGAAACCAAGTAAGTCCACACTTGTAACATTTGTCCGTAACTTCATCATAGACTGTAAATTATCTCGAATTGTCTGTAATATTAGGTTTTAAATAGTATCACATTCATATGTAATCATAGTGTCTGTTTATATTATATTCACTCCGGACTTCACGTAGCTATAAATTACATTGATTTACTGTGTAGAAATCGAACTGTATACATTATTCTAGGAAATATTTACCATTCTATTTTCTTATAATACAGCCCTGACACTTTAATATTCGTCAGGATTTCTCTACGAATTAGGGCTATTTACTTTATTAAGTGTTCGTAATATATATTGGTGGTGAATGCCTAGGAATATAGTAAAATGACTAATGATATAGCAGATGTCATTTGAGAGCAATCTTGTACTATTACCTGATTTTTGAGTGAAAAAAATGAATAAAACTTTTATTGTCTATATCTACGACGTTAACATCCATTAATTTATCGAATAATTTATCACCTTATATACGTAAAAAATGGTAATAGACTCAACCGTTAGAATGGATGCAGAATCAGTTATTAAACATATTAGTAATTTGAAAACGAGGTTGAATTCATACATTTAATTTAAAATACGTTAATTAATATTAGAAGTATTATATATAACAGTTCTGCTTCTACGTACAAATTTTTTTACAATTGTTATTTACAATGGAACGCTTACATTCGTATGAAATAATGTCCGGAATACTTTGTCGTTTCTATTTCACTATCCATTTGGAAATATTCACATACAACAGTTGACGAAGATACTTCTTGAATCCACGAACCTGACTCTCAAGAACACGGACCACCGCAACATGGGTGTTGGAAAAGCTTCGAAATAATCGTCATGAGAACAAAATGAATTCCGTAGATGATAGAAGCTTCACTCAGTTAAACCTCAATGAAATATCCATTAAAATTGCAGTAATGTTGATATGTGTGGCCCCTTCAGGTGGTGTGTGAACGAATTCTTCGAAAGCTTGATGATGTGAAAGAGGGCTGCTTACCTGTTTAGAATTATTGAAGAGAATAATTCGAAGACAAGTGACTTTTCTGTGATCCTGCAAGCTGCTGCTGGAAAAGCAGCCGTGAATGACAACAAAACAATTTCAGTAATTGTCTTCACCACTGCGCTTTATCGTCATTTCTGCAGAGATTTCTACATAATTTGTTAAGTATTTGATTTTAATATGCTGATCAAATTAACAATTTACACTTGCATATGGAAATAATTTAGACAATTATTTAAATTATTGCAGAAAACTATTTATTCATGAAGTTTCTTTACAGTCGCTCTGCATAATTCTTCATATGACGTACACAAATCGAAATACTTGAAGATCATGAAGATTTAAAAAGGAACCTATGTTAATACCAAACCATTACTTAGATTCCATGCTACACCAGAAGGTCTAAATTAGCGTGTCATAATCCAGGCTACTAAAATGAGGTACGTCCACACTTGTAACATTTGTCTGTAACTTCATAGTTGATTATTAGTAGTTTTTTAACTTGTTTCAGCGATTTCATTTGAATTATTTAGATCGATTAAATAGTAGGGGCATTCATTACGCATTTCACTGTCGCCACTATTGTTCTTCTGATAGGCATGTTTTTACGAGGGAACTGTCCATTCTCTCGTGTCTTCCGCCATCCTTTTCATGTTATATATTTTTTGCTCCCTTGATATCACCTATTACTGTGTGTCTCCTCATCTCTTGCCTCGTTTTTAATAGTCTTTTCATAGATACCGTTAGTAAGCACTCTTGTCTCACTACGTTCCCAATACAGTTATTCTCTTATAATATGCAACGATCTTCTGTTCTCACCAATCCTTTTTACTAATTTTTTATTATATCAAAATCTTTTAGACTTTTATTTTATTTCATCAATCCGTTTTCTACGTTTCCACATAATAATTTCTATTATATATATTCTTTGCTACTATGATGCGCGTTTCAACTCCGACTGGCGTGTCGCTGCAACCCTGATATTTAGTTGATATTCCTTTCCTGATATTTTCCTAATCTCTCTTTATCTATGTCTGTTTACTTCATTTACTCTTTGTTTTTGAAGTGGATATTCTCATGCCATATTCAGCACAAGCTTAATTTAAGATCAACCCCCGTGTCTTACTCCTTTTCCTATGTTGCTACGGATCGTTCATTTCCAATTTAATCGTTTTTGTTTTAAGTACGAATATTGTATTAGTCTTAGATCCTGCCTTTTCAAAATGTCCGTCAGTGTTTTTCATTGCGATTTGTCAATCAGTTTTTCTAAATTAATAAAAACTGCATATATTTCTCAACCTTCCTCAGTATATCTCAGCCACACTGTTCATAACACTGTTCTTCACCAACCTCTATCTCCAGTTATTCCATTTGGAACTCTCAGAAGTATTTTGGCTGCCGGGGAGATTAGACAAATAGTCCTGTACTCATCACAATTCATTTTAATTCTCTTTGTTTGAATGCGTATCATTTTCATTTCGAGAAATTGTACTGCCTTCTTCCGTCATGGATTTTGATTGGCTAATGATCTTTCTTATACACACATTCTACATTTATTCTTTTCACATAAACTCAATATCTCGTGTGTTTCCTCTGATAATGTACCATTATCAGTACTATTTCTAGTTCTTTTGCTTACTAAAATTATCTTCCTAGCAGACTTGTATATTATTTCATACTTTCTATTTTTTCCACTTTCTGTATTTTGTCATTTTTTTATTTAATCAATTTTACGCTGGTTTTTCTGTTACACTTTTTATTTCATTATTCAGTGCCTTATAGCTCTTTTCTAATATTCCTCCACTTTCTCCGTTTAGAGAATTAGTACAACATATTTTCCGTTATCCACTCTTTCTTTTTAATTCTTTGAACTCTTTAATTCCTAAGACTTCACTTGAAAATTCCTTGAGTCCTTTCCTACTTCGTATCCATTTTTCATTATCCTATTTCTTGAAAATGCTTTTATTCATTTTATCCATAAACGTCTCCTCCAATTTTGACGACTAACACACCTTGCGTTTTCTCAAATGTAATCTTACTTGCGTTTTAATTCTCCACAAAACCTTTCACAATCCTTGTTTTATTTCTCCCAGTACTAACTTATTGTCCAAAATTTTGTCTGCTCCTGGGTAAGCTTTAGCATTTATTAGGCAATTGCAGTACCTCTTATGCATCCTAATAAAGACTATCTGATACACTGGACACTTATGAATAACGTCTTATTACATGATTATCAAACATAGTATTGCAAACCACTACGAAGTTAAAGTAGCTCAAAACATTCCATCAATCCTTCATACATTTCATTTTCTGAATAAATTTATTATCTGAGTTTATATTTCTACTCTGAAATTAAAGTAAAAATTTCATTATTATTTATTGCTATTTTTAGTCGAATCTCTAGCTCACGATATTAGCTACTTTGATCGATATTCGATTTCTTTGTTGGGGAACAAGCAAGTGAGAGTTTCCAGGTTTCCAAATCTCAGACGACATTCACGATCCCCAAATCATTTCCGTAAAACATCAAACGTTCTCTACATAACCTAAAATATCATATATATAAATCATCTACATCGCTAAGATCTACACGTGGCCACAGATAACTATGAGAAACCAGGTAAGTCCACACTTGTGACATTTGTCCGTAACTTCATCATAGACTGTAAATTATCTCGAATTGTCTGTAATATTAGGTTCAATATAGTATCACATTGATATATAATAGTAGTGTCTGTTTATATTATATTCACTACGCACGTCAAATAATTTTTTTCTTTATCTGTTTTAAAACGTCCCACTACTTTACGAAATCTTCAGTACTGCACGAACTTTCCTCAGATCACCTCCTTTATGTCGCCCATCTTAATCTTACTCTAATTCCACTCGCTTCTCCTAATATAAATAGCCACTTCATAAAGTGACAACGTTATTCTTCTCTCATTGACCCACAAATAAATTTACAAATTCCCCTCAAATCTCTTTCCGATATTGACACAGCTCTTGACAAATTGCAAACAATCATCCTTTCTTCTGCCTCAGATTCCCGCTTAACATCCACAACTAAAAAACGTTGACAAACCATTTTAATCATCTCCAACAACTGAATTCCTCCCTCCTTAAACCATAGCCCGGGGGCCCTAGTTAACCCTTGGCTACCTTCCTCTACCCTTCCGCATCCCCCCTTTCTAATCCCTTCCTATGCTATTAAAGGGTAGTTGCCCAATGTGGATCACCCTCATGTAGCCTGTTCGCCTAAAAAAAATGAATTCCTCCGACTACTCCATATGGAGAAAAACCAAAATCCTAACCAAACCTCATCTTGATATCCCTCCTCTCAAACATCAAAACCAATGGTATACCTCTCCAGCCCATAAGGCTAATCTATTCGCAAACATTCTTACATCCCAATTCTCTCCAAACCAAACAATTAACATTTACCACAATAACAAGATAAATAACACTCTCCTCCAACCTCTTCAACTGTCACCTCTACCTAAACTATTTAGTCCTCCCCTAGTCCGCTCAACCATAAAAAAATAAAAAATAAACACTCCGCTGGTCACGACCTTATCACTCCCCTCCACCTGAAAAACCTCACTAAAAACCTTCAACCTTAATAACAATCATTTTTAATGCAATCATCCGTACAACATATTACCCAATAGCATGGAAGCACGAACATATAATAATGATCCCAAAGCCAAACAAACCCAAATCCTGTCCCAATAGTTATAGACCTATCAGTCTCCTCCCCTCTCTATCCAAACTACTTCTTCCCTTCCTTTGGAAAGAATTAACCCACCTCATACCTTCTGCTCAATACGGCTTTAGGCCCAAACACTCTTGCACCAATCAAATCTACTCAGTGACATCCTACATCAACAATTCCTTCGACACCAATAACTTGTGCATTGGTGTCTTTCTAGATACAGAAAAAGCTTTTCATAAAGTACACCACCAATCTCTACTTTCCAAAATCAAAGACCCACTTAATGATTCCCTCTTCAGAATCCTTAGTAATTATCTTATTAACCGCTCCTTCTCTGTCAAATTTAACAATACCATACAAATTCCTACCCTACATCCTCCGGCGTCCCACAAGGCCCTTTCCTCTTCAACCTCTATTTTCACGACATACCTCAAAACCTATCTACTGAAACAGTACTTTTGCAGATGACCTTGCCATACTCCTTCAAACATCCTCTCTAGACTCGGGCTCCAAAAAACTACTAATCGCCCTCAATGATATTGAAAGCTAGGCTAAAAAATGGAGAATCAAAATAATCCCTACCAAATCCAAAATCGTTCCCTTCAACACCTCAAATAATTATTAAGGCACAAAAATTCTAGAATATGTAAGTGCGTAGTGAAACAATGTACACAGTCAGATCATATCAACGACTATAGTTTTTTAAGAACTATCCGTGTAAAATATCTCGATATTTGCATTGTAATAATGAAAAGTATCTGGCAGATGTTACAAGTATGGACATTACAGGTGGTGATTTGGGGATGAAATCATCAACACTGCCGATAAGTATTTTGCTAACTGAGAACTACGTGGAGTTGGCCTTAAGCATTCATCAATCTCGCCTGCCTGCAGAAATCGACTCTTGTGCGAAGGTACGAATTGAATTACCATAATCATAAATATAATAAGGTTAGGATTGTTTATTTTAAATAATTATTGCCAAGACAAATACTATTTTAAAGCAGGTTTATAGGTTGTTTTAATGAAATTTTCGAATTTCTGATTGTGGTGATTGTAAATTCATATTACATCAAGATAGGAATTACTAAAACTAAATAGAATCTTCAATTTCACAGTTATTTCTAAGTACAATGTTATGAGACAAGACTTAGTCTTAAGTACGCATTAATATTACTATGAAAATCACGATATGTGATACTTTTTTAATTCAACTTAAATAAAGTTATATTCACAAATTTATTATTTCTTAGTTACACAATCGCTGAAAACATTTTTGATATCCGTTGTAATTTTTGCATTGTTGGTGACGTTTGAGAATGACGCTTTGTTACCAAGGCCTGCATCAGTCCACAGTAAACGTAAAGCAGAAAGGTTCGGTAGATTCACAGCAGCAATCACTACAGAATTTGTAACTCAATACAATTTAATGAACACATAGTCACGAAGAAATAAGCCATAACTTTCATTTCAAAGAAATCATTGTCATGCAAAATTACACGCTGTAGGTACGGCGCCTTGATGTAAACGGTTTTATCATTGGTGATAAATTGACAGAATATACTTATTTAATGAAACAATCTTAATTTCCAGGTGGCATTGAACGTCCAATTCATCTCGGCTGTTAGATAAAAAACATATACAGCATTTACGATGCAGGTTACATAGATCCTCAGTACCTATAAATCATCTACATCCCTATGATCTACACGTGGCCACTGACAACTATGAGAAACCAGGTAAGTCCACACTTGTAACATTTGTCCGTAACTTCATAGTTGATTGCTATTAGTAGTATTTTAGCTTGTTTCAGGGACTTCATTATAATTATTTAGAGCAATTAAATAGTAGTAGGGGCTGTTTAAAGTACATTCACTACGTACTTCATCGTGGACACCATTAGTGTTCTTCTGATAGGCAGGTTTTCACGACGTAGTTTTTCATAGGTACCATTAGTAAGCAGTTCCGTCTAAGTACCGTATCCATGCCTTATTCTTTTCTCTTATAATATCCAGGAGAATTTTTGTCTCACCAAAATGTTCCAGTACTTCTTAAATTGAAGCTTTCATCCTTCCCTCATTTATTTTTTTTATTTACAAATGTTACCACTTTATCGTCACCGGACACCACTGCGTCACGCACCAACCAAACTTACCAACAGAACAAATTCCCAAAATAAAGTATCCTTTAACTAATTATATATTTCTCTTAACAACGCACTCTTAAACATGTAAAACATAATTTAGAGAAATTCAAAGTTACTGGCAAAGAAAGAATTTATACAAATCCTTTAAAAAGTAACATGAATACCAGCTGGACCGAGTCATGATCTAACGTCTGAAAAACCATTACTCACAGAAGCTTGAAAGTAAGATCCGAGAAAATACTCTCAAAAAGTACGCTGCCATAGAAATTACCTATACAAATACGGAAAAAAAAATAAAATTGACAAAAACTCGAACACTAGAATATATTCACATTTAAATGTTGGTCCTGCAATAAAAGTCAAAAGATCTTGCACGATTCTAAAGAAGTCATAAAATCAGTAAAAAACCGATATAAGCGACTCATTCAAGAACAACAACAAAAATTACAACATGTTCAAGTTTCACCACAAGAATGGAGAGGAAGCAAAAATCAACTGCCCCATTTTTCAGTCGAAATAAAATATTTCTTACGGATTCGAAGATGGATACTTTATAAAAATATCGAAAAAATTGACTTAACAAAGACAACTTATGTCTATATTATACCATATCTTTAAGAGTTTCGCTATTTTTTGCCTCCGACCATACTTTATTCCGTTCACGTCAGACCACCGGCTCATATAAATTTCCGGTAATCTAGGATTCCCCCCCACCACTTCCATCACAACAACTTCTTTGAACATAACAATTCCGATGGGTCTATAATTAATTCCTTTCTTAGGAAATATTCCTCATACTTCAAAAATTATCACCGACATCGACGACGTTGTCACCACTTTCCTAAAAACGTCTCGAGAGATATTAATTTATATATTCCTGAAAAGGTAATCGATCCTTGAAATCCAACTGTCACTTCTCACATTATTTAAAGTATTATTAGGAAGATATCCTTCGAACGCACCACCTGGCCCTTTAAATCTAGTGGAATCGCATAAACGAACAAGAGCATCGAACAATCTGCCAGATGGGCCCAGAGAAGTGGGACACAGCGATTGTGTGATTGGACTATAGGCAGGGCAAAATTCCGGCAGAAGTTGCAACGCTTAACGAGAATATCTGCCAAACACAGATATGCATTTAAAATCCCAACACATACCGTGTACGTCTCTCCAAATCGCGACAAACCAAACCTAGCATAATCTCCGGAACCGAAACTATCATTTTTCCTACATAGAGAAAATTCCCATGCGAATAGATTCCCATTCTTCCTCAACCTCGTACCCCATGATTCACCTAAACCGATGACAGTCTAAAAGCAAACTCCGAAAACGCGTCGATAACTATTTCACCTAATTAAATGCTAAGGATAATTTAATAAGTTCATTAAAATGCTTTTTTTTAGAGCAACAGGCTTCATGACGGTAATCCACTTTGGGCAACTAACCTTTAATAGCATAGGAAGGGATTTGAAAGGAAGGGTGTGGAAGGGTAGAGGAAGGTAGCCTAAAACAAGACAATCCCAAACTTTAAACAAGAAGATATATTATTAAATTTTAATTTAAATTTATTTTGTTTATGATAAGTGCGTTGTGAAAAAATATTCTCAGACAACAAGTAGTTAGATCATATTCACTCCGTTGAATCTCAATAAAAGATCCATTAAAATTGCAGTAATATTGATATAAGTCTCTGGCAGATGATAGAAGTGTGGCCCTTTCAGGTGGTGTGCGGAGGAATTCTTCGATGTGTGGAGGGCTGCTTACCTGTTGGGAGATACTGAAGAGAATAATTCGAAGACCTGTGACTTTTCTGTGATCCTGCAGGCTGGTGCTAAAAACGCAACCGTAGATGAGGTACGTACTTGATTGAATACTATTATTATTTCTAGGATATTAATAATTTTTTGATAATTTTTTTGTAACTTACTTCACCTTTAAACTACATTTCAATAAAATTAATTATTCAGTTTTGACTTGCATATTCACAGAAATTTCTGAATGATTAAAACTATTACAGTCCACCAAAAAGGAACATGAATACCAGCTGGACCTAGTCACGATCTAACGTCGGAGTACAATGGAAATAAGAAGAACCATTATTCATAGGATCTTGAATGTAAGATCATAGAAACTCTATAGAAACATCCTAGAAGGCACAAACTTTAAAGATATATTTATTATAGAAAATATAGCTTAAATTGATAAAATGACAACAACTCGAACAAAACCAGCAGAATATAGACATGGAAATGTTGGTCATGCAACAATAGTGAAAAGATCTTAAGATATTAAGGGCATCATAAAATCAGTAACAAAATCAATAAGAGAGATTCGTTAAGAACGACAAAAGAAATTTCAAGGTTGTTCCGGGTTCACCATAAAAATGGACAGGAGACTAAAAACAACTCTCATTATTCAGTCGAAAAAAAAATCACTGATCGGAATATGAATACTTTATAAATATATAAAATAAAATGGAATTAACATCGATGAATAATGAAAATTTTATATCATATCTTAAACATTTTTTTCAAAAACTTCTCCATAGCCAGTAATCGATATATTCCGATTAAGGTAATCGATGCTTGGAATCCAACTCTGACACCTCACATTATTTCAGGTATTACAAGGAAGTGACGTGTATATCCTACTAACGCACCGCCCAGAGCTTAAAACCAAGTGGAATCGCATAAACGAACAAGAGCATCGAACAACCAGCCAGATGGGCCAGAAGCAGTGGGCAGTGGGTAACTGCGATTGAGTGATTGGACTATAGGCAGGGAAACATTCCGGCAGAAGTTGTAACGGTTAACGAGAATATCTGCCAATCACAGATACATGATTAAAACTCCAAATGGCAATGTAAGAGAACCGTTAGTAAAGTCAAAGTTTTCGTGGCTTCCCCTTCTTCCATGATGTATGTCTTTAATATAACTCTTCGCCGCCATATAAATGACATTCCCCCAGTACTTGTCTTACCCAAACTTCCTGATTATCAATTTGATCATTCTGTATCCTCGTCCGTTACATACGAAGAAGTTTTTAAAGCTTTACTTGTGGCCGAAATACCGGCCCTGGATTCGACGTCATAAGCAGTAAAATTCTGTCAAACAAACCAAATATCATTGTACCCTTCCTAACCAGAATCTTCAATTCGTTCCTCTTCTTGTCCCAATTATCACCATTTGGAAAACATCAACAGTAATAATGTTCTTGAAAACTGGTAAACTTCCCGCAGTACCATCTTTTTACAAGTTGATAGTGTATTGTAAAACGTTCCCACTGTATTGCAATCTTTTTCTCAGCCAACTGCTACTCGAGTGAACCGCAAGTGTAACTGAAAAAGAAAACTATTCCGGGAAGAACAATAGAGAAGCTAAGAACCAAAGCGTGATAGCTGTACACGAAAAAATGTTTAAACCAGGAGAAGCTGCAACTATAAAAGGTTTCAAAAGCTAGCACAACATATGAACAACAACGGCAAAGCAAGTGGAGGAGTATCCATATATGTCAACCAGAATATCCTGTCAGAACATATCGAACTCAAAACGGCACTGGAAGCTGTCGCTGTAAATAACCACATGACTACAAATCTTGTGATATGCAACATTTACCTCCCACCAGGCACGCCGGTGCTCAAACACGAGTTCGAAGATATAACCAAGCTGCTGGTTCCAACTATATGTTACTAGGTCACGCTAATACCCACAACAAATCCTGGGGTTCGAGCTACACTGATAGCAGAGGAAACTTAATCGAGGAGGTAGCATACTCCAATAACTTGATCATTCACAACAACGGCAATCACGCACAGTTTAATACCGCAACCTGCAAAACTTTGTAGTACACTCAATATTTCAGGCAAATGTGAATGGTCTACAATTTGAAAGTGATCATGTCCTGAAAACAACAAAAATACCTCTCCAACCAGATAGCCCAGCATTCTGTGACAGATAGCGTACTAACTTCAGCGACTGATCGTAAATAAAGAATACAATAAGGAATAAATTGAATGAACTAAGCAATGACCTCGACGCCAACAAAAAAAGAAGGTTAGAAATGTTTTGCGAAATCATTACTTCAACTGCGGATAAAACACTTTGGAAAAATAATCCCAATCCAAATTCGCGAAGAAACTATAAAATCTGGTGGAATAGAGTATGCGACAATGCACACAGACAATGCAGAAAAGACATGGAGATCAAGGTTAATTGAACTAATAACATATGGACAAAGTGACAATATCCTACAATGTACCAGAAACCTAATCGAGGACAGATGTATTAAGGTCAGAATTGAGAATACCCAGTCATAAATAAAGAATCGAGAATGGAATAAGCCAGGGCTCGAGCCTCAGCGTCATTCTGTTCCTGGTACTCATAAATTACATGGGTAGCATTAACAAACCCCCGATAGATACCTTGATATTTTCAGATGATGTCATCTTGCTGACTAGAGGGAACAACATGAAGCTGCCATATGAAGTTATGAAGGAGGCAATAAACAAGGCGACTCAGTGAGCTGAATGTGCAATGTACTTCTCGAGCAAATACAAGCAAATAAAGATACCAATAAAAATATATGACAAACATATTGAATATGTTTAACAGCACAAGATAATGTCTATTTTCAGGGACTCCAAATTCACGTTCGAGACTCACATCGAGCAACTAATCATAGAAAGCAAAAATTCCTCAAGCTTCAAGCTGCTAAAAACTGGGGAGCAAAGAAGAAACCAATTGAGTCTCACCCGCGGGGCAATGATCAGAGCAAAAATAGAATATGGAGAACACATATATGACAGCACAGAAAATGATGCTAAGATTAATCGATGCAATGATATTGTTAACCGGATGACATAAAACCACCCCAATACCGGGACTCACACTTGAGGCAAACGAAATCTCCATTAGACACAGAAGAAAAGCTATTGCAATTAGATACGAGATCAAGGCATGAGAGGCATCGAACTCAATAATAAATTAAATACACCATCTCTCCCCGACATGCAGAAAAAGAAACCACCTTGAAACCTAACACCGTTTTTTACTACACTAAAGGATATATTGCGAAAAGAAGTAATGACTCTTCCAAAGATGGACCACAACTTTACGGCACATGGACACCTTACGAACTGCCAATTGATACATCGCTACATAAGCTTGAAGTAAGCAACCCACACATCACAAACTGGAACGCTGAAGTCTATCAGTTATTACAGAGATATAATATTCCCAGAATCATTTATACCGAAGCATCCAAAAATTCAAATAAAGTTGGTTGCGCTATATTTACGACAGGCACAGAAAAATCTATCGCTATAAACCATAATGCATCGATCAGTATAGCAGAATTATACGCCAGCTTCATGGCGACGGAACTGTGTCAGGAAACACCGCAGGCCAACAGCATCATCTTAGACTCCAATGAGACAATGCACAGAATAACCAGTACGGTGTACAGAAAAGGTTGCATAAATGGAATTAGAGAGAATATAGTGAAAATACACGGAATCGGCAACCAGATCACTATAGCCTGGCTACCGACAGGACAGATCCAGCGAAGATGGAAGCTGATCATCAAGGATTAACCCGTAACCTGCCATACTGCACCAGCAAGGACTGAAGAGTATCAACTGGCGGAAAAGTGGAATAGACCAGTCAAACCAGAAGAATGTGGAGTCATCCTCGAAAATGTAAGTAACATCAAATGAATATCGCTCCCTAAAGAAATATCTCGAAGGAAACAATTTGTTAAGGCCAGAATACGAACACTGCACTCCAGTTTCCCACACTCATGCTTGATTTACAGATCTCAGCAGCCGGTATGCAGCTCATGCAAGGAGAACACAACAATTCCTCGTGCCCCAAACTATCGACATAAGATCAATTCAAGCCGCCCATTACATGATGAAGAATTGCAACTCACCAAACAGCAATAAACAACCTTATGAATTTTAAAATGAAAACTGATTTATATAAAGTAATTTAAATGTGCCAATATGCAAGTAGAATATTATATTTCACTATACTGTGAATAGAATTTCAAGTTTTATTTTAGTAACAAAGGTGTTTTAGGCGGTTGTTCCTAGAATGGTTTTAAACATAAATATGTTCTCAAAATATGTTTTAGAAATCCTTTATACGTACCGATTTTCTTACAACTTCACACATTCAGGCCCTCGTTTTCAAATCTCAGTAGACATTCACGATCCCTAAATAGTTTCCGTAACACATCTAACGTTCTCTACATAACCGAGAATTTTTTTTATTTATCTCTGTACCGATATTTCCAGAGAAAAGGCAAACTATCTGAAAATGTAATATTAATATTTTAATAAGATTTTATTTCTATACTGATATAGAGATGAAGAAATATAAATGATAATCTGGAAAGGATTATCTTAATCTACAGGGTAGAAGCGACATGAAAGTTATTAAATCAGGAAACAGTGACGTTATTCCGGTACTAAGTAAATATATCCAACGTGCGCCTTACGTGGAGAAACTTTTCATTATAACTGTGTGTTTACCTGCAAAAATATAAGAAATATAACGCAACCATAGGACACAAAATTTAGCAAAGTGGTAAAAATCGAATTGCATAGAATAAAGAAACAATTCTCCGTATTTTATTATAATTAATATTGGAGTAAGAGGATTGATGGATTCAAAGTTACATCTCAAGTTTTATTGCAATTGAACGCAGAATTTTCAGAAGATATAACGGAATAAATAAATGATTGTTTTAATAAATGACAATCATATATCATATTAATTACTAGGTATTTTTAATATTCGGGTAATTTAATATGTTCATTAAAATCCTTTTTTTAGGGCAACAGGCTTCATGAGGGTAATCCACTTTGGGAAACTCCCCTTTAATAGCATAGGAACTGATTTGAAAGGGAGGATGTGGAAGGGTAGAGGAACGTAGCCTTAATCAAGAGACAATCCCGAACTTTAAACAAGAAGATATATTATTAAAATTTATTTTGTTTCTGATAAGTGCGTTGTGAAAATTTATCTTCAGACAACAAGTAGTTTGATCATATTCACTCCTTTGAATCACAATGAAAGATCATTAAAATTGCAGTAATATTGATATAAGTCTCTGGCAGATGTTACAAGAATGGCCCTTTCAAGTGGTGTGTGGAGGATTTCTTCGATGTGTGGAGGGCTGCTTACCTGTTGGGAGTTACTGAAGAAAATAATTCGAAGACCTGTGACTTTTCTGTGATCCTGCAGGCTGGTGCTAAAAACGCAACCGTAGATGAGGTACGTACTTGATTGAATACTATTATTATTTCTAGGATATTAATAATTTTTTGATAATTTTTTTGTAACTGTCTTCACCTTTAAACTACATTTCAATAAAATTAATTATTCAGTTTTGACTTGCATATTCACAGAAATTTCTGAATGATTTAAACTATTACAGTCCACCAAAAAGGAACATGAATACCAGCTGGACCTAGTCACGATCTAACGTCGGAGTACAATGGAAATAAGAAGAACCATTATTCACAGGATCTTGAATGTAAGATCATAGAAACTCCAGAGAAACATCCTAGAAGGCAAAAACTAAAAAGATATATTTATTATAGAAAATATAGCTTAAATTGATAAAATGGCATCAACTCGAACAAAACCAGCAGAATATAGACATGGAAATGTTGGTCATGCAATAAAAGTGAAAAGATCTTAAGATATTAAGGGCATCATAAAAACAGTAACAAAATCGATAAGAGAGATTCGTTAAGCACGACAAAAGAAATTACAAGGTGTTCCAGTTTCACCATAAAAATGGAGAGGAGACTAAAAACAACTCTCATTATACAGTCGAAAAAAAATCACTGATCGGAATATGAATACTTTATAAATATATAAAAAAAATGGAATTAACACCAATGAATAATGAAAATTTTATACCATATCTTAAACATTTTTTTCAAAAAATTCCCCAGAGCCAGTAATCGATATATTCCGATTAAGGTAATCGATGCTTGGAATCCAACTCTGACACCTCACATTATTTCAGGTATTATAAGGAAGTGACGTGTATATCCTTCGAACGCACCGCACAGAGCTTAAAACCAAGTGGAATCGCATAAACGAACAAGAGCATCGAACAACCTGCCAGATGGGCCAGAAGCTGTAGGCAGTGGGTAACTGCGATTGAGTGATTGGACTATAGGCAGGGAAACATTCCGGCAGAAGTTGTAACGGTTAACGAGAATATCTGCCAATCACAGATACATGATTAAAACCCCAAATGGCAATGTAACAGAACCGTTAGTAACGTCAAAGTTTTCGTGGCTTCCCCTTCTTCCATGATGTATGTCTTTAGTATAACTCATCGCCGCCATATAAATGACATTCCCCCAGCACTTGTCTTACCCAAACTTCCTGATTATCAATTTGATCATTCTGTATCCTCGTCCGTTACTTACGAAGAAGTTTTTAAAGCTTTACTTGTGGCCGAAATACCGGCCCTGTTCGACGTCATAAGCCGTAAAATTCTGTCAAACAAACCAAATATCATTGTACCCTTCCTAACCAGAATCTTCAATTCGTTCCTCTTCTTGTCCCAATTATCACCAGTTTGGAAAACATCAACAGTAATAATGTTCTTGAAAACTGGTAAACTTCCCGCAGTACCATCTTTTTACAAGTTGATAGTGTATTGTAAAACGTTCCCACTGTATTGCAATCTTTTTCTCAGCCAACTGCTACTCGAGTGAACCGCAAGTGTAACTGAAAAAGAAAACTAATCCAGGAAGAGCAATAGAGAAGCTAAGAACCAAAGGGTGATAGCTGTACAGGAAAAAATGTTTAAACCAGGAGAAGCTGCAACTATAAAAGATTTCAAAAGCTAGCACAACATATGAACAACAACGGCAAAGCAAGTGGAGGAGTATCCATATATGTCAACCAGAATATCCTGTCACAACATATCGAACTCAAAACGGCACTGGAAGCTGTCGCTGTAAATCTCCACATGACTACAAATCTTGTGATATGCAACATTTACCTCCCACCAGGCACGCCGGTGCTCAAACACGAGCTCGAAGATATAACCAAGCTGCTGGTTCCAACTTTATGTTACTAGGACACGTTAATACCCACAACAAATCCTGGTGTTCGAGCTACAGTGATAGCAGAGGAAACTTAATCGAGGAGGTAGCATACTCCAATAACTTGATCATCCACAACAACGGCAATCACGCACAGTTTAATACGGCAACCTGTAAAATTTTGTAGTATACTTAATATTTCAGACAAATGTGAATGGTGTTCAATTTGACAGTGATCATGTCCAGATAACAACAAAAATACCTCTCCAACCAGTAGCCCAGCATTCTGTGACAGATGGCGTACTAACATCAGCGACTGGTCGGAATTCAAGAATACAATAAAGGAATAAATTGAATGAACAAAGCAATGACCTCGACGCCAACAAAAACAGAAGGTTAGAGATGTTTTGCGAAATCATTACTTCAACTGCAGATGAAACACTAGGGAAAAATAATCCCAATCCAAATTCGCGAAGAAACTACAAAATCTTGTGGAATACAGAATGCAACAATACACACAGACTGTATAAGCAGCAACTCAACAAATGTAGAAGGACAACAAAATTAGTTACAATAAAGCACGAGCGGAATTTAGACGAAATATGAAAAAAAGCCTGCAGAACAGCCGGGCGGGATAAAATAGAGACGATGAATGCTTCGACTAACCAGAAAGAGCTCTGGGGGTTTGACAGAAATATGAAGGGAGCAGAAGATGAACACAAAATAAATTTGTAAACAGACGAGCAGGAAGATAAGCTTACTAATCCGAACGACATAGCCAACTGTCTAGATAGGAACATCGAAAAAACATCAGCAACAAGCTCGCACTCCGCGGAATTCCAATGTATAAATGCAAGCAACGGAAGACACTCAACAGCAACAAAAATCAAACAAAGATAGGTATGAGAAGATTGCATCAGCAGAAAGTGATCGAATTCCAAATATCCTGCTAAATAATATACCGGAAGAAGCGCTAACTGTTCTATTAAAAATTCGAATCGAAATCTGCAAATTCCCGAGCTATGAAACTGATCTATAGTTATCCATATTCTGTAATCAGGAATTTAAACCAGATATAGGCAGCTACAGACCGATAGCCCTCAACTCCAACGTCTGCAAGATCCTTGAATAGGTAATTGCTAATATGTTGACTTGGTACCTCAGCGTAAATAATCTGTATTACGCTAAGCTATTTGCTTTCAGAAGGGATCATTCATCGTTGACCTTTAGCACATACCTCGATAACTACATAAAGGAAGCGCTCAACCAACATCAACATGTCTTAGCAGTCATGTTAGATATATGCAAAGTCATGGAGAACAATGTTAAATAAACTAATAACATACGGACTAAGTGACAGTATCCTTCAATGTACCAGAAACCTAATCGAGGACAGATGTATTAAGGTCAGAATTGAGAATACCCAGTCATAAATAAAGAATCGAGAATGGAATAAGCCATGGTTCGAGCCTCAGCGTCATTCCGTTCCTCGTAGTCATAAATTACATGCGTAGCATTAACAAACCCCCGATAAATACCTTGATATTTTCAGATGATGTCATCTTGCTGACTAGAGGGAACAACATGAAGCTGCCCTCTGAAGTGATGCAGGAGGCAATAAACAAGGCGACTCAGTGAGCCGAATGTGCAATGTGCTTCAGAAGGAAATACAAGCAAATAAAGATACCAATAAAAATATATGACAAACATATTGAATATGTTAAACAGCACAAGATTATGTCAATTTTCAGGGACTCCAAATTCACGTTCAAGACTCACATTGAGCAACTAATCATAGAAAGCAAAAATTCCTCAAGCTACTAGTTGCTAAAAACTGGGGAGCAAAGATGGATCTATTGAGTCTCACCCGCAGGGCAATGATCAGAGCAAAAAAAGAATATGGAGAACACATATATGACAGCACAGAAAATGATGCTAAGATTAAACGATGCAATGAGATTGTTAACCGGATGTTATAAAACCACCCCAATACCGAGACTCACACTTGAGGCAAACGAAATCTCCATTAGACACAGAAGAAAAGCTATTGCAATTAGATACGAGATAAAGGCATGAGAGGCATCGAACTCAATAATAAATTAAATAAACCATCACTCCCCGACATGCTGAAACAGAACCACCTTGAAACCCAACACCGTTTTATACTACACTAAAGGATATATTGCGAAAAGAAGTAATGACTCTTCCAAAGATGGACCACAACTTTACGGCACATGGACACCTTACGAACTGCCAATTAATACATCGCTACATAAGCTTGAAGTAAGCAACCCACACATCACAAACTGGAACGCTGAAGTCTATCAGTTATTACAGAGATATAATATTCCCAGAGTCATTTATACCGACGCATCCAAACATTCAAATAAAGTTGGTTGCGCTATATTTACGACAGGCGCAGAAAAATCTATCGCTATAAACCATAATGCATCGATCAGTATAGCAGAATTATACGCCACTTTCATGGCGACGGAACTGTGTCAGGAAACACCGCAGGCCAACAGCATCATCTTAGACTCCAAGGAGACAATGCACAGAATAACCAGTACGGTGTACAGAAATGGTTGCATAAATGGAATTAGAGAGAATATAGTGAAAATATACGGAATCGGCAACCAGATCACTATAGCCTGGCTACCAACAGGACAGATCCAGCGAAGATGGAAGCTGATCATCAAGGAATAACCCGTAACCTGCCATACTGCACCAGCAAGGACTGAAGAGTATCAACTGGCGGAAAAGTGGAATAGATCAGTCAAACTACAAGAATGTGGAGTCATCCTCAAAAATGTAAGTAACATCAAATGAATATCGCTCCATAAAGAAATATCTCGAAGGCAACAATTTGTTAAGGCCAGAATACGAACACTGCACTCCAGTTTCCCACACTCATGTTTGATTTCCAGATTTCAGCAGCCGGTATGCAGCTCATGCAAGGAAACACAACAATTCCTTATGCCCCAAACTATCGACATAAGATCAATTATAGCCGCCCATTACATGATGAAGAATTGCAACTCACCAAAAAGCAATAAGCAACCTTATGAATTTTAAAATGAAAACTGATTTATATAAAGTAATTTAAATGTGCAAATATGCCAGTAGAATATTATATTTTACTATACTGTTAATAGAATTTCAAGTTTTATTTTAGTTACAAAGGTGTTTTAGGCGGTTGTTCCTAGAATGGTTTTATACATAAATATGTTCTCAAAATATGTTTTAGAAATCCTTTATACATACCGATTTTCTTACAACTTCACACATTCAGGCCCTCGTTTCCAAATCTCAGAAGACATTCACGATCCCTAAATAGTTTCCGTAACACATCTAACGTTCTCTGCATAAACGAGAATTTTTTTATTTATCTCTGTATCGATATTTCCAGAGAAAAGCCAAACTATCAGAAAATTTAATATAATAATTTTATTATGATTTTATTTCTGTACTGATATAGAGATGAAGAAATATAAATGATACTCTGGAAAGGTTTATCTTGTTCTACAGGGTAGAAGCGACATGAAAGTTATTGAATCAGGAAACAGTGACGTTATTCCGGTAGAAAGTAAATATATCCAACGAGGGCCTTACGTGGCGAAACTTTTCATTATATTTGTGTGTTTACATGCAAAAATATAAGAAATATAACGCAACCATAGGACACACAATTTAGCAAAGTGGTAAAAATCGAATCGCATAGAATAAAGAAACAATTCTCCGCAATTTATTATAATTAATATTGGAGTCCGAGGATTGATGGATTCAAAGTTACATCTCTAGTTTTATTGCAATTGAACGCAGAATTTTCAGAAGAAATAACGGAATAAATAAATAATTGTTTTAATAAATGACAATCAGATATCATATTAATTACTAGGTATTTTTAATATTCGGGTAATTTAATATGTTCATTAAAATCCTTTTTTTAGGGCAACAGACTTCATGAGGGTAATCCACTTTGGGAAACTCCCCTTTAATAGCATAGGAAGGGATTTGAACGGGAGGATGTGGAAGGGTAGAGGAAGGTAGCCTTAAACAAGAGACAATCACGAACTTTAAACAAAAAGATATATTATTAAAATTTATTTTGTTTATGATAAGTGCGTTGTGAAAATTTATACTCAGACAAGAAGTAGTTAGATCTTATTCACTCCGTTGAATCTCAATGAAAGATCCATTAAAATTGCAGTAATATTGGCAAATGTTACAAGTGTGGCCCTTTCAGGTGGCGAGTGGAGGAATTTTTCGATGTGTGGAGGGCTGCTTACCTGTTGGGAGTTACTTAAGAGAATAATTCGAAGACCTGTGACTTTTCTGTGATCCTGCAGGCTGGTGCTAAAAACGCAACCGTAGATGAGGTACGTAATTGATTGAATACTATTATTATTTCTAGGATATTAATAATTTTTTGATAATTTTTTTGTAACTGTCTTCACCTTTAAACTACATTTCAATAAAATTAATTATTTAGTTTTGACTTGCATATTCACACAAATTACTGAATGGTTTAAACTATTACAGTACAACTATTCATTCATAATGTTTCTTTACACTCGTCGCTCTGCACAATTCTTCAAATGACGTTCACAAATCGAAATTCTTGAAGATCATGAAGATTTATTAAAAATTCTATATTGATAGCACTCCATGGCTTAGATTCGATTTGCTGCATGTAACACTACAACGTCTAAATTAGTGTCATATTTTACGCTACCAAAATGAGGTACGTCCATACTTGTAACATTTGTCCTTAACTTCGTACTTGAATAGAAGGAGCTGTATAAACTACATTCACTACGCACTTCACAACTCACTAACTCTTAAACATGTAAAACATATTGATGCCTTTATTCTCCACTTACTTATTTATTATTTTTATTTACAAATGTTACAACTTCATGGTCAATGGAGACCACTGCGTCACGCACCAACCAAAAATACCGACACAACTAATTCCTATAAAGCATTATCCATGACATAATTATATGTTTCCCTTTACAGCTCACTCTAAAACACGTCTGAAATTTTTTAGGGGAATTCAATGTTACTGGAAAAGAAAGAAGTTCAACAAATCCACCAAAAAGGAACATGAATACCAGCTGGACCTAGTCACGATCTAACGTCAGAATACAATGGAAATAAGAAGAACCATTATTCACAGGATCTTGAATGTAAGATCATAGAAACTTCATAGAAACAACCTAGAAGGCAAAAACTTAAAAGATATATTTATTATAGAAAATATAGCTTAAATTGATAAAATTGGCAACAACTCGAACAAAACCTACAGAATATAGACATGGAAATGTTGGTCATGCAATAAAAGTGAAAAGATCTTAAGATATTAAGGGCATCATAAAAACTAACAAAATCGATAAGAGAGATTCGTTGAAGCACGACAAAAGAAATTACAAGGTGTTCCAGTTTCACCAGGAAAATGGAAAGGAGACTAAAAACAACTGTCTCATTATTCAGTCGAATATATATTCCACGAGGTACAGAAACAAATGAGTGTGTTTCCATCGTGCAACGGGCGAGGCCAAGAGGCCCAACCGACAAATTTTTAGTATTCTGGGAAAAACAAAAAATAGATTATTCCAGATGGATATTAATATGTAGTAAGTTACGACTGCTACTCGAGTGAACTGTAAATGTAACTGAAAAGAAAACTAATCCAGGAAGAGCAATAGAGAAGCTAAGAACCAAAGGGTGATAACTGTACAGGATAAAATGTTTTAACCAGGAGAAGCTGCAACTATAAACATATCGAACTCAAAACGGCACTGGAAGCTGTCGCTGTAAATCTCCACATGACTACAAATCTTGTGGTATGCAACATTAACCTCCCACCAAGCACGCCGGTGCTCAAACACGAGCTCGAAGATATAACCAAGCAGCTGGTTCCAACTTTATGTTACTAGGACACGTTAATATCCACAATAAATCCTGGGGTTCGAGCTACACTGATAGCAAAGGAAACTTAATCGAGGAGGTAGCATACTCCTATAACTCGATCATCCACAACAACGGCAATCACGCACAGATTAATACGGCAACCTGCAAAACTTTGTATGACACTAAATATTTCAGACAAATGTGAATGGTCTACAATTTGACAGTGATCATGTCCAGATAACAACCAAAATACCTCTCCAACCAGATAGCCCAGCATTCTGTGACAGATGGCGTACTAACATCAGCGACTAGTCGTAATTCAAGAATACAATAAGGAATAAATTCAATAAAGAATGACCTCGACGCCAACAAAAACAGAAGGTTAAAAATGTTTTGCGAAATCATTACTTCAACTGCGGATGAAACACTTGGGAAAAATAATCCCAATCCAAATTCGCGAAGAAACTACAAAATCTGGTGGAATACAGAATGCACACAGACTGTATAAGCAACAACTCAACAAATATAGAAGGACAACAAAATTAGTTACAATAAAGCAAGAGCGGATTTTAGACGTAAGATGAAAAAAGGCCAGCAGAACAGCCGGGCGGGATAAAATAGAGACGATGAATGCTTCGACTAACCAGAAAGAGCTCTGGGGGTTTGACAGAAGTATGAAGGGAGCAGAAGATGAACACAAAATAAATTTGTAAACAGACGAGCTGGAAGATAAGCTTACTAATCCGAAAGACATAGCCAACTGTCTAGCAAGGAACTTCGAAAAAACATCAGCAACAAGCTCGCACTCCGCGGAATTCCAATGTATAAATGCAAGCAACGAAAGACACTCAACAGCAACAAAAAATCAAACAAAGATAGGTATGAGAAGATTGCATCAGCAGAAAGTGATCGAATTCCAAATATCCTGCTAAATAATATACCGGAAGAAGCGCTAACTGTTCTATTAAAAATTCGAATCGAAATCTGCAAATTCCCGAGCTATGGAAAGGATCTATAGTTATCCATATTCTGTAATCAGGAATTTAAACCAGATATAGGCGGCTACAGACCGATAGCCCTCTACTCCAACGTCTGCGAGATCCTTTAATAGGTAATTGCTAATATGTTGACTTGGTACCTCAGCGTAAATAATCTGTATTACGCTAAGCTATTTTCATTCAGTAAGGTTCATTCATAGTTGACCTTGAGCACATACCCCGATAACTACATTAAGGAAGCGCTCAACCAACATCAACATGTCTTGGCAATCATGTTAGATATATGCAAGGCATCTGAAAAGTCATGGAGTTCAAGGTTAATAAACTAATAACATACGGACTAAGTGACAGTATCCTTCAATGTACCAGAAACCTAATCGAGGACAGATGTATTAAGGTCAGAATTGAGAATGCCCAGTCATAAATAAAGAATCGAGAATGGAATAAGCCAGGGTTCGAGCCTCAGCGTCATTCTGTTGCTGGTAGTCATAAATTACATAGGTATCATTAACAAACCCCCGATAGATACCTTGATATTTTCAGATGATGTCATCTTGCTGACTAGAGGGAACAACATGAAGCTGCCCTCTGAAGTGATGCAGGAGGCAATAAACAAGGCGACTCAGTGAGCCGAATGTGCAATGTGCTTCACAAGGAAATACAAGCAAATAAATATACCAATAAAAATAAATGACAAACATATTTAATATGTTAAACAGCACAAGATTATGTCAATTTTCAAAGACTCGAAATTCACGTTCAAGACTCACATTGAGCAACTAATCATAGAAAGCAAAAATTCCACAAGCTACTAGTTGCTAAAAACTGGGGAGCAAAGATGGATCTATTGAGTCTCACCCGCAGGGCAATGATCGGAGCAAAAATCGAATATGGAGAACACATATATGACAGCACAGAAAATGATTCTAAGATTAAACGATGCAATGAGATTGTTAACCGGATGTTATAAAACCACCCCAATACCGAGACTCACACTCGAGGCAAACGAAATCTCCATTAGACACAGAAAAAAGGTATTGCAATTAAATACGAGATGAGGGCATGAGAGGCATCGAACTCAATAATAAATTAAACAAACCATCACTCCCCGACATGCAGAAAGAGAACCACCTAGAAACCTAACACCGTTTTATACTACACTAAATGACATATTGCGAAAAGAAGTAATGACTCTTCCAAAGATGGACCACAACATTACGGCACATGGACACCTTACGAACTGCCAATTGATACATCGCTACATAAGCTTGAAGTAAGCAACCCACACATCACAAACTGGAACGCTGAAGTCTATCAGTTATTACAGAGATATAATATTACCAGAGTCATTTATATCGACGCATACAAAAATTCAAATAAAGTTGGTTGCGCTATATTTACGACAGGCACTGAAAAATCTATCGCTATAAACCATAATGCATCGATCAGTATAGCAGAATTATACGCCAGCTTCATGGCGACGGAACTGTGTCAGGAAACACCGCAGGCCAACAGCATCATCTTAGACTCCAAGGAGACAATGCACAGAATAACCAGTACGGTGTACAGAAATGGTTGCATAAATGGAATTAGAGAGAATATAGTGAAAATATACGGAATCGGCAACCAGATCACTATAGCCTGGCTACCGACAGGACACATCTAGCGAAGATGGAAGCTGATCATCAAGGAATAACCCGTAACCTGCCATACTGCACCAGCAAGGACTGAAGAGTATCAACTGGCGGAAAAGTGGAATAGACCAGTCAAACCAGAAGAATGTGGAGTCATCCTCAGAAATGTAAGTAACATCAAATGAATATCGCTCCCTAAAGAACTATCTCGAAGGCAACAATTTGTTAAGGCCAGAATACGAACACTGCACTCCAGTTTCCCACACTCATTCTTGATTTCCAGATCTCAGCAGCCGGCATGCAGCTCATGCAAAGGAGAACACAACAAATCCTCATGCCCCAAACTATCGACATAAGATCAATTCTAGCCGTCCATTACATGATGAAGAATTGCTTTTTTTACCAAACAGCAATAAACAACCTTATGAATTTTAAAATTAAAACTGATTTATATAAAGTAATTTAAATGTGCCAATATGCAAGTAGAATATTATATTTCACTATACTGTGAATAGAATTTCAAGTTTTATTTTGGTAACAAAGGTGTTTTAGGCGGTTGTTCCTAGAATGGTTTTATACATAAATATGTTCTCAAAATATGTTTTACCGATTTTCTTACAACTCCACACATTCACGCCCTCGTTTCCAAATCTCAGACGACATTCACGATCCCTAAATATTTTCCGTAACACATCTAACATTCTCCACATAACCGAGAATATCATCTTTTATTATATCCTCCGATTCCTAAAATTTAGAGTTAGCTGCAAAATGAACGATAGCCTCCACACCCGAGTAGGGAGTAATTGGTAAACTTATTTGGGCAGATGCTACAAGTGTGGCCCTTTCAGGTGGTGTGCGGAGGAATTCTTCGAAATCTTGATGATGTGAACGAGGGCTGCTTACCTGTTTGGAGTTACTGAAGAGAATAAGTTGAAGGCCAGTGACTTTTCTGTGATCCTGCAGTCTGGTGCTAAAAACGCAGCCGTAGAGGTACGTAGTTGACTTAATAATTTTTAATACTTTTATAATTTATAGAATATTAGTAAACATATGATTTGTTTTGGTAAACGTCTTCACCACTACAGTACATTTCAATAAAATTAGTTAAGTATTTGCTAGCAATATGTTGTAGAACGATTCAGTTAAAACTTACATATGTAAACAAATTACTGCATTATTTAAACTATTACAGTACAACTATTTGTTCATAAATCATAATGTTTCTTTACAGTCGTCGCTCGGCTCAATTCTTCAAATGACGTTCACAAATCTAAATTCTTGAAGATCATGAAGATTTTTTAAAAATTCTATATTCATATATATACTAGATTCAATTTGCTACATGTAACACTACTACGTCTAAATTAGTGTCATAATCGACGCTACCAAAATAAGGTACGTCCATACTAGTAACATTTGTCCGTAACTTCGTACTTGAGTAGTAAGATCTGTAAAAATTACATTCACTACGCAATTCACAACTCACTAACTCTTAAACATGTAAAACATATTGATGCCTTTATCCTCCACTTATTTATTATTTTTATTTACAAATGTTACAACTTCATGGTCAATGGAGACCACTGCGTCACGCACCAACCAAAATTACCGACACAACTAATTCCTATAAAGCATTATCCATGACATAATTATATGTTTCCCTTTACAGCTCACTCTTAAAAACGTCTGAAATTTTTTAGGGGAATTCAATGTTACTGGAAAAGAAAGAAGTTCAACAAATACACCAAAAAGGAACATGAATACCTTCTGGACCTAGTCACCATCTAACGTCGGAGTACAAGGGAAATAAGAAGATCTATTATTCACAGGATATAGAATGTAAGATCATAGGAACTCCATAGAAACAACCAAGAACGAAAATACTTAAAAGAAATATTTATTATAGAAAATATAGCTTAAATTGATAAAATTGGCAACAACTCGAACAAAACCAGCAGAATATAGACATGAAAATGTTGGTCATGCAATAAAAGTGAACAGATCTTAAGATATTAAGGACATCATAAAAACAGTAACAAAATCCATAAGAGAATCGTTAAGCACGACAAAATAAATTGAATCAGGAAACAGTGACGTTATTCCGGTACAAAGTAAATATATCCAACGAGGGCGTTACGTGGAGAAACTTTTCATTATATTTGTGTGTTTACATGCAAAAATATAAGAAATATAACGCAACCATAGGACACACAAATAGAAAAGTGGTAAAAATCGAATCGCATAGAATAAAGAAACAATTCTCCGTATTTTATTATAATTAATATTGGAGTCCGAGGATTGATGGATTAAAAGTTACATCTCTAGTTTTATTGCAATTGAACGCAGAATTTTCAGAAGAAATAACGGAATAAATAAATGATTGTTTTAATAAATGACAATCATATATCATATTAATTACTGGGTATTTTTAATATTCGGATAATTTAATATTTTCATTAAAATCCTTTTTCTTAGGGCAACAGGCTTTATGAGGGTAATCCACTTTGGGAAACTCCCCTTTAATAGCATAGGAAGCGAATTGAAAGGGAGGATGTGGAAGGGTAGAGGAAGGTAGCCTTATACAAGAGACAATCCCGAACTTTAAACAAGAAGATATATATTGTTAAAATTTATTTTGTTTATGATAAGTGCGTTGTGAAAATTTATACTCAGACAACAAGTAGTTTGATCATATTCACTCCTTTGAATCACAATGAAAGATCATTAAAATTGCAGTAATATTGATGTAAGTCTCTGGCAGATGTTACAAGTGTAGCCCTTTCAGATGGTTTGCGGAGGAATTCTTCGATGTGTGATGGAGGGCTGCTTACCTGTTTAGAGTTACTGAAGAGAATAAGTTGAAGGCCAGTGACTTTTCAGTGATCCTGCAGGCTGGTGTTAAAAACGCAGCCGTAGAGGTACGTAGTTGATTTAATAATTTTTTAATACTATTATTATTTATAGGATATTAGTATACATATGATTTGTTTTGGTAAACGTCTTCACTACTACAGTACATTTCAATAAAATTAGTTAAGTATTTGCATTCAAATTCCTTAAAAGCAATATCCTTGACATAATTATATATTTACCTTTACAGCTCACTCTTAAACACGTCTGAAATATTTTAGGGGAAATCAATGTTACTGGAAACGAAAGAAGTTCAACAAATCCACCAAAGGAACATGAATACCTGCAGGATCAAGTAACAATCTAACGTCAGAGTACAATGGAAATAAGAAGAACCATTATTCACAGGATATTGAATGCAGATCATAGAGACTCCATAGAAACAACCTAGAACGAAAAGACTTAAAAGAAATATTTATTATACAAAATATAGCTTTAATTGATAAAATTGGCAACAACTCGAACAAAAGAAGCTGAATATAGACATGGAAATGTTGGTCATGCAATTAAAGTGAACAGATCTTAAGATATTAAGGACATCATAAAAACAGTAACAAAATCCATAAGAGAGATTCGTTGAAGCACGACAAAAGAAATCACAAGGTATTCCATCAGTCCACAGCAAACATCGAGCAGAAATGTTCGGCCAGATTCACACCAGCAATCACTACAGAATTTGTAACTCTTTGCAATTAAATGAACACATAGTTGAGAAGAAATAAGCCATATGTTTCTTTTCGAAGAAATCATCGTCATACAAAATTACATGCTGCAGGTACGACGCCTTGATGTAAAAGATATAATCATTCATGATAAACAGACAGTAAACTTAATTATCTTAATTTACAGGTGGCGCTACGACTTTCAATTAATGGCAGATATTAAATGAAAAATTTACCCACATTCTATTCAGCTGTACATATAAATCATCTACATCGCTAAGATCTACACGTGGCCACTGATAACTATGAGAAACCAGGTAAGTCCACACTTGTGACATTTGTCCGTAACTTCATCATAGTCTGTAAATTATCTCGAATTGTCTGTAATATTAGGTTCTATATAGTATCACATTAATATGTAATAGTAGTGTCTGTTTATATTCTATTCACTTCGCACGTCAAATAATTTACTTCTTTATCTGTTTTAAAACCTCCCACTACTTTACGAAATCTTCAGTACTGCACGAACTTTCCTCAGATCACCTCCCTTATGTCGCCCATCTTATTCCTTCATAAAGTACACCACCAATCTCTACTTTCCAAAATCAAAGACCCACTTAATGATTCCCTCTTCAGAATCCTTAGTAATTATCTTACTAACCGCTCCTTCTCTGTCAAATTTAACAATACCATACAAATTCCTACCCTATATCCTCCGGCGTCCCCCAAGGCCCTTTCCTCTTCAACCTCTATTTTCACGACATACCTCAAAACCTATCTACTAAAACAGTACTTTTGCAGATGACCTTGCCATACTCCTTCAAACATCCTCTCTAGGCTCGGGCTCCAAAAAACTACTAATCGCCCTTAATAATATTGAAAGCTGGGCTAAAAAATGGAAAATCAAAATAATCCCTACCAAATCTACAATCGTTCCCTTCAACACGTCAAATAATTATTAAGGCACAAAAATTCTAGAATACGTAAGTGCGTAGTGAAACAATGTACACAGTCAGATCATATCAACGACTATAGTTTTTTAAGAAGTATCTGTGTACAATATCTCGATATTTGCATTGTAATAATGAAAAGTATCTGGCAGATGTTACAAGTATGGACATTACAGGTGGTGATTTGGGGATGAAATCATCAACACTGCCGATAAGTATTTTGCTAACTGAGAACTACGTGGAGTTGGCCTTAAGCATTCATCAATCTTGCCTGCCTGCAGAAATCGACTCTTGTGCGAAGGTACGAATTGAATTACCATAATCTTAAATATAATAAGGTTAGGATTGTTTATTTTAAATAATTATTGCCAAGACAAATACTGATTTAAAACAGGTTTATAGGTTGTTTAAATGAAATTTTCGAATTTTTGATTGTGGTGATTGTAAATTCATATTACATCAAGATAGAAATTACTAAAACTAAATAGAATCTTCAACATTCACAGTTATTTCTAAGTACAATGTTATGTGACAAGACATAGTCTTAAGTACGCATTAATATTACTATGAAAATCACGATATGTGATACTTTTTTAATTCAACTTAAATAAAGTTATATTCACAAATTTATTATTTCTTAGTTACACAATCGCTGAAAACATTTTTGATATCCGTTGTAATTTTTGCATTGTTGGTGACGTTTGAGAATGACGCTTTGTTACCAAGGCCTGCATCAGTCCACAGTAAACGTAAAACAGAAAGGTTCGGTAGATTCACAGCAGCAATCACTACAGAATTTGTAACTCAATACAATTTAATGAACACATAGTCACGAAGAAATAAGCCATAACTTTCATTTCAAAGAAATCATTGTCATGCAAAATTACACGCTGTAGGTACGGCGCCTTGATGTAAACGGTTTAATCATTGCTGATAAATTGACAGAATATACTTATTTAATGAAACAATCTTAATTTCCAGGTGGCATTGAACGTCCAATTCATCTCGGCTGTTAAATAAAAAACATATACAGCATTTACGATGCAGGTTACATAGATCCTCAGTACCTATAAATCATCTACATCGCTATGATCTACACGTGGCCACTGACAACTATGAGAAACAAGGTAAGTCCACACTTGTAACATTTGTCCGTAACTTCATAGTTGATTGCTATTAGTAGTATTTTAGCTTGTTTCAGGGACTTCATTATAATTATTTAGAGCAGTTAAATAGTGGTACGGGCTGTTTAAAGTATATTCACTACGTACTTCATCGTGGACACCATTAGTGTTCTTCTGATAGGCAGGTTTTCACGACGTAGTTTTTCATAGGTACCATTAGTAAGCAGTTCCGTCTAAGTACCGTATCCATGCCTTATTCTTTTCTCTTATAATATCCAGGAGAATTTTTGTCTCACCAAAACGTTCCAGTACTTCTTAAATCGAAGCTTTCAACCATCCCTCATTTATTATATTTATTTACAAATGTTACCACTTCATCGTCACCAGAGACCACTGCGTCACGCACCAAACAAACTTACCAACAGAACAAAGAATTTATACAAATCCATTAAAAAGTAACATGAATACCAGCTGGACCGAGTCATGATCTAACGTCTGAAAAACCATTACTCACAGAAGCTTGAAAGTAAGATCCAAGAAAATACTCTCAAAAAGTACGCTGCCATAGAAATTACCTATACAATTACGGTAAAGATATAAAATTGATATTACACATTTAAATGTTGGTCCTGCAATAAAAGTCAAAAGATCTTGCACAATTCTTAAGACGTCATAAAATCAGTAAATAACCGATATAAGCGACTCATTCAAGATCAACAACAAAAATTACAACATGTTCAAGTTTCACCACAAGAATGGAGAGGAAGCAAAAATCAACTGCCCCATTTTTCAGTCAAAATAAAATATTTCTTACGGATTCGAAGATGGATACTTTATAAAAATATCGAAAAAATGGACTTAACAAAAACAACTTATGTCTATATTATACCATATCTTTAAGATTTTCGCTATTACATGTCCTCCGACCATACTTTATTCCGTTCACGTCAGACCATTTGCCCATATAAATTTCCGGTAATCTAGGATTCCCCCCCACCACTTCCATCACAACAACCTCTTTTAACATAACAATTCCGATTGGACTATATAATTAATTCCTTTGTTTGGAAATATTTCTCATACTTCAAAAATTACCACCGACATCGACGACGTTGTCACCACTTTCCCAAAAACATCTCCAGAGCTATTAATTTATATATTCCTAAAAAGGTAAACGATCCTTGGAATCCAACTGTCACACCTCACATTATTTAAAGTATTATAAGGGAGGTATCCTTCGAACGCACCGCCTGTACCTTTAAATCTAGTGGAATCGCATAAACGAACAAGAGCATCGAACAATCTGCCAGATGGGCCCGGAGAAGTGGGACACAGCGATTGTGTGATTGGACTATAGGCAGGGCAAAATTCCGGCAGAAGTTGCAACGCTTAACGAGAATATCTGCCAAACACAGATATGCATTTAAAATCCCAACACATACCGTGTACGTCTCTCCAAATCGCGACAAACCAAAACTAGCATAATCTCCGGAACCGAAACTATCATTTTTCCTACATAGAGAAAATTCCCATGCGAATAGATTCCCATTCTTCCTCAACCTCGTATCCCGGAATTCACCTAAACCGATGTCAGTCTATAAGCAAACTCCGAAAACGCGTCGATAACTATTTCACCTAATTAAATGCTAAGGATAATTTAATAAGTTCATTAAAATCCTTTTTTTTAGAGCAACAGGCTTCATGACGGTAATCCACTTTGGGCAACTAACCTTTAATAGCATAGGAAGGGATGTGAAACGAAGGATGTGGAAGGGTAGAGGAAGGTAGCCTAAAACAAGACAATCCCGAACTTTAAACAAGAAGATATATTATTAAATTTAAATTTATTTTGTTTATGATAAGTGCGTTTTGAAAATGTATACTCAGATAACAAGTAGTTAGATCATATTCACTCCGTTGAATCTGAATGAAAAATCCATTAAAATTGCAGTAATATTGATATTACTCTCTGGCAGATGTTACAAGAATGGCCCTTTCAAGTGATGTGTGGAGGATTTCTTCGATGTGTGGAGGGCTGCTTACCTGTTGGGAGTTACTGAAGAAAATAATTCGAAGACCTGTGACTTTTCTGTGATCCTGCAGGCTGGTGCTAAAAACGCAACCGTAGATGAGGTACGTACTTGATTGAATACTATTATTATTTATAGGATATTAATAATTATTTGATAATTTTTTCGTAATTGTCTTCACCTGTAAACTACATTTCAATAAAATTAATTATTTAGTTTTAACTTGCATATTCACACAAATTACTGAATGGTTTAAACTATTACAGTACAACTATTCATTCATAATGTTTCTTTACACTCGTCGCTCTGCACAATTCTTCAAATGACGTTCACAAATCGAAATTCTTGAAGATCATGAAGATTTATTAAAAATTCTATATTGATAGCACTCCATGGCTTAGATTCCATTTGCTGCATGTAACACTACAACTTCTAAATTAGTGTCATATTTTACGCTACCAAAATGAGGTACGTCCATACTTGTAACATTTGTCCTTAACTTCGTACTTGAATAGAAGGAGCTGTATAAATTACATTCACTACGCACTTCACAACTCACTAACTCTTAAACATGTAAAACATATTGATGCCTTTATTCTCCACTTACTTATTTATTATTTTTATTTACAAATGTTACAACTTCAGGGTCAATGGAGACCACTGCGTCACGTACCAACCAAAATTACCGACACAACTAATTCCTATAAAGCATTATTCATGACATAATTATATGTTTCCCTTTACAGCTCACTCTTAAACACGTCTGAAATTTTTTAGGGGAATTCAATGTTACTGGAAAAGAAAGAAGTTCAACAAATCCACCAAAAAGGAACATGAATACCAGCTGGACCTAGTCACGATCTAACGTCGGAATACAATGGAAATAAGAAGAACCATTATTCACAGGATCTTGAATGTAAGATCATATAAACTTCATAGAAACAACCTAGAAGGCAAAAACTTAAAAGATATATTTATTACAGAAAATATAGCTTAAATTGATAAAATTGGCAACAACTCGAACAAAACCAGCAGAATACAGACATGGAAATGTTGGTCATGCAATAAAAGTGAAAAGATCTTAAGATATTAAGGGCATCATAAAAACCAACAAAATCGATAAGAGAGATTCGTTGAAGCACGACAAAAGAAATTACAAGGTGTTCCAGTTTCACCATGAAAATTGAGAGGAGACTAAAAACAACTGTCTCATTATTCAGTCGAATATATATTCCACGAGCTACAGAAACAAACGAGTGTGTTTCCATGCTGCAACGGGCGAGGCCAAGAGGCCCAACCGACAAATTTTTAGTATTCTGGGAAAAACAAAAAATAGATTATCCCAGATGGATATTAATATGTAGTAAGTTACGACTGCTACTCGAGTAAACTGTAAGTGTAACTGAAAAGAAAACTAATCCAGGAAGAGCAATAGAGAAGCTAAGAACCAAAGGGTGATAACTGTACAGGAAAAAATGTTTAAACCAGGAGAAGCTGCAACTATAAAAGGTTTCAATAGCTAGCACAACATATAAACAACTGCGGCAAATGCAAGTGGAGGAGCATCCGAATATCTCAACGAGAATATCCTTTCAGAACATATCGAACTCAAAACGGCACTGGAAGCTGTCGCTGTAAATCTCCACATGACTACAAATCTTGTGATATGCAACATTTACCTCCAACCAAGCACGCCGGTGCTCAAACACGAGCTCGAAGATATAACCAAGCAGCTGGTTCCAACTTTATGTTACTAGGACACGTTAATATCCACAACAAAACCTGGGGTTCGAGCTACACTGATAGCAGAGGAAACTTAATCGAGGAGGTAGCATACTCCAATAACTTGATCATCCACAACAACGGCAATCACGCACAGTTTAATACGGCAACCTGCAAAACTTTGTAGTACACTCAATATTTCAGACAAATGTGAATGGTCTACAATTTGACAGTGATCATGTCCAGATAACAACAAAAATACCTCTCCAACCAGTTAGCCCAGCATTCTGTGACAGATGGCGTACTAACATCAGCGACTAGTCGTAATTCAAGAATACAATAAGGAATAAATTGAATAAAGAAAGCAATGACCTCGACGCCAACAAAAACAGAAGGTTAGAAATGTTTTGCGAAATCATTACTTCAACTGCGGATGAAACACTTGGGAAAAATAATCCCAATCCAAATTCGCGAAGAAACTACAAAATCTGGTGGAATACAGAATGCACACAGACTGTATAAGCAACAACTCAACAAATATAGAAGGACAACAAAATTAGTTTCAATAAAGCAAGAGCGGATTTAAGACGAAAGATGAAAAAAGGCCAGCAGAACAGCCGGGCGGGATAAAATAGAGACGATGAATGCTTCGACTAACCAGAAAGAGCTCTGGGGGTGATGTCACAAGTGTGAAGGGAGCAGAAGATTAACACAAAGTAAATTTGCAAACAGACGAGCTGGAAGATAAGCTTACTAATCCGAACGACATAGCCAACTGTCTAGCAAGGAACTTCGCCGAAACATCAGCAACTAGCTCACACTCCGCGGAATTCCAACGTATAAATGCAAGCAACAAAAGAGACTCAACAGCAACAAAAAATCAAACAAATATAGGTATGAGAATAATGCATCAGTAGGAAGTGTTCGAATTCCAAATATCCTGATAAATAATCTACCGGAAGAAGCGCTAACTGTTCTATTAAAAATTCGAATCGAAATCTGCAAATTCCCGAGCTATGGAAACGATCTATAGTTATCCATATTCAGTAATCAGGAATGAAAACCAGATATAGGCAGCTACAGACCGATAGCCCTCAACCCCAACGTCTGCAAGATCCTTTAATAGGTAATTGCCAATATGTTGACTTGGTACCTCAGCGTAAATAATCTGTATTACGCTAAGCTATTTTCATTCAGTAAGGTTCATTCATCGTTGACCTTGAGCACATACCTCGATAACTACATAAAGGAAGCGCTCAACCAACATCAACATGTCTTGGCGGTCATGTTAGATATATGCAAAGTCATGGAGATCAATGTTAAATAAACTAATAACATACGGACTAAGTGACAGAATCCTTCAATGTACCAGAAACCTAATCGAGGACAGATTTATTAAGGTCAGAATTGAGAATGCCCAGTCATAATTAAAGAATCGAGAATGGAATAAGACGTGGTTCGAGCCTCAGCGTCATTCTGTTCCTCGTAGTCATAAATTACATGGGTATCATTAACAAACCCCCGATAGATACCTTGATATTTTCAGATGATGTCATCTTGCTGACTAGAGGGAACAACATGAAGCTGCCCTCTGAAGTGATGCAGGAGGCAATAAACAAGGCGACTCAGTGAGCCGAATGTGCAATGTGCTTCACAAGGAAATACAAGCAAATAAAAATACCAATAAAAATATATGACAAACATATTGAATATGTTAAACAGCACAAGATTATGTCAATTTTCAGGGACTCCAAATTCACGTTCAAGACTCACATTGAGCAACTAATCATAGAAAGCAAAAATTCCTCAAGCTACTAGTTGCTAAAAACTGGGGAGCAAAGATGGATCTATTGAGTCTCACCCGCAGGGCAATGATCAGAGCAAAAATAGAATATGGAGAACACATATATGACAGCACAGAAAATGATGCTAAGATTAAACGATGCAATGAGATTGTTAACCGGATGTTATAAAAACCACCCCAATACCGAGACTCACACTTGAGGCAAACGAAATCTCCATTAGACACAGAAGAAAAGCTATTGCAATTAGATACGAGATCAAGGCATGAGAGGCATCGAACTCAATAATAAATTAAATAAACTATCACTCCCCGACATACTGAAACAGAACCACCTTGAAACCCAACACCGTTTTATACTACACTAAAGGATATATTGCGAAAAGAAGTAATGACTCTTCCAAAGATGGACCACAACTTTACGGCACATGGACACCTTACGAACTGCCAATTGATACATCGCTACATAAGCTTGAAGTAAGCAACCCACACATCACAAACTGGATCGCTGAAGTCTATCAGTTATTACAGAGATATAATATTCCCAAAATCATTTATACCGACGCATCCAAACATTCAAATAAAGTTGGTTGCGCTATATTTACGACAGGCACAGAAAAATCTATCGCTATAAACCATATTGCATCGATCAGTATAGCAGAATTATACGCCACCTTCATGGCAACGGAACTGTGTCAGGAAACACCGCAGGCCAACAGCATCATCTTAGACTCCAAGAAGAAAATGCACAGAATAACCAGTACGGCGTACAGAAATGGTTGCATAAATGGAATTAGAGAGAATATAGTGAAAATACACGGAATCGGTAACCAGATCACTATAGCCTGGCTACCAACAGGACAGATATAGCGAAGATGGGAGCTGATCATCAAGGAATAACCCGTAACCTGCCATACTGCACCAGCAAGGACTGAAGAGTATCAACTGGCGGAAAAGTGGAATAGACCAGTCAAAACACAAGAATGTGGAGTTATCCTCAAAAATGTAAGTAACATCAAATGAATATCGCTCCTTAAAGAAATATGTCGGAGGCAACAATTTGTTAAGGCCAGAATACGAACACTGCACTCCAGTTTCCCACACTCATGCTTGATTTCCAGATCTCAGCAGCCGGTATGCAGCTCATGCAAGAACACAACAATTCCTCATGCCCCAAACTATCGACATAAGATCAATTATAGCCGCCCATTACATGATGAAGAATTGCAACTCACCAAACAGCAATAAACAACCTTATGAATTTTAAAATGAAAACTGATTTATATAAAGTAATTTAAATGTGCCAATATGCCATTAGAATATTATATTTCACTATACTGTGAATAGAATTTCAAGTTTTATTTTGGTAACGAAGGTGTTTTAGGCGGTTGTTCCTAGAATGGTTTTATACATAAATATGTTCTCAAAATATGTTTTACCGATTTTCTTACAACTCCACACATTCACGACCTCGTTTCCAAATCTCAGACGACATTCACGATCCCTAAATATTTTCCGTAACACATCTAACATTCTCCACATAACCGTGAATATCATCTTTCATTATATCCTCCGATTCCTTAAATTTAGAGTGAGCTGCAAAATGAACGATAGCCTCCACACCTGAGTAGGGAGTAATTGGTATATTTATTTGGGCAGATGCTACAAGTGTTGCCCTTTCAGGTGGTGTGCGGAGGAATTCTTCGAAATCTTGATGATGTGAACGAGGGCTGCTTACCTGTTTGGAGTTACTGAAGAGAATAAGTTGTAGGCCAGTGACTTTTCTGTGATCCTGCAGTCTGGTGCTAAAAACGCAGCCGTAGAGGTATGTAGTTGACTTAATAATTTTTAATATTTTTATTATTTTTAGAATATTAGTAAACATATGATTTGTTTTGGTAAACGTCTTCACCACTACAGTACATTTCAATAAAATTAGTTAAGTATTTGCTTTCAATATGTTGTAGAATGATTCAGTTAAAACTTACATATGTAAACAAATTACTGCATTATTTAAACTATTACAGTACAACTATTTGTTCATAAATCATAATGTTTCTTTACAGTTGTCGCTCGGCACAATTCTTCAAATGACGTACACAAATCTAAATTCTTGAAGATCATGAAGATTTTTTAAAAATTCTATATTCATATATATACTAGATTCAATTTGCTACATGTAACACTACTACGTCTAAATTAGTGTCATAATCGACGCTACCAAAATAAGGTACGTCCATACTTGTAACATTTGTCTGTAACTTCGTACTTGAGTAGTAAGAGCTGTAAAAATTACATTCACTACGCAATTCACAACTCACTAACTCTTAAATATAGCTTAAATTAATAAAATTGGCAACAACTCGAACAAAACCAGCAGAATATAGACACGAAAATGTTGGTTATGCAATAAAAGTGAACGGATCTTAAGATATTAAGGACATCATAAAAACAGTAACAAAATCCATAAGAGAATCGTTAAGCACGACAAAATAAATTGAATCAGGAAACAGTGACGTTATTCCGGTACAAAGTAAATATATCCAACGAGGGCGTTACGTGGAGAAACTTTTCATTATATTTGTGTGTTTACATGCAAAAATATAAGAAATATAACGCAACCATAGGACACACAAATAGAAAAGTGGTAAAAATCGAATCGCATAGAATAAAGAAACAATTCTCCGTATTTTATTATAATTAATATTGGAGTCCGAGGATTGATGGATTAAAAGTTACATCTCTAGTTTTATTGCAATTGAACGCAGAACTTTCAGAAGAAATAACGGAATAAATAAATGATTGTTTTAATAAATGACAATCATATATCATATTAATTACTGGGTATTTTTAATATTCGGATAATTTAATATTTTCATTAAAATCCTTTTTCTTAGGGCAACAGGCTTTATGAGTGTAATCCACTTTGGGAAACTCCCATTTAATAGCATAGGAAGGGATTTAAAGGGAGGGTGTGGAAGGGTAGAGGAAGGTAGCCTTAAACAAGAGACAATCCCGAACCTTAAACAAGAAGATATATTATTAAAAATTTTTTTTTATGATAAGTGCGTTGTGAAAATTTATACTCAGACAACAAGTAGTTTGATCATATTCACTCCTTTGACTCACAATGAAAGATCATTAAAATTGCAGTAATATTGATATAAGTCTCTGGCAGATGTTACAAGTGTGGCCCTTTCAGGTGGTGAGCGGATGAATTCTTCGATGTGTGAAGGAAGGCTGCTTACCTGTTGGGAGTTACTTAAGAGAATATTTCGAAGACCTGTGACTTTTCTGTGTTCCTGCAGGCTGGTGCTAAAAACGAAACCGTAGATGAGGTACGTAATTGATTGAATACTATTATTATTTCTAGGATATTAATAATTTTTTGATAATTTTTTTGTAACTGTCTTCACCTTTAAACTACATTTCAATAAAATTAATTATTCAGTTTTGACTTGCATATTCACACAAATTTCTGAATGATTTAAACTATTACAGTCCACCAAAAAGGAACATGAATACCAGCTGGACCTAGTCACGATCTATCGTCGGAGTACAATGGAAATAAGAAGAACCATTATTCACAGGATCTTGAATGTAAGATCATAGAAACTCCATAGAAACATCCTAGAAGGCAAAAACTTAAAAGATATATCTATTATAGAAAATATAGCTTAAATTGATAAAATGGCAACAACTCGAACAAAACCAGCAGAATATAGACATGGAAATGTTGGTCATGCAATAAAAGTGAAAAGATCTTAAGATATTAAGGGCATCATAAAAACAGTAACAAAATCGATAAGAGAGATTCGTTAAGCACGACAAAAGAAATTACAAGGTGTTCCAGTTTCACCATAAAAATGGAGAGGAGACTAAAAACAACTCCCATTATTCAGTCGAAAAAAAAATCACTGATCGGAATATGAATACTTTATAAATATATAAAAAAATGGAATTAACACCGATGATTAAGGAAAATTTTATACCATATCTTAAACATTTTTTTCAAAAACTTCTCCATAGCCAGTAATCGATATATTCCGATTAAGGTAATCGATGCTTGGAATCCAACTCTGACACCTCACATTATTTCAGGTATTACAAGGAAGTGACGTGTATATCCTACTAACGCACCGCCCAGAGCTTAAAACCAAGTGGAATCGCATAAACGAACAAGAGCATCGAACAACCTGCCAGATGGGCCAGAAGCAGTGGGCAGTGGGTAACTGCGATTGAGTGATTGGACTATAGGCAGGGAAATATTCCGGCAGAAGTTGTAACGGTTAACGAGAATATCTGCCAATCACAGATACATGATTAGAACCCTAAATGGCAATGTAACAGAACCGTTAGTAAAGTCAAAGTTTTCGTGGCTTCCCCTTCTTCCATGATGTATGTCTTTAATATAACTCTTCGCCGCCATATAAATGACATTCCCCCAGTACTTGTCTTACCCAAACTTCCTGATTATCAATTTGATCATTCTGTATCCTCGACCGTTACTTACGAAGAAGTTTTTAAAGCTTTACTTGTGGCCGAAATACCGGCCCTGGATTCGACGTCATAAGCCGTAAAATTCTGTCAAACAAACCAAATATCATTGTACCCTTCCTAACCAGAATCTTCAATTCGTTCCTCTTCTTGTCCCAATTATCACCAGTTTGGAAAACATCAACAGTAATAATGTTCTTGAAAAATGGTAAACTTCCCGCAGTATCATCTTTTTACAAGTTGATAGTGTATTGTAAAACGTTCCCACTGTATTGCAATCTTTTTCTCAGCCAACTGCTACTCGAGTCAACCGCAAGTGTAACTGAAAAAGAAAACTAATGCAGAAAGAGCAATAGAGAAGCTAAGAACCAAAGGGTGATAGCTGTACACTATAAAAGGTTTCAAAAGCTAGCACAACATATGAACAACAACGGCAAAGCAAGTGGAGGAGTATCCATATATGTCAACCAGAATATCCTGTCAGAACATATCGAACTCAAAACGGCACTGGAAGCTGTCGCTGTAAATCTCCACATGACTACAAATCTTGTGATATGCAACATTTACCTCCCACCAGGCACGCCGGTGCTTAAACACGAGCTCGAAGATATAACCAAGCAGCTGGTTCCAACTTTATGTTACTAGGACACGTTAATACCCACAACAAATCCTGGGGTTCGAGCTGCACTGGTAGCAGAGGAAACTTAATCGAGGAGGTAGCATACTCCAATAACTTGATGATCCACAACAACGGCAATCACGCACAGATTAATACGGCAACCTGAAAAATTTTGTAGTATACTTAATATTTCAGACAAATGTGAATGGTGTTCAATTTGACAGTGATCATGCCCAGATAACAACAAAACTACCTCTCCAACCAGATAGCCCAGCATTCTGTGACAGATGGCTAAAGAAATATCTCGAAGGAAACAATTTGTTAAGGCCAGAATACGAACACTGCACTCCAGTTTCCCACACTCATGCTTGATTTCCAGATCTCAGCAGCCGGTATGCAGCCCATGCAAGGAGAACACAACAAATCCTCATGCCCCAAACTATCGACATAAGATCAATTCAAGCCGCCCATTACATGATGAAGAATTGCAACTCACCAAACAGCAATAAACAACCTTATGAATTTTAAAATGAAAACTGATTTATATAAAGTAATTTAAATGTGCCAATATGCCATTAGAATATTATATTTCACTATACTGTGAATAGAATTTCAAGTTTTATTTTGGTAACAAAGGTGTTTTAGGCGGTTGTTCCTAGAATGGTTTTATACATAAATATGTTCTCAAAATATGTTTTACCGATTTTCTTACAACTCCACACATTCACGCCCTCGTTTCCAAATCTCAGACGACCTTCACGATCTATAAATAGTTTCCGTAACACATCTAACGTTCTCTACATAACCGAGAATATCATCTTTTCATTATATCCTCCCATTCCTTAAATTTAGAGTGAGCTGCAAAATGAACGATAGCCTCCACACCCGAGTAGGGAGTAATTGGTAAATTTATTTCGGCAGATGCTACAAGTGTGGCCCTTTCAGGTGGTGTGCGGAGGAATTCTTCGAAATCTTGATGATGTGAACGAGGGCTGCTTACCTGTTTGGAGTTACTGAAGAGTATAAGTTGAAGGCCAGTGACTTTTCTGTGATCCTGCAGTCTGGTGCTAAAAACGCAGCCGTAGAGGTACGTAGTTGACTTAATAATTTTTAATACTTTTATTATTTATAGAATATTAGTAAACATATGATTTGTTTTGGTAAACGTCTTCACCACTACAGTACATTTCAATAAAATTAGTTAAGTATTTGCTTTCAATATGTTGTAGAATGATTCAGTTAAAACTTACATATGTAAACAAATTACTGCATTATTTAAACTATTACAGTACAACTATTTGTTCATAAATCATAATGTTTCTTTACAGTTGTCGCTCGGCACAATTCTTCAAATGACGTACACAAATCTTGAAGATCATGAAGATTTTTTAAAAATTCTATATTCATATATATACTAGATTCAATTTGCTACATGTAACACTACTACGTCTAAATTAGTGTCATAATCGACGCTAACAAAATAAGGTACGTCCATACTTGTAACATTTGTCTGTAACTTCGTACTTGAGTAGTAAGAGCTGTAAAAATTACATTCACTACGCAATTCACAACTCACTAACTCTTAAACATGTAAATCATATTGATGCCTTTATCCTCCACTTATTTATTATTTTTATTTACAAATGTTACAACTTCATGGTCAATGGAGACCACTGCGTCACGCACCAACCAAAATTACCGACACAACTAATTCCTATAAAGCATTATCCATGAAATAATTATATGTTTCCCTTTACAGCTCACTCTTAAAAACGTCTGAAATTTTTTAGGGGAATTCAATGTTACTGGAAAAGAAAGAAATTCAACAAATCCACCAAAAAGGAACATGAATACCAGCTGGACCTTGTCACCATCTAACGTCGGAGTACAAGGGAAATAAGAAGATCTATTATTCACAGAATATAGAATGTAAGATCATAGAAACTCCATAGAAACAACCTAGAACGAAAATTCTTAAAAGAAATATTTATTATAGAAAATATAGCTTAAATTGATAAAATTGGCAACAACTCGAACAAAACCAGCTGAATATAGACATGAAAATGTTGGTCATGCAATAAAAGTGAACGGATCTTAAGATATTAAGGACATCATAAAAACAGTAACAAAATCCATAAGAGAATCGTTAAGCACGACAAAATAAATTGAATCAGGAAACAGTGACGTTATTCCGGTACAAAATAAATATATCCAACGAGGGCGTTACGTGGAGAAACTTTTCATTATATTTGTGTGTTTACATGCAAAAATATAAGAAATATAACGAAACCATAGGACACACAAATAGAAAAGTGGTAAAAATCGAATCGCATAGAATAAAGAAACAATTCTCTGTATTTTATTATAATTAATATTGGAGTCCGAGGATTGATGGATTAAAAGTTACATCTCTAGTTTTATTGTAATTGAACGCTGAATTTTCAGAAGAAATAACGGAATAAATAAATGATTGTTTTAATAAATGACAATCATATATCATATTAATTACTGGGTATTTTTAATATTCGGATAATTTAATATTTTCATTAAAATCCTTTTTCTTAGGGCAACAGGCTTTATGAGGGTAATCCACTTTGGGAAACTCCCCTTTAATAGCATAGGAAGGGATTTGAAGGGAGGGTGTGGATGGGTAGAGGAAGGTAGCCTTAAACAAGAGACAATCCCGAACCTTAAACAAGAAGATATATTATTAATTTTTTTTTTTTTTATTATAAGTGCGTTGTGAAAATTTATACTCAGACAACAAGTAGTTTGATCATATTCACTCCTTTGAATCACAATGAAAGATCATTAAAATTGCAGTAATATTGATATAAGTCTCTGGCAGATGTTACAAGTGTGGCCCTTTCAGGTGGTGAGTGGAGGAATTCTTCGATGTGTGAAGGAGGGCTGCTTACCTGTTGGGAGTTACTGAAGAGAATAATTCGAAGACCTGTGACTTTTCTGTGATCCTGCAGGCTGGTGCTAAAAACGAAACCGTAGATGAGGTACGTAATTGATTGAATACTATTATTATTTCTAGGATATTAATAATTATTTGATAATTTTTTTGTAACTGTCTTCACCTTTAAACTACATTTCAATAAAATTAATTATTCAGTTTTGACTTGCATATTCACACAAATTTCTGAATGATTTAAACTATTACAGTCCACCAAAAAGGAACATGAATACCAGCTGGACCTAGTCACGATCTAACGTCGAAGTACAATGGAAATAAGAAGAACCATTATTCACAGGATCTTGAATGTAAGATCATAGAAACTCCATAGAATCATCCTAGAAGGCAAAAACTTAAAAGATATATCTATTATAGAAAATATAGCTTAAATTGATAAAATGGCAACAACTCGAACAAAACCAGCAGAATATAGACATGGAAATGTTGGTCATGCAATAAAAGTGAAAAGATCTTAAGATATTAAGGGCATCATAAAAACTAACAAAATCGATAAGAGAGATTCGTTAAGCACGACAAAAGAAATTACAAGGTGTTCCAGTTTCACCATAATAATGGAGAGGAGACTAACAACAACTCCCATTATTCAGTCGAAAAAAAAATCACTGATCGGAATATGAATACTTTATAAATATATAAAAAAATGGAATTAACACCGATGATTAAGGAAAATTTTATACCATATCTTAAACATTTTTTTCAAAAACTTCTCCAGAGCCAGTAATCGATATATTCCGATTAAGGTAATCGATGCTTGGAATCCAACTCTGACACCTCACATTATTTCAGGTATTATAAGGAAGTGACGTGTATATCCTTCGAACGCACCGCCCAGAGCTTAAAACCAAGTGGAATCGCATAAACGAACAAGAGCATCGAACAACCTGCCAGATGGGCCAGAAGCAGTGGGCAGTGGGTAACTGCGATTGAGTGATTGGACTATTGGCAGGGAAACATTCCGGCAGAAGTTGTAACGGTTAACGAGAATATCTGCCAATCACAGATACATGATTAAAACCCTAAATGGCAATGTAACAGAACCGTTAGTAAAGTCAAAGTTTTCGTGGCTTCCCCTTCTTCCATGATGTATGTCTTTAATATAACTCTTCGCCGCCATATAAATGACATTCCCCCAGTACTTGTCTTACCCAAACTTCCTGATTATCAATTTGATCATTCTGTATCCTCGACCGTTACTTACGAAGAAGTTTTTAAAGCTTTACTTGTGGCCGAAATACCGGCCCTGGATTCGACGTCATAAGCCGTAAAATTCTGTCAAACAAACCAAATATCATTGTACCCTTCCTAACCAGAATCTTCAATTCGTTCCTCTTCTTGTCCCAATTATCACCAGTTTGGAAAACATCAACAGTAATAATGTTCTTGAAAAATGGTAAACTTCCCGCAGTATCATCTTTTTACAAGTTGATAGTGTGTGGTAAAACGTTCCCACTGTATTGCAATCTTTTTCTCAGCCAACTGCTACTCGAGTCAACCGCAAGTGTAACTGAAAAAGAAAACTAATGCAGAAAGAGCAATAGAGAAGCTAAGAACCAAAGGGTGATAGCTGTACACTATAAAAGGTTTCAAAAGCTAGCACAACATATGAACAACAACGGCAAAGCAAGTGGAGGAGTATCCATATATGTCAACCAGAATATCCTGTCAGAACATATCGAACTCAAAACGGCACTGGAAGCTGTCGCTGTAAATCTCCACATGACTACAAATCTTGTGATATGCAACATTTACCTCCCACCAGGCACGCCGGTGCTTAAACACGAGCTCGAAGATATAACCAAGCAGCTGGTTCCAACTTTATGTTACTAGGACACGTTAATATCCACAACAAATCCTGGGGTTCGAGCTACACTGATAGCCGAGGAAACTTAATCGAGGAGGTAGCATACTCCAATAACTTGATCATCCACAACAACGGCAATCACGCACAGTTTAATACGGCAACCTGCAAAACTTTGTAGTACACTCAATATTTCAGACAAATGTGAATGGTCTACAATTTGACAGTGATCATGCCCAGATAACAACAAAAATACCTCTCCAACCAGATAGCCCAGCATTCTGTGACAGATGGCGTACTAACATCAGCGACTGGACGGAATTCAAGAATACAATAAGGAATAAATTGAATAAAGAAAGCAATGACCTCGACGCCAACAAAAACAGAAGGTTAGAGATGTTTTGCGAAATCATTACTTCAACTGCGGATGAAACACTAGGGAAAAATAATCCCAATCCAAATTCGCGAAGAAACTACAAAATCTGGTGGAATACAGAATGCACACAGACTGTATAAGCAACAACTCAACAAATATAGAAGGACAACAAAATTAGTTACAATAAAGCAAGAGCGGAATTTAGACGAAATATGAAAAAAGACAAGCAGAACAGCCGGGCGGGATAAAATAGAGACGATGAATGCTTCGACTAACCGGAAAGAGCTCTGGGGGTTTGACAGAAGTATCAATGGAGCAGAAGATGAACACAAAATAAATTTGTAAACAGACGAGCTGGAAGATAAGCTTACTAATCCGAACGACATAGCCAACTGTCTAGCAAGGAACTTCGAAAAAACATCAGCAACAAGCTCGCACTCCGCGGAATTCCAATGTATAAATGCAAGCAACGAAAGACACTCAACAGCAACAAAAAATCAAACAAAGATAGGTATGAGAAGATTGCATCAGCAGAAAGTGATCGAATTCCAAATATCCTGCTAAATAATATACCGGAAGAAGCGCTAACTGTTCTATTAAAAATTCGAATCGAAATCTGCAAATTCCCGAGCTATGGAAACGATCTATAGTTATCCATATTCTGTAATCAGGAATTTAAACCAGATATAGGCGGCTACAGACCGATAGCCCTCTACTCCAACGTCTGCGAGATCCTTTAATAGGTAATTGCTAATATGTTGACTTAGTACCTCAGCGTAAATAATCTGTATTACGCTAAGCTATTTTCATTCAGTAAGGTTCATTCATCGTTGACCTTGAGCACATACCTCGATAACTACATTAAGGAAGCGCTCAACCAACATCAACTTGTCTTGGCAATCATGTTAGATATATGCAAGGCATCTGAAAAGTCATGGAGTTCAAGGTTAATAAACTAATAACATACGGACTAAGTGACAGTATCCTTCAATGTACCAGAAACCTAATCGAGGACAGATGTATTAAGGTCAGAATTGAGAATGCCCAGTCATAAATAAAGAATCGAGAATGGAATAAGCCAGGGTTCGAGCCTCAGCGTCATTCTGTTCCTGGTAGTCATAAATTACATAGGTATCATTAACAAACCCCCGATAGATACCTTGATATTTTCAGATGATGTCATCTTGCTGACTAGAGGGAACAACATGAAGCTGCCCTCTGAAGTGATGCAGGAGGCAATAAACAAGGCGACTCAGTGAGCCGAATGTGCAATGTGCTTCACAAGGAAATACAAGCAAATAAAGATACCAATAAAAATATATGACAAACATATTGAATATGTTAAACAGCACAAGATTATGTCAATTTTCAGGGACTCCAAATTCACGTTCAAGACTCACATTGAGCAACTAATCATAGAAAGCAAAAATTCCTCAAGCTACTAGTTGCTAAAAACTGGGGAGCAAAGATGGATCTATTGAGTCTCACCCGCAGGGCAATGATCAGAGCAAAAATAGAATATGGAGAACACATATATGACAGCACAGAAAATGATGCTAAGATTAAACGATGCAATGAGATTGTTAACCGGATGTTATAAAACCACCCCAATACCGAGACTCACACTCGAGGCAAACGAAATCTCCATTAGACACAGAAAAAAGGTATTGCAATTAAATACGAGATGAGGGCATGAGAGGCATCGAACTCAATAATAAATTAAATAAACCATCACTCCCCGACATGCAGAAAGAGAACCACCTAGAAACCTAACACCGTTTTATACTACACTAAATGACATATTGCGAAAAGAAGTAATGACTCTTCCAAAGATGGACCACAACATTACGGCACATGGACACCTTACGAACTGCCAATTGATACATCGCTACATAAGCTTGAAGTAAGCAACCCACACATCACAAACTGGAACGCTGAAGTCTATCAGTTATTACAGAGATATAATATTCCCAGAGTCATTTATATCGACGCATACAAAAATTCAAATAAAGTTGGTTGCGCTATATTTACGACAGGCACAGAAAAATCTATCGCTATAGACCATAATGCATCGATCAGTATAGCAGAATTATACGCCACCTTCATGGCGACGGAACTGTGTCAGGAAACACCGCAGGCCAACAGCATCATCTTAGACTCCAAGGAGACAATGCACAGAATAACCAGTACGGTGTACAGAAATGGTTGCATAAATGGAATTAGAGAGAATATAGTGAAAATATACGGAATCGGCAACCAGATCACTATAGCCTGGCTACCGACAGGACAGATCCAGCGAAGATGGAAGCTGATCATCAAGGAATAACCCGTAACCTGCCATACTGCACCAGCAAGGACTGAAGAGTATCAACTGGCGGAAAAGTGGAATAGACCAGTCAAACCAGAAGAATGTGGAGTCATCCTCAGAAATGGAAGTAACATCAAATGAATATCGGTCCCTAAAGAACTATCTCGAAGACAACAATTTGTTAAGGCCAGAATACGAACACTGCACTCCAGTTTCCCACACTCATGCTTGATTTCCAGATCTCAGCAGCCGGCATGCAGCTCATGCAAAGGAGAACACAACAAATCCTCATGTCCCAAACTATCGACACAAGATCAATTCTAGCCGTCCATTACATGTTGAAGAATTGTTTTTTTTACCAAACAGCAATAAACAACCTTATGAATTTTAAAATGAAAACTGATTTATATAAAGTAATTTAAATGTGCCAATATGCAAGTAGAATATTATATTTCACTATACTGTGAATAGAATTTCAAGTTTTATTTTGGTAACAAAGGTGTTTTAGGCGGTTGTTCCTAGAATGGTTTTATACATAAATATGTTCTCAAAATATGTTTTACCGATTTTCTTACAACTCCACACATTCACGCCCTCGTTTCCAAATCTCAGACGACATTCACGATCCCTAAATATTTTCCGTAACACATCTAACATTCTCCACATAACCGAGAATATCATCTTTTATTATATCCTCCGATTCCTTAAATTTAGAGTGAGCTGCAAAATGAACGATAGCCTCCACACCCGAGTAGGGAGTAATTGGTAAATTTATTTGGGCAGATGCTACAAGTGTGGCTCTTTCAGGTGGTGGGGGGAGGAATTCTTCGAAATCTTGATGATGTGAACGAGGGCTGCTTACCTGTTTGGAGTTACTGAAGAGAATTAGTTGAAGGCCTGTGACTTTTCTGTGATCCTGCAGTCTGGTGCTAAAAATGCTGCCGTAGAGGTACGTAGTTGACTTAATAATTTTTAATACTTTTATTATTTATAGAATATTAGTAAACATATGATTTGTTTTGGTAAACGTCTTCACCACTACAGTACATTTCAATAAAATTAGTTAAGTATTTGCTAGCAATATGTTGTAGAACGATTCAGTTAAAACTTACATATGTAAACAAATTACTGCATTATTTAAACTATTACAGTACAACTATTTGTTCATAAATCATAATGTTTCTTTACAGTCGTCGCTCGGCACAATTCTTCAAATGACGTTCACAAATCTAAATTCTTGAAGATCATGAAGATTTTTTAAAAATTCTATATTCATATATATACTAGATTCGATTAGCTCCATGTAACACTACTATGTCTAAATTAGTGTCATAATCGACGCTACCAAAATGAGGTACGTCCATACTTGTAACATTTGTCCGTAACTTCGTACTTGAGTAGTAAGAGCTGTAAAAATTACATTCACTACGCAATTCACAACTCACTAACTCTTAAGCATGTAAAACATATTGATGCGTTTATCCTCCAATTATTTATTATTTTTATTTACAAATGTTACAACTTCATGTTCAATGGAGACCACTGCGTCACGCACCAACCAAAATTACCGACACAACTAATTCCTATAAAGCATTATCCATGACATAATTATATGTTTCCCTTTACAGCTCACTCTTAAAAACGTCTGAAATTTTTTAGGGGAATTCAATGTTACTGGATAAGAAAGAAGTTCAACAAATACACCAAAAAGGAACATGAATACCAGCTGGACCTTGTCACCATCTAACGTCGGAGTACAAGGGAAATAAGAAGATCTATTATTCACAGGATATAGAATGTAAGATCATAGGAACTCCATAGAAACAACCTAGAACGAAAATACTTAAAAGAAATATTTATTATAGAAAATATAGCTTAAATTGATAAAATTGGCAACAACTCGAACAAAACCAGCAGAATATAGACATGAAAATGTTGGTCATGCAATAAAAGTGAACAGATCTTAAGATATTAAGGACATCATAAAAACAGTAACAAAATCCATAAGAGAATCGTTAAGCACGACAAAATAAATTGAATCAGGAAACAGTGACGTTTTTCCGGTACAAAGTAAATATATCCAACGAGGGCGTTACGTGGAGAAACTTTTCATTATATTTGTGTGTTTACATGCAAAAATATAAGAAATATAACGCAACCATAGGACACACAAATAGAAAAGTGGTAAAAATCGAATCGCATAGAATAAAGAAACAATTCTCCGTATTTTATTATAATTAATATTGGAGTCCGAGGATTGATGGATTAAAAGTTACATCTCTAGTTTTATTGCAATTGAACGCAGAATTTTCAGAAGAAATAACGGAATAAATAAATGATTGTTTTAATAAATGACAATCATATATCATATTAATTACTGGGTATTTTTAATATTCGGATAATTTAATATTTTCATTAAAATCCTTTTTCTTAGGGCAACAAGCTTTATGAGGGTAATCCACTTTGGGAAACTCCCCTTTAATAGCATAGGAAGCGAATTGAAAGGGAGGATGTGGAAGGGTAGAGGAAGGTAGCCTTATACAAGAGACAATCCCGAACTTTAAACAAGAAGATATATATTGTTAAAATTTATTTTGTTTATGATAAGTGCGTTGTGAAAATTTATACTCAGACAACAAGTAGTTTGATCATATTCACTCCTTTGAATCACAATGAAAGATCATTAAAATTGCAGTAATATTGATGTAAGTCTCTGGCAGATGTTACAAGTGTAGCCCTTTCAGATGGTTTGCGGAGGAATTCTTCGATGTGTGATGGAGGGCTGCTTACCTGTTTAGAGTTACTGAAGAGAATAAGTTGAAGGCCAGTGACTTTTCTGTGATCCTGCAGGCTGGTGTTAAAAACGCAGCCGTAGAGGTACGTAGTTGATTTAATAATTTTTTAATACTATTATTATTTATAGGATATTAGTATACATATGATTTGTTTTGGTAAACGTCTTCACTACTACAGTACATTTCAATAAAATTAGTTAAGTATTTGCATTCAAATTCCTAAAAAGCAATATCCTTGACATAATTATATATTTACCTTTACAGCTCACTCTTAAACACGTCTGAAATATTTTAGGGGAAATCAATGTTACTGGAAACGAAAGAAGTTCAACAAATCCACCAAAGGAACATGAATACCTGCAGGATCAAGTAACAATCTAACGTCAGAGTACAATGGAAATAAGAAGAACCATTATTCACAGGATATTGAATGCAGATCATAGAGACTCCATAGAAACAACCTAGAACGAAAAGACTTAAAAGAAATATTTATTATACAAAATATAGCTTTAATTGATAAAATTGGCAACAACTCGAACAAAAGAAGCTGAATATAGACATGGAAATGTTGGTCATGCAATTAAAGTGAACAGATCTTAAGATATTAAGGACATCATAAAAACAGTAACAAAATCCATAAGAGAGATTCGTTGAAGCACGACAAAAGAAATCACAAGGTATTCCATCAGTCCACAGCAAACATCGAGCAGAAATGTTCGGCCAGATTCACACCAGCAATCACTACAGAATTTGTAACTCTTTGCAATTAAATGAACACATAGTTGAGAAGAAATAAGCCATATGTTTCTTTTCGAAGAAATCATCGTCATACAAAATTACATGCTGCAGGTACGACGCCTTGATGTAAAAGATATAATCATTCATGATAATCAGACAGAAAACTTATTTATCTTAATTTACAGGTGGCGCTACGACTTTCAATTAATGGCAGATATTAAATGAAAAGTTTACCCACATTCTATTCAGCTGTACATATAAATCATCTACATCGCTAAGATCTACACGTGGCCACTGATAACTATGAGAAACCAGGTAAGTCCACACTTGTGACATTTGTCCGTAACTTCATCATAGTCTGTAAATTATCTCGAATTGTCTGTAATATTAGGTTCTACATAGTATCACATTAATATGTAATAGTAGTGTCTGTTTATATTCTATTCACTTCGCACGTCAAATAATTTACTTCTTTATCTGTTTTAAAACCTCCCACTACTTTACGAAATCTTCAGTACTGCACGAACTTTCCTCAGATCACCTCCCTTATGTCGCCCATCTTATTCCTTCATAAAGTACACCACCAATCTCTACTTTCCAAAATCAAAGACCCACTTAATGATTCCCTCTTCAGAATCCTTAGTAATTATCTTACTAACCGCTCCTTCTCTGTCAAATTTAACAATACCATACAAATTCCTACCCTATATCCTCCGGCGTCCCCCAAGGCCCTTTCCTCTTCAACCTCTATTTTCACGACATACCTCAAAACCTATCTACTAAAACAGTACTTTTGCAGATGACCTTGCCATACTCCTTCAAACATCCTCTCTAGGCTCGGGCTCCAAAAAACTACTAATCGCCCTTAATAATATTGAAAGCTGGGCTAAAAAATGGAAAATCAAAATAATCCCTACCAAATCTACAATCGTTCCCTTCAACACGTCAAATAATTATTAAGGCACAAAAATTCTAGAATACGTAAGTGCGTAGTGAAACAATGTACACAGTCAGATCATATCAACGACTATAGTTTTTTAAGAAGTATCTATGTACAATATCTCGATATTTGCATTGTAATAATGAAAAGTATCTGGCAGATGTTACAAGTATGGACATTACAGGTGGTGATTTGGGGATGAAATCATCAACACTGCCGATAAGTATTTTGCTAACTGAGAACTACGTGGAGTTGGCCTTAAGCATTCATCAATCTTGCCTGCCTGCAGAAATCGACTCTTGTGCGAAGGTACGAATTGAATTACCATAATCTTAAATATAATAAGGTTAGGATTGTTTATTTTAAATAATTATTGCCAAGACAAATACTGATTTAAAACAGGTTTATAGGTTGTTTAAATGAAATTTTCGAATTTCTGATTGTGGTGATTGTAAATTCATATTACATCAAGATAGAAATTACTAAAACTAAATAGAATCTTCAACATTCACAGTTATTTCTAAGTACAATGTTATGTGACAAGACATAGTCTTAAGTACGCATTAATATTACTATGAAAATCACGATATGTGATACTTTTTTAATTCAACTTAAATAAAGTTATATTCACAAATTTATTATTTCTTAGTTACACAATCGCTGAAAACATTTTTGATATCCGTTGTAATTTTTGCATTGTTGGTGACGTTTGAGAATGACGCTTTGTTACCAAGGCCTGCATCAGTCCACAGTAAACTTAAAGCAGAAAGGTTCGGTAGATTCACAGCAGCAATCACTACAGAATTTGTAACTCAATACAATTTAATGAACACATAGTCACGAAGAAATAAGCCATAACTTTCATTTCAAAGAAATCATTGTCATGCAAAATTACACGCTGTAGGTACGGCGCCTTGATGTAAACGGTTTAATCATTGCTGATAAATTGACAGAATATACTTATTTAATGAAACAATCTTAATTTCCAGGTGGCATTGAACGTCCAATTCATCTCGGCTGTTAAATAAAAAACATATACAGCATTTACGATGCAGGTTACATAGATCCTCAGTACCTATAAATCATCTACATCGCTATGATCTACACGTGGCCACTGACAACTATGAGAAACCAGGTAAGTCCACACTTGTAACATTTGTCCGTAACTTCATAGTTGATTGCTATTAGTAGTATTTTAGCTTGTTTCAGGGACTTCATTATAATTATTTAGAGCAGTTAAATAGTGGTACGGGCTGTTTAAAGTATATTCACTACGTACTTCATCGTGGACACCATTAGTGTTCTTCTGATAGGCAGGTTTTCACGACGTAGTTTTTCATAGGTACCATTAGTAAGCAGTTCCGTCTAAGTACCGTATCCATGCCTTATTATTTTCTCTTATAATATCCGGAGAATTTTTGTCTCACCAAAACGTTCCAGTACTTCTTAAATTGAAGCTTTCAACCATCCCTCATTTATTATATTTATTTACAAATGTTACCACTTCATCGTCACCAGAGACCACTGCGTCACGCACCAAACAAACTTACCAACAGAACAAAGAATTTATACAAATCCATTAAAAAGTAACATGAATACCAGCTGGACCGAGTCATGATCTAACGTCTGAAAAACCATTACTTACAGAAGCTTGAAAGTAAGATCCAAGAAAATACTCTCAAAAAGTACGCTGCCATAGAAATTACCTATACAAATACGGTAAACAAATAAAATTGATATAAACTCGAACAATAGAATATACACATTTAAATGTTGGTCCTGCAATAAAAGTCAAAAGATCTTGCACAATTCTTAAGACGTCATAAAATCAGTAAATAACCGATATAAGCGACTCATTCAAGAACAACAACAAAAATTACAACATGTTCAAGTTTCACCACAAGAATGGAGAGGAAGCAAAAATCAACTGCCCCATTTTTCAGTCAAAATAAAATATTTCTTACGGATTCGAAGATGGATACTTTATAAAAATATCGAAAAAATGGACTTAACAAAAACAACTTATGTCTATATTATACCATATCTTTAAGATTTTCGCTATTACATGTCCTCCGACCATACTTTATTCCGTTCACGTCAGACCATTTGCCCATATAAATTTCCGGTAATCTAGGATTCCCCCCCACCACTTCCATCACAACAACCTCTTTTAACATAACAATTCCGATGGGACTATAATTAATTCCTTTGTTTGGAAATATTTCTCATACTTCAAAAATTACCACCGACATCGACGACGTTGTCACCACTTTCCCAAAAACATCTCCAGAGCTATTAATTTATATATTCCTAAAAAGGTAATCGATCCTTGGAGTCCAACTGTCACACCTCACATTATTTAAAGTATTATAAGGGAGGTATCCTTCGAACGCACCGCCTGTACCTTTAAATCTAGTGGAATCGCATAAACGAACAAGAGCATCGAACAATCTGCCAGATGGGCCCGGAGAAGTGGGACACAGCGATTGTGTGATTGGACTATAGGCAGGGCAAAATTCCGGCAGAAGTTGCAACGCTTAACGAGAATATCTGCCAAACACAGATATGCATTTAAAATCCCAACACATACCGTGTACGTCTCTCCAAATCGCGACAAACCAAACCTAGCATAATCTCCGGAACCGAAACTATCATTTTTCCTACATAGAGAAAATTCCCATGCGAATAGATTCCCATTCTTCCTCAACCTCGTATCCCGGAATTCACCTAAACCGATGTCAGTCTATAAGCAAACTCCGAAAACGCGTCGATAACTATTTCACCTAATTAAATGCTAAGGATAATTTAATAAGTTCATTAAAATCCTTTTTTTTAGAGCAACAGGCTTCATGACGGTAATCCACTTTGGGCAACTAACCTTTAATAGCATAGGAAGGGATTTGAAAGGAAGGGTGTGGAAGGGTAGAGGAAGGTAGCCTAAAACAAGACAATCCCGAACTTTAAACAAGAAGATATATTATTAAATTTAAATTTATTTTGTTTATGATAAGTGCGTTTTGAAAATGTATACTCAGATAACAAGTAGTTAGATCATATTCACTCCGTTGAATCTGAATGAAAGATCCATTAAAATTGCAGTAATATTGATATAACTCTCTGGCAGATGTTACAAGAATGGCCCTTTCAAGTGGTGTGTGGAGGATTTCTTCGATGTGTGGAGGGCTGCTTACCTGTTGGGAGTTACTGAAGAAAATAATTCGAAGACCTGTGACTTTTCTGTGATCCTGCAGGCTGGTGCTAAAAACGCAACCGTAGATGAGGTACGTACTTGATTGAATACTATTATTATTTATAGGATATTAATAATTATTTGATAATTTTTTCGTAATTGTCTTCACCTCTAAACTACATTTCAATAAAATTAATTATTTACTTTTAACTTGCATATTCACAAAAATTACTGAATGATTTAAACTATTACAGTACAACTATTCATTCATAATGTTTCTTTACACTCGTCGCTCTGCACAATTCTTCAAATGACGTTCACAAATCGAAATTCTTGAAGATCATGAAGATTTATTAAAAATTCTATATTGATAGCACTCCATGGCTTAGATTCGATTTGCTGCATGTAACACTACAACTTCTAAATTAGTGTCATATTTTACGCTACCAAAATGAGGTACGTCCATACTTGTAACATTTGTCCTTAACTTCGTACTTGAATAGAAGGAGCTGTATAAATTACATTCACTACGCACTTCACAACTCACTAACTCTTAAACATGTAAAACATATTGATGCCTTTATTCTCCACTTACTTATTTATTATTTTTATTTACAAATGTTACAACTTCAGGGTCAATGGAGACCACTGCGTCACGTACCAACCAAAATTACCGACACAACTAATTCCTATAAAGCATTATTCATGACATAATTATATGTTTCCCTTTACAGCTCACTCTTAAACACGTCTGAAATTTTTTAGGGGAATTCAATGTTACTGGAAAAGAAAGAAGTTCAACAAATCCACCAAAAAGGAACATGAATACCAGCTGGACCTAGTCACGATCTAACGTCGGAATACAATGGAAATAAGGAGAACCATTATTCACAGGATCTTGAATGTAAGATCATATAAACTTCATAGAAACAACCTAGAAGGCAAAAACTTAAAAGATATATTTATTACAGAAAATATAGCTTAAATTGATAAAATTGGCAACAACTCGAACAAAACCAGCAGAATACAGACATGGAAATGTTGGTCATGCAATAAAAGTGAAAAGATCTTAAGATATTAAGGGCATCATAAAAACTAACAAAATCGATAAGAGAGATTCGTTGAAGCACGACAAAAGAAATTACAAGGTGTTCCTGTTTCACCATTAAAATGGAGAGGAGACTAAAAACAACTGTCTCATTATTCAGTCGAATATATATTCCACGAGCTACCGAAACAAACGAGTGTGTTTCCATCGCGCAACGGGCGAGGCCAAGAGGCCGAACCGACAAATTTTTAGTATTCTGGGAAAAACAAAAAAAAGTTTATCCCAGATGGATATTAAAATGTAGTAAGTTACGACTGCTACTCGAAAGTTTTGTAAGTATAACTGAAAAGGAAACTAATCCAGGAAGAGCAATAGAGAAGCTAAGAACCAAAGGGTGATAACTGTACAGGAAAAAATGTTTAAACCAGGAGAAGCTGCAACTATAAAAGGTTTCAATAGCTAGCACAACATATAAACAACTGCGGCAAATGCAAGTGGAGGAGCATCCGAATATCTCAACGAGAATATCCTTTCAGAACATATCGAACTCAAAACGGCACTGGAAGCTCTCGCTGTAAATCTCCACATGACTACAAATCTTGTGATATGCAACATTTACCTCCCACCAAGCACGCCGGTGCTCAAACACGAGCTCGAAGATATAACCAAGCAGCTGGTTCCAACTTTATGTTACTAGGACACGTTAATATCCACAACAAATCCTGGGGTTCGAGCTACACTGATAGCCGAGGAAACTTAATCGAGGAGGTAGCATACTCCAATAACTTGATCATCCACAACAACGGCAATCACGCACAGTTTAATACGGCAACCTGCAAAATTTTGTAGTACACTCAATATTTCAGACAAATGTGAATGGTCTACAATTTGGCAGTGATCATGTCCAGATAACAACAAAAATACCTCTCCAACCAGATAGCCCAGCATTCTGTGACAGATGGCTTACTAACATCAGCGACTAGTCGTAATTCAAGAATACAATAAGGAATAAATTGAGTGAACAAAGCAATGACCTCGACGCCAACAAAAACAGAAGTTTAGAGATGTTTTGCGAAATCATTACTTCAACTGCGGATGAAACACTTGGGAAAAATAATCCCAATCCAAATTCGCGAAGAAACTACAAAATCTGGTGGAATACAGAATGCACACAGACTGTATAAGCAACAACTCAACAAATATAGAAGGACAACAAATTTAGTTACAATAAAGCAAGAGCGGATTTTAGACGAAATATGAAAAAAGACAAGCAGAACAGCCGGGCGGGATAAAATAGAGACGATGAATGCTTCGACTAACCAGAAAGAGCTCTGGGGGTGTTGTCACAAGTGTGAAGGGAGCAGAAGATGAACACAAAATAAATTTGCAAACAGACGAGCTGGAAGATAAGCTTACTAATCCGAACGACATAGCCAACTGTCTAGCAAGGAACTTCGCCAAAACATCAGCAACTAGCTCGCACTCCGCGGAATTCCAACGTATAAATGCAAGCAACAAAAGAGACTCAATAGCAACAAAAAATCAAACAAAGATAGGTATGAGAAGAATTCATCAGTAGGAAGTGATCGAATTCCAAATATCCTGATAAATAATCTACCGGAAGAAGCGCTAACTGTTCTATTAAAAATTCGAATCGAAATCTGCAAATTCCCGAGCTATGGAAACGATCTATAGTTATCCATATTCAGTAATCAGGAATGAAAACCAGATATAGGCAGCTACAGACCGATAGCCCTCAACTCCAACGTCTGCAAGATCCTTTAATAGCTAATTGCTAATATGTTGACTTGGTACCTCAGCGTAAATAATCTGTATTACGCTAAGCTATTTGCTTTCAGAAGGGATCATTCATCGTTGACCTTTAGCACATACCTCGATAACTACATAAAGGAAGCGCTCAACCAACATCAACATGTCTTGGCAGTCATGTTAGATATATGCAAGGCATCCGAAAAGACATGGAGATCAAGGTTAAATAAACTAGTAACATACGGACTAAGTGACAGTATCCTACAATGTACCAGAAACCTAATCGAGGACAGATATATTAAGGTCAGAATTGAGAATGGCCAGTCATAAATAAAGAATCGAGAACGGAATAAGCCAGGGCTCGAGCCTCAGCGTCATTCTGTTCCTGGTACTCATAAATTACATGGGTAGCATTAACAAACCGCCGATAGATACCTTGATATTTTCAGATTATGTCATCTTGCTGACTAGAGGGAACAACATGAAGCTGCCCTCTGAAGTGATGCAGGAGGCAATAAACAAGGCGACTCAGTGAGCTGAAAAATGGGGGTTTAGTATTAATCCTTGCAATGAGCTTCTCAAGGAAATACGAGCAAATAAAGATACCAATAAAAATATATGGCAAACATATTGAACATGTTAAACAGTACAAGATTATGTCAATTTTCAGGGACTCAAATTTACATTCAAGACTCACGTCGTCAATTAATCATAGAAAGCAAAAAACGTCTATTAATCCTCAAGCTACTAGCTGCTAAAAACTGGGGAGCAAAAATGGATCTATTAAGTCTCATCCGCAAGGCAATGATCAGAGCATAAATCGAATATGGAGAACACATATCAGACAGCATAGAAAATGATGCTAAGATTAAACGATGCAATGAGATTGTTAACCGGATGTTATAAAACCACCCCAATACCGAGACTCACACTTGAGGCAAACGAAATCCCCATGAGACACAAAAAAAAGCTATTGAAATTAGATACGAGATCAAGGCACTACACTAAAGGATATATTGGGAAAAGAAGTAATGACTCTTCCAAAAACGGACCACAACACCACGGCAAGCATACCCCCATGGAAGCCTGATGAACTGCCAATTTAAATCTCCAAGAGACACAGAAGAAAAGCTATTGCAATTAGATACAAGATCAGGGCATGAGAGGCATCAAACTCAATAATAAATTAAATAAACCATCACTCCCCGACATGCAGAAAAAGAACCACCTAGAAACCTAACACCGTTTTATACTACACTAAAGGATATATTGCGAAAAGAAGTAATGACTCTTCCAAAGATGGTTGCGCTAAATTTACGACAGGCACAGAAAAATCTATCGCTATAAACCATAATGCATCGATCAGTATAGCAGAATTATACGCCACCTTCATGGCGACGGAACTGTATCAGGAAACACCGCAGGCCAACAGCATCATCTTAGACTCCAATGAGACAATGCACAGAATAACCAGTACGGTGTACAGAAAAAGTTGCATAAATGGAATTAGAGAGAATATAGTGAAAATACACGGAATCGGCAACCAGATCACTATAACCTGGCTACCGACAGGACAGATCCAGCGAAGATGGAAGCTGATCATCAAGGAATAACCCGTAACCTGCCATACTGCACCAGCAAGGACTGAAGAGTATCAACTGGCGGAAAAGTGGAATAGACCAGTCAAACCAGAAGAATGTGGAGGCATCCTCGAAAATGTAAGTAACATCAAATGAATATCGCTCCCTAAAGAAATATCTCGAAGGAAACAATTTGTTAAGGCCAGAATACGAACACTGCACTCCAGTTTCCCACACTCATGCTTGATTTCCAGATCTCAGCAGCCGGCATGCAGCCCATGCAAGGAGAACACAACAAATCCTCATGCCCCAAACTATCGACATAAGATCAATTCAAGCCGCCCATAACATGATGAAGAATTGCAACTCACCAAACAGCAACAAACAACCTTATGAATTTTAAAATGAAAACTGATTTATATAAAGTAATTTAAATGTGCCAATATGCAAGTAGAATATTATATTTCACTATACTGTGAATAGAATTTCAAGTTTTATTTTAGTAACAAAGGTGTTTTAGGCGGTTGTTCCTAGAATGGTTTTATACATAAATATGTTCTCAAAATATGTTTTAGAAAGCCTTTATACGTACCGATTTTCTTACAACTTCACACATTCAGGCCCTCGTTTCCAAATCTCAGAAGACAATCACGATCCCTAAATAGTTTCCGTAACACATCTAACGTTCTCTACATAACCGAGAATATCATCTTTTCATTATATCCTCCCATTCCTTAAATTTAGAGTGAGCTGCAAAATGAACGATAGCCTCCACACCCGAGTAGACAGTAATTGGTAAATTTATTTGGGCAGGTGCTACAAGTGTGGACATTTCAGGTTGTGTTTTGGGGAAGAAATCACCAACACAGCCGATAAGTATTTGCTAGCTGCAGATCTCCGTGGAGTTGGCCTCATGAATCTCCCCTGCCTGCTCAAGTCAACTCTATTGCCAAGGTACAAATTTGAACTACAATAATGTAAAATATTATACGGTTTGGATTGTTTATTTTCTATAATTCCCAGCACAAATACTACTATAAACCAGTTTAACGACTAATTTTCGAATTTCTGAACGTTTTGATTGAAAATTCCGATTTCATCAACATAGGGTTTTATTCTCTAAAACTAAATAGAAGCTTCAGCTTCCATAGATATTTGTAAATACTTTGTTATCAGACATGACTTTGTACGCACTTATATTACTATGAAAATAAAATGTGTATTTTTTTAACTCAAAACGAATCAAGAAAATTGTATCAATATTAACAACAGTTTTATTTTCTAATTACAGAAACGTTAAAAATATTATTGATAACTCCGTTGTGATTTCTGCATTGTTAGAGACGTTTTGTTACTAAGGAAACGTTGCAGCTTTCATCAGTCCACAGCTAACGTGGAGCAGAATGGTTCGGGCGGATTATCACCAGCAATCACCATAGAACTTATAACGTTATACAATCAAATGGACAATATTCGAGAAGAAATAAACCACAAATTTCATTTCGACAAAATCATATCGTCGGGTTAAATTTATACGCTCGAGGTACGGCGCCTTGATGTAAAAGCTTTAACCATTGATGACAATCAGATATCATATACTTATCTAATAATTTCTAGGTGGTGTTGCGACGTCCAATTCATCTCGGCTGTTAAATAAAAATCATATTCTGCAGTTACATTGCTAATATCTACACGTGGCCACTGATAACTAAGAGAAACCAAGTAAGTCCACACTTGTAACATTTGTCCGTAACTTCATCATAGACTGTAAATTATCTCGAATTGTCTGTAATATTAGGTTTTAAATAGTATCACATTCATATGTAATCATAGTGTCTGTTTATATTATATTCACTCCGGACTTCACGTAGCTATAAATTACATTGATTTACTGTGTAGAAATCGAACTGTATACATTATTCTAGGAAATATTTACCATTCTATTTTCTTATAATACAGCCCTGACACTTTAATATTCGTCAGGATTTCTCTACGAATTAGGGCTATTTACTTTATTAAGTGTTCGTAATATATATTGGTGGTGAATGCCTAGGAATATAGTAAAATGACTAATGATATAGCAGATGTCATTTGAGAGCAATCTTGTACTATTACCTGATTTTTGAGTGAAAAAAATGAATAAAACTTTTATTGTCTATATCTACGACGTTAACATCCATTAATTTATCGAATAATTTATCACCTTATATACGTAAAAAATGGTAATAGACTCAACCGTTAGAATGGATGCAGAATCAGTTATTAAACATATTAGTAATTTGAAAACGAGGTTGAATTCATACATTTAATTTAAAATACGTTAATTAATATTAGAAGTATTATATATAACAGTTCTGCTTCTACGTACAAATTTTTTTACAATTGTTATTTACAATGGAACGCTTACATTCGTATGAAATAATGTCCGGAATACTTTGTCGTTTCTATTTCACTATCCATTTGGAAATATTCACATACAACAGTTGACGAAGATACGTCTTGAATCCACGAACCTGACTCTCAAGAACACGGACCACCGCAACATGGGTGTTGGAAAAGCTTCGAAATAATCGTCATGAGAACAAAATGAATTCCGTAGATGATAGAAGCTTCACTCAGTTAAACCTCAATGAAATATCCATTAAAATTGCAGTAATGTTGATATGTGTGGCCCCTTCAGGTGGTGTGTGAACGAATTCTTCGAAAGCTTGATGATGTGAAAGAGGGCTGCTTACCTGTTTAGAATTATTGAAGAGAATAATTCGAAGACAAGTGACTTTTCTGTGATCCTGCAAGCTGCTGCTGGAAAAGCAGCCGTGAATGACAACAAAACAATTTCAGTAATTGTCTTCACCACTGCGCTTTATCGTCATTTCTGCAGAGATTTCTACATAATTTGTTAAGTATTTGATTTTAATATGCTGATCAAATTAACAATTTACACTTGCATATGGAAATAATTTAGACAATTATTTAAATTATTGCAGAAAACTATTTATTCATGAAGTTTCTTTACAGTCGCTCTGCATAATTCTTCATATGACGTACACAAATCGAAATACTTGAAGATCATGAAGATTTAAAAAGGAACCTATGTTAATACCAAACCATTACTTAGATTCCATGCTACACCAGAAGGTCTAAATTAGCGTGTCATAATCCAGGCTACTAAAATGAGGTACGTCCACACTTGTAACATTTGTCTGTAACTTCATAGTTGATTATTAGTAGTTTTTTAACTTGTTTCAGCGATTTCATTTGAATTATTTAGATCGATTAAATAGTAGGGGCATTCATTACGCATTTCACTGTCGCCACTATTGTTCTTCTGATAGGCATGTTTTTACGAGGGAACTGTCCATTCTCTCGTGTCTTCCGCCATCCTTTTCATGTTATATATTTTTTGCTCCCTTGATATCACCTATTACTGTGTGTCTCCTCATCTCTTGCCTCGTTTTTAATAGTCTTTTCATAGATACCGTTAGTAAGCACTCTTGTCTCACTACGTTCCCAATACAGTTATTCTCTTATAATATGCAACGATCTTCTGTTCTCACCAATCCTTTTTACTAATTTTTTATTATATCAAAATCTTTTAGACTTTTATTTTATTTCATCAATCCGTTTTCTACGTTTCCACATAATAATTTCTATTATATATATTCTTTGCTACTATGATGCGCGTTTCAACTCCGACTGGCGTGTCGCTGCAACCCTGATATTTAGTTGATATTCCTTTCCTGATATTTTCCTAATCTCTCTTTATCTATGTCTGTTTACTTCATTTACTCTTTGTTTTTGAAGTGGATATTCTCATGCCATATTCAGCACAAGCTTAATTTAAGATCAACCCCCGTGTCTTACTCCTTTTCCTATGTTGCTACGGATCGTTCATTTCCAATTTAATCGTTTTTGTTTTCAGTACGAATATTGTATTAGTCTTAGATCCTGCCTTTTCAAAATGTCCGTCAGTGTTTTTCATTGCGATTTGTCAATCAGTTTTTCTAAATTAATAAAAACTGCATATATTTCTCAACCTTCCTCAGTATATCTCAGCCACACTGTTCATAACACTGTTCTTCACCAACCTCTATCTCCAGTTATTCCATTTGGAACTCTCAGAAGTATTTTGGCTGCCGGGGAGATTAGACAAATAGTCCTGTACTCATCACAATTCATTTTAATTCTCTTTGTTTGAATGCGTATCATTTTCATTTCGAGAAATTGTACTGCCTTCTTCCGTCATGGATTTTGATCATTGGCTAATGATCTTTCTTATACACACATTCTACATTTATTCTTTTCACATCAACTCAATATCTCGTGTGTTTCCTCTGATAATGTACCATTATCAGTACTATTTCTAGTTCTTTTGCTTACTAAAATTATCTTCCTAGCAGACTTGTATATTATTTCATACTTTCTATTTTTTCCACTTTCTGTATTTTGTCATTTTTTTATTTAATCAATTTTACGCTGGTTTTTCTGTTACACTTTTTATTTCATTATTCAGTGCCTTATAGCTCTTTTCTAATATTCCTCCACTTTCTCCGTTTAGAGAATTAGTACAACATATTTTCCGTTATCCACTCTTTCTTTTTAATTCTTTGAACTCTTTAATTCCTAAGACTTCACTTGAAAATTCCTTGAGTCCTTTCCTACTTCGTATCCATTTTTCATTATCCTATTTCTTGAAAATGCTTTTATTCATTTTATCCATAAACGTCTCCTCCAATTTTGACGACTAACACACCTTGCGTTTTCTCAAATGTAATCTTACTTGCGTTTTAATTCTCCACAAAACCTTTCACAATCCTTGTTTTATTTCTCCCAGTACTAACTTATTGTCCAAAATTTTGTCTGCTCCTGGGTAAGCTTTAGCATTTATTAGGCAATTGCAGTACCTCTTATGCATCCTAATAAAGACTATCTGATACACTGGACACTTATGAATAACGTCTTATTACATGATTATCAAACATAGTATTGCAAACCACTACGAAGTTAAAGTAGCTCAAAACATTCCATCAATCCTTCATACATTTCATTTTCTGAATAAATTTATTATCTGAGTTTATATTTCTACTCTGAAATTAAAGTAAAAATTTCATTATTATTTATTGCTATTTTTAGTCGAATCTCTAGCTCACGATATTAGCTACTTTGATCGATATTCGATTTCTTTGTTGGGGAACAAGCAAGTGAGAGTTTCCAGGTTTCCAAATCTCAGACGACATTCACGATCCCCAAATCATTTCCGTAAAACATCAAACGTTCTCTACATAACCTAAAATATCATATATATAAATCATCTACATCGCTAAGATCTACACGTGGCCACAGATAACTATGAGAAACCAGGTAAGTCCACACTTGTAACATTTGTCCGTAACTTCATCATAGTCTGTAAATTATCTCGAATTGTCTGTAATATTAGGTTCTATATAGTATCACATTGATATGTAATAGTAGTGTCAATTTATATTATATTCACTTCGCACGTCAAATAATTTTTTTCTTTATCTGTTTTAAAACGTCCCACTACTTTACGAAATCTTCAGTACTGCACGAACTTTCCTCAGATCACCTCCTTTATGTCGCCCATCTTAATCTTACTCTAATTCCACTCGCTTCTCCTAATATAAATAGCCACTTCATAAAGTGACAACGTTATTCTTCTCTCATTGACCCACAAATAAATTTACAAATTCCCCTCAAATCTCTTTCCGATATTGACACAGCTCTTGACAAATTGCAAACAATCATCCTTTCTTCTGCCTCAGATTCCCGCTTAACATCCACAACTAAAAAACGTTGACAAACCATTTTAATCATCTCCAACAACTGAATTCCTCCCTCCTTAAACCATAGCCCGGGGGCCCTAGTTAACCCTTGGCTACCTTCCTCTACCCTTCCGCATCCCCCCTTTCTAATCCCTTCCTATGCTATTAAAGGGTAGTTGCCCAATGTGGATCACCCTCATGTAGCCTGTTCGCCTAAAAAAAATGAATTCCTCCGACTACTCCATATGGAGAAAAACCAAAATCCTAACCAAACCTCATCTTGATATCCCTCCTCTCAAACATCAAAACCAATGGTATACCTCTCCAGCCCATAAGGCTAATCTATTCGCAAACATTCTTACATCCCAATTCTCTCCAAACCAAACAATTAACATTTACCACAATAACAAGATAAATAACACTCTCCTCCAACCTCTTCAACTGTCACCTCTACCTAAACTATTTAGTCCTCCCCTAGTCCGCTCAACCATAAAAAAATAAAAAATAAACACTCCGCTGGTCACGACCTTATCACTCCCCTCCACCTGAAAAACCTCACTAAAAACCTTCAACCTTAATAACAATCATTTTTAATGCAATCATCCGTACAACATATTACCCAATAGCATGGAAGCACGAACATATAATAATGATCCCAAAGCCAAACAAACCCAAATCCTGTCCCAATAGTTATAGACCTATCAGTCTCCTCCCCTCTCTATCCAAACTACTTCTTCCCTTCCTTTGGAAAGAATTAACCCACCTCATACCTTCTGCCCAATACGGCTTTAGGCCCAAACACTCTTGCACCAATCAAATCTACTCAGTGACATCCTACATCAACAATTCCTTCGACACCAATAACTTGTGCATTGGTGTCTTTCTAGATGCAGAAAAAGCTTTTCATAAAGTACACCACCAATCTCTACTTTCCAAAATCAAAGACCCACTTAATGATTCCCTCTTCAGAATCCTTAGTAATTATCTTACTAACCGCTCCTTCTCTGTCAAATTTAACAATACCATACAAATTCCTACCCTACATCCTCCGGCGTCCCACAAGGCCCTTTCCTCTTCAACCTCTATTTTCACGACAGACCTCAAAACCTATCTACTGAAACAGTACTTTTGCAGATGACCTTGCCATACTCCTTCAAACATCCTCTCTAGACTCGGGCTCCAAAAAACTACTAATCGCCCTCAATGATATTGAAAGCTGGGCTAAAAAATGGAGAATCAAAATAATCCCTACCAAATCCAAAATCGTTCCCTTCAACACCTCAAATAATTATTAAGGCACAAAAATTCTAGAATATGTAAGTGCGTAGTGAAACAATGTACACAGTCAGATCATATCAACGACTATAGTTTTTTAAGAACTATCCGTGTAAAATATCTCGATATTTGCATTGTAATAATGAAAAGTATCTGGCAGATGTTACAAGTATGGACATTACAGGTGGTGATTTGGGGATGAAATCATCAACACTGCCGATAAGTATTTTGCTAACTGAGAACTACGTGGAGTTGGCCTTAAGCATTCATCAATCTCGCCTGCCTGCAGAAATCGACTCTTGTGCGAAGGTACGAATTGAATTACCATAATCTTAAATATAATAAGGTTAGGATTGTTTATTTTAAATAATTATTGCCAAGACAAATACTATTTTAAAGCAGGTTTATAGGTTGTTTTAATGAAATTTTCGAATTTCTGATTGTGGTGATTGTAAATTCATATTACATCAAGATAGGAATTACTAAAACTAAATAGAATCTTCAATTTCACAGTTATTTCTAAGTACAATGTTATGAGACAAGACTTAGTCTTAAGTACGCATTAATATTACTATGAAAATCACGATATGTGATACTTTTTTAATTCAACTTAAATAAAGTTATATTCACAAATTTATTATTTCTTAGTTACACAATCGCTGAAAACATTTTTGATATCCGTTGTAATTTTTGCATTGTTGGTGACGTTTGAGAATGACGCTTTGTTACCAAGGCCTGCATCAGTCCACATTATTTAGAGCAGTTAAATAGTGGTACGGGCTGTTTAAAGTATATTCACTACGTACTTCATCGTGGACACCATTAGTGTTCTTCTGATAGGCAGGTTTTCACGACGTAGTTTTTCATAGGTACCATTAGTAAGCAGTTCCGTCTAAGTACCGTATCCATGCCTTATTCTTTTCTCTTATAATATCCAGGAGAATTTTTGTCTCACCAAAATGTTCCAGTACTTCTTAAATTGAAGCTTTCATCCTTCCCTCATTTATTTTTTTTATTTACAAATGTTACCACTTTATAGTCACCGGAGACCACTGCGTCACGCATCAACCAAACTTACCAACAGAACAAATTCCCAAAATAAAGTATCCTTTAACTAATTATATATTTCTCTTAACAACGCACTCTTAAACATGTAAAACATAATTTAGGGGAATTCAAAGTTACTGGCAAAGAAAGAATTTATACAAATCCTTTAAAAAGTAACATGAATACCAGCTGGACCGAGTCATGATCTAACGTCTGAAAAACCATTACTCACAGAAGCTTGAAAGTAAGATCCGAGAAAATACTCTCAAAAAGTACGCTGCCATAGAAATTACCTATACAAATACGGAAAAAAAATAAAATTGACAAAAACTCGAACACTAGAATATATTCACATTTAAATGTTGGTCCTGCAATAAAAGTCAAAAGATCTTGCACGATTCTAAAGAAGTCATAAAATCAGTAAAAAACCGATATAAGCGACTCATTCAAGAACAACAACAAAAATTACAACATGTTCAAGTTTCACCACAAGAATGGAGAGGAAGCAAAAATCAACTGCCCCATTTTTCAGTCGAAATAAAATATTTCTTACGGATTCGAAGATGGATACTTTATAAAAATATCGAAAAAATTGACTTAACAAAGACAACTTATGTCTATATTATACCATATCTTTAAGAGTTTCGCTATTTTTTGCCTCCGACCATACTTTATTCCGTTCACGTCAGACCACCGGCCCATATAAATTTCCGGTAATCTAGGATTCCCCCCCACCACTTCCATCACAACAACTTCTTTGAACATAACAATTCCGATGGGTCTATAATTAATTCCTTTCTTAGGAAATATTCCTCATACTTCAAAAATTATCACCGACATCGACGACGTTGTCACCACTTTCCTAAAAACGTCTCGAGAGATATTAATTTATATATTCCTGAAAAGGTAATCGATCCTTGAAATCCAACTGTCACTTCTCACATTATTTAAAGTATTATTAGGAAGATATCCTTCGAACGCACCACCTGGCCCTTTAAATCTAGTGGAATCGCATAAACGAACAAGAGCATCGAACAATCTGCCAGATGGGCCCAGAGAAGTGGGACACAGCGATTGTGTGATTGGACTATAGGCAGGGCAAAATTCCGGCAGAAGTTGCAACGCTTAACGAGAATATCTGCCAAACACAGATATGCATTTAAAATCCCAACACATACCGTGTACGTCTCTCCAAATCGCGACAAACCAAACCTAGCATAATCTCCGGAACCGAAACTATCATTTTTCCTACATAGAGAAAATTCCCATGCGAATAGATTCCCATTCTTCCTCAACCTCGTACCCCATGATTCACCTAAACCGATGACAGTCTAAAAGCAAACTCCGAAAACGCGTCGATAACTATTTCACCTAATTAAATGCTAAGGATAATTTAATAAGTTCATTAAAATGCTTTTTTTTAGAGCAACAGGCTTCATGACGGTAATCCACTTTGGGCAACTAACCTTTAATAGCATAGGAAGGGATTTGAAAGGAAGGGTGTGGAAGGGTAGAGGAAGGTAGCCTAAAACAAGACAATCCCGAACTTTAAACAAGAAGATATATTATTAAATTTTAATTTAAATTTATTTTGTTTATGATAAGTGCGTTGTGAAAAAATATTCTCAGACAACAAGTAGTTAGATCATATTCACTCCGTTGAATCTCAATAAAAGATCCATTAAAATTGCAGTAATATTGATATAAGTCGCTGGCAGATGATAGAAGTGTGGCCCTTTCAGGTGGTGTGCGGAGGAATTCTTCGATGTGTGGAGGGCTGCTTACCTGTTGGGAGTTACTTAAGAGAATAATTCGAAGACCTGTGACCTTTCTGTGATCCTGCAGGCTGGTGCTAAAATCGCAACCGTAGATGAGGTACGTACTTGATTGAATACTATTATTATTTCTAGGATATTAATAATTTTTTGATAATTTTTTTGTAACTTACTTCACCTTTAAACTACATTTCAATAAAATTAATTATTCAGTTTTGACTTGCATATTCACAGAAATTTCTGAATGATTTAAACTATTACAGTCCACCAAAAAGGAACATGAATACCAGCTGGACCTAGTCACGATCTAACGTCGGAGTACAATGGAAATAAGAAGAACCATTATTCATAGGATCTTGAATGTAAGATCATAGAAACTCTATAGAAACATCCTAGAAGGCAAAAACTTAAAAGATATATTTATTATAGAAAATATAGCTTAAAATGATAAAATGACAACAACTCTAACAAAACCAGCAGAATATAGACATGGAAATGTTGGTCATGCAACAATAGTGAAAAGATCTTAAGATATTAAGGGCATCATAAAATCAGTAACAAAATCAATAAGAGAGATTCGTTAAGCACGACAAAAGAAATTACAAGGTTGTTCCGGTTTCACCATAAAAATGGACAGGAGACTAAAAACAACTCTCATTATTCAGTCGAAAAAAAAATCACTGATCGGAATATGAATACTTTATAAATATATAAAAAAAATGGAATTAACATCGATGAATAATGAAAATTTTATATCATATCTTAAACATTTTTTTCAAAAACTTCTCCATAGCCAGTAATCGATATATTCCGATTAAGGTAATCGATGCTTGGAATCCAACTCTGACACCTCACATTATTTCAGGTATTACAAGGAAGTGACGTGTATATCCTACGAACGCACCGCCCAGAGCTTAAAACCAAGTGGAATCGCATAAACGAACAGGAGCATCGAACAACCAGCCAGATGGGCCAGAAGCATTGGGCAGTGGGTAACTGCGATTGAGTGATTGCACTATAGGCAGGGAAACATTCCGGCAGAAGTTGTAACGGTTAACGAGAATATCTGCCAATCACAGATACATGATTAAAACTCCAAATGGCAATGTAACAGAACCGTTAGTAAAGTCAAAGTTTTCGTGGCTTCCCCTTCTTCCATGATGTATGTCTTTAATATAACTCTTCGCCGCCATATAAATGACATTCCCCCAGTACTTGTCTTACCCAAACTTCCTGATTATCAATTTGATCATTCTGTATCCTCGTCCGTTACTTACGAAGAAGTTTTTAAAGCTTTACTTCTGGCCGAAATACCGGCCCTGGATTCGACGTCATAAGCCGTAAAATTCTGTCAAACAAACCAAATATCATTGTACCCTTCCTAACCAGAATCTTCAATTCGTTCCTCTTCTTGTCCCAATTATCACCAGTTTGGAAAACATCAACAGTAATAATGTTCTTGAAAACTGGTAAACTTCCCGCAGTACCATCTTTTTACAAGTTGATAGTGTATTGTAAAACGTTCCCACTGTATTGCAATCTTTTTCTCAGCCAACTGCTACTCGAGTGAACCGCAAGTGTAACTGAAAAAGAAAACTATTCCGGGAAGAACAATAGAGAAGCTAAGAACCAAAGCGTGATAGCTGTACACGAAAAAATGTTTAAACCAGGAGAAGCTGCAACTATAAAAGGTTTCAAAAGCTAGCACAACATATGAACAAAAACGGCAAAGCAAGTGGAGGAGTATCCATATATGTCAACCAGAATATCCTGTCAGAACATATCGAACTCAAAACGGCACTGGAAGCTGTCGCTGTAAATATCCACATGACTACAAATCTTGTGATATGCAACATTTACCTCCCACCAGGCACGCCGGTGCTCAAACACGAGTTCGAAGATATAACCAAGCTGCTGGTTCCAACTTTATGTTACTAGGTCACGCTAATACCCACAACAAATCCTGGGGTTCGAGCTACACTGATAGCAGAGGAAACTTAATCGAGGAGGTAGCATACTCCAATAACTTGATCATCCACAACAACGGCAATCACGCACAGTTTAATACGGCAACCTGAAAAATTTTGTAGTATACTTAATATTTCAGACAAATGTGAATGGTGTTCAATTTGACAGTGATCACGTCCAGATAACAACAAAAATACCTCTCCAACCAGTAGCCCAGCATTCTGTGACAGATGGCGTACTAACATCAGCGACTGGTCGGAATTCAAGAATACAATAAGGAATAAATTGAATGAACAAAGCAATGACCTCGACGCCAACAAAAACAGAAGGTTAGAGATGTTTTGCGAAATCATTACTTCAACTGCGGATGGAACACTAGGGAAAAATAATCCCAATCCAAATTCGCGAAGAAACTACAAAATCTCGTGGAATACAGAATGCAACAATACACACAGACTGTATAAGCAGCAACTCAACAAATATAGAAGGACAACAAAATTAGTTACAATAAAGCAAGAGCGGATTTTAGACGAAATATGAAAAAAAGCCTGCAGAACAGCCGGGCGGGATAAAATAGAGACGATGAATGCTTCGACTAACCAGAAAGAGCTCTGGGGGTTTGACAGAAATATGAAGGGAGCAGAAGATGAACACAAAATAAATTTGTAAACAGACGAGCAGGAAGATAAGCTTACTAATCCGAACGACATAGCCAACTGTCTAGATAGGAACATCGAAAAAACATCAGCAACAAGCTCGCACTCCGCGGAATTCCAATGTATAAATGCAAGCAACGGAAGACACTCAACAGCAACAAAAATCAAACAAAGATAGGTATGAGAAGATTGCATCAGCAGAAAGTGATCGAATTCCAAATATCCTGCTAAATAATATACCGGAAGAAGCGCTAACTGTTCTATTAAAAATTCGAATCGAAATCTGCAAATTCCCGAGCTATGAAACTGATCTATAGTTATCCATATTCTGTAATCAGGAATTTAAACCAGATATAGGCAGCTACAGACCGATAGCCCTCAACTCCAACGTCTGCAAGATCCTTGAATAGGTAATTGCTAATATGTTGACTTGGTACCTCAGCGTAAATAATCTGTATTACGCTAAGCTATTTGCTTTCAGAAGGGATCATTCATCGTTGACCTTTAGCACATACCTCGATAACTACATAAAGGAAGCGCTCAACCAACATCAACATGTCTTAGCAGTCATGTTAGATATATGCAAAGTCATGGAGAACAATGTTAAATAAACTAATAACATACGGACTAAGTGACAGTATCCTTCAATGTACCAGAAACCTAATCGAGGACAGATGTATTAAGGTCAGAATTGAGAATACCCAGTCATAAATAAAGAATCGAGAATGGAATAAGCCATGGTTCGAGCCTCAGCGTCATTCCGTTCCTCGTAGTCATAAATTACATGCGTAGCATTAACAAACCCCCGATAAATACCTTGATATTTTCAGATGATGTCATCTTGCTGACTAGAGGGAACAACATGAAGCTGCCCTCTGAAGTGATGCAGGAGGCAATAAACAAGGCGACTCAGTGAGCCGAATGTGCAATGTGCTTCAGAAGGAAATACAAGCAAATAAAGATACCAATAAAAATATATGACAAACATATTGAATATGTTAAACAGCACAAGATTATGTCAATTTTCAGGGACTCCAAATTCACGTTCAAGACTCACATTGAGCAACTAATCATAGAAAGCAAAAATTCCTCAAGCTACTAGTTGCTAAAAACTGGGGAGCAAAGATGGATCTATTGAGTCTCACCCGCAGGGCAATGATCAGAGCAAAAAAAGAATATGGAGAACACATATATGACAGCACAGAAAATGATGCTAAGATTAAACGATGCAATGAGATTGTTAACCGGATGTTATAAAACCACCCCAATACCGAGACTCACACTTGAGGCAAACGAAATCTCCATTAGACACAGAAGAAAAGCTATTGCAATTAGATACGAGATAAAGGCATGAGAGGCATCGAACTCAATAATAAATTAAATAAACCATCACTCCCCGACATGCTGAAACAGAACCACCTTGAAACCCAACACCGTTTTATACTACACTAAAGGATATATTGCGAAAAGAAGTAATGACTCTTCCAAAGATGGACCACAACTTTACGGCACATGGACACCTTACGAACTGCCAATTAATACATCGCTACATAAGCTTGAAGTAAGCAACCCACACATCACAAACTGGAACGCTGAAGTCTATCAGTTATTACAGAGATATAATATTCCCAGAGTCATTTATACCGACGCATCCAAACATTCAAATAAAGTTGGTTGCGCTATATTTACGACAGGCGCAGAAAAATCTATCGCTATAAACCATAATGCATCGATCAGTATAGCAGAATTATACGCCACTTTCATGGCGACGGAACTGTGTCAGGAAACACCGCAGGCCAACAGCATCATCTTAGACTCCAAGGAGACAATGCACAGAATAACCAGTACGGTGTACAGAAATGGTTGCATAAATGGAATTAGAGAGAATATAGTGAAAATATACGGAATCGGCAACCAGATCACTATAGCCTGGCTACCAACAGGACAGATCCAGCGAAGATGGAAGCTGATCATCAAGGAATAACCCGTAACCTGCCATACTGCACCAGCAAGGACTGAAGAGTATCAACTGGCGGAAAAGTGGAATAGACCAGCCAAACCAGAAGAATGTGGAGTCATCCTCGAAAATGTAAGTAACATCAAATGAATATCGCTCCCTAAAGAAATATCTCGAAGGAAACAATTTGTTAAGGCCAGAATACGAACACTGCACTCCAGTTTCCCACACTCATGCTTGATTTCCAGATCTCAGCAGCCGGTATGCAGCCCATGCAAGGAGAACACAACAAATCCTCATGCCCCAAACTATCGACATAAGATCAATACAAGCCGCCCATTACATGATGAAGAATTGCAACTCACCAAACAGCAATAAACAACCTTATGAATTTTAAAATGAAAACTGATTTATATAAAGTAATTTAAATGTGCCAATATGCCATTAGAATATTATATTTCACTATACTGTGAATAGAATTTCAAGTTTTATTTTGGTAACAAAGGTGTTTTAGGCGGTTGTTCCTAGAATGGTTTTATACATAAATATGTTCTCATAATATGTTTTACCGATTTTCTTACAACTCCACACATTCACGCCCTCGTTTCCAAATCTCAGACGACATTCACGATCCCTAAATAGTTTCCGTAACACATCTAACGTTCTCTACATAACCGAGAATATCATCTTTTATTATATCCTCCCATTCCTTAAATTTAGAGTGAGCTGCAAAATGAACGATAGCCTCCACACCCGAGTAGGGAGTAATTGGTAAATTTATTTGGGCAGATGCTACAAGTGTGGCCCTTTCAGGTGGTGTGCGGAGGAATTCTTCGAAATCTTGATGATGTGAACGAGGGCTGCTTACCTGTTTGGAGTTACTGAAGAGAATATGTTGAAGGCCAGTGACTTTTCTGTGATCCTGCAGTCTGGTGCTAAAAACGCAGCCGTAGAGGTACGTAGTTGACTTAATAATTTTTAATACTTTTATAATTTATAGAATATTAGTAAACATATGATTTGTTTTGGTAAACGTCTTCACCACTACAGTACATTTCAATAAAATTAGTTAAGTATTTGCTAGCAATATGTTGTAGAACGATTCAGTTAAAACTTACATATGTAAACAAATTACTGCATTATTTAAACTATTACAGTACAACTATTTGTTCATAAATCATAATGTTTCTTTACAGTCGTCGCTCGGCACAATTCTTCAAATGACGTTCACAAATCTAAATTCTTGAAGATTTTTTAAAAATTCTATATTCATATATATACTAGATTCGATTTGCTACATGTAACACTACTACGTCTAAATTAGTGTCATAATGGACGCTACCAAAATGAGGTACGTCCATACTTGTAACATTTGTCCGTAACTTCGTACTTGAGTAGTAAGATCTGTAAAAATTACATTCACTACGCAATTCACAACTCACTAACTCTTAAACATGTAAAACATATTGATGCCTTTATCCTCCACTTATTTATTATTTTTATTTACAAATGTTACAACTTCATGGTCAATGGAGACCACTGCGTCACGCACCAACCAAAATTACCGACACAACTAATTCCTATAAAGCATTATCCATGACATAATTATATGTTTCCCTTTACAGCTCACTCTTAAAAACGTCTGAAATTTTTTAGGGGAATTCAATGTTACTGGAAAAGAAAGAAGTTCAAAAAATACACCAAAAAGGAACATGAATACCAGATGGACCTTGTCACTATCTAACGTCAGAGTACAAGGGAAATAAGAAGATCTATTATTCACAGGATATAGAATGTAAGATCATAGGAACTCCATAGAAACAACCTAGAACGAAAATACTTAAAAGAAATATTTATTATAGAAAATATAGCTTAAATTGATAAAATTGGCAACAACTCGAACAAAACCTACAGAATATAGACATGAAAATGTTGGTCATGCAATAAAAGTGAACGGATCTTAAGATATTAAGGACATCATAAAAACAGTAACAAAATCCATAAGAGAATCGTTAAGCACGACAAAATAAATTGAATCAGGAAACAGTGACTTTATTCCGGTACAAAGTAAATATATCCAACGAGGGCGTTACGTGGAGAAACTTTTCATTATATTTGTGTGTTTACATGCAAAAATATAAGAAATATAACGCAACCATAGGACACACAAATAGAAAAGTGGTAAAAATCGAATCGCATAGAATAAAGAAACAATTCTCCGTATTTTATTATAATTAATATTGGAGTCCGAGGATTGATGGATTAAAAGTTACATCTCTAGTTTTATTGTAATTGAACGCAGAATTTTCAGAAGAAATAACGGAATAAATAAATGATTGTTTTAATAAATGACAATCATATATCATATTAATTACTGGGTATTTTTAATATTCGGATAATTTAATATTTTCATTAAAATCCTTTTTCTTAGGGCAACAGGCTTTATGAGTGTAATCCACTTTGGGAAACTCCCCTTTAATAGCATAGGAAGGGATTTGAAGGGAGGGTGTGGAAGGGTAGAGGAAGGTAGCCTTAAACAAGAGACAATCCCGAACCTTAAACAAGAAGATATATTATTAATTTTTTTTATTATTATTATAAGTGCGTTGTGAATATTTATACTCAGACAACAAGTAGTTTGATCATATTCACTCCTTTGAATGACAATTAAAGATCATTAAAATTGCAGTAATATTGATATAAGTCTCTGGCTGATGTTACAAGTGTGGCCCTTTCAGGTGGTGAGTGGAGGAATTCTTCGATGTGTGAAGGAGGGCTGCTTACCTGTTGGGAGTTACTTAAGAGAATAATTCGAAGACCTGTGACTTTTCTGTGATCCTGCAGGCTGTTGCTAAAAACGAAACCGTAGATGAGGTACGTAATTGATTGAATACTATTATTATTTCTAGGATATTAATAATTATTTGATAATTTTTTTGTAACTGTCTTCACCTTTAAACTACATTTCAATAAAATTAATTATTCAGTTTTGACTTGCATATTCACACAAATTTCTGAATGATTTAAACTATTACAGTCCACCAAAAAGGAACATGAATACCAGCTGGACCTAGTCACGATCTAACGTCGAAGTACAATGGAAATAAGAAGAACCATTATTCACAGGATCTTGAATGTAAGATCATAGAAACTCCATAGAATCATCCTAGAAGGCAAAAACTTAAAAGATATATCTATTATAGAAAATATAGCTTAAATTGATAAAATGGCAACAACTCGAACAAAACCAGCAGAATATAGACATGGAAATGTTGGTCATGCAATAAAAGTGAAAAGATCTTAAGATATTAAGGGCATCATAAAAACTAACAAAATCGATAAGAGAGATTCGTTAAGCACGACAAAAGAAATTACAAGGTGTTCCAGTTTCACCATAATAATGGAGAGGAGACTAACAACAACTCCCATTATTCAGTCGAAAAAAAAATCACTGATCGGAATATGAATACTTTATAAATATATAAAAAAATGGAATTAACACCGATGATTAAGGAAAATTTTATACCATATCTTAAACATTTTTTTCAAAAACTTCTCCAGAGCCAGTAATCGATATATTCCGATTAAGGTAATCGATGCTTGGAATCCAACTCTGACACCTCACATTATTTCAGGTATTATAAGGAAGTGACGTGTATATCCTTCGAACGCACCGCCCAGAGCTTAAAACCAAGTGGAATCGCATAAACGAACAAGAGCATCGAACAACCTGCCAGATGGGCCAGAAGCAGTGGGCAGTGGGTAACTGCGATTGAGTGATTGGACTATAGGCAGGGAAACATTCCGGCAGAAGTTGTAACGGTTAACGAGAATATCTGCCAATCACAGATACATGATTAAAACCCCAAATGGCAATGTAACAGAACCGTTAGTAAAGTCAAAGTTTTCGTGGCTTCCCCTTCTTCCATGATGTATGTCTTTAATATAACTCTTCGCCGCCATATAAATGACATTCCCCCAGTACTTGTCTTACCCAAACTTCCTGATTATCAATTTGATCATTCTGTATCCTCGACCGTTACTTACGAAGAAGTTTTTAAAGCTTTACTTGTGGCCGAAATACCGGCCCTGGATTCGACGTCATAAGCCGTAAAATTCTGTCAAACAAACCAAATATCATTGTACCCTTCCTAACCAGAATCTTCAATTCGTTCCTCTTCTTGTCCCAATTATCACCAGTTTGGAAAACATCAACAGTAATAATGTTCTTGAAAAATGGTAAACTTCCCGCAGTATCATCTTTTTACAAGTTGATAGTGTATTGTAAAACGTTCCCACTGTATTGCAATATTTTTCTCAGCCAACTGCTACTCGAGTCAAACGCAAGTGTAACTGAAAAAGAAAACTAATGCAGAAAGAGCAATAGAGAAGCTAAGAACCAAAGGGTGATAGCTGTACACTATAAAAGGTTTCAAAAGCTAGCACAACATATGAACAACAACGGCAAAGCAAGTGGAGGAGTATCCATATATGTCAACCAGAATATCCTGTCAGAACATATCGAACTCAAAACGGCACTGGAAGCTGTCGCTGTAAATCTCCACATGACTACAAATCTTGTGATATGCAACATTTACCTCCCACCAGGCACGCCGGTGCTCAAACACGAGCTCGAAGATATAACCAAGCAGCTGGTTCCAACTTTATGTTACTAGGACACGTTAATATCCACAACAAATCCTGGGGTTCGAGCTACACTGATAGCCGAGGAAACTTAATCGAGGAGGTAGCATACTCCAATAACTTGATCATCCACAACAACGGCAATCACGCACAGTTTAATACGGCAACCTGCAAAACTTTGTAGTACACTCAATATTTCAGACAAATGTGAATGGTCTACAATTTGACAGTGATCATGTCCAGATAACAACAAAAATACCTCTCCAACCAGATAGCCCAGCATTCTGTGACAGATGGCGTACTAACATCAGCGACTAGTCGTAATTCAAGAATACAATAAGGAATAAATTCAATAAAGAAAGCAATGACCTCGACGCCAACATAAACAGAAGGTTAAAAATGTTTTGCGAAATCATTACTTCAACTGCGGATGAAACACTTGGGAAAAATAATCCCAATCCAAATTCGCGAAGAAACTACAAAATCTGGTGGAATACAGAATGCACACAGACTGTATAAGCAACAACTCAACAAATATAGAAGGACAACAAAATTAGTTACAATAAAGCAAGAGCGGATTTTAGACGTAAGATGAAAAAAGGCCAGCAGAACAGCCGGGCGGGATAAAATAGAGACGATGAATGCTTCGACTAACCAGAAAGAGCTCTGGGGGTTTGACAGAAGTATGAAGGGAGCAGAAGATGAACACAAAATAAATTTGTAAACAGACGAGCTGGAAGATAAGCTTACTAATCCGAACGACATAGCCAACTGTCTAGCAAGGAACTTCGAAAAAACATCAGCAACAAGCTCGCACTCCGCGGAATTCCAATGTATAAATGCAAGCAACGAAAGACACTCAACAGCAACAAAAAATCAAACAAAGATAGGTATGAGAAGATTGCATCAGCAGAAAGTGATCGAATTCCAAATATCCTGCTAAATAATATACCGGAAAAGCGCTAACTGTTCTATTAAAAATTCGAATCGAAATCTGCAAATTCCCGAGCTATGGAAAGGATCTATAGTTATCCATATTCTGTAATCAGGAATTTAAACCAGATATAGGCGGCTACAGACCGATAGCCCTCTACTCCAACGTCTGCGAGATCCTTTAATAGGTAATTGCTAATATGTTGACTTGGTACCTCAGCGTAAATAATCTGTATTACGCTAAACTATTTTCATTCAGTAAGGTTCATTCATCGTTAAACTTGAGCACATACCTCGATAACTACATTAAGGAAGCGCTCAACCAACATCAACATGTCTTGGCAGTCATGTTAGATATATGCAAAGTCATGGAGATCAATGTTAAATAAACTAATAACATACGGACTAAGTGACAGTATCCTTCAATGTACCAGAAACCTAATCGAGGACAGATGTATTAAGGTCAGAATTGAGAATGCCCAGTCATAAATAAAGAATCGAGAATGGAATAAGCCAGGGTTCGAGCCTCAGCGTCATTCTGTTCCTGGTAGTCATAAATTACATAGGTATCATTAACAAACCGCCGATAGATACCTTGATATTTTCAGATGATGTCATCTTGCTGACTAGAGGGAACAACATGAAGCTGCCCTCTGAAGTGATGCAGGAGGCAATAAACAAGGCGACTCAGTGAGCCGAATGTGCAATGTGCTTCACAAGGAAATACAAGCAAATAAATATACCAATAAAAATAAATGACAAACATATTTAATATGTTAAACAGCACAAGATTATGTCAATTTTCAGGGACTCGAAATTCACGTTCAAGACTCACATTGAGAAACTAATCTTAGAAAGCAAAAATTCCTCAAGCTACTAGTTGCTAAAAACTGGGGAGCAAAGATGGATCTATTGAGTCTCACCCGCAGGGCAATGATCAGAGCAAAAATAGAATATGGAGAACACATATATGACAGCACAGAAAATGATGCTAAGATTAAACGATGCAATGAGATTGTTAACCGGATGTTATAAAACCACCCCAATACCGAGACTCACACTCGAGGCAAACGAAATCTCCATTAGACACAGAAAAAAGGTATTGCAATTAAATACGAGATGAGGGCATGAGAGGCATCGAACTCAATAATAAATTAAATAAACCATCACTCCCTGACATGCAGAAAGAGAACCACCTAGAAACCTAACACCGTTTTATACTACACTAAATGACATATTGCGAAAGAAGTAATGACTCTTCCAAAGATGGACCACAACATTACGGCACATGGACACCTTACGAACTGCCAATTGATACATCGCTACATAAGCTTGAAGTAAGCAACCCACACATCACAAACTGGAACGCTGAAGTCTATCAGTTATTACAGAGATATAATATTCCCAGAGTCATTTTTATCGACGCATACAAAAATTCAAATAAAGTTGGTTGCGCTATATTTACGACAGGCACAGAAAAATCTATCGCTATAAACCATAATGCATCGATCAGTATAGCAGAATTATACGCCAGCTTCATGGCGACGGAACTGTGTCAGGAAACACCGCAGGCCAACAGCATCATCTTAGACTCCAAGGATACAATGCACAGAATAACCAGTACGGTGTACAGAAATGGTTGCATAAATGGAATTAGAGAGAATATAGTGAAAATATACGGAATCGGCAACCAGATCACTATAGCCTGGCTACCGACAGGACACATCTAGCGAAGATGGAAGCTGATCATCAAGGAATAACCCGTAACCTGCCATACTGCACCAGCAAGGACTGAAGAGTATCAACTGGCGGAAAAGTGGAATAGACCAGTCAAACCAGAAGAATGTGGAGTCATCCTCAGAAATGTAAGTAACATCAAATGAATATCGCTCCCTAAAGAAATATCTCGAAGGAAACAATTTGTTAAGGCCAGAATACGAACACTGCACTCCAGTTTCCCACACTCATGCTTGATTTCCAGATCTCAGCAGCCGGCATGCAGCTCATGCAAAGGAGAACACAACAAATCCTCATGCCCCAAACTATCGACATAAGATCAATTCTAGCCGTCCATTGCATGATGAAGAATTGCTTTTTTTACCAAACAGCAATAAACAACCTTATGAATTTTAAAATGAAAACTGATTTATATAAAGTAATTTAAATGTGCCAATATGCAAGTAGAATATTATATTTCACTATACTGTGAATAGAATTTCAAGTTTTATTTTGGTAACAAAGGTGTTTTAGGCGGTTGTTCCTAGAATGGTTTTATTCATAAATATGTTCTCAAAATATGTTTTACCGATTTTCTTACAACTCCACACATTCACGCCCTCGTTTCCAAATCTCAGACGACATTCACGATCCCTAAATATTTTCCGTAACACATCTAACATTCTCCACATAACCGAGAATATCATCTTTTATTATATCCTCCGATTCCTTAAATTTAGAGTGAGCTGCAAAATGAACGATAGCCTCCACACCCGAGTAGGGAGTAATTGGTAAATTTATTTGGGCAGATGCTACAAGTGTGGCCCTTTCAGGTGGTGTGCGGAGAATTCTTCGAAATCTTGATGATGTGAACGAGGGCTGCTTACCTGTTTGAAATTAATGAAGAGAATAAGTTGAAGGCCAGTGACTTTTCTGTGATCCTGCAGTCTGGTGCTAAAAACGCAGCCGTAGAGGTACGTAGTTGACTTAATAATTTTTAATACTTTTATAATTTATAGAATATTAGTAAACATATGATTTGTTTTGGTAAACGTCTTCACCACTACAGTACATTTCAATAAAATTAGTTAAGTATTTGCTAGCAATATGTTGTAGAACGATTCAGTTAAAACTTACATATGTAAACAAATTACTGCATTATTTAAACTATTACAGTACAACTATTTGTTCATAAATCATAATGTTTCTTTACAGTCGTCGCTCGGCTCAATTCTTCAAATGACGTTCACAAATCTAAATTCTTGAAGATCATGAAGATTTTTTAAAAATTCTATATTCATATATATACTAGATTCGATTTGCTACATGTAACACTACTACGTCTAAATTAGTGTCATAATCGACGCTACCAAAATGAGCTACGTCCATACTTGTAACATTTGTCTGTAACTTCGTACTTGAGTAGTAAGATCTGTAAAAATTACATTCACTACGCAATTCACAACTCACTAACTCTTAAACATGTAAAACATATTGATGCCTTTATCCTCCACTTATTTATTATTTTTATTTACAAATGTTACAACTTCATGGTCAATGGAGACCACTGCGTCACGCACCAACCAAAATTACCGACACAACTAATTCCTATAAAGCATTATCCATGACATAATTATATGTTTCCCTTTACAGCTCACTCTTAAAAACGTCTGAAATTTTTTAGGGGAATTCAATGTTACTGGAAAAGAAAGAAGTTCAACAAATACACCAAAAAGGAACATGAATACCAGCTGGACCTAGTCACCATCTAACGTCGGAGTACAAGGGAAATAAGAAGATCTATTATTCACAGGATATAGAATGTAAGATCATAGTAACTCCATAGAAACAACCTAGAACGAAAATACTTAAAAGAAATATTTATTATAGAAAATATAGCTTAAATTGATAAAATTGGCAACAACTCGAACAAAACCTACAGAATATAGACATGAAAATGTTGGTCATGCAATAAAAGTGAACAGATCTTAAGATATTAAGGACATCATAAAAACAGTAACAAAATCCATAAGAGAATCGTTAAGCACGACAAAATAAATTGAATCAGGAAACAGTGACGTTATTCCGGTACAAAGTAAATATATCCAACGAGGGCGTTACGTGGAGAAACTTTTCATTATATTTGTGTGTTTACATGCAAAAATATAAGAAATATAACGCAACCATAGGACACACAAATAGAAAAGTGGTAAAAATCGAATCGCATAGAATAAAGAAACAATTCTCCGTATTTTATTATAATTAATATTGGAGTCCGAGGATTGATGGATTAAAAGTTACATCTCTAGTTTTATTGTAATTGAACGCAGAATTTTCAGAAGAAATAACGGAATAAATAAATGATTGTTTTAATAAATGACAATCATATATCATATTAATTACTGGGTATTTTTAATATTCGGATAATTTAATATTTTCATTAAAATCCTTTTTCTTAGGGCAACAGGCTTTATGAGGGTAATCCACTTTGGGAAACTCCCCTTTAATAGCATAGGAAGCGAATTGAAAGGGAGGATGTGGAAGGGTAGAGGAAGGTAGCCTTATACAAGAGACAATCCCGAACTTTAAACAAGAAGATATATATTGTTAAAATTTATTTTGTTTATGATAAGTGCGTTGTGAAAATTTATACTCAGACAACAAGTAGTTTGATCATATTCACTCCTTTGAATCACAATGAAAGATCATTAAAATTGCAGTAATATTGATGTAAGTCTCTGGCAGATGTTACAAGTGTAGCCCTTTCAGATGGTTTGCGGAGGAATTCTTCGATGTGTGATGGAGGGCTGCTTACCTGTTTAGAGTTACTGAAGAGAATAAGTTGAAGGCCAGTGACTTTTCTGTGATCCTGCAGGCTGGTGTTAAAAACGCAGCCGTAGAGGTACGTAGTTGATTTAATAATTTTTTAATACTATTATTATTTATAGGATATTAGTATACATATGATTTGTTTTGGTAAACGTCTTCACTACTACAGTACATTTCAATAAAATTAGTTAAGTATTTGCATTCAAATTCCTAAAAAGCAATATCCTTGACATAATTATATATTTACCTTTACAGCTCACTCTTAAACACGTCTGAAATATTTTAGGGGAAATCAATGTTACTGGAAACGAAAGAAGTTCAACAAATCCACCAAAGGAACATGAATACCTGCAGGATCAAGTAACAATCTAACGTCAGAGTACAATGGAAATAAGAAGAACCATTATTCACAGGATATTGAATGCAGATCATAGAGACTCCATAGAAACAACCTAGAACGAAAAGACTTAAAAGAAATATTTATTATACAAAATATAGCTTTAATTGATAAAATTGGCAACAACTCGAACAAAAGAAGCTGAATATAGACATGGAAATGTTGGTCATGCAATTAAAGTGAACAGATCTTAAGATATTAAGGACATCATAAAAACAGTAACAAAATCCATAAGAGAGATTCGTTGAAGCACGACAAAAGAAATCACAAGGTATTCCATCAGTCCACAGCAAACATCGAGCAGAAATGTTCGGCCAGATTCACACCAGCAATCACTACAGAATTTGTAACTCTTTGCAATTAAATGAACACATAGTTGAGAAGAAATAAGCCATATGTTTCTTTTCGAAGAAATCATCGTCATACAAAATTACATGCTGCAGGTACGACGCCTTGATGTAAAAGATATAATCATTCATGATAATCAGACAGAAAACTTATTTATCTTAATTTACAGGTGGCGCTACGACTTTCAATTAATGGCAGATATTAAATGAAAAATTTACCCACATTCTATTCAGCTGTACATATAAATCATCTACATCGCTAAGATCTACACGTGGCCACTGATAACTATGAGAAACCAGGTAAGTCCACACTTGTGACATTTGTCCGTAACTTCATCATAGTCTGTAAATTATCTCGAATTGTCTGTAATATTAGGTTCTACATAGTATCACATTAATATGTAATAGTAGTGTCTGTTTATATTCTATTCACTTCGCACGTCAAATAATTTACTTCTTTATCTGTTTTAAAACCTCCCACTACTTTACGAAATCTTCAGTACTGCACGAACTTTCCTCAGATCACCTCCCTTATGTCGCCCATCTTATTCCTTCATAAAGTACACCACCAATCTCTACTTTCCAAAATCAAAGACCCACTTAATGATTCCCTCTTCAGAATCCTTAGTAATTATCTTACTAACCGCTCCTTCTCTGTCAAATTTAACAATACCATACAAATTCCTACCCTATATCCTCCGGCGTCCCCCAAGGCCCTTTCCTCTTCAACCTCTATTTTCACGACATACCTCAAAACCTATCTACTAAAACAGTACTTTTGCAGATGACCTTGCCATACTCCTTCAAACATCCTCTCTAGGCTCGGGCTCCAAAAAACTACTAATCGCCCTTAATAATATTGAAAGCTGGGCTAAAAAATGGAAAATCAAAGTAACCCCTACCAAATCTACAATCGTTCCCTTCAACACGTCAAATAATTATTAAGGCACAAAAATTCTAGAATACGTAAGTGCGTAGTGAAACAATGTACACAGTCAGATCATATCAACGACTATAGTTTTTTAAGAAGTATCTGTGTACAATATCTCGATATTTGCATTGTAATAATGAAAAGTATCTGGCAGATGTTACAAGTATGGACATTACAGGTGGTGATTTGGGGATGAAATCATCAACACTGCCGATAAGTATTTTGCTAACTGAGAACTACGTGGAGTTGGCCTTAAGCATTCATCAATCTTGCCTGCCTGCAGAAATCGACTCTTGTGCGAAGGTACGAATTGAATTACCATAATCTTAAATATAATAAGGTTAGGATTGTTTATTTTAAATAATTATTGCCAAGACAAATACTGATTTAAAACAGGTTTATAGGTTGTATAAATGAAATTTTCGAATTTCTGATTGTGGTGATTGTAAATTCATATTACATCAAGATAGAAATTACTAAAACTAAATAGAATCTTCAACATTCACAGTTATTTCTAAGTACAATGTTATGTGACAAGACATAGTCTTAAGTACGCATTAATATTACTATGAAAATCACGATATGTGATACTTTTTTAATTCAACTTAAATAAAGTTATATTCACAAATTTATTATTTCTTAGTTACACAATCGCTGAAAACATTTTTGATATCCGTTGTAATTTTTGCATTGTTGGTGACGTTTGAGAATGACGCTTTGTTACCAAGGCCTGCATCAGTCCACAGTAAACTTAAAGCAGAAAGGTTCGGTAGATTCACAGCAGCAATCACTACAGAATTTGTAACTCAATACAATTTAATGAACACATAGTCACGAAGAAATAAGCCATAACTTTCATTTCAAAGAAATCATTGTCATGCAAAATTACACGCTGTAGGTACGGCGCCTTGATGTAAACGGTTTAATCATTGCTGATAAATTGACAGAATATACTTATTTAATGAAACAATCTTAATTTCCAGGTGGCATTGAACGTCCAATTCATCTCGGCTGTTAAATAAAAAACATATACAGCATTTACGATGCAGGTTACATAGATTCTCAGTACCTATAAATCATCTACATCGCTATGATCTACACGTGGCCACTGACAACTATGAGAAACAAGGTAAGTCCACACTTGTAACATTTGTCCGTAACTTCATAGTTGATTGCTATTAGTAGTATTTTAGCTTGTTTCAGGGACTTCATTATAATTATTTAGAGCAGTTAAATAGTGGTACGGGCTGTTTAAAGTAAATTCACTACGTACTTCATCGTGGACACCATTAGTGTTCTTCTGATATGCAGGTTTTCACGACGTAGTTTTTCATAGGTACCATTAGTAAGCAGTTCCGTCTAAGTACCGTATCCATGCCTTATTCTTTTCTCTTATAATATCCAGGAGAATTTTTGTCTCACCAAAACGTTCCAGTACTTCTTAAATTGAAGCTTTCAACCATCCCTCATTTATTATATTTATTTACAAATGTTACCACTTCATCGTCACCAGAGACCACTGCGTCACGCACCAAACAAACTTACCAACAGAACAAAGAATTTATACAAATCCATTAAAAAGTAACATGAATACCAGCTGGACCGAGTCATGATCTAACGTCTGAAAAACCATTACTCACAGAAGCTTGAAAGTAAGATCCAAGAAAATACTCTCAAAAAGTACGCTGCCATAGAAATTACCTATACAATTACGGTAAAGAAATAAAATTGATATAAACTCGAACAATAGAATATACACATTTAAATGTTGGTCCTGCAATAAAAGTCAAAAGATCTTGCACAATTCTTAAGACGTCATAAAATCAGTAAATAACCGATATAAGCGACTCATTCAAGAACAACAACAAAAATTACAACATGTTCAAGTTTCACCACAAGAATGGAGAGGAAGCAAAAATCAACTGCCCCATTTTTCAGTCGAAATAAAATATTTCTTACGGATTCGAAGATGGATACTTTATAAAAATATCGAAAAAATGGACTTAACAAAAACAACTTATGTCTATATTATACCATATCTTTAAGATTTTCGCTATTACATGTCCTCCGACCATACTTTATTCCGTTCACGTCAGACCATTTGCCCATATAAATTTCCGGTAATCTAGGATTCCCCCCCACCACTTCCATCACAACAACCTCTTTTAACATAACAATTCCGATGGGACTATAATTAATTCCTTTGTTTGGAAATATTTCTCATACTTCAAAAATTACCACCGACATCGACGACGTTGTCACCACTTTCCCAAAAACATCTCCAGAGCTATTAATTTATATATTCCTAAAAAGGTAATCGATCCTTGGAATCCAACTGTCACACCTCACATTATTTAAAGTATTATAAGGGAGGTATCCTTCGAACGCACCGCCTGTACCTTTAAATCTAGTGGAATCGCATAAACGAACAAGAGCATCGAACAATCTGCCAGATGGGCCCGGAGAAGTGGGACACAGCGATTGTGTGATTGGACTATAGGCAGGGCAAAATTCCGGCAGAAGTTGCAACGCTTAACGAGAATATCTGCCAAACACAGATATGCATTTAAAATCCCAACACATACCGTGTACGTCTCTCCAAATCGCGACAAACCAAACCTAGCATAATCTCCGGAACCGAAACTATCATTTTTCCTACATAGAGAAAATTCCCATGCGAATAGATTCCCATTCTTCCTCAACCTCGTATCCCGGAATTCACCTAAACCGATGTCAGTCTATAAGCAAACTCCGAAAACGCCTCGATAACTATTTCACCAAATTAAATGCTAAGGATAATTTAATAAGTTCATTAAAATCCTTTTTTTTAGAGCAACAGGCTTCATGACGGTTATCCACTTTGGGCAACTAACCTTTAATAGCATAGGAAGGGATGTGAAAGGAAGGATGTGGAAGGGTAGAGGAAGGTAGCCTAAAACAAGACAATCCCGAACTTTAAACAAGAAGATATATTATTAAATTTAAATTTATTTTGTTTATGATAAGTGCGTTTTGAAAATGTATACTCAGATAACAAGTAGTTAGATCATATTCACTCCGTTGAATCTGAATGAAAGATCCATTAAAATTGCAGTAATATTGATATAACTCTCTGGCAGATGTTACAAGAATGGCCCTTTCAAGTGGTGTGTGGAGGATTTCTTCGATGTGTGGAGGGCTGCTTACCTGTTGGGAGTTACTGAAGAAAATAATTCGAAGACCTGTGACTTTTCTGTGATCCTGCAGGCTGGTGCTAAAAACGCAACCGTAGATGAGGTACGTACTTGATTGAATACTATTATTATTTATAGGATATTAATAATTATTTGATAATTTTTTCGTAATTGTCTTCACCTCTAAACTACATTTCAATAAAATTAATTATTTACTTTTAACTTGCATATTCACAAAAATTACTGAATGATTTAAACTATTACAGTACAACTATTCATTCATAATGTTTCTTTACACTCGTCGCTCTGCACAATTCTTCAAATGACGTTCACAAATCGAAATTCTTGAAGATCATGAAGATTTATTAAAAATTCTATATTGATAGCACTCCATGGCTTAGATTCGATTTGCTGCATGTAACACTACAACTTCTAAATTAGTGTCATATTTTACGCTACCAAAATGAGGTACGTCCATACTTGTAACATTTGTCCTTAACTTCGTACTTGAATAGAAGGAGCTGTATAAATTACATTCACTACGCACTTCACAACTCACTAACTCTTAAACATGTAAAACATATTGATGCCTTTATTCTCCACTTACTTATTTATTATTTTTATTTACAAATGTTACAACTTCAGGGTCAATGGAGACCACTGCGTCACGTACCAACCAAAATTACCGACACAACTAATTCCTATAAAGCATTATTCATGACATAATTATATGTTTCCCTTTACAGCTCACTCTTAAACACGTCTGAAATTTTTTAGGGGAATTCAATGTTACTGGAAAAGAAAGAAGTTCAACAAATCCACCAAAAAGGAACATGAATACCAGCTGGACCTAGTCACGATCTAACGTCGGAATACAATGGAAATAAGAAGAACCATTATTCACAGGATCTTGAATGTAAGATCATATAAACTTCATAGAAACAACCTAGAAGGCAAAAACTTAAAAGATATATTTATTACAGAAAATATAGCTTAAATTGATAAAATTGGCAACAACTCGAACAAAACCAGCAGAATACAGACATGGAAATGTTGGTCATGCAATAAAAGTGAAAAGATCTTAAGATATTAAGGGCATCATAAAAACCAACAAAATCGATAAGAGAGATTCGTTGAAGCACGACAAAAGAAATTACAAGGTGTTCCAGTTTCACCATGAAAATGGAGAGGAGACTAAAAACAACTGTCTCATTATTCAGTCGAATATATATTCCACGAGCTACAGAAACAAACGAGTGTGTTTCCATCCTGCAACGGGCGAGGCCAAGAGGCCCAACCGACAAATTTTTAGTATTCTGGGAAAAACAAAAAATAGATTATCCCAGATGGATATTAATATGTAGTAAGTTACGACTGCTACTCGAGTAAACTGTAAGTGTAACTGAAAAGAAAACTAATCCAGGAAGAGCAATAGAAGAGCTAAGAACCAAAGGGTGATAACTGTACAGGAAAAAATGTTTAAACCAGGAGAAGCTGCAACTATAAAAGGTTTCAATAGCTAGCACAACATATAAACAACTGCGGCAAATGCAAGTGGAGGAGCATCCGAATATCTCAACGAGAATATCCTTTCAGAACATATCGAACTCAAAACGGCACTGGAAGCTGTCGCTGTAAATCTCCACATGACTACAAATCTTGTGATATGCAACATTTACCTCCCACCAAGCACGCCGGTGCTCAAACACGAGCTCGAAGATATAACCAAGCAGCTGGTTCCAACTTTATGTTACTAGGACACGTTAATATCCAGTACAAATCCTGGGGTTCGAGCTACACTGATAGCAGAGGAAACTTAATCGAGGAGGTAGCATACTCCAATAACTTGATCATCCACAACAACGGCAATCACGCACAGTTTAATACCGCAACCTGCAAAACTTTGTAGTACACTCAATATTTCAGACAAATGTGAATGGTCTACAATTTGACAGTGATCATGTCCAGATAACAACAAAAATACCTCTCCAACCAGATAGCCCAGCATTCTGTGACAGATGGCGTACTAACATCAGCGACTAGTCGTAATTCAAGAATACAATAAGGAATAAATTCAATAAAGAAAGCAATGACCTCGACGCCAACAAAAACAGAAGTTTAGAGATGTTTTGCGAAATCATTACTTCAACTGCGGATGAAACACTTGGGAAAAATAATCCCAATCCAAATTCGCGAAGAAACTACAAAATCTGGTGGAATACAGAATGCACACAGACTGTATAAGCAACAACTCAACAAATATAGAAGGACAACAAATTTAGTTACAATAAAGCAAGAGCGGATTTTAGACGAAATATGAAAAAAGACAAGCAGAACAGCCGGGCGGGATAAAATAGAGACGATGAATGCTTCGACTAACCAGAAAGAGCTCTGGGGGTGTTGTCTCAAGTGTGAAGGGAGCAGAAGATGAACACAAAATAAATTTGCAAACAGACGAGCTGGAAGATAAGCTTACTAATCCGAACGACATAGCCAACTGTCTAGCAAGGAACTTCGCCAAAACATCAGCAACTAGCTCGCACTTCGCGGAATTCCAACGTATAAATGCAAGCAACAAAAGAGACTCAACAGCAACAAAAAATCAAACAAAGATAGGTATGAGAAGAATTCATCAGTAGGAAGTGATCGAATTCCAAATATCCTGATAAATAATCTACCGGAAGAAGCGCTAACTGTTCTATTAAAAATTCGAATCGAAATCTGCAAATTCCCGAGCTATGGAAACGATCTATAGTTATCCATATTCAGTAATCAGGAATGAAAACCAGATATAGGCAGCTACAGACCGATAGCCCTCAACTCCAACGTCTGCAAGATCCTTTAATAGGTAATTGCTAATATGTTGACTTGGTACCTCAGCGTAAATAATCTGTATTACGCTAAGCTATTTGCTTTCAGAAGGGATCATTCATCGTTGACCTTTAGCACATACCTCGATAACTACATAAAGGAAGCGCTCAACCAACATCAACATGTCTTGGCAGTCATGTTAGATATATGCAAGGCATCCGAAAAGACATGGAGATCAAGGTTAAATAAACTAGTAACATACGGACTAAGTGACAGTATCCTACAATGTACCAGAAACCTAATCGAGGACAGATATATTAAGGTCAGAATTGAGAATGGCCAGTCATAAATAAAGAATCGAGAACGGAATAAGCCAGGGCTCGAGCCTCAGCGTCATTCTGTTCCTGGTACTCATAAATTACATGGGTAGCATTAACAAACCGCCGATAGATACCTTGATATTTTCAGATTATGTCATCTTGCTGACTAGAGGGAACAACATGAAGCTGCCCTCTGAAGTGATGCAGGAGGCAATAAACAAGGCGACTCAGTGAGCTGAAAAATGGGGGTTTAGTATTAATCCTTGCAATGAGCTTCTCAAGGAAATACGAGCAAATAAAGATACCAATTAAAATATATGGCAAACATATTGAATATGTTAAACAGTACAAGATTATGTCAATTTTCAGGGACTCAAATTTACATTCAAGACTCACGTCGTCAATTAATCATAGAAAGCAAAAAACGTCTATTAATCCTCAAGCTACTAGCTGCTAAAAACTGGGGAGCAAAAATGGATCTATTAAGTCTCATCCGCAAGGCAATGATCAGAGCATAAATAGAATATGGAGAACACATATCAGACAGCACAGAAAATGATGCTAAGATTAAACGATGCAATGAGATTGTTAACCGGATGTTATAAAACCACCCCAATACCGAGACTCACACTTGAGGCAAACGAAATCCCCATGAGACAAACAAAAAAGCTATTGAAATGAGATACGAGATCAAGGCACTACACTAAAGGATATATTGGGAAAGGAAGTAATGACTCTTCCAAAGACGGACCACAACACCACGGCAAGCATACCCCCATGGAAGCCTGATGAACTGCCAATTTAAATCTCCAAGAGACACAGAAGAAAAGCTATTGCAATTAGATACAAGATCAGGGCATGAGAGGCATCAAACTCAATAATAAATTAAATAAACCATCACTCCCCGACATGCAGAAAAAGAACCACCTAGAAACCTAACACCGTTTTATACTACACTAAAGGATATATTGCGAAAAGAAGTAATGACTCTTCCAAAGATGGTTGCGCTAAATTTACGACAGGCACAGAAAAATCTATCGCTATAAACCATAATGCATCGATCAGTATAGCAGAATTATACGCCACCTTCATGGCGACGGAACTGTATCAGGAAACACCGCAGGCCAACAGCATCATCTTAGACTCCAATGAGACAATGCACAGAATAACCAGTACGGTGTACAGAAAAGGTTGCATAAATGGAATTAGAGAGAATATAGTGAAAATACACGGAATCGGCAACCAGATCACTATAGCCTGGCTACCGACAGGACAGATCCAGCGAAGATGGAAGCTGATCATCAAGGAATAACCCGTAACCTGCCATACTGCACCAGCAAGGACTGAAGAGTATCAACTGGCGGAAAAGTGGAATAGACCAGTCAAACCAGAAGAATGTGGAGTCATCCTCGAAAATGTAAGTAACATCAAATGAATATCGCTCCCTAAAGAAATATCTCGAAGGAAACAATTTGTTAAGGCCAGAATACGAACACTGCACTCCAGTTTCCCACACTCATGCTTGATTTCCAGATCTCAGCAGCCGGCATGCAGCCCATGCAAGGAGAACACAACAAATCCTCATGCCCCAAACTATCGACATAAGATCAATTCAAGCCGCCCATTACATGATGAAGAATTGCAACTCACCAAACAGCAATAAACAACCTTATGAATTTTAAAATGAAAACTGATTTATATAAAGTAATTTAAATGTGCCAATATGCAAGTAGAATATTATATTTCACTATACTGTGAATAGAATTTCAAGTTTTATTTTAGTAACAAAGGTGTTTTAGGCGGTTGTTCCTAGAATGGTTTTATACATAAATATGTTCTCAAAATATGTTTTAGAAAGCCTTTATACGTACCGATTTTCTTACAACTTCACACATTCAGGCCCTCGTTTCCAAATCTCAGAAGACAATCACGATCCCTAAATAGTTTCCGTAACACATCTAACGTTCTCTACATAACCGAGAATATCATCTTTTCATTATATCCTCCCATTCCTTAAATTTAGAGTGAGCTGCAAAATGAACGATAGCCTCCACACCCGAGTAGACAGTAATTGGTAAATTTATTTGGGCAGGTGCTACAAGTGTGGACATTTTAGGTTGTGTTTTGGGGAAGAAATCACCAACACAGCCGATAAGTATTTGCTAGCTGCAGATCTCCGTGGAGTTGGCCTCATGAATCTCCCCTGCCTGCTCAAGTCAACTCTATTGCCAAGGTACAAATTTGAACTACAATAATGTAAAATATTATACGGTTTGGATTGTTTATTTTCTATAATTCCCAGCACAAATACTACTATAAACCAGTTTAACGACTAATTTTCGAATTTCTGAACGTTTTGATTGAAAATTCCGATTTCATCAACATAGGGTTTTATTCTCTAAAACTAAATAGAAGCTTCAGCTTCCATAGATATTTGTAAATACTTTGTTATCAGACATGACTTTGTACGCACTTATATTACTATGAAAATAAAATGTGTATTTTTTTTAACTCAAAACGAATCAAGAAAATTTTATCAATATTAACAACCGTTTTATTTGCTAATTACAGAAACGTTAAAAATATTTTTGATTACTCCGTGGTGATTTCTGCATTGTTAGTGACGTTTCGTTACTAAGGAAACGTTGCAGCTTTCATCAGTCATCAGCTAACGTGGAGCAGAAAGGTTCGGGCGGATTATCACCAGCAATCACTATACAACTTATAACGTTATACAATCAAATGAACAATATTCGAGAAGAAATAAACCACCAATTTCATTTCGACAAAATCATATCGTGTTAAATTTATACGCTCGAGGTTCGGCTCCTTGATGTAAAAGCTTTAACCATTGATGACAATCCGATATCATATACTTATCTAATAATTTCTAGGTGGTGTTGCGACGTCCAATTCATCTCGGCTGTTAAATAAAAATCATATTCTGCAGTTACATTGCTAATATCTACACGTGGCCACTGATAACTAAGAGAAACCAAGTAAGTCCACACTTGTAACATTTGTCCGTAACTTCATCATAGACTGTAAATTATCTCCAATTGTCCGTATTATTAGGTTTTAAATAGTATCACATTCATATGTAATAATAGTTACATATAATAATTATATTTACTCCGGACTTCAAGTAGCTGTAAATTACATTGATTTACTGTCTCGAAGTCGAACTGTTTACTTTATTCTGGGAAATATTTACCATTCTATTTTCTAATAATACAGCCCTGACACTTTAATATTCGTCAGGATTTCTCTACGAATTAGGGCTATTTACTTTATTAAGTGTTCGTAATATATATTGGTGGTGAATGCCTAGGAATATAGTAAAATGACTAATGATATAGCAGATGTCATTTGAGAGCAATTTTGTACTATTACCTGATTTTGGAGTGAAAAAAATGAATAAAACTTTTTATTGTCTATATCTACGACGTTAACATCCATGAATTTATCGAATAATTTATCACCTTATATACGTAAATAATGGTAATAGACTCAACCGTTAGAATGGATGCAGAATCAGTTATTAAACATATTAGTAATTTGAAAACGAGAATGAATTCATACCTTTTAATTTAAAATACGATAATTAATATTCGAAGTATTATATATAACAGTTCTGCTTCTACATACAAATTTTTTTACAATTGTTATTTACAATGGAACGCTTACATTCGTATGAAATAATGTCCGGAATACTTTGTCGTTTCTATTTCACTATCCATTTGGAAATATTCACATACAACAGTTGACGAAGATACGTCTTGAATCCACGAACCTGACTCTCAAGAACACGGACCACCGCAACCAGGGTGTTGGAAAAGCTTCGAAATAATCGTCATGAGAACAAAATGAATTCCGTAGATGATAGAAGCTTCACTCAGTTAAACCTCAATGAAATATCCATTAAAATTGCAGTAATGTTGATATGTGTGGCCCCTTCAGGTGGTGTGTGAACGAATTCTTCGAAAGCTTGATGATGTGAAAGAGGGCTGCTTACCTGTTTAGAATTATTGAAGAGAATAATTCGAAGACAAGTGACTTTTCTGTGATCCTGCAGGCTGTTGCTGGAAAAGCAGCCGTGAATGACAACAAAACAATTTCAGTAATTGTCTTCACCACTGCGCTTTATCGTCATTTCTGCAGAGATTTCTACATAATTTGTTAAGTATTTGATTTTAATATGCTGATCAAATTAACAATTTACACTTGCATATGGAAATAAATTAGACAATTATTTAAATTATTGCAGAAAACTATTTATTCATGAAGTTTCTTTACAGTCGCTCTGCATAATTGTTCATATGACGTACACAAATCGAAATACTTGAAGATCATGAAGATTTAAAAAGGAACCTATGTTAATACCAAACCATTACTTAGATTCCATGCTACACCAGAACGTCTAAATTAGCGTGTCATAATCCAGGCTACTAAAATGAGGTACGTCCACACTTGTAACATTTGTCTGTAACTTCATAGTTGATTATTAGTAGTTTTTTAACTTGTTTCAGCGATTTCATTTGAATTATTTAGATCGATTAAATAGTAGGGGCATTCATTACGCATTTCACGGTCGCCACCATTGTTCTTCTGATAGGCATGTTTTCACGAGGGAACTGTCCATTCTCTCGTGTCTTCCGCCATCCTTTTCATGTTATATATTTTTCGCTCCCTTGATATCAGCTATTACTGTGTGTCTCCTCATCTCTTGCCTCGTTTTTAATAGTCTTTTCATAGATACCGTTATTAAACACTCCTGTCTCACTACGTTCCCAATACAGTTATTCTTTCTTTCTCTTATAATATGCAACGATCTTCTGTTCTCACCAATCCTTTTTACTAATTTTTTATTATATCAAAAGCTTTTAGCCTTTTATTTTATTCCATCAACCCTTTTTCTACGTTTCCACATAATAATTTCTATTATATATTTTCTTTGCTACTATGATGCGCGTTTCAACTCCGACTGGCGAGTCGCTGCAACCCTGATATTTAGTTGATATTCCTTTCCTGATATTTTCCTAATCTCTCTTTATCTATGTCTGTTTACTTCATTTACTCTTTGTTTTTGAAGTGGATATTCTTAGGCCATATTCAGCACAAGCTTAATTTAAGATCAACCCCCGTGTCTTACTCCTTTTCCTATGTTGCTCAGGATCGTTCATGTCCAATTTAATCGTTTTTGATTTAAGTACGAATATTGTATTAGTCTTAGATCCTGCCTTTTCAAAATGTCCGTCAGTGTTTTTCATTGCGATTTGTCAATCAGTTTTTCTAAATTAATAAAAACTGCATATATTTCTCAACCTTCCTCAGTATATCTCAGCCACACTGTTCATAACACTGTTCTTCACCAACCTCTATCTCCAGTTATTCCATTTGGCTGCCGGGGAGATTAGACAAATAGTCCTGTACTCATCACAATTCATTTTAATTCTCTTTGTTTGAATGCGTATCATTTTCATTTCGAGAAATTGTACTGCCTTTCCGTCATGGATTTTGATTGGTATATGATCTTTTTATACACACATTCTACATTTATTCTTTTCACAATAACTCAATATCTCGTGTGTTTCCTCTGATAATGTACCATTATCAGTACTATTTCTAGTTCTTTTGCTTACTAAAATTATCTTCCTAGCAGACTTGTAAATTATTTCATACTTTCTATTTTTTCCAGTTTCTGTATTTTGTCATTTTTTTTATTTCATCAATATTACGCTGGTTTTTCTGTTACACTTTTTATTTCATTATTCTGTGCCTTATAGCTCTTTTCTAATATTCCTCCACTATCTCCGTTTAGTGAATTAGTACAACATATTTTCCGTTATCCACTCTTTCTTTTTAATTCTTTGAACTCTTTAATTCCTAAGACTTCACTTGAAAATTCCTTGAGTCCTTTCCTACTTCGTATCCATTTTTCATTATCCTATTTCTTGAAAATGCTTTTATTCATTTTATCCATAAACTTCTCCTCCAATTTTGACGACTAACACACCTTGCGTTTTCTCAAATGTAATCTTACTTGCGTTTTAATTCTCCACAAAACCTTTCACAATCCTTGTTTTATTTCTCCCAGTACTAACTTATTGTCCAAAATTTTGTCTGCTCCTGGGTAAGCTTTAGCATTTATTAGGCAATTGCAGTACCTCTTATGCATCCTAATAAAGACTATCTGATACACTGGACACTTATGAATAACGTCTTATTATATGATTATCAAACATAGTATTGCAAACCACTACGAAGTTAAAGTAGCTCAAAACATTCCATCAATCCTTCATACATTTCATTTTCTGAATAAATTTATTATCTGAGTTTATATTTCTACTCTGAAATTAAAGTAAAAATTTCATTATTATTTATTGCTATTTTTAGTCGAATCTCTAGCTCACGATATTAGCTACTTTGATCGATATTCGATTTCTTTGTTGGGGAACAAGCAAGTGAGAGTTTCCAGGTTTCCAAATCTCAGACGACATTCACGATCCCTAAATCATTTCCGTAAAACATCAAACGTTCTCTACATAACCTAAAATATCATTGTTCATTTTATCCTACTTGTTTAATGAAACAATCTTAATTTCCAGGTGGCGCTGCGACTTTCAATTCCTGGCAGATGTTAAATGAAAAGTTTATCCTAATTCTATTCAGCAGGACATATAAATCATCTGCCTCACGAAGATCTACACGTGAACGCTGATAACTATGAGAACCCAGGTAAGTCCACACTTGTAACATTTGTCCGTAACTTCATCATAGACAGTAAATTATCTCGAACTGTCCTTAATATTAGGTTAAAAATAGTTCCACATTGATATATAATAGTAGTATCTGTTTATATCATATTCACTGCGCACGTCTAATAGCTATAAATTACATTGGTTTACTGTGTAGAAGTAAAACTGTTTACATGATTCTGGGAAATTTTTAATTTTCTAATTGTAATTGTAATTGCAATTGAACACAGAATATATTAAAAAGTATTATGAGGGTTACTATTTTTGAATTTATCTACCCCACCCATATCCAACAAAAATTTTGCGGTGCCTAATTTGTAAAAATAAACTTAGCGACATCCAATAACTTTGATTTGCTTTGAATCTCGGTTATTTTTGCGTTATTTTCTTAAAAAACTTCTCCAGCCCCAGGACTAAGCGTCCTGCCTTCTCATGCCGAAAGGTGTTGAATTTATACACAAACATTATTGGTAGAGATACTGTCAATTTCATTGGCCTATGACAAATATTTATTCCACACAAACATTAACCGTTTAACATGTTTGAAAATTTACACCCCTGCCAACCCCACGTTGGGGCAGTTAAACGGTAAGTCTTATGTCATAAATAAATTAATTGACAACCATAACTCTGGTTACGACTCCAATCTCGATTATTTTTGGGTAATTTTTATTTTCTTCGACTCAACCCCTTCCCCTACGAGGACCTCTCCCCCAATGCTGTACGAAGTTGAAATAACACGCGAATAACATTTAGAGAAATTATATTAATCTTATAGTATATTTATTCATAATATATTTACTCGACGCAAAATTCAGCCCGTTAACTTATTTTAAAACTTCTTCCCTCCAACCACTTCTATCCAAACCCTCCCACCCCAGCCCACCCCCGCACGTTACCCAGATTGTCATGATTCAACTCAGCGACATCCATTATCTTTTATTTGACTAGAGTCTCGGTTGTTTACGCGTTATTTTATTGTAACCCCCACCACCCCACCCATAAGCATGCTTTCCCCTCATAACGTAAAGGGTTAAAATTTTACACACACAACATCGGTAGAAGTAATATAAACCTAATTAACTCTGAAAACTATTTATTCCATGCAAATTATCGACCGTTTTACATTTTCGAAATAATTCAGCCCCGTCGACGTTTGGGTTTTAATAGCCTATAGAATGTTGTTATTAACCTCAGCGACATCCTTAACTCTGGATTTGACTCTAAGTTCGGTTGCATTCGCGTTATTTTCTTGTAATGCCCGTCCACCCCCACCCTAAAGATGCTCCTTTCCCATGCTGTAAGGGGTTGAAATTATACTCTGATAAAATGGTAGAAACACTATTAATATCTTTGACCACTAAAAATATTTATTCGACTCAAATATCGGTTGTCTTAAAATGTTAGAATATTTCAACTCCCACCCTGATCGTGCACCCCTCTCACACTGAAAAAGGGTGAAATTTTACATCGATAGGAATACTATCAACGTCAATGGCCCTGTCATTTATTTATTCCTCGATAATATCGACGAATCAACATGTTTGAAAAATTCCACTTAATCCATTCCCAGTCTTGCGGATTTAACGGGCAATTAAATGTCATAATCAAAATCAGTGACATTCGACTCCAATCTCGATTGTTTTCCGTTATGTTTAAGTAATGTAATTGCACTCCAACCCCCAATAGGAGCTCGCCTCCCTAACCCAAAAGGGGTTGAAATTATACTCAGAGAATATGTAGAGAAATTTTAAGAATCTCATTGATCCAGAAAAATATTAAGTCGTCGAAAAATTCGGTAGATTAACATGTTTAACAATTTCCAACCCCAACCACCCCCGTCCCTGGGAGGTTAATTGCTAGTTGAATGCCATAATTTAATTCAGCGTTATCCATAACTTTTGGTTTGACTCCAGTCTCGGGTGTATTCGAGTTATTTATTGTAACGCCTCTCCATCCTACAACGAAGGGTGTTACTTTCCCCTGTTATAAAACGTTGAAATTTTACTCACATACATTGGTACAAACACTATTAATTACTTTTACCCTGAAAATAATTATCCGACTCAATAATTAGCAGTGTTAGGATTTATGAAAATTTCCACCCCTAACCACTTCTGTTTGGGGGATTTAAACGTAAATTTAAATATCATAATTAAATGAACTGACAACCATAACCCTGGATTTGAATCCAATTTCGATTGTGTTTTGCGTTATGTATATATAAATACAACTCCACCCCCTCCCTTAAGGGTGATCCACTCCAAATCCCGAAAGAGGTTAATATTATATACATGGAACATATAGAGAAATTTTAAGAATCCCAGTGAAACAGTAAAATATTTATACGACGCAAATATAAGCTGTTTAACATGTTTGAAAATTACAACCCCGGTCCACCCCCTTTTGAGGGAAATAAAATGTAAGTTTAATGTCATAATTAAACACAGTGACAAATATAAACTCGGATTCGACTCCAAACTCAAATGTGTTTGCGTATTTTCATGTAATGCCAACTGTTGACGAAGATGCGTCTTGAATGCACGAACGTGACTCACAAGAACACGGATCACCGCAACCAGAAAGTTCGAAATATTCGTCATATCAACTGAATTCCGTGGATTTTGGGGAAACGTCAACATTAATATCAGCTTCTCCAGTTCATCGTTTTAAATGGATTTCACGGACATGTAAAATAAAAGACAATCCCGAGCTTTAATGAAGAACATATATTATTAAAATTTATTTTGTTTATGATAAGTGCGTTGTGAAAATGTATACTCAGACAACAAGTAGTTTGATCATATTCACTCCGTTGAATCTCAATGAAAGATCATTAAAATTGCAGTAATATTGATGTAAGTCTCTGGCAGATGTTACAAGTGTGGCCCTTTCAGGTGGTTTGCGGAGGAATTCTTCGATGTGTGGAGGGCTGCTTACCTGTTGGGAGTTACTGAAGAGAATAATTCGAAGACCTGTGACTTTTCTGTGATCCTGCAGGCTGGTGCTAAAAACGCAACCGTAGATGAGGAACGTACTTGATTCAATACTATAATTATTTAAAGGATATTAATAATTATTTGATAATTTTTTCGTAATTGTCTTCACCTCTAAACTACATTTCAATAAAATTAATTATTCAGTTTTAACTTGCATATTCACAAAAATTACTGAATGATTTAAACTATTACAGTACAACTATTCATTCATAATGTTTCTTTACACTCGTCGCTCTGCACAATTCTTCAAATGACGTTCACAAATCGTAATTCTTGAAGATCATGAAGATTTATTAAAAATCTATATTGATAGCACTCCGTGGCTTAGATTCGATTTGCTGCATGTAACACTACAACGTCTAAATTAGTGTCATATTTTACGCTACCAAAATGAGGTACGTCCATACTTGTAACATTTGTCCTTAACTTCGTACTTGAATAGAAGGAGCTGTATAAATTACATTCACTACGCACTTCACAACTCACTAACTCTTAAACATGTAAAACATATTGATGCCTTTATTCTCCACTTACTTATTTATTATTTTTATTTACAAATGTTACAACTTCATGGTCAATGGAGACCACTGCGTCACGCACCAATCAAAATTACCGACACAACTAATTCCTATAAAGCATTATCCATGACATAATTATATGTTTCCCTTTACAGCTCACTCTTAAACACGTCTGAAATTTTTTAGGGGAATTCAATGTTACTGGAAAAGAAACAAGTTCAACAAATCCACCAAAAAGGAACATGAATACCAGCTGGACCTAGTCACGATCTAACGTCGGAATACAATGGAAATAAGGAGAACCATTATTCACAGGATCTTGAATGTAAGATCATAGAAACTTCATAGAAACAACCTAGAAGGCAAAAACTTAAAAGATATATTTATTATAGAAAATATAGCTTAAATTGATAAAATTGGCAACAAATAGAACAAAACCAGCAGAATATAGACATGGAAATGTTGGTCATGCAATAAAAGTGAAGAGATCTTAAGATATTAAGGGCATCATAAAAACTAACAAAATCGATAAGAGAGATTCGTTGAAGCACGACAAAAGAAATTACAAGGTGTTCCAGTTTCAACATGAAAATGGAGAGGAGAATAAAAACAACTGTCTCATTATTCAGTCGAATATATATTCCACGAGCTACAGAAACAAACGAGTGTGTTTCCATCGTGCAACGGGCGAGGCCAAGAGGCCCAACCAACAATTTTTTAGTATTCTGGGAAAAACAAAAAATAGATTATCCCAGATGGATATTAATATGTAGTAAGTTACGACTGCTACTCGAAAGAACTGTAAGTGTAACTGAAAAGAAAACTAATCCAGGAAGAGCAATAGAGAAGCTAAGAACCAAAGGGTGATAACTGTACAGGAAAAAATGTTTAAACCAGGAGAAGCTGCAACTATAAAAGGTTTCAAGAGCTAGCACAACATATAAACAACTGCGGCAAATGCAAGTGGAGGAGCATCCATATATCTCAAGGAGAATATCCTGTCAGAACATATCGAACTCAAAACGGCACTGGAAGCTGTCGCTGTAAATCTCCACATGACTACAAATCTTGTGATATGCAACATTTACCTCCCACCAAGCACGCCGGTGCTCAAACACGAGCTCGAAGATATAACCAAGCAGCTGGTTCCAACTTTATGTTACTAGGACACGTTAATATCCAGTACAAATCCTGGGGTTCGAGCTACACTGATAGCAGAGGAAACTTAATCGAGGAGGTAGCATACTCCAATAACTTGATCATCCACAACAACGGAAATCACGCACAGTTTAATACGGCAACCTGCAAAACTTTGTAGTACACTCAATATTTCAGACAAATGTGAATGGTCTACTAAAACAGTACTTTTGCAGATGACCTTGCCATACTCCTTCAAACATCCTCTCTAGACTCGGGCTCCAAAAAACTACTACTTGCCCTCAATAATATTGAAAGCTGGGCTAAAAAATGGAAAATCAAAATAATCCCTACCAAATCCACAATCCTTCAACACGTCAAATAATTATTAAGGCACAAAAATTCTAGAATATGTAAGTGCGTAGTGAAACAATGTACACAGTCAGATCATATCAACGACTATAGTTTTTTAAGAACTATCCGTGTAAAATATCTCGATATTTGCATTGTAATAATGAAAAGTATCTGGCAGATGTTACGAGTGTGGACATTACAGGTGGTGATTTGGGGATGAAATCATCAACACTGCCGATAAGTATTTTGCTAACTGAGAACTATGTGGAGTTGGCCTTAAGCATTCATCAATCTCGCCTGCCTGCAGAAATCGACTCTTGTGCGAAGGTACGAATTGAATTACCATAATCTTAAATATAATAAGGTTAGGATTGTTTATTTTAAATAATTATTGCCAAGACAAATACTATTTTAAAGCAGGATTTCAGGTTGTTTTAATGAAATTTTCGAATTTCTGATTGTGGTGATTGTAAATTCATATTACATCAAGATAGGAATTACTAAAACTGAATAGAATCTTCACCTTTCACAGTTATTTCTAAGTACAATGTTATGAGACTAGACTTAGTCTTAAGTACGCATTAATATTAGTATGAAAATCACAATATGTGATACTTTTTTAATTCAACTTAAATAAAGTTATATTAATAAATTTATTATTTCTTAGTTACACAATCGCTGAAAACATTTTTGATATGCGTTGTGATTTGTGCATTGTTGGTGACGTTTGAGAATGACGCTTTGTTACCAAGGCCTGCATCAGTCCACAGTAAACGTAAAGCAGAAAGGTTCGGTAGATTCACAGCAGCAATCACTACAGAATTTGTAACTCACTACAATTTAATGAACACATAGTCACGAAGAAATAAGCCTTAACTTTCATTTCAAAGAAATCATTGTCATGCAAAATTACACGCTGTAGGTTCAGCGCTTTGATGTTAACGGTTTAATCATTGGTGATAAATTGACAGAATATACTTATTTAATGAAACAATCTTAATTTCCAGGTGGCATTGAACGTCCAATTCATCTCGGCTGTTAAATAAAAAACATATACAGCATTTACGATGCAGGTTACATAGATCCTCAGTACCTATAAATCATCTACATCGCTTCGATCTACACGTGGCCACTGACAACTATGAGAAACCAGGTAAGTCCACACTTGTAACATTTGTCCGTAACTTCATAGTTGATTGCTATTAGTAGTATTTTAGCTTGTTTCAGGGACTTCATTATAATTATTTAGAGCAATTAAATAGTAGTAGGGGCTGTTTAAAGTACATTCACTACGTACTTCATCGTGGACACCATTAGTGTTCTTCTGATAGGCAGGTTTTCACGACGTAGTTTTTCGTAGGTACCATTAGTAAGCAGTTCCGTCTAAGTACCGTATCCATGCCTTATTCTTTTCTCTTATAATATCCAGGAGAATTTTTGTCTAACCAAAACATTCCAGTACTTCTTAAATTGAAGCTTTCATCCTTCCCTCATTTCTTATTTTTATTTACAAATGTTACCACTTCATCGTCACCAAAGACCACTGCGTCACGCAACAACCAAACTTACCAACAGAACAAATTCCCAAAATTAAGTATCCTAGAACTAATTATATATTTCCCTTAACAACGCACTCTTAAACATGTAAAACATAATTTAGGGGAATTCAAAGTTACTGGCAAAGAAAGAATTTATACAAATTCATTAAAAAGTAACCTGAATACAAGCTGGACCGAGTCATGATCTAACGTCTGAAAAACCATTACTCACAGAAGCTTGAAAGTAAAATCCGAGAAAATACTCTCAAAAAGTACGCTGCCATAGAAATTACCTATACAAATACGGAAAAGAAATAAAATTGACTTAAACTCGAACAATAGAATATACACATTTAAATGTTGGTCCTGCAATAAAAGTCAAAAGATCTTGCACGATTCTAAAGACGTCATAAAATCAGAAATAGCCGATATAAGCGCCTCATTCAAAAAAAACAACAAAAATTACAATATGTTCAAGTTTCACCACAAGAACGGAGAGGAAACAAAAATCAACTGCCCCATTTTTCAGTCGAAATAAAATATTTCTTACGGATTCGAAGATGGATTCTTTATAAAAATATCGAAAAAATGGACTTAACAAAAACAACTTATGTCTATATTATACCATATCTTTAAGATTTTCGCTATTACATGTCCTCCGACCATACTTTATTCCGTTCACGTCAGACCACCGGCCCATATAAATTTCCGATAATCTAGGATTCTTCCCCACCACTTCCTACACAACAAACTCTTTGAACATAACAATTCCGATGGGTCTATAATTAATTCCTTTGTTTGGAAATATTCCTCATACTTCAAAAATTATCACCGACATCGACGACGTTGTCACCACTTTCCCAAAAACGTCTCCAGAGCTATTAATTTATATATTCCTAAAAAGGTAATCGATCCTTGGAATCCAACTGTCACACCTCACATTATTTAAAGTATTATAAGGGAGGTATCCTTCGAACGCACCGCCTGGACCTTTAAATCTAGTGGAATCGCATAAACGAACAAGAGCATCGAACAATCTGCCAGAAGGGCCCGGAGAAGTGGGAAACAGCGATTGTGTGATTGGACTATAGGCAGGACAAAATTCTGGCAGAAGTTGCAACGCTTAACGACAATATCTGCCAAACACAGATATGCATTTAAAATCCCAACACATACCGTGTACGTCTCTCCAAATCGCGACAAACCAAACCTAGCATAATCTCCGGAACCGAAACTATCATTTTTCCTACATAGAGAAAATTCCCATGCGAATAGATTCCCATTCTTCCTCAACCTCGTATCCCGGGATTCACCTAAACCGATGTCAGTCTAAAAGCAAACTCCGAAAACGCGTCGATAACTATTTCACTTAATTAAATGCTAAGGATAATTTAATAAGTTCATTAAAATGCTTTTTTTTAGAGCAACAGGCTTCATGACGGTAATCCACTTTGGGCAACTAACCTTTAATAGCATAGGAAGGGATTTGAAAGGAAGGATGTGGAAGGGTAGAGGAAGGTAGCCTAAAACAAGACAATCCCGAACTTTAAACAAGAAGATATATTATTAAATTTAAATTTAAATTTATCCATGACATAATTATATGTTTCCCTTTACAGCTCACTCTTAAACACGTCTGAAATTTTTTAGGGGAATTCAATGTTACTAGAAAAGAAAGAAGTTCAACAAATCCACCAAAAAGGAACATGAATACCAGCTGGACCTAGTCACGATCTAACGTCGGAATACAATGGAAATAAGAGGAACCATTATTCACAGGATCTTGAATGTAAGATCATAGAAACTTCATAGAAACAACCTAGAAGGCAAAAACTTAAAAGATATATTTATTATAGAAAATATAGCTTAAATTGATAAAATTGGCAACAACTCGAACAAAACCAGCAGAATACAGACATGGAAATGAAGGTCATGCAATAAAAGTGAAAGGATCTTAAGATATTAAGGGCATCATAAAAACTAACAAAATCGATAAGAGAGATTCGTTGAAGCACGACAAAAGAAATTACAAGGTGTTCCAGTTTCACCATGAAAATGGAGAGGAGACTAAAAACAACTGTCTCATTATTCAGTCGAATATATATTCCACGAGCTACAGAAACAAACGAGTGTGTTTCCATCGTGCAACGGGCGAGGCCAAGAGGCCCAACCGACAAATTTTGAGTATTCTGGGAAAAACAAAAAATAGATTATCCCAGATGGATATTAATATGTAGTAAGTTACGACTGCTACTCGAAAGAACAGTAAGTGTAACTGAAAAGAACACTAATCCAGGAAGAGCAATAGAGAAGCTAAGAACCAAAGGGTGATAACTGTACAGGAAAAAATGTTTAAACCAGGAGAAGCTGCAACTATAAAAGGTTTCAATAGCTAGCACAACATATAAACAACTGCGGCAAATGCAAGTGGAGGAGCATCCATATATGTAAACGAGAATATCCTGTCAGAACATATCGAACTCAAAACGGCACTGGAAGCTGTCGCTGTAAATCTCCACATGACTACAAATCTTGTGATATGCAACATTTACCTCCCACCAAGCACGCCGGTGCTCAAACACGAGCTCGAAGATATAACCAAGCAGCTGGTTCCAACTTTATGTTACTAGGACACGTTAATATCCACAACAAAACCTGGGGTTCGAGCTACACTGATAGCAGAGGAAACTTAATCGAGGAGGTAGCATACTCCAATAACTCGATCATCCACAACAACGGCAATCACGCACAGTTTAATACGGCAACCTGCAAAACTTTGTAGTACACTCAATATTTCAGACAAATGTGAATGGTCTACAATTTGACAGTGATCATGTCCAGATAACAACAAAAATACCTCTCCAACCAAATAGCCCAGCATTCTGTGACAGATGGCGTACTAACATCAGCGACTAGTCGTAATTAAAGAATACAATAAGGAATAAATTGAATAAAGAAAGCAATGACCTCGACGCCAACAAAAACAGAAGGTTAGAAATGTTTTGCGAAATCATTACTTCAACTGCGGATGGAACACTTGGGAAAAATAATCCCAATCCAAATTCGCGAAGAAACTACAAAATCTGGTGGAATACAGAATGCACACAGACTGTATAAGCAACAACTCAACAAATATAGAAGGACAACAAAATTAGTTACAATAAAGCAAGAGCGGATTTTAGACGAAAGATGAAAAAAGACAAGCAGAACAGCCGGGCGGGATAAAATAGAGACGATGAATGCTTCGACTAACCGGAAAGAGCTCTGGGGAGGTTGTCAGAAGTATGAAGGGAGCAGAAGATGAACACAAAATAAATTTGCAAACAGACGAGCTGGAAGATAAGCTTACTAATCCGAACGACATAGCCAACTGTCTAGCAAGGAACTTCGCCAAAACATCAGCAACTAGCTCGCACTCCGCGGAATTCCAACGTATAAATGCAAGCAACAAAAGAGACTCAACAGCAACAAAAAATCAAACAAAGATAGGTATGAGAAGAATGCATCAGTAGGAAGTGATCGAATTCCAAATATCCTGATAAATAATCTACCGGAAGAAGCGCTAACTGTTCTACTAAAAATTCGAATCGAAATCTGCAAATTCCCGAGCTATGGAAAGGATCTATAGTTATCCATATTCTGTAATCAGGAATTTAAACCAGATATAGGCGGCTACAGACCGATAGCCCTCTACTCCAACGTCTGCGAGATCCTTTAATAGGTAATTGCTAATATGTTGACTTGGTACCTCAGCGTAAATAATCTGTATTACGCTAAACTATTTTCATTCAGTAAGGTTCATTCATCGTTAAACTTGAGCACATACCTCGATAACTACATTAAGGAAGCGCTCAACCAACATCAACATGTCTTGGCAGTCATGTTAGATATATGCAAAGTAATGGAGATCAATGTTAAATAAACTAATAACATACGGACTAAGTGACAGTATCCTACAATGTACCAGAAACCTAATCGAGGACAGATATATTGAGGTCAGAATTGAGATTGGCCAGTCATAAATAAAGAATCGAGAACGGAATAAGCCAGGGCTCGAGCCTCAGCGTCATTCTGTTCCTGGTACTCATAAATTACGTGGGTAGCATTAACAAACCCCCGATAGATACCTTGATATTTTCAGATTATGTCATCTTGCTGACTAGAGGGAACAACATGAAGCTGCCCTCTGAAGTGATGCAGGAGGCAATAAACAAGGCGACTCAGTGAACTGAAAAAAGGGGGTTTAGTATTAATCCTTGCAATGAGCTTCTCAAGGAAATACGAGCAAATAAAGATACCAATAAAAATAATTGGCAAACATATTGAATATGTTAAACAGTACAAGATTATGTCAATTTTCAGGGACTCAAATTTACATTCAAGACTCACATCGAGCAACTAATCATAGAAAGCAAAAAACTTCTATTAATCCTTCTATCAATTCTAGCCGTCCATTACATGATGAAGAATTGCAACTCACCAAACAGCAATAAACAACCTTATGAATTTTAAAATGAAAACTGATTTATATAAAGTAATTTAAATGTGCCAATATGCCAGTAGAATATTATATTTCACTATACTGTGAATAGAATTTCAAGTTTTATTTTAGTAACAAAGGTGTTTTAGGCGGTTGTTCCTAGAATGGTTTTATACATAAATATGTTCTCAAAATATGTTTTAGAAAGCCTTTATACGTACCGATTTTCTTAAAACTTCACACATTCAGGCCCTCGTTTCCAAATCTCAGACGACATTCACAATCCCTAAATAGTTTCCGTAACACATCTAACGTTCTCTACATAACCGAGAATATCATCTTTTCATAATATCCTCCCATTCCTTAAATTTAGAGTGAGCTGCAAAATGAACGATAGCCTCCACACCCGAGTAGACAGTAATTGGTAAATTTATTTGGGCATGTGCTACAAGTGTGGACATTTCAGGTTGTGTTTTGGGGAAGAAATCATCAACACAGCCGGTAAGTATTTGCTAGCTGCAGATCTCCGTGGAGTTGGCCTCATGAATCTCCCCTGCCTGCTGAAGTCAACTCTATTACCAAGGTACAAATTTGAATTACAATAATGTAAAATATTATACGGTTAGGATTGTTTATTTTGAATAATTCCCAGCACAAATACTGCTATAAACCAGTTTAACGGCTAATTTTCGAATTTCTGAACGTTTTGATTGAAAATTCCGATTACATCAACATAGGATTTCATTCTCTAAAACTAAATAGAAGCTTCAGCTTCCATAGATATTTGTAAATACTTTGTTATCAGACATGACTTTGTACGCACTTATATTACTATGAAAATAAAATGTGTATTTTTTTTTAACTCTAAACGAATCAAGAAAATTTTATCAATATTAACAACCGTTTTATTTGCTAATTACAGAAACGTTAAAAATATTTTTGATAACTCCGTGGTGATTTCTGCATTGTTAGTGACGTTTCGTTACTAAGGAAACGTTGCAGCTTTCATCAGTCCACAGCTAACGTGGAGCAGAAAGGTTCGGGCGGATTATCACCAGCAATCACCATAGAACTTATAACGTTATACAATCAAATGAACAATATTCGAGAAGAAATAAACCACAAATTTCATTTCGATAAAATCATATCGTCGGGTTAAATTTATACGCTCGAGGTACGGCGCCTTGATGTAAAAGTTTGAACCATTGATGACAATCAGATATCATATACTTATCTAATAATTTCTAGGTGGTGTTGCGACGTCCAATTCATCTCGGCTGTTAAATAAAAATCATATTCTGCAGTTACATTGCTAATATCTACACGTGGCCACTGATAACTAAGAGAAACCAAGTAAGTCCACACTTGTAACATTTGTCCGTAACTTCATGATAGACTGTAAATTATCTCGAATTGTCTGTAATATTAGGTTTTAAATAGTACCACATTCATATGTAATCATAGTGTCTGTTTATATTCTATTCACTCCGGACTTCACGTAGCTATAAATTACATTGATTTACTGTGTAGAAATCGAACTGTTTACATTATTCTGGGAAATATTTACCATTCTATTTTCTTATAATACAGCCCTGACACTTTAATATTCGTCAGGATTTCTCTACGAATTAGGGCTATTTACTTTATTAAGTGTTCGTAATATATATTGGTGGTGAATGCCTAGGAATATAGTAAAATGACTAATGATATAGCAGATGTCATTTGAGAGCAATTTTTGTACTATTACCTGATTTTGGAGTGAAAAAAATGAATAAAACTTCTTATTGTCTATATCTACGACGTTAACATCTATGAATTTTTGTGTGTTACGCAATTTTCATGGTTTGGATGTTTGCAACTGGTTATACCTCTGGTTTTGCATGGTATACATATTGGTTCTTTTTCTTTTTGGGTGCAGTCTCTGTAAACATGTTCTGTACTTCCACAATGGTTACAGGTTTGTTTCCCTTTACAGTACTTTGATATATGCCCAAAATTTTGGCATTTGAAACATCTTGCCACTTTCAAGTAATCTTTTACTTTTACTGAGTTGTATTCTATAAATATTCTTCCTTGTAAGAGCAGGATTTTTCTTAAGTCAGGACTGACTTGTATTACCCAGTGAACGGTTTGTTTTTCTTTTGGTCCATTTTTGAATTTTATTTTTATTTCCTCTTTTTTGTTTTCCAAAGAATTTTGTTCTAAAATTGTTTCCAGTAGCTCTTCTGGTGTCAAAGAACTATCTACGTTATATAGAATTAATAAAGGATTAATTTTGTTTTTTTCTTGTATGGTAAATTTCTTCCGATCTGACTGTCATTCTTACTGCATTTTTTGTGTCAGCAATGTTTACTATTTTAATTTATCTTTTTGCTGGGTCTAGTTGTTTTGTGAATAGTTCTCTTGTGTGTACACCCTCTTGTTTTTCTTCTTTTTGTGTAATGAAGATTGTTTTGTTTAAATTACCCTTTGTTTGCGTTGTCTTTTTTAATGTATTTGCATATGATTCTTTCTGTGTTGCTTCTGAATTTCTTAGTTCCTTCTTAACTTCTTCTTTAATTTCTTTCATGTCTTCTTTTAATTCAGCAGTATTTTTACTCTCTCCCTCCAGAAAAGCATTTCTCACAACCAGCTCCTGGATGTTCTGTATTAGTACGTTTATTTTTTCATTTATGACTTCTTTTGTGTTTTTGCTCATTCTCGTCTCTTCTTGTAGTAATGTTCTAATTTCTTTCTGTACATTAGTACAATTATTTAATAACTTTATTCCTGTATTATTATCCATTTTTATTTTTATTTGTTATGTTTTTGTTTTATTCAGATTATATTGCTTGATTTAAGTTTTTACTGTCCTACTCAAGTTATTTTCTCATTAGTTTTAATTGTTTATCAGAATCAGTTTTTCAATATTTCGATTTTACGATTTTACGATATTCGATATTTCAATATATCGAAGTTCGATATATCGAAGTTCGATATTTCGATATTTATCAATTTGCGTATAATTTACGTATTATTTCGTGATTGAATTATTTATTGTTCAACGTTACATATTATATTTACTCAAATATTTACGTTAATTTTACATCTTATTACTAAAATAATTGTTAAGACTTGATAACTTCTGTCTATTGTTGTTAATTGTCAGCGCGAAGTAGATGGACAACAATTACTTATATAAATTAAATCTTCTATTACTGAATATAAACGTAGAAATGTATAGAGTTATAATATTGCTTGATAATTTGAAAATTACAAAATTTATTATTAGTTACAGTTAATTATTTGATGAAGTCCTATATCTCTACTTTTTGAAAGCTTTCATTGTTTCTCTTTCGTGGCAAAAGTTCACTTGAATAATCAGCAAATAATTAACGTAAATATGACCTGACAATTTATTACACAAACTTCACAAATGTACTTACCAACTTGAAGTTGGGGTAAATCACTTATTCACTAATTGATGTTCTCACTGGATTCAATACACGTTTAATAATGTAACAGCACTATTATTGCATCCTCGATTTTAATTTAGATTTAAAACTTTGTTCAAATTAATTGACACTGCAATACTAAATTGATTAAGGACTTTAATTAATTTATTGAGATATCAAGTTTACTGAAGCATAAGTTTCTCAATATTCCTGATGTGATGCACAATTATTACGAAGAGCTCGATCAACACTCAACCTTTCCGTATCGCTGCCGGCGCGCAACTCCAGTCAAGTAGATAGGGACAGTGGGAATCTCGTTAATCCATTCATGCGCGTCACTAATTAGATGACGAGGCATTTGGCTATTTGATTTCAGCGTATTTTTACACGCGACTTACTGCTTAGGTCTGGTGCAGTTTCCAAAAACAACAAGATCTGGTAGGGGGATGGCCCAGTATGGTCGACCCATCCCCTGAACAACAGAGAGCCCCAACAAAAACAAAGACTAAAAGATAATATAAAATATGATTGACAATTAGAAACAGATAAACATTATCAACCAAACTTGGTAGACTCACATGAAGATTTTAATAGTAACTTATGGAAAAGGGATACAGTAAAAATAGCACAAATAAATATAGGTAGAAGCAAAATGGCAACTGACGAAATCAAACAAGTAATTTTTGAACACAAAATTGATGTTTTATGTTTGCAAGAACCTTACATAAATAAAGAAAAATTAGTTGGTATGCCTATGTCTAGTATACAAATATACGAATCAAATAAATCTATGGTTGCAGTGGTAATAAATAATTCGGATATTGTAATCACTGTGATTAAACAAGTTTCAAATGATCATATATTACTCTTGGACGTCAAGTATAAAAATCTGTCATTTATATTAATAAATCAATATTGTCAATTTAATGAAAAAATAGAAAAGCATATGCAGAATTTATCTAAAGTTAAAAACATAATAAAGAGAAGACAAGTTGTTTATACAGAGGATGTAAATGCTAAATCTTATGAATGGTTCTCTAAAGTTAATGATAAAAAAGGTGAAATTGTATCACTTACATTAAATGACTTAGGCTTAAAAATATTAAATCTTCCAAATCAACCATCAACGTTTTGTAACAATTTAGGACAAGAAACGAATATTGATATAACAGCGGTGACAAATAAATTGTTTTTAGTTGCAGAAACGTGGAAGGTACATGAAAATGTTATTCATAGTGACCATAGACTCATAACAACAGAACCAAGTACAAGCCACAAGAAACCAGTACATACAAATTGGAATTATGTAGTAAAAATGCAGATTGGAAACAGATAAATAAAATTTTATTAGAAGAAGAGTATAATGTAGATGAAGAAAGTACAAGCTCTGAAATGTTAAATAAATTATATATCTGGATTAATAAAGCTTGTAAACAAACACTAAAAATATCTTCACCTCCGCAAATAAAGCAATGCCCTTGGTGGAATACTACATTAACAAAGAAAAAGAAGAATTTAAAGCAATTATGAAGAATTAAGGAAAAAATTAAAAATTTCCAGGTTAAACAAAGAATAAATTTATTATATTGCAAGCTATTTAAAGAATATAAAGAGTTAATAACGAATACAAAAGAAGAAAGTTGGAAACAATTTATTGAAAAAGAGATATTAGAAAATGTATGGAGCCTTCCACATAAAATCGTTGGTGGTAAAATAAAGTGTCCAGTCCCACTAAGCACTGTATGCAAAGACGATGGCACATTTACAACAGAATGGATGGACACTGTAGAAACTATCATGCAGGTATTAATACCCGAAGACAATACAGTAAATGACACTCAAGAACAAGCAAAATTGAGAAATAAATGGCTTAAATGGACTGAAAAAATTACAAATAACAGTAGTATAAATATAACAGAGGCCGAAGTAAAAAAAGTAATTCTATCATTTAAAAATGGAAAATATGCGGGTCCAGATAAAATCAAAATTGAAATAATAAAAGAAAATATAAATATATTAACAACTAAATTAACAGCCTTATATAATAATGTTTACAAGAAAGAAAATTTCCCGAACAATTTAAAAACGCAGAAATGAGAATTATTTTGAAAAACAGAGATAAAAATCCTCAAGATCCCCGATCGTATAGACCAATTAACTTATTAAATACTTTAGGCAAAATCCTAGAAAAAATAATTGCTAATAAAATAAATTTAATTCTAGATGAATTTCATCTATTAAGCAACAAACAATATGGTTTTAGGAAAAACTATAGTACAATAGATGCTATAGTCGATGTGGTAAATACTATTAAAAATTTAAAATATAATTATAAAGTAGCAATCTTCGTGGATATTACAGGAGCATTTGACAATTTATGGTGGCCGCAACTTTTCGAAAATTTATCTAAATTAGGCATTCCAGAACAAATAATTGCTTTACTAATAAATTATTGTACAAATAGAAAAGCAACAATAGTTTCACCGATAGGAAAAGTAACAAGAGCATTGGAAAAAGGTTGCCCACAGGGCAGTGTTTTAGGTCCACTATTTTGGAACATCTATATAAATACTCTATTAGAAGAAATAAACAATCAATCTGATCTATATGCGATAGCTTATGCAGACGATCTTGTGTTATTATATGGAGCAACAACAAGACAAGAAATTGAAAATAAAGGAAATGTAATTGTTCAAAATTTAACAAATTGGTGTAACCAAAATAAGCTAATAATATCAGAGGAAAAAACCAAAATAGTAATCTTTGGTAAAAATTTAAAAAGAAATCCTATAATTAAATATAACAAAAAATCAATAAAAATTATTAATGAAATAAAATATCTAGGGGTACTTTCAGACAATAAATTATTATTCTTAGCCCATATCAAATACATAACCAAAAAAGCAGTTAATATAATGCAACAAATCTTAACCTTAGCAAAAAAGGAGTACAAAATTCACCCAGCAAAATTTATTATTTATTACAAATCAATTTTTGAGGGAATATGTTTATATGGCTCAAGTGCAATAGGAATTAAACTCAAGGACACACATATTATAAGAAGCCTATTAAGTGCTCAAAGAAAAATTTTGGCAAGAAGGGTAAGAGCATATAAAACAACACCAGTGGACGCTTTGCAAATTATTACTAACATTCCACCACTTGATATAACAGCAAGATTGAGATGCGCACTATATTATATGAAGAAAGGAAATTTTGAAGAAATAAAAAATATCACAAATCAAAAAGGAGAATCGAAAGTAACAGCAATTGAGTGGCAGAATGATATGTGACAAGAAAGATGGGAAAATTTAACTAAATGCAAATGGCCTAGGAAATTGATTTGTGATGTCAAAATTAAACAAAATTGTTCATTTATTACACCAACAAAAGAAATAGTGAGATTTTTTACTGGACATGGCCCTTATAATAAAAAATTATATGAGCTGAAAATATTAAACTCATCTGTATGTCTCTGCGGTCTAGAAGAAGAAACACCATTTCATATAGTATGGGAATGTGAATATTGGAAAGAGACGTTTAAAAAATTTCGAACAACTAACGTCACAGATGTTTTCAAGATGGAAGAAATATTTTTGGACTTCAAAGACGCTTTAAAGGGATTTGAAAGTAAGAAAGAAATAATTGAAGAAGGTATGGGAAATAGAAGCATACAGAATGAAATCACAGAGACAATTTTAAATAATGAAAACCAAATAGTAGAGATAGATTACAACTTAAGAAGTAAAAATCAAAAAGAAGCAATTAAGGAGAAAAAGAAACAACTTAAAATATATTGGCCTTCAAGAGGGAAAAAGCAAAGTTAATATGAAGTAGCAAACGTTACAAAGAAGAAAATAGATTAATAAATGAAGGTTTTTTTTAGGGCGGTGAAAATCCCCCACTATCCTGAGAATACTAAAACTATTGGGAAATAATACATTCAAGCAAATCAATCAGGATGCCTACACTGGACGTATGATGAGTATATGCATCTGCGTTAGAAGGCAAGATTTTGCAAATCTTGTAACTTCTCTGGGAAACCAGCAGTTAAGGTTTTTTTTATCCTTCAAAAGCAAAAAATAATATCCATAATCAAAATTTTATAAATAAGAGAAAAGAAAATAAGAAAAGTAAATACAGGATAATATTTAGAAACAAAAACCCTGAGAAACCGGACGGTAAAAAGGGTAAAAAGGAAGAAAATTGAGCAAAAAAAAAAAAAAAAGTCCCTATCTACTGGGGGCGGAAGGGGGATGATGCGTATGCATAGCCTCTCATCTCCAAGTCGGAGACATTGCGTTCGCGAGCGCGCCCCTGTTCAAGCCTGTACGCAGGTCAACAGAAATGTCACGGCTCATTCCCGGGCGGGCGGCTGCATCCTAAGTAGAAAGCGACCCGGGGGCCGCTCCTCGGTTAGCTGGAAAAATGGATCCAGGGGAGACCACACTGCGCCCGGCCCGTAAAACTGCTGGCATTGCTTCCTATTCCAGTTGGGGCCTGGGTAATGGTCTCATTGTCTTCAGTACTTATGTGTGGTAGACGCCAAGACGTCGAACCATGACTAGTCTGGTAAAACTAGGACACCAGCCGGATTATTCCGGTGTACCCCTGGATAGCGGTATGAAAGGGGGAAGTGATCCTAAATAAAGGGGTGTGGCGTGCAGTTCTCATGTGCCTTGGTGTCGGGTTGCCAGCAATGGTATTCCTAGTATCCTCGATGAGCACGGGAGTCGGACTGTAACGGGTCGGTGTCTGCCATGGCATTCACTAGTAACTGAGTCCACTCAAGGTGGTCGTCTAGTCTCCGGACTAAGGTGTTGAGGGCGGTACTACCTCAGTTATCCGACGACGAAACCACCTGGCTGTAGTTCTCTACAGCGCAAGGAGATAGCCACTAGCTTTACTGCTCCGACGGCGGAACTGCTGGTTTAGGACCAGTAGTGACGTCGAAGGGAAGAAAGCTACAAAGCTAGGCATGCGAGCATCTAATGACCAGGCCTCTCCCGATGGTCTCCTCAGCCAGAAAGAGAGGCGCTGGTGACGGGCTGCACAAATGCCTAGAAGTGCAAACTCTACCTAACGGTGACCCCTGGGTTGCATTCATCTCTTTCGTGTTGGAGACAATGCAATCTAACAGAGCCAGGCGCGCTACGGCAGACCAGAGCCATCAGTGAAAAAGTCTGGTAGTCGGGGTGAGCGAAAGCCCAGCTGCTGTCCCTCGGGATGGCGGCCTAAGCTCACGGAATGAGGTTGGACTCGACGTGGCAGTGGGGTGCGCATGTCAAACCCACGAGGTGGTGCTAGCAGTGGCCAGTTCAGGAGTTGTGACCCGCTTGCGGGGGGAACGACTGGGCTGGTTTTTGAAGCCTCAAGCCCTTTGGGAAGGCGACGGTCCTGGGGGCGTGATACCTCTCGGGGTAAGAGACCGCCTCTCTCCCGGCAACGGGAAGAAAAACTCAGGTGTGGGAACCGTAAAAAAGCTCTCATTATACGAGAAGTGACCTAAAATAAATAAGCTGCAGCTATCGCTCTAAGTTCATACTCCCGGCAAAGCCTAGACGGCATACGCGGGGAAGCGGTACGTCTACCATGGTGGTGACGTATGATGCGCTAAAGTTATTTTACTTACTACTACTACTACTATTGTCCCTATCTACTATCTAGCGAAACCACTGCCAAGGGAACGGGCTTGGAAAAATTAGCGGGGAAAGAAGACCCTGTTAAGTTTGACTCTAGTCTGGCATTGTGAGGTGACATGAGAGGTGTAGCATAAGTGGGAGGTGATTTTATCACCGCCGGTGAAATTCCACTACTTTCATCGTTTCTTTACTTACTCGGTTGGGCGGAGCGCGTGCGTCGAGGGTTATCACCCAGGCGTCACGGTGTTCTTGAGCCAAGCGTGTAGGGTTGCGTGGATGGCGCGGTTTAACGCCTGTGGATCGCAGCCCCGGGCCGCGGGAGTCAAATTTCGCGGTTCGGGTTGTTGGGTGAGACTGCGTGACCACGTTTCAGAACGCAGTTTACTCCCTCACGTGATCCGATTCGAGGACACTGTCAGGCGGGGTGTTTGTCTGGGGCGGAACATCTGTCAAAGAATAACGTAGGTGTCCCAAGGCCAGCTCAGCGAGGACAGAAACCTCGCGTAGAGCAAAAGGGCAAAAGCTGGCTTGATCATGATGTTCAGTACGCATAGGGACTTTTTTTTTTTTGATCCTTCGATGTCGGCTCTTTCTATCATTGCGAAGCAGAATTCGCCAAGCGTTGGATTGTTCACCCACTAATAGGGAACGTGAGTTGTATTTAGACCGTCGTGAGACAGGTTAGTTTTACCCTACTGATGATACAGTCGTTGCGATAGTAATCCTGCTCAGTACGAGAGGAACCGCAGGTTCGGACATTTGGTTCATGCACTCGGCCGAGCGGCCGGTGGTGCGAAGCTACCATCCGTGGGATTAAGCCTGAACGCCTCTAAGGTCGAATCCCGTCTAGTCAATGCAACGATATCGCTTAGGGGTTCCGTGAGTCGAAAGGCTTGAGAATACGTGTCTTTACTAGGTGCGACTGTCCTAACGGGCACCGTGCCGTACTGGCCTTCTGTTTGCCGGACGGGGTCAATTTGGACGTTGCGCAAGGGATTCACATCCTGCGTAGCGCCCATCCCCTAACGGCCTTCTGTTTGCCGGACGGGGTCAATTTGGACGTTGCGCAAGGGATTCACATCCTGCGTAGCGCCCATCCCCTAACGGTCTATCATGGGTATCATTCGATGTCGGGACTCGGAATCGTCTGTAGACGACTTAGGTACCGGGCGGGGTGTTGTACTCGGTAGAGCAGTTACCACGCTGCGATCTGTTGAGACTCAGCCCTAGCTTGGAGGATTCGTCTTGTCGCGAGACGACGCCTTCAAGGGTGTCTATTCATATATTACATTAACTTGTAGTATATTTCATTTTTTTTGTTTTTTTATTCCAATATCCATCTTCTTAGTGTCCACGCGTCATGTGAGTCTTGTACGTGCCGATTCCACATGGTAATGTGTATTCGCTTCCTACTTGAGTTTGTAAAGACTGCACACCATAAATCGCTAGATATTGTGTGCATATTGTCAGATTGCAATATGAAGGTAGTTGTTCCCGCCTCACGACATTTGCTCGTGTCCTATGTGATTGTCATCTTCGTGCTTGTACATTTCCATGCCATGACATGATGAATTCGGCTTCTTGGCAGTGGTGGTCATATATGAAGATGAAGACGTATTAGCATGGGCACTCCGCCGTTGCCTCTAGTTCCTGTCCAACCGAGGTTTCCTATTCCGAATGTGTGTGTGTGTGGATGTATACTGCATTGTTCGGATGTAAACGACTTCAAGTTCGCAAATGCCTTTGCAGAATTCGTCACATGTGTTTAGACCAACGCGTGGGTGCAAGATGACGCAATATTAGGGAATTGATTAGGCAGACCGATGTTCGTTTACTTCCTAACAGTAACACTTTGACCTGTATGTAATTGTTGGGCCATATTGAATTTGAAATGTTCTCCCCTAATTAGCGGCGACTCGTCCATGTCTATGTCATGAATATGTCTTCTGTTCCCCCTGTCGTAAGTACTTGCGGTTTTCGTTAAACGCTATTTGCTTACCAATTGAAAATTGCGCCCCCACTTCCATATCTCGTTATTCATGGCGTTCGCGCAACCACTGGCTATTCGCTGAATAAAAGTTTTCGAGACTTCAAAAACAGTCGACACCTCAGTTACATACTGGCAGTTTGTGTCTTATCACGTGCTAATCGACATACTACCGCTACCCAGACAAATACATGTAATGTGTAATGGTATTTCTAGTCACTAGCACGAAAGTAATGTAAGCTCGTGACATGAAAATTATGGCTCTGTTACGCATACGAATAAATTCTCTCCAAGTTCGAGTCCTTGCGAATGGTAGTGTATTACGTGTGCTACTAAAAGGTGCATGTCTTCTGTATGTAATACACCGATAACATGTCCACTTCCTTGATGAAGTTATGTGAACAATTACCTAGTAGTTACTGGTTTATTGGTTCATTTTTTATACTCTCATAATGTACTACGTAGGTTCGTTAAGTCACCTTTCACGCGACACGTCTGCTTAGATGGTAAAGAGTGACATTCTGCGAGAGCAACTCACGGTGGCAACAACCTTGATTCCCCTGATACCGTGATTTCGAAGTGGATCTCCTCCGACAGCGGTTAGGATACTTCCTTTTCCACTTACGAATTTGCAGCCTCCTCAGAAGCCCTTATTTCATGACATGGAGCTAATTTGTGCAAGTTTGCATTGAAAAACTTTGAGAGACGATGCTTTCTCCGCACGATATAAAATGTAGATTGTAAATATGTATTCTATTTGTGAAAAACGAGTCATGTATAAATTTTTCCCATTACCGAGAACGTTTCGGTACGTGTCAGTACATTCCTTAGATGCTCGGACGGAGTTAGTGTACCCAACAATTTCCCAAGGTGTTCCTGTTGCGGTGGGCTTCAAGTACAATTAACTACTGGTGTGCGGTTTGTTGGTCGCCACCTGCGAGAAATTATTCACCCGCAACAAAGGAAATACAATTTTCAGTTAATAATTAAAACTATACTTGATTTCATCACGAATTATGTAAAACGAAAGCTCCCCGTCATTGCAAGGGATTAACCGTGGTTATCCTTGTGGCACACCGACGCGATACCTGGAAGCATGGAATGAGACTTACCAGGTCTGCAGCTAGGACAGAGTCGATTCCCGTTGGTGACACTCTCTCTGCAGCAGCAGCAGTAGACGACAGGAGACCCACGTGCTAACCGAAATGGTCCACGATCAACTCTCTCCGACTGCTCTAACCAAAGGTACAGATCGATCTCCCTCGTGTTCGCAGACTTCTCTCTATGTGTCCTAAAAATCCCTCTCTCCTGGTTGGTCCTTGTCCACACGTGAGCCACTTCCATCTCTTTTACAACCATACCTTCTTGTTCGTCTACCCCTTTCTTGGCCGACCATAACGTTGTTTGCGGGACTTTTGGATTTTCCCCATCAACCCCTCGATTGTCTTCTACGTACTGCTCGACCCCTGACAAGCCCCGTTTCCATGTCTCCGGCCAATGATTTCGGCAAAAGTTATAAAATATTAGGTAACAAATTGATAATTAAAGGCGCACGGTACTGTACCACCGTATACAAATCAACTTATTACTGACTATTACGCAAATCGTGCACTTCATTCCCATTGTCTTTGCTCCTTATACGTTGCTCAGTGAAACCTTTTGTGGTATTTACATGATCCTCTTCTTGTCCATCTCGGCAGCCAATCTCATTCCTTACTTTCGATGAGACTGATATATTTCCATTTCGAATTGAAAGAGTGTTTCGAAGTAGCCAGTGAATTTTCGCAATTCCCTGATCGGCCAATTGCTAAATTAGGGACAACACACTATGAGACACACATACACATGCTGACAGCTGTAAGGTCATTGTACGTCGTTCATCGGAAGGGCGTGGGACAAGTACCCTATGCTCGACCTACCTGATGCAGGTTTTTCTATGGTTTTCCTTGCATTACTTTTAGGCAAATGCCGGGTAGGATCTTTAAACCATAGCCCGGGGGCCCTAGTTAACACTTGGCTACCTTCCTCTACCCTTCCGCATCCCCCCTTTCAAATCCCTTCCTATGCTATTAAAGGGGAGTTGCCCAATGTGGATTACCCTCATGTAGCCTGTTGCCCTAAAACAAAAATCTTTCAATGGAATATGAGAGCTCTGGCGGAGACTACCTTTGGGGATGCCTTCACATATCTCTGGTTTCTTGAACTAAGGTTCCCACATGCCTAGGCACCTTGGCCTGTTTTGAGAGGTGTATATTCCGGGGTCACAGACCTTGGGCATACGGTAAGAGTTGTCCGCTATTCCCATTGGAATAGTCAGCCATCTGTCTCCTAAACCGGTCAATTCACGGAGAGGGGAAAGCTGCGCCCCCACAGCTAACCCCTCTCCCGCCATCGGAAGGGCGTTGGACAAGTACCCAATGCCCGACCTACCTAAAGGCAGGTTTTTCTAGGGTTTTCCCTGCATTTCTTTTGGCGAATGCCAGGTAGGATCCTTAAATCATAGCCCGGCGGCCCTAGTTAACCCTTGGCTACCTTCCTCTCACTTTCCACATCCCCCCTTTCAAATCCCTTCCAATGCTATTCAATGCTACATCCTCATGTAGCCTGTTACCCCCCACCCAAAAAAAAAAATCTTTCAACGGAGCCCACATCTACGACACTGAACAAACTCAATACGATCCAGATCAACGCCCACAGGATAATCACTGGATGCATCCACATCACCCCTATCGAGACTTTACAATAAAGCAAACGAGATCTCACGGGACATAAGAAGAACTTTTTTTATATATAATAAAAATTGCTTTGAACTCCCTGCAAGTCCAGTCTCCTAACATCCGAATCCAAACAATCCCACCTTACCCTCACTACAGTTTCAACACCAAAAAACCACTTACTTTCCACGCATCTGCCAATAAGAACCTCCTGGAACTAATCCTAATCCTCTCTGACATTGACCACAATTCAACTTCCAATACTCCCCCGTGGAAATTACTCCCCATCGACATCTCACTCAGCAAAATCCCAAAAAGAATACTCCGAGAAACGACTATAATCGAGAAATATGAAATATGCCCAGTTCTATACTGAAAAAACGAAAACAACCAAAAGTGCCTTAATACTCATGAATCACAGGAAAGTGGTCCAGATCTACTCATTGCTATCTAATATTACACTGAATCCCCTATAAACGACGTAATCATCTCCTCTGACTCCCTGGAAGCATTAAAGGCAATAACGGACAAAAATCAGGACTTGAATTAACAAAATGAGAATACTTTTACAGAACAAAGAAACATGTCAAAAATCAATCTACATCATCGAAATCCCCAATATAACGGGAGCGAGGCGGCGGACGCCCTTGCTACCATAATAGAGCATGAGCATCACCCTGACACATCTACAGTATGCACAGCCTCGGACATATACAAGGAGCTCAAGAAGAAAATAGAATCAATCTCGCAAGCAAGGAGGCGTACTGGACACAACCGACTCTTCCATCAGGAAATAACATCATCATCGGAACTAAGACTTCCCAAGAACCTCCACAGGAATCAGCAGATAAGATCCCTCCATACCAACCTCTCACATGCATAACTCCCCAACCCATATGTAGTCCCTGCAACCAATCCCTCACCATTCAACATGTGCTCTTTGAATGTAGAAAACGTAACAAGACAATAACCAAATTCAATACTAAAGACTTCTGCACTAACCCAGAATCAATCGCTTCATTACTAGCTTTCATATCCAGCGCCAAAATCGACCATATAATTTCAGAAGAAACTGAATACAGCCTCAATCATCGCACTAGAATAAAGAAAAATAATGTAGAGGATCGCGAATAACATTTTGTTTTGACACGACCATGAATTCCAATAATAAAAAAAATGGAAATAAATCAATTTTTAGAGCGATCTATAATTTTGACTTAATGCTTCATTTGTGCGGTTGCGTTCTTGAATTTCTGTCGAGTCATGAATTCATTGTTAACATGTTTACGGAAATTCTTCACATTATCGTATATTTTTATTGAGACGCTTAAATGACAACGTTCTACAATATGGCACGAACTCAACACAATCTAGGTTTTCCCCCTTACAAAAAACACAGCTATTATACCATTATACATATATATATATTGTAGTAATTAGTAATTAATTCATTATTATAATTATAAAGTTGGATTGTAGATGACTTATTATTGGGATAAAGCATACGCCGCAATAAGGCGGCGAGACAAAGAATGTATTGTTGGAGTTTGGAGAGTGTACGCGCTCAAAATCTACGAGACGCAGTTGGTTAGTTGGACGGCGGACACAGTTGCAGGCAGACATCAATTCAGCAAATTCATATTATAAAAAGTTGGGCAGCGGACATAGAACAGTTCAAAAGAAATCTTCAGTCAGCGGCGAGACGCGAAAGGAAAAAGTCTACGTCGAGAACTGGGACATAGTAGTTCGGTCCACATAGAGAAAAAGAAACAGTAAAAGTCTGTGGATCCAGAATTATGAATAGGGCTTTCTATGAAGTCCAACGGTGAGCTAATAGTTTACATAAAACGCAAGTAACCAGTTCTGATAGAGAGACTTATAAAATCGCAGTTTGGAAGCAGAAGTTTTGCTTCACAAACTGAACAAATTTCTGCATAGAGAGACTTTGAGGAGACCTACGTCCGGAAACTGGCTGAGGGTGAGATGATCGAGGTTCCAGGATAGCAGAGATCCAGAGCAACTACCGTGTGTTCAAATTCTAATGAGTAGAATCATTGACATCCCCAAATCGTGTGCACAAAAACCCAAAAATGAGACCTGGGCGGCTGTAAGTAGAAAACTCTAAAATTGATTGTAAACCACTTTTAAAAGATATGTCAGATCGTTCTTTAATTATTTCGTTTCTTTAATTATTCACTTCGTTAATTATTTACTTCTTTAATTGTTTAGTTCTTTAATTTAAATTCAATCTTTAATCTTATTTTCGTCCGGAACAAAATTCGTCGAGGTTCAGACGAATTAATTTACCTAAAAAGCAAAATGTAATTGATTGTATAAAATTCACCCATTTATCAAACCCAGATAAAGACCGTGAGATCCGAAATATTATTGTATTTTAAAATTGTTAATAAAGTTGTATTAATTGTTTTCCCTTGAAAATCATTTTATTTTATTTAGCGGCCCGTTTATTACAATATATATATGGATTAATATAATTTGTAAATTTTCATCTGTATTTCTAATGGCATATTTGAAATAATTCACTAATATATTAAGATAATTATTTTACAAAACTACGGCCAATGAGAAATTGAACCTCGGAATACATTTGAGCAGCCAACGAAATTGACTTATTTAACTTAAAACTTTGATTCACGTTGTATCCAGTGGTGGTGCAAAATAAAATAAAAACTGTAATTTCATTAAAATAACTCTATGGAAAGAAATTTTGATTTCTGGAGTTTTCTGCAGCAGAAACGGAAAGAAATTTAATTGGCATTTTGCGAATATTACAAAATACGGAAGTTTTTGTGAAACACGAAAAAACTCAATCTTAACTTTTTAAATTATACTCAGTCAGGCAATTTATAATAACATACAAATATTAATTAGATCATTTTTCTCATATTCAACAAAATTATTCGTTTTATATACTTTTACCGCCTCAATTTCCTAGAATTAGACCTTGCTTGAATCAATCACGCCACCCTCTTTATTCACATACGGTTCAAGAGATCCGATTCAAACCTCCTGTCGACTTTTTTTTCCTTTTATTTGTTTCGTTGTCATATTATCTGACTCTTAAACATTGCAATATTATCCGTTAGTCATACTTTAATTCTCCGTACGACATCCTCATAGAATATTGGGTCTCCTACATCGTGGTGTGTTGGAACCAAAATTGTTATTATCTTTTCTTACTTATGATCTATATGTCACTAGTTAGCAAGAAGATATACGTCAAATACCTAACTCTAAAATTAATTTCGCATTTATTGAGTAAAATAACTGTCATAATTCATTACTTTCGGGATAAAGATGTGTTCAATTACTCTCCAAACTAGATGTATTATAATTTGAATATATTTCATCGGAGGGTAAACTCTTATAAAAGCCTATGTGTCACAATAAGAATATTTCTGTGGAATATAACGTTTATGTATATTATTTACTGATTCATGTACACGGAAGTTGCAAATTTAATATTATATTGTCATCTCTTTGGAAGATATGGCGTTCCATGGCTAGGTATGAATGTCGCTGAGATTTCTTATTAACTGGGAGCAAGAATGAGTATGATTTCGTTACAAAATTAATTATAGCGGAGCGAACAAGCCACATATATCTCTAAAAAGAAGTTGCGAGAAAGCGTAGTTATATGTGTGTCGTCTACATCAGAGTGTAAGCTTATTATCCGCCATTAAAATTTATTAATTTTCAGTTTGCTGTCTTTCCTGGATCTGCAGGAGCCTGAAGTTTTTCTCTATGACAAACTGAATGAGACCAGAATATAATTATTAGGCGGTGAAGTAAATTTTTACTTCCATTTAATTTATTTGTTTTGGCATCATGCAGTATAAAATTTGTTTTCACTGGAGGCTCTTTAAAGACCCTAAGCAAAATTTCTGTAAATTAAATTGAAGTTTTTGTTAACACATAGTTGAGAAAATAAATATTTTTATTTGTCTAAGCATATTAACTCATTAAAATTAATTAATATATACAATAAAATGTTCATACCCTGAAGTTCTGAGTCTTGGTTACTTATGATACATATTTACCACTTTTTTGATTCTGAGTAATTTTAAGATACTATGTTACACATTATTTTTTAATAGTTATTGAGAATGTTTTGACTCATATTTAAATGTAATACAGACTTTTGTGTATTGGTGAATTTATGTAGCTTTTATATGATGCTTCTGTTGAAATCTCTTAATGCTGTGAGAAACCAGCATATATGGCTATCTTTCAGTTTGAATCTGTTAGACAACAGAAAAGTGTAACCTAGAAATTAATAAAACTTGTAATATTTGAGTAAGCCTAGGAACTAAGTAGATTAATGATATGAAACATGATGATTTATAGGATATAATGTAACATTATCTTAGCCTATCAGAAACTCTTAAATATGTTTCGTAATAATACAATGTAAATTTGTAACGTGAAAACGAGGGGTAATGTAGGTGGATGACACAATGGCAGGAGGCTGACAATTGACCAGAAACGGGTGATGAATTGTAATAAGGATGACAAAATCGTCGGGAATCGAGAATCCACTTTTGTCGACCTGGCAGCTGCCAAATGTGAATCCTCGATTGAGGGCAAACTGTAACGATCATTTTAGTTCGGGTTGTGAGTGTCCTAAAATAATATGCGGGGGTGGACCCTCGCGTCTTCGAGAGAGAACGGCAGATGTGTTTGAGGGTGTAAGGAAGACACACGGCGAACAACACGGGACTTGGGTATTGCTTGGCGAGTGGTCTTAGTGATAGAAGAATATAAAATATAGGTGTTTGAGTATCCGGAAGGGAACCCGCCCAAAGGTGAAGCCGTGACTGTCTGACCACGAGAGAATCCAAGTCGTCTGCCTGTAAGGTCAACACCGGAGCGGCGGAAGCCATCGTGACGCGAGGTATAGACGTCAGGCTAATTTGAGTTATAAATCTATAAAAGAAAAAAATTTTAAATCATGCGATTTCCTGCCACTGGATGTCGATTCACCGTTAGGCCCAGCTAGCCCCTGGATTATTAAGTCTTGTCAAGTTATTCAAGTTGATGTGTGGTACAATAAATAATAACAGCTATTTCGTCGTCCGCTCCATCTGCACCGATATTAAATGGATTTGGTTGCTAGATACAGCTCGAAAAAGCCGGAAACCGTCTCAGACAGCTTGAAACATTTGGTCGGCGACGATTTTGCCTCGAGTCATTTTGCTTCAGACAGCTTGCGACGTTTTGACTCGAGGCAAATCGTCGCTTCCAGTGTGCGGCCTGCCTTAGCAAAGAAAACGAGAGGTCATATCCTCGTGCTGCAGAAATGATTCGCAACTGAATGTATGTCGATGATCTGTTGTATGGGGCAAGTACAATAGAAGAAGCAATTCAAATTCACAAAGAGGTTTACTGCATTGTAGCTTCTGGCGGAATTCAACTTCGGAAGTTGTCTAATGAACCTGAAATATTAAACAATTCGAAAACTGAAGAGGAATCTTTACCACATCGTGTCGTAAAACTTGGAGAAAACGGGTGTGTTAAAACATTAGGATTATCTTGGTCCAGCACAAATGATAATTTAATTTATGATGCTAGCATAAAATTAAAATTACAAGCTTATTCAAAGCGTTTTGTTTTATCAACAATTGCTCGAATTAATGATCCGTTAGGATTATTAAGTCCGTGTATTATAATTCCAAAAATAATTTTACAGAAGATATGGCTCGAGAAATCGTCATGGGATGATGATTTATCGCCTGAAACATCACGTGACTGGACTAAATTCGCAAATGATCTTGTATCTATGAAAAAACTGGTAATTTGTCGCCATGTTTGCAGCACATCGACCGATATTGTCGAAATTCATGCATTTTCAGATGCAAGTGAAGCAGCTTATGGTGCTGCTAGTTATGTACGTTCAATTGATACATTAGGCGCAATTTCCGGAAGATTATTATGTGCGAAATCTAAAGTTGCACCACTTAAGCCAGTTACCATACCACGTCTCGAATTATGTTCAGCTCAAATTTCAGTTACACTTATGGAAAAGGCAAAGAAATCACTTGATAAAAATAAATTGAAGAAATATATTACTGGTGTGACTCAACTATTGTACTGAGCTGGCCAAATTTGGAGCCACATAAGTTTATAACTTTTGTTAGCAATCGTGTATTAGAAATACAATCGCTTTCAAATTCAGAAGATTGGCACCACGTAGCATCTCAGGATAATCCTGCAGATTTAGTTTCAAGAGGAGTCTACCCAAAAGCTCTACGGAACTCAGTTTTATGGTGGGAAGGTCCAGCATACCTATCACGCTCTGATTTTCTCATTTATGATTCAAGTGGAGTGTGTTGTTTTCCCTCGTCACGCCGTTGTTCGATTGGAAACTTGCCTCGTGTGCGGCGAAACGCAGTTGACTAAAGTGCAGCAGACACGTGCCTCGGATTCATCACCTTATTACATTTTATTAATTCAAGGAAAATATTTTCCGTCTTTTCGACAACAACCCTGACACAATCTGTGTCCAAAGTGGACGCGTCCAGTGGCGAATCCATTTACAGCAGTAGCAGAAATTTTGACACGCAGCAACAAAACAGTCATTGCCAGCGAGCGACTGACCTGTGCGTGCCAACAGTAAGAATGCATCCCGCCGGAGTTGTTCCTGGATCAGCAAACAGTCTCTCAGTCAGCTGGATTGACCAGCAAGCGACGCAGAGCCAACCGCCGCCAAGGTCAGATCTCTTAAACCTAGCCAGTAATACTAGAAAAAATTTCCTACAACCCGTTCTAAGTTGCCACAACATTTCTGACGAAAATGAAATTATGAACGTAGACCAAGTTCAAGATATTAGGATTAACAAACACTCCTGGCAAACTATCCATATCAACAAAAAAAGGAAACTTAAACCGTCCACAACAAGGGCCGAAAATATGCCTACAATTGATACATCAAATAGATACCAGGAGTTAAATGAAATCGAACCCATCACTCAAACCGCAAATAATTCAAACCAAATTAATTCGAAAGCCTTGGATCCCAACCCTCCACCTGTATATATTTACGGAGTGAACAATTTTAAAGCAATGACAACCTAAACAAAGTAATCGAAAATGAAAACTTCTATTCTAAATCATTATCAAACAACATGGTAAAGGTAAACACCAAATCTGTAGAATCATACAGAAAACTAATCAATCATCTACGTCAAGAAAATATAGTACACCATACCTACCAAATTAAACAAGAAAGGGCCTATCGGATCGTTATACGCGACCTTCACCACTCAATCCGTCCCGAAGACATTAAGGAAGAATTGAACAAACGGGGACATCCTGTAAGAAACTTAATAAACATCCGACACAGAGTGAGCAAGGAACCACTGCCAATGTTCTTCGTGGACCTCGAACCCCAACCTAATAACAAAGAAATCTATAAAATAGAATTTATTCAAAATACCAAAGTTAGAATTGAAGCACCTCGAATCAAGAATACCATAATACAATGTATACGCTGCCAAGCGTATGGTCACTCTAAGACTTATTGCACTAAGCCCTACAAATGCGTTAAATGCGGAGGACACCATGATAGTAAAACTTTTAAGAAGACAAAGAATACTCCTGCAACATGCGCCTTGTGTAACGGCGACCATCCCGCCAACTACAGAGGATGCACTGTATATAGAAACTTAAAAAAACAGAAATATTCCCAAACAATTAAATACCAATCCATCCATCATTAACACCAATCCAATCCAACAACCAATCATGCAACAAACCTCGCATAACTCCCTTCACAATCCTCCAAGCTACTCACAAATTGTAACTGGAAGAACTAACAATTACGATGAAAACAACGACAAACTGACAGCCTTCCTGGACGAATTTAAAAATATGTTCTCGCAGTTGATAAATCAGAATAGAATGATACTAAGCATGCTTACTACAAGTTAACCCTTGGCTACCTTCCACTACCCTTCCGCATCCCCCCCTTTCAAGTCCCTTCCTATGCTATTAAAGGGGAGTTGCCCTTAGTGGATCACCCTCATGTAGCCTGTTGCCCTAAAAAAAAAAAAAAAGGTTCCCACACACTATTATATGAAAGTAAGTATGAATACCTGCGAGGGTTTTTCTCTCGCAGGTAGAACCTTTTACGAGAGATACGAAGGGGCTACCTTTGGGTATGCCTTTTCCTCTCCGTTTTGAACTAAGGTTCCCACATGCCGAGGCAACTCGGCCAGTTTTGAGAGGTGTATGTTCCGGGGTCGCAGACGTTGGGCATACGGTAAGAGTTGTCCGCTATTCCTATTGGAGTAGTCGGCCAGCTGCCTCCTAAACTGGTCGAGACACGGAGAAGGGAATGCTGCGACCCCACAGCAAACTCCTCTCCCGCTACCGGAAGGGCGTGGGACAAGTACCAAATGCCCGACCTACCTGATGCAGGTTTTCTAGGGTTTTTCCCTGCATCACTTTTAGGCCAATTTCCGGGTAGGATCCTTAAACCATAGCCCGGGGGCCCTAGTTAACCCTTGGCTGCCTTCTTCTACCTTACCGCATCCCCCCTTTCAAGTCCCTTCCTATGCTATTAAAGGGGAGTTGCCAGAACGTGGATTACCCTCATGTAGCCTATTACCCAAAAAAAAAAGGTTCCCACATGCCGAGGCACCTCGGTCTGTTTTGAGAGGTGTATGTTCCGGGGTCGCAGACCTTGGGCATACGGCAAGAGTTGTCCGCTATTCCTATTGGAATAGTCGGCCAGCTGCCTCCTAAACAGGCCAAGGCATGGCGAGGGGTAAGCTGCGTCCCCACAGCAAACTCCTCTCTCGTCATTGGAAGGGCGTGGGACAAGTACCAAATGCCCGACCTACCCGATGCAGGTTTTTTATAGGGTTTGTCCTGCATTACTTTTAGGCGAATGCCGGGTAGGATCCTTAAAATATAGCCCGGGGGCCCTAGTAACCCTTGGCTACCTTCCTCTACCCTACCGCATCCCCCCTTTCAAATCCCTTTCCTATGCTATAGGAGGGGAGTTGCCACTATGTGGATTACCCTATACATAGCCTATCTACACCCAAAAAAAAAAGTCATCAATAAATTTACCAAATAATGGCCAACTCAATAAGAATAGCGGTATGGAACTCAAATGGCCTGAAAAACCATATCCAGGAAGTAAACCTATTCCTAAACCATAACAAAATTGATATACTACTTATTTCCGAAAGCCACTCAACATCTAATACTGTAATAAAAATACCTCACTATAAATTGTACTATGCAAACCATCCGGACGGGACTGCACACGCAGGCTCAGCAATTATAATCAGATCTGCAATAGATCACTACCAGTTACCATCCTATACTACTAACAAAATCCAGTGTGCTTTGGTAAAAGTTAATCTACTACCCTGGTCACTAACCATCGGAGCCATCTATTGCCCACCTAGGCATTCTATTTCACCCGATGAGTTTCAAGAACTACTACTACCTCTTCAACAAAGGTTTCTAGTGGCCGGAGACTGGAACGCAAAACATACTGCGTGGGGTTCTAGATTAATTTCACCAAAAGGGCGAGCACTATTTTCTACCATACAGCAGAACAACCTAAGATTCATGTCAACAGGTGAACCAACCTATTGGCCAACGGACCTTCGAAAACTTCCAGATCTACTAGACTTTGCCGTCACTAAGGATATCTCCGAGGTATACAACAAAATTGAAAGTAACTTCGACCTAGTTGCTGACCATTCCTCTATAATAATAACATTGAGTACCAGCATTATATGGAAAACATCACCACCAAGGCTCTGTACTGGTAAAACGAACTGGGAGCATTTCCAACAATATATTAACAACATAAAGTTGTCACACAGAATGCACACACCAAACGAACTCGATGAAACTGTAGAGTACCTCACACAGCTCATTCAAAAAGCTGCCTGGGAAGCTACTCCGCTCAATCTTAAAAACACACCTGAGGTCAACAATATACCACTTCATATTAAGAAAATAGTGGCAGAAAAACGTAGAGCCCGTGCTAAATGGCAAAGAACAAGAAATCCTCGACACAAGACTATACTAAACAATTTAAACCACCGGCTCCACAATGCTATTCAAGAGAACAGAAATGCAACATTCAGTTACTATATTTGTTCACTATCACCAGTAGATCACACCATCTGGAAAGCTACTAAAAAATTGAAAAGACCTATTACCCAAATACCACCTCTAAGAAAACCCGACGGAAGCTGGGCGAGATCAAATGAAGAAAAAGCCAACACTTTCGCGGAACATCTTGCGCAAGTATTCACCCCATTTCCATCTAATATCTTCAATACAGAAATTGAGGAACAACTCAATGCACCAGGACAACTGTCACCACCCCTGAAATCAATTTCACCTGCTGAAGTATATAGAGCGATAAAATTAACTAGCTCATCCAAAGCTCCAGGTTATGACCTTATATATAACCTTGCTTTCTCACACTTCTCTACTCAATGGAAGTTTGCAAAAATAATTATGATACCTAAACCTGGCAAACTCCCACATGAAGCTACATCCTACCGACCGATAAGCCTTCTACCGCTACTATCGAAAATATTCGAACGCCTCCTACAACACAGAATAAAAGAAGCAATATATCCACAGGAAACAATTTCTCATCACCAGTTTGGCTTCCGTGAAGGGCATTCAACCATCCACCAATGCCATAGAATAGTCAACCACATCAGGGAGGCCATCGAGGAAAAGAAACTGTGTGCGGCGGTATTCCTAGATATCCAGCAGGCCTTCGACAAGATATGGCACAAAGGTATTCTATATAAGATTAAAAAACGGCTTCCACACCAAGTATTTTTACTCATAAAATCATGCCTGTCTCAAAGATGCTTCCAGGTCCAATTCGAGGAATAATACTCAGCATATCAAGACATCAACTACGGCATTCCGCAGGGAAGTGTTCTTGGTCCCTTTCTGTACCTACTATATACAGCAGACATCCCCACCACGGACAACACCCTAATCGCCACCTTCGCAGATGACACCGCAATAATGTCAACAGATATTGATGCGGACCAAGCAACTGAGAATCTCCAGATACATCTCAACCTTTTAGAAAACTGGCTCAACAAATGGCGCATCAAAATAAACTGCAACAAGCCCACGCAAATTACGTTCACAAATAAACGATTGACGTGCCCGGAAGTTAAAATATTCAGTGAACCTATCCCAGTAAAAACTGAAGTTAAATATCTAGGACTACGACTCGACCAAAAACTAACGTGGAAAAACCACATAAAAGCCAAAAAGGAACAACTTAAACTAAAAACTAAAACATGCACCGGTTACTTGGACGAAAATCCCAGCTCACTACTGAAAACAAACTGCTTCTGTATAAAACCATACTAATACCTATATGGTCTTACGGGATCGAATTATGGGGATGCAGCAAACCATCAAATATCAAGATCTTGCAGACTTTTCAATCAAAGACATTGCGCACACTAGTCAATGCACCGTGGTACACCAGCAACCATACACTCCATCACGACCTCAAAATTCCATTTATTTCAGAAACCGTCAAGACGTATGCCACCAAAAGCAAAGAAAGAACACTAAACCACCGCAACAAATACATCGCCGACCTCTACCTCCAACAACCCGTAGCAAGAAGATTGAAGAGATTATGGCCACAAGACATCACTAAATAAGTCCAGGAGACCCGCCACTGGACGGTGCCCTACTCAAGACAATAGCTTAATAATTAAACAATTTACTTATTACTCTAACTGTTAAGAGTAGATTGTAAATAAGCAACTGAAATTTAAAAAAAAAATGATTCAAGTGAAATGATAACAAATGTTCCGGAAATGAGCTAGCTGCAAAATCTCGCAGGTTGGTTCCTCTCATTAAGAACGTGGAGACGCACGTGGTCAAAGGTGTCCATGACAACCTCATCCTTGGCGTCTGTTTTAGTCGCGTGTCATTCAACGCTCTTGACGTTTACATCTGCGGCATAGAGTAGCCACCGGCCAGTCAACACTTTTAGAGCGTCGTTTAGCTTGCTCATGGGGCTTTCAATGGGGTCTCGAAACTGACAGTAGTGATTATAACTACTATCGTCTCTCCTTTAGTTCCACCGTGTTCATATGCGAATCAGAACATTGGCTAATTTTTGTAGCTATAATCCTAGGATTAAGTCCTACTAGCGCCGCCAGGCCGTTTTCCTGCTCATGTACTTGTGTCGCGCTAGACGGCATTCCGATCAGTTTCCCATACTTGATTTGGGCTCCTGAATACAAAGTACGTCTAGGTTTTTCCTTAGCTCAATTTCTGCAAGCTCCAGCATAGCGACTTCGCTCCTGGTCGTATTTATCTGGCCTACCTTCAGACATTTATGGTGTTTATTCATAATTGGTAGAAGCAACGGCTCTGTTCAGCTGCAGCTTGCGGAGTTTTCACCGCCCTTGCATTGCTGCCACTTGCGCTTGCATGGAATGCACGCAATGGGTTTACCTTTTTTCGGACAGACTTCATGCCTGCCCTCGCCTCATGTAAGGCACGTTTCTGCGTTTTTGCAGTGCTTAGCAGTATGCCCGTAATCGTAGCACTTGGGGCACCGCATAGGACGCACGAAGTCCTTCACTGAGTGTCGGGTGAACTCAATGTAGAGGAAACCCGTTTCTAGGTGATGCTTTCACCAGCCAGTGTACTGTCGGCTTATTCCTGGGCCCGGTTTTGAATCTCATTTTGAGGGCGTCGTCTTCGACTGCCTCGATATTCTGACCGGTGATGATACCCTTGAGGTCCTCAGGCTGCATCGACATTGTATACTATAAGTAGAGGGTTCCGCTTTCGCGGATCCTCCAATTTGTAGTTTTCCAGTTTCGGATGCTGTATCAACTTCACCGCATCCGCCTTAGTCGCGACGTTTAACTTCACCGAGTTATTAAAGGTCATCTCCCGCAAACCGACAATTTTTATCTTGTCTGCCTCAGGGTTCACCAGTTTCGTGATGTCCTTGCGGACGTCCTTATTCGTTTTCCCTTCCAGCTCCTTTGGCGAGTTGAACACTACTGGTTTAGCGGTAGCCCGGGCTGAGTCCGGCCGGGTTTTTGGGCCCGGCTGGGAGGGTGTCTCTTTTTAAAGCTTGCGCATAGGTGGCGGGCACCTGCGCAAACTTTTTTGCCGTTTCCGAGATTTTGGCGGCTACTTCTTTCACCGTCGCTATCTCGGAGCGCAGCATAGCCTTCTCCTTGAGAAAGCTCTCCACACGTTTCCGCGCTGCTGTAATTTTGCCTCGTATTCTAACCTGACCCTCTCATGTGTCGGGAAGTTTCCTTTTCTTGAGAGACGGTTGCGCAGTTTACTTACGGCTTTCCGCATTCTCGTCAGATCTGTGTTCCACGACGTACTTCTCTTCGCTCGGGGCATATATCAGACCCCTAGCTTTCTTTCGCAAGCAATGGTTATCCACTCGGTTATTTTTCTTGCACTAGAGTTTGGATCATCATCATCGACCTTATGCATAGATGAGGTCATCTCCTTACACGTAGGGCACGACACGCATGCCTACATAAAGACTGCCGTCCACTCACACTCCACAAGCGCTCGATTCAATTCCGAAACACGGTTAAATACCTAGGAGTCTCATTTGACCCGACCCTGACATGGAGACTCCATACCACAAAAACCATTCGAAAAGAAAACATAAGACTATACCCTTTGCTTAAGAGCTAGGGCACACTTGCAATTTTCAGTTGCGCAATCGTTTGATTGCATATTTGTTTCGTATGGAGTGTTATGGACCTGCGCACACATGCAACTGAGACTGAATTACTAGTTTCAGCAACTAAACAGTTTGTCTTTTACTCAAACTTTTCAGTTGCATATAGTTGCGCAATCGCCGTCTGTCCCATTGAATTGAATGGTGGTGAGCTCACTTGCAATCCAATTCTTGCATACTTGTAGTTGACATTTGATATCTCAATAAATCTTAACAAATCAATTTCAGCAAAATGATAGGTGAGTCAAATTATTAATTTTTGAACCAGTTTTTATAATAATTTATTCAAAACACAAATAAACAATAAAAATCCATGAAAAAATATAAAATAAAATTGAGCACTAAAATATTTAAATACAATGAATTTCACAGAAATTGATGACGTTTCTTGGACAGAAAAATTAATTGAATTAATCCGGGAAAGGCCAGCGATTTACCACAAAAGTTTGCCTGGAGCCTTATTGTGCTTTTGACGTGTTATTATATCGTGAATATCTTCCGTCTTGAAGGGGTTAGTTTCCGCCATGTGTGTTTCCATATTGATCGGTTCATATGCTGTGTCTCATTTAGACCATTCCATTATTAAATTTGAAGATCACTCAGATTTGAATAGATTAGAGACGATAATCGCTTATTGTTTGCGATTCATTAATAATTACCATTATTAATATATCTTTGTATCATTCGTTGTTTTTCAAGGCGGGGAGTTTTTTGGAATGAAACAGAATTTTTATTGCTTTAAAAATAACATAACTATTCACAGTTGTTGACTTAAGATGATCAAAAGCTGTATGGAACTGACACACAATAATCTAAGACCTTACCACGTGGGATCTAAGATTTACTGTGTTCGAAAAATTGTTCAATGTACGAGAGCAAAAAAAATTTACATGTCTGAAGTTTAGTTAAAATGTGACAGAACAATATTTATTTCTGGTATTCAGGTAGCCACAGAAACAGAACCTGTCCCATTGAATTGAATGGTGGTGAGCTCACTTGCAATACAATTGTTGCATACTTGTAGTTGACATTTGATATCTCAAGAAATCTTAACAAATCAATTTCAGCAAAATGATAGGTGAGTCAAATTATTATTTTTTGAACCAGTTTTTATAATAATTTATTCAAAACACAAATAAACAATAAAAATCCATGAAAAAATATAAAATAAAATTGAGCACTAAAATATTTAAATACAATGAATTTCACAGAAATTGATGACGTTTCTTGGACAGAAAAATTCATTGAATTAATCCGGGAAAGGCCAGCGATTTAGCACAAAAGTTTGCCTGAATACAGTAATAGAATAGCAATACATAAGTACTGGACAGAAATTTGCGAACAAATCATTGTCGAATGGGAGAAACTCAAGCCAAAGGAAAAATCAGAAAAAGGTAAGAATTACTTATTTTCAACTTTCGTAATTAGATTTTATCATATTGCCAGGAAACTGATCCTTCCGGTGATGTGAAGTAATTTACAAAGTAATCCCTTGACCAAGTACCTTCTCTTTCTCCTCTCAAATTATTCGGATTGTTATTTCCAAGTGGGCATTCGTACAAAGTGTCCTCGTATGCTACACCATCTCTTTTTCTAACAAAGTTATGAAGTGTACTACATGCTTCGACAATTTTATCGCAGAATCAAGGCTTGACATCGATTGGCCGCAGAAAAATCCTCCATTTACTTGCTAGAATACCAAACGCACACTCCACCATTCTTCTGGCTCTAGTATGACGGTAGTAGTAAATCCTTTTTGCAACACTCAATTTATTTTTTCCGAATGGTCGCAACATGTGTTTTGATAATGTAAATGCCTCGTCTCCCACAAATACATAGGGTACAAGAGTTCCTTATTCATCGCCAGGTAAGGGTTCATCGGGTGGGATGTTTAGTACACCTTGACTCAGCTTTTTTCCAAACTTTGAATTTCCAAATACTGTAGGATCGCTAGCGCTACCATACGCTCCTATATCAACTGTGATAAAACAGTAGTCTGCATCCCCAACGGCCATAAGAACAATCGAAAAATACTGTTTATAGTTAAAGAACTGAAAACGTGTTGTTTGGTTTCTTCATACGAATATGCTTGCCATCGACAGCTCCTAAACAATGGGGAAACTGTGTTTTGGCAGCAAATTTTTCAGCTACTTGACGCCACATTTCTTCTGTCTTTTCTGGGAAACAAATTACCTTTAAATCTTTGCATATTGCTTTACATGTTTCCATTACGATTTGCCTCATTGGTTTGATACTCCCAATAGAAACTCATAATGTAGACTATGAAAACTGTTTCCTGTCGAGAGATATCTATAACAAGAAAAAAAAAGGTTTCTAGTCGTACTCGTATATAGCGCATGAAAATTTCTGTGTATTACTATTTACTAATAACTTAACTTTTCTGTTACAGAGAAAAGTCTGAAAAACAGATGGAGAAATCTTGTAACGTGTTTTGGAAGGGAACTACAAAAACACAAAGGAAAGTCTGGACAGGGCAATGTTAAGCGCCGCAAGTACGTACATTTTGATGACCTTTTGTTCCTCCTTCCATGCCTGGAGGAGAGGCCAACAAGGGGCGAAGATACCTGTTCAGTTTCATCTCATGAAACCGATATTGATATCGACCCTTCAACAATGGAAGGGACAGAAAATGTATTGGGACTTGGTGGCACACAAAAAGAACATGATTCCTCTGGCGGGAAAAGAAAAAAACCAACGTATGAAGAAAGGTTACTTGGCATATTGGAGAGTAAAGCAAATGAGGAAGTGGACGAGGACAAGTCTTTTTTGTTGTCTTTGTTACCCGCTGTTAAAAAAATGAATGACGCTGAAAAGATAGAGGCAAAAATTGATTTCCTTGCCGTCATTAAGCGCATTACAATTCCACCATCTCAAAATTATAACCAATTTCCACATCCCAGCTATTTTGGACACAACAGCTACCAAGGAGGTACACACTTCTCCCAATTTGGACATTCACAAAGTTTCATGGCAAGTGATAATACAACAGGCGAAAGTAGTGGGTCTGTAACTCGAGTTGGAGTTCCTTCACCAGATATGCCAATGCAACTACACAATTTGTGATGTAGTTATTTTTTTTATAACTTTTATAACATAGACCATACTAAGTAGTCCTAATTCTTTTATAATAATATTCTTTTATAATAATATTCTTTTGTCTGATTTTTTAATAAATATTGCTTAAATATTAAGTGCTTTTGATATACCCATAGTTTGTTTGAATTTTTGAGTATGCAGAAACTAATACGTAGGAATTTATTAAATAATTTTTTTACCTTAGTGTAACTGAAAGCCGCTCTTCCGGAGTAACACTTCTTCTCCATCTCGTGTCCTGTCGCGTAATAGAAGGACGAATGAGATCAAGAAGCTCATCAAAACTTTTCAAACTCATTCTGTAGTAATTAAAAAATTTCGCTGGATGACCTCTTAAATCTCCATACAGTTTATGGAATTTCCCCTTCACGCTACGCTGTGCCGTCAAGGGATGAAGCCAAAAACGCCTTTTGATTTTTTCTTCCTTCTCAACTCAAGAGAACACAACGCTTCCACCTGTATGAAGTCCATCTAGCAACTGTAGTTGCATCCCCATGTGTGCCCATACGTAGCAACCAAACTGTTTAGTTGCCCGTTGTGTGCCCAAAACTATGCAACTGCGACTAAACAGTTGCGCAACTGAAAATTGCCCTAACAGAACAAGCACCCTCAACACATCCACTGCCAGCGCCCTGTACTTAACACTCATACGGCCAATTCTGACACACCCAGCAGCACAAAGCACAAACGCCCCAAGCACCTCTTCTTCCTTCTACGATAAAACTGACCATGCTTGTTTACGGCTTTTACAGGACGTGTACGGAGATCCGGATTCTACGAAGAGAAGAAAGATCGATGTGCGTAATACTCACATCTAACTACTAACTTATTCCTACCAACAATACCACATGCATGTTGCTGTCGCACAAGAGCAGTAAAAATCCTGCGACAACTGAAATAGATGGTACAAATGACACTTCCATAACACTATTATATTTCACTTGCTCCGTTTTATTGGCTGTTACAACCAAATCTCCATGAAAGTCATAAACACGAACTGTTACATCCTCATTATATGCCTTGCTTATAACATGTTTAGGTTCTGTTTCTGTGGCTACCTGAATACCAGAAATAAATATTGTTCTGTCACATTTTAACTTAACTTCAGACATGTAAATTTTTTTCGCTCTCGTGCATTGAACAATTTTTCGAACACAGTAAATCTTAGATCCCACGTGGTAAGGTCTTAGATTATTGTGTGTCAGTTCCATACAGCTTTTGATCATCTTAAGTCAACAACTGTGAATAGTTATGTTATTTTTAAAGCAATAAAAATTCTGTTTCATTCCAAAAAACTCCCCGCCTTGAAAAACAACGAATGATACAAAGATATATTAATAATGGTAATTATTAATGAATCGCAAACAATAAGCGATTATCGTCTCTAATCTATTCAAATCTGAGTGATCTTCAAATTTAATAATGGAATGGTCTAAATGAGACACAGCATATGAACCGATCAATATGGAAACACACATGGCGGAAGATATTCACGATATAATAACACGTCAAAAGCACAATAAGGCTCCAGGACCTGACGGAATATATAATGAACATATCAAAGGCTCAATTAGCCTACTACTCCAGTTACATACCCTTCCAAATAAATCTCCTTCTCTCAATCACAGAGCATATAAATTGTAGTCTGTATCATTTATTGTTTATTCTATTACTGACTAGAAATTGTTAAACCATATTATTGATGCAAGCCAACAACACCTTCCCATACCTGTTCCATGAACTGAATAATATTTTAGTACGTACCAAAAATGAAATAAACAAACTTATGCCACCTACTAAGAGAGAAAAACGAGAAATAATTAATGGCTTGGGAAAGGTAATTAAATTCATCACGGGAAATTTAGACCACGATGACTTAGATAACCTACAAGCGCAATTAAATTCACTCAGAGACAGCCATAACAAAGAAATACAGCATATTAATCTAGTGTCAATAAGCAATACAATAGTCGACAAAATTTTACGCCAAAATGAACCAGGTAAACCTGAATATGGATTGATATACTCCAAACAATGTTAAAAAGACAAGATTTCGATTTGGGCATATTAGAGCAATATCAGTATATATTGTGTATAAATATACTCAGAAAAATTACACAAACTTTAGATGAAACAATCAGTCTGTCTTTCAACGATATAACGAATGTTATGTTATTTTCTAGAAAGGAACTAAATGACATAGTAAATCATTTACATGTAATATATCCAGTAAACGCCATGATACACAATGGCCCATATCACTTATATACAAACTTGAAATTCACCAAAACACAGGTAATGGAGGTAGAGCTAACTGTAGTCTTCTCTGTGCCCGTTGCAGAAGGTATCTAATATCAAGTATATGAGATTTATCCTTTACCTACCATTAGTAACATTGTATTTGTACCCTCTGAGAAATATTATTTACAAGGTCCTACATCTAGGTGGTCTGGTATTCCTTGAATACGGGACACGCAATCCTACGCATGTACTACAATGTAAGGATAACTGCCTGCATTTTAACGGTATGCTTCTGTGAGAAACATTATAAATATATTCCAATTGGTGAACGATGAACATATCCTATTTTATAGCGCGCAAACAGAAGTCTTATTACAGACCTGTATTACCTCGCAAACAACAGTAAGATGACGGCAGTGCATTTGTCCGTCGAAACGTCGCGTTTCAATCGCATTGTTACCCAGGTGGAAACCCGAGAACTTTTTCTTCAACAAATACACCGGGAAAGCCTTCGTTCTTTGAACAGTAAAGATTACAGGTTCCTATATTATTTATTCAAATCAATCTTGTCCAATATCACGTATGGGCATTACAATCGAACTAATTATGTTTATAAGTTCTCACTTCCTCAAGTCTATCTAGAACCTCATATAGCACATAAAATAAATTTCCAATATTCACATCTCGATGTAAACAAACTAAAATTGGATTTACAACCACTTTCTCCCAATGCAATAATAACAAAGGAATTTTTGTTTACAAATTTAACTACAATATCTACATCATTTTGTGTAATAATTTTAGTTTTAAGGAAATGTTTGTATAAAAAGTATTTATTTTGTAAACACAAGTGTACAAAAGTTACCGAGGACAGTAACTGCCAACAAAGGGTGGAGGAGTTACATCCCCATGCAAATAAATCTCCTCCCAATCACAGAGCCTATAAATTCTAGCCTGTATCATTTATTGTTTATTGTATCACTGATTAGTAATTGTTAAACCATGTTGTTAAATGTAATAATTGTTAAAATATTTAAAATTTAAAAGGCTTGCCTGCAGCAAGACAATCTTTCTCTCTTAGAGTAACAAATATTGGTGATTTATAACACAGCTGGGCAACAGCGAGTCAACCCCTTGTGACTGTGAATCACGCTCACACGTTATTCCAAGTCCATGGTAGCTGGTGACAAGACAAGGTACAAATACCCTGTGAAAGCCTCCCTCTGGAGTTTAATATACCTAGACTGTACCAGAGAGAAGCTGTAACGTTCGATCTACAATAAAACTTTTGTTAAACCACTGTGTTGCATTAAGTCTTTCTCCCTCACAAACTAGGTGCTGCATCATCGGTCCAAACCTGCGGACCTAATCGTTACCTTGACAAGGAGGTAACTGATTTAACTCTCCAACCAAACAGATATATTAAAGTAATGCCTACAAGAAGGCAACATACCAGAAATATGGAAGACGTCGACAATTAAGATGCTATATAAGGGGAAAGGCAACCAAATGGATCCGAACTCGTACAGGGGAATTGCCCTGAAAAAATGCACATTGAAGATACTAACAAGCGCTATCACGAAGCGAATCTCTGAAGAAGTAGACCAGAAGATCCCGGAAGAACAATTCGGATTCCGTAAAGGCAGGACCTAATAGACGGCATAGACGACGCATTAAAACATCCCCAAGGAAAATTCCAAGCAGTCTTCGTACACTATACCAAGGCCTTCGATACACTAAACAGGCGCATACTAATCTCAAAACTAGAATCAATAACAGGGAAAGATAAACTTATAACGTTGATCCATAACATAATAATGGCAAATTTCAATCAGATCACAGACTACGTAAGCACGTCGAAACCGTTAACGCAAACCAACGGCATATTGCAGGGAGCACAATTAAGCCCTTTACTTTTCAATATTTCCACATACGATGTTGTACAGATAATAAGACAAGAAACGGAGGACGTCAAAATCTACATATATTAAGACATGATCATCGAATCTAGCTCCAGACTCAACCTGCGAAGAGCAACTCGAGAAGTGGGCGCAGGAGAACAAAATGGAAATCAACACGGAAAAACAGTAAAGATGACATTCCGCAACGGACGTCGAGAAGCTAAGGAGGACAGAATATACCTTGGGACAGAACCTCTTATGGCAGTCAATAGCTTCAAATATCTGGGACTGACTTTTCAAACCATTGCCAGATCATTCCGAATACATGTAAAATCTCGAGCAGCTGCTGCCACAAAAGCCATGTTTGACATCAAGGCAATATCCAGGCTGTCACTAAAACCCGCCATGGCCTTGTTTGCCGCAAAAATAGTTCCCATCGCAACCTATGGAATAGATCTCATCTGGGAAAAGTTGAGCCTAAAAGACCTAACGATTCTAGAAGCAGTTAAATCACGTTTATTGAAAGCCGCCCTAGGTGTTTCAAAACACACAAAGTCAAGGCTAGTATACGAGCTTGTGCGACCAACCCTGCGACCGTTACCATGTGACCATTTGTAAAAAACGATTAAAATCACTGGTAGATCTCTGTAAATAATAAAGAATATGTACACTAAACACGACGACCAAGGGTGACATCACTAAGATATGTAATCTATGTAACTTATGCACAACTTGTGCGCATTTAATCTAATAAAAACAATGCACTATCCACTCAGAAGACAAAGCCATCGGTGGCAGTGCAATTGTAATAAAAGGAACGAATGGAGCCAATTGTAATTTATTTATGTGTTGTTTTGCACATTTGGGTAATATCAGCTGATATTAAAATATCTCTGATAATTATTATCTGTAAGAGACTATTGTTGCGAGAGGGTATCATCACTGGTTGCAGAGAGAAAACAAAACATTTGATCGATGATTGAGGAATATTTTAAAAGAAGGTATCTAAATTTATTACAACGTAGCTATCCAAAACGGAGAATTGAGACGGGTTGTACTGCCTGGTGGAGGAGGTCGGCCAATAACTGGAATTGTATCAAGGGCTGAACTTAACCTGAGTTTCGCCGGAGAAGCTTCCTCTGCAATTGAAATGAAGTGGGTTAGTACGTAATCTACCAATTGTTTGTCATTGCCAGCCTATTTGTCTGACGAAAAAGAGTCGTATTTTCATAGCCGGAGCGTTGAGTGTTTTTATTTCATTTTCTCTTGATAAGTCACGTTATAAAACGATCAACCACTTTGAAGAATGTCATCTGCAAAGAGAGGTGCAAAGTTAGGTGTGGTCGTGGCTTCAGCTAACAGTGGTTGGAATCTGGGCAACAAAACTGAAGTTGAGTGTTGGGGCTAAATACTGTCCAACAATGCACATCGTGGAAAAGGAAGACTGCATAACTCAGCTGAGACAATTAGGGAATTGATTTATTGTTGGAGGCGATTTGAACTCCAAACATAAAGACTGGGATTAACCACGACGAAATGAAGAGAATTAAGGAAAGACCTCCAGAACAATATCAAACTGAATATCTGTATTAGAACAACTAGAAGAGTCAATATCTGTTCTAGAACAGCGGAGCAACGAGAAGTCGAAAGCTTCGCCAGGGTTATTCAAAAAACGGCTTATAGCAACACCAAAGTAAGACCTCACATAAGAAAAGGAATAAACTAGGCAGCTCAGATTAGACAACTTTTCAAAATAAAACGAAGAGCTAGAGAAAATAGCAACAATCAAGAGACCCAGCAGACAAAAAGGTACTTAACAACAAAACTCAGAAGCTGAGAAAAGAAATACAAATGCTTAAAGAAGAATCTGTAAACTCCTGTCTACATGAATTATCCGCCAATAAAGAAAGTGATTATTCGATATTGAAAGCAACCAAGGAAGATTAAAAGATACATAGTATTCATTCCTCCTATTAGAAACAACAATGGATCATGGGCTAGAGAGAATAAACAAAAAGCAGACTTATTTGCTTAACACCTGGCAGATGTATTCTCACCCAACCAAGAGAATAATAATAGCACCTTGATTAACGCTGACAACGTAAGATCAGAAAATATCACATCAGTTACCTCAAGAGAAGTAATGAAATTAAAACAAATATGAACCATAAGAAAGCACCAGGATTTGAACTCATTAGAGACCCGCTCATTTGTTCAGCAATATTTGCGAAACCACATTCCAAACACCTGTTGTACTGCGCGGCTCTCGTTCGAGCGTCTCAACGATTATAAAATATATATTTTTATTTAAATATTTATTAATAAAATACTATACCGAGCTATAAGAAAATTGGAACATATTGTTATTTCAATAGGCATAAACAAAAAGAATAGTATAGAAGAAATTTAATGTTATCCCTGGTAATAATCGGGCAAAAAATTAGCTAAACATATAAATATCTAAAGGGTCTTTCATAGTAAGTTTAAATGTAGTGGTGTCATTTATAAGATAATTTTTTTCAGATCGGAACACATATTGGTCACACAAGAATATCTCTTGAAAAGAGAATTTATTTCCACAATAGTAATTCACGTAAACCAAGTGTGTTCTTTCTGTATTATGGTGCGATGCGCTGAATTGGTAACTGAAAAATAGTATTTGTGAAGGCGAATATATAATTAAAGTTAATTAAAAGTCTTCAAAAACTTTAAAATGGTCTTAAATATGGCGTCACGCATAGAGATGTAGTCGAAAGACAATTTCGACACGTGGAAAATAAAGGTGCGAGCAATTTTAATTGGCAGTACGTAAACGGCACTAAAGCCAATCCCATGACAGATTGGGGGTGGGATATCGCGATATGGGAAGAACGCGACAGCAAGGCTGCATCCGATCTGGTCTTGTCCATACACATAACGGGAGCTAAAACAAATTAAGGATTACAACACTTCACGAGAAATATGGGCAACACTTGAGTCTTTTTATGCAATGAAGGGACCGGCGCGGAAGGCTACACTCCTGAAGCGTATAGTGATGCAACGAATGGGCGCGGGCGTGCGCAATCATCTCTGTAGATTTTTCGAATACGGCAGATAAACTGAAGGACATAGACGTGACAGTGAACGACGACTTATCAATTCTTCTGTTATACAGTCTACCATTCACGTTCGAAAAATGATATCAAGTGAAAAATATAGCAAAAGTCATAGACACCCGTGGAAGGTTTGACAAGCACAGCATCAGTCTCTACGAGTCAAGCGTTCATTATTCCGGTATCGCACTATTTAACAGCCTTCCTGAACATGTAAAATGTAAAGAACATCAACAACTACAACTCATTCGTCAAGGAGTGTAAAACTTTTTTTGTGAATGGAACTTATTACTCCGTACACGAATTTTTGAATCGGTCTCACATTCGTTGAACTACCTTGCCTACAAAATTGCCGAATATTCTATAAATATGTAAAAAAATAGATCTTGTTGAGGTCGAAGTGACGGAACGAATAAATGCGGAAAGAAAGAGGAGAGATGCGGTTGTGGAAGTGGTGGATAAGATTCCAAAATATTTGGACAGAATTCAGAAAGATGGGAAAGAACGTGTGGGATTTCTTGAGGACGAGGTCGCGAAACTTAGAGTAGAACTAGAAGAGTTACGGGTGGTTGTCAAGGGGAAAGTAGAGGGCGGTTTAGATCAATTTGTTTCCGAAAAGATCGCTCAAGAATTTTCATCGAAGGGCGCGAGAATTGGGGCACTCTGTGACGTCTCTCAACCATGTTTTATGCCGACCGTGCCGGACGTCGCACCTTTTAGTGAACGAGGACAAGTGAATCCAAAACGTTTTATTGATGAGGCGGAGTAATATTTCCTTTTAAAACGAGTCCTAGAAGAGTATAAAACTGTAGTTTTCAAATCGCTTCTGGACTCGTTCCTGAATCTGTGGAAAGACACATATTTGAGGGGGATTAAAGACTATGAACAGGCTAAAGGAATATTCCTCAACAGGTTTCGGGGTGAGTCGGCCCAATGGCGTATTCGCGAAGGGTTGCATAATGGAAAATATCAACCAAAGGAGTTAACCTCGGAAGATTACCTGGCTCAAAAAGTGTTGAGTAATAAGTATTTAGACGATCCCGTGTCGGAGGAAAGGTTAGTGGGAATGCTAATTCGGCATTTTGATGTACACTTAGCCCAACTGTTATTTGCTAAGGCACCGAATACTGCGGTTGAATTGCTCGAATGTGTTCGCAGTTTGAGGAATTGGGGCGTGAATTCGAGGAAATGCGAAGGTGAGCCCCGCAACGATAATCGGAGTCACAGCCCACCCGATAATAAGGCTTAACATACATAGCGGACAGGGTGTAAAAGGTCACACGAGGAATGGAGGCCAGTACGATAGAAAGAGAGATCGTAATAATGTTATGATGCAACGGGAAAATCGAAATACTCGAGGGAGATGTAATTACAGGGATAGAAATAATGATGTCGCGACGAGTGTAGTGCGTATGTCAAGTAATAATGTCAAGTGGAGGTCAGGAAACTAGGTCAGCCGACTGGCTTGTCCCTGGAGAACAGATTATGGCGCAAGCGGAAGGGAGATACGCCAAATTTTCTACCTGTATTGGTAGCTGTAGAGGACTTGGGCAAGGAAACAAGTGAGCTGTGGCCAAGAACTACACGGAAAAGCCTTTGTTGTTCGACGTTGACGTGGATGGGGTGGGGGCGGTTCAGGCCTATTTGGATACTGGCGCCTTACTGGGATGTGTTCGCTGTATAGCCCACCGTATTTCACCTATGTTTGTGTGCCGTAGAGGCTCGGCGGCTTCTTGGGCTAACAGCTGTTTCACAACCTGGTCCGTTTCAAGTGTGAATATCGGATCTGAGGGATCGTCATTCGGTTGGAATGTGGCCTCTAGCGTGTCGGCCAGCAGTTCAGCCTTCTCCGAGTCGGAGTAAGCGTGCCCTGCTGGTCCGTGGAGCGTTGGAATTTGGTATGCCTCCCGTGTAAAATGTCTCGCCATCTGCCACGTGGAGCGTGTGGAGGTGTCGAAGCTGGCTAGGAGCTTGTCCCACTCCATGCTTCGGTGTGTTTTGATGTGTTCTCTAATGATGTCTCTAAGTCTGTTCATATGGGTTTTGTATATTTGCAACCTAGTTCGCTGCCAATACCTTCTAAGTCTATTCCTTAGGGTAATTAACTCCTTTATGCTATCAGGGAGCACCGTCCTGTGTTGATGTGGAGTTACCGTTGGTATAACTTCGGATATCGCGTCCTGTATGGCAGCGGTGAGGGACTGAACAGACTGGTCTATTTCCGCCGCGGTGTGGATGTTGTCCGTGTGGTTCATGTTTCTATCGAGGGCTTCCCGGAATAAATTCCAGTTGGCCTTCCTATAGTTGAACATGACGCGCTTGTCTCTGTGCTGTATAGTGCCTGTGTTGCTAATGAGTACAGGGTAATGGTCTGAAGTCAGGTCCTGTATGACCGTGAGGTCAAGAGTGTCTGTGACGCCCTTGATGAGGGCTATGTCCAGGACATCTGGCTGTGCGTTTCGTCTTTCGGGCACGTAAGTTGCCTCACGTGGTCCTAGGACGATGTAATTATGTGTTTGTGAGTGAGCGTGTAGTGCCCTACCGCTGGGGTTGGTGCGTCTACTGTTCCATAAGGGGTGTTTACTGTTTAGATCCCCAGCTACCATTACCCTTCCCGAGATGTTAAGTAGCCGGTCTATGTCTCTAACATCTATTGGGGGCCTGCCTGGTTTATTGTAGACGGCTACGAGTGTAGTGTATGCTCCATTTAACTGGATTCTAACAGCTGTGGCTTCAAGCTTGTTTAATCGTGGAAGTGGTACAAGCGAATGGGCGATGTCTTGTTTTACTATGATTGCAGTTCCCCCGGCTCTGCGACCGTCTTGTCTGTCGGAGCGGTAAACTGCGTGTTGTGTAAAGTGAATCTTATCCGCGGGGATAAGATGTGTTTCGTTCACTAGCGCGATGCCTACGGCATGTTGCGTCATGAACGCGGCCAGTTCGACCCTTTTGTTTTTCAGGCCGCATGCGTTCCAGAAAAGGATACGCGTGTCTCGGCCCATGTGCTGTCTAGCCATGGAGGTTGGTTAAGGACGGTAAGAAATTGGATAGCTGTCCCTGGACAGCGGCGAGGATGGCGGAGGTGATTTGAGGGAGCATGGTTTCCAGGATTTTGGATATAAGGGATTTGACTAGAGCAGCCATAGGGTCTTCTGTGGTCTGCCTATTACTTTTGTCCGATGGGACAGCGGCCTGTGTGGGGGCAGGCAAAGCAGTAGCGGATGGCTTCTGCTTTGTGTGTGTGGGGGCCTTGGTTGGCTGGGGACGGCCTTCCTTGGCGGGTTTGGTGTTTGCAGAAGGCGCGGCAGATTTTTTGTTTTTGGGCTTGCCGGCCTTCTTGTGTTTTTGGCTCTTGAACAGCCGTGTGGGTGGAACAGCTTGTGTTTTTAATGTTGAGGCTGGCTGTTCCAGTGGTGTTGCGGAGGGTGCCTGCTCTGGGACCTGAGCAGGTGTACTGGGCTGCGCAGGGGCCTGCACGGACTCAGGCAGTGTTGGGGTTTTTGCCACGGCTGCGGCGAAGGACCGTCCGCTGGAGACAACTGTCGGGGGGGGGGGGGGGGTCGGACAGCGGAGGCTGAGGGGGCGGGTTTAGCAGCCTGGTAAGCTGGCAGAGGAGCTTGGCCTTTACGCAAGGCCTCCTTCCTCCGTTGCAGCTCTGCCTTGTATGCAGGGCAACCCCTGTAAAGGGCAGAATGGTCGCCTCTGCAGTTGGCGCAGGTCTTCTTGCCGCCCGCCTCCAACTTGCATTTGGCCACAGCGTGATGGCCGGCGCATACCTTGCACACCTGGCGTGCATGGCAGCGTAGGCCGCTGTGCCCGAACCGCAGGCAGTTGGAGCACTGCAAGGGCTTAGGGGGCGGATTAAAATGTTCTACTCGAACGCGCTGGTACAGCACTAGATCCAATTTAAGGATCTCGTCGGCTGACGGGCTGTCTTCCAGCTCGACGATAAACATTGGGAGGGCTCGCTTGTCTGCGTTTGAACGCATTTGCCAAGCGTTCATGGCGGGGTAGCCCTGCAGCCTCAGGTCCTCCACTACCGAGTCTTTACTCGTGGATTCGTGTATTCCCCGGACGACGTATTGCCGCGTACGTACGTCGCGGAGAAGGTACAAAGAGTACTCCACTTTCTCGATTTTCAAGAACTCTTGCAAGTTCATGTAATCGGTTTTCGTGGTTGTATAGAACGCCGTGCAGTTGTCGCGCCGCTTCGTATAGAACTTTTGCGGCTTGTAGCGCGCCATGAACCTTTGGTTCAGCGCGCCGAGGTCGCCGTGATTGTACGCCACGACTGGCGGCACGACTTCTGCGGGCATCGTGTTGTTGGTGGGTGTGCGGACTGCGGCGTCCTGTGTCGCTGTGCTGGCTTGGGCTTGGGGTTTGGCCCGTTGTGTAGTTTTAAGGACGAGTTCCGTCCTGGGGATCTCATGTTTTGGGGTCGCCTGTTTACGTTTATTTATTATGAGGGGAGATACCCCAGGACTTCCTGTTGGGGTATCCTTCTTTTTGCCTTTTACGACCTGCCATTCAGCGGGTCGTGCAGCCTGACTTGGAGCGGCAGCAAGGGTCTCCAAGCTGCGGGCAGAACGGAGGGGGGTCGCCATCCTCCTCTGGCGGCTACCGGATATCAGTCTCTTTAGATTCTTTCCTTTCTTCGATATGATTTTCCGGCAGTCTCAGTAAGAGGATGTTGTGTATGGAGGACTTGGGTAAATCTAACCAGGCCTACAGTACGCGCAGTTATCCCACGTGAAGGGGCCGCTGGCACTGAGAATTCCCTACTCTAACACTATGTGGGGCTAGCCCCCAACAAGGGTAAAAGATTGGGGCGGAAGAGCCTTTGCTTCCACAATAAGCGAGCACTTATTGCTAGGAAGCAAATGCGATAGCGCTGAAAAAGAATAAGATTATTAGTACGTCCGCTGCGTGCGGCTCTCTCGTCCGAAGGCGAGGTCGCTGCGTCCGAAGACAAGCTGGGTCTTGCTCGCTGTTCCGCTTTCCTCGGATGAGGAAGTAGTGTCTACGAGGAAGTCCGGCTGCTCCGCTGCTGCTGATGTTGCTCCTACCGAAGCCAGGTAGCAACTAGCGCAACTGAGAATAAGTTTAGGGAGATCCGCAGTGAGATTCAGGAGCATGTCAAAATAATCACGGAGTGTAGCAAAGCTCAATGGGATCAGATTCAGAACCAAATTGGTGCCACAAATGATAAAACTCACAAGTATAGGCCAAGAATTGCAGGACAGAGCAGAAGCTGTTGATAAAAGGGTAGATACTGAATTAGGCGCAATACGAGAGCACGTGGCAGCACAGAAACGGGAAGTAACCGATTTGGTTAATAAAGAACATCAAAGTATGGCAGACAGATTTGATGTAGTTGTGGAGTCTTTTAGATCTGAAACAGAAATTAGGCGCGAAGAAACTGGGCAGGTGATTAATCAGCTAGTCAGTGACGCAGAGGCAGTTAGGGAAGAGATGAACGAATGCACAATTGCGGTGAATATTGTTGATATTGAAGTAGACTTATGGAAACAGTTGAGTTCCAAGGACGTCAGTTTGTATATTAGGATTTCGGAAGCCAGTGAATTGGTAGTTCGCCGGGAAGGCTTAACCCAGCGATTAGAAATTACGCTGAAATTATTTCGGGGGCGAAGACGTCAGAACGGTCGTGAATTCTTAAACGGACTAAAGTCATATTTTTCCCAAAGACGTTTTAAATTAACTTCATTTATGCAGAAAATGGAGGGTAGTTACACGTTTGATCCCGGCGGAAGTCCATGCTCGATGCTTCTTCATCGGAGCAATGACATGCTTAATAGGCTCAATTAAGAGCATGTAAACGTAATATATATAGACGCCAGATGTAGGTCAAGTAAGTGGTAGTAACAGATAAGTGTAGCAGGTACAGAAGGGTGGCGGAAAATATGGTAATTAATTGTAGTTTTGTAGTAGATTAAGTATACTTAGGGATAGGGCCAGGTCAAGGATTGTGTGCTTGTTTGGTTGAATAATGAGTGTACCAGTAGCTGGAACCTCGGACAGGAACCCGGAAGAGGCACTGTCGGCGGATAATCCTTTGCCTCCAGACATTGTTACAGGCTAGGCTCGCCAGAAGGATCCAACCATCAAAGCATCGTCAGCGGCCGGCAGGATAATCCCAGGGCATGTGACTAATGCATATTGGGCTTTGCGGACCCAGGAACCCGAGCTGTACGTGGTATCTGTTACCACGTTCTACTTTTCTTCAATTCGGCCTTGCTTGGTCAAAACCACCTGTAAAACCGTCACTAAGGCTTTCTTGGCCAACCCTTGATATTTCGACCCCAACAATGGTTATTAGGTTTCGAGGACTGAGGGTGTCTTTCATCTATGCTCTTCTTTCCTCTTATTTTCGCACCTTATGTAAAAGGAAGACGTGGCGGACCAACGACCAGATGCGCACAAGTGGAACGGGCGGACAACCACGACTACGCGATGCGGTTGCAGCGGCGCGAAGTGGTACAGAAGATAATGTGAGGTGTTTGTACATATAATGCAAGTGTCCGATGACCACAGACACAATAAAAGGGGGACGAGAAGTGACAAGATTATAATTACAACAGACGCTAAAAAAAAAAAAAAAGGTGATGTGTCGTGTTATCAAAAGACGCTCACAGGAGTGATTTTAAGTTTAATTTTAAAAAAAGGGGTGGATTAAATATTGAAAATGACATTCATAGTAATTAAAGGACGATTATGGAGGTTAATTTAAATTAAATACTTATATTTAGGATGCGCTCAATTGTTAAAATTAAGGGGTAGGCATTACGGACCGGTGCGCATATAATTAAAAGTAGTATGTGTAGGATACGAACAGTAATATGTGTAGATGTAAAATAATATAAAAGATCTAATATCAGATTAGGAGAAAAGATATCGATAAGTAAATGCATATCATTTTGCTATGGTTAGTTGTAAGTTAGTTATAGATTTTATTTAATTATTCTCTTCGGTTTTAGTTAGTGTTACAGATGTATATATTCCTACCTTTCGTTATTAAGTTAGCTGAAAGTTACTCTTAGATTTGTATATGATTCATCATTTCGTTGTTGAATTAGTTGTAATTTTGTTTCAAATCTGAATATAAAATTTAATTAATTTGTTTGTCAATATAATGCTGTACTGAATATTTAATTAATTTGTTTGTCAATATAATGCTGTACTATTTAAGATTTCATACCGTCTTAGAAACCATTTAGAATTGTGAGAAATTGATCTATAAATATATCTGCTAATTAAGTACCACATAAAAAAAAAATTAAATTGTATCACAGGATTGTATTTTGCCAGATGCGAGGGAGCATGCGCGAACTTCCAGCGAATTATTTTGAAATCGTTCGAATGGATCCTCCATTCATCCAATTTCAAAGGGGGAATATTATATGGTGCGCTTTTCGTTATCGATTTGTACAAAATATTTTTTTATAACTGTTAATTACTGCCTGGAAGCATGGGAATGTGGCTTGCCGGGGTCGAGCAGCAGACACAAGACAATGGCGGGGTGGATTGGAAAATCCGCAAGTCCCGCAAGCAAGGTCAGGGTCGGCCAAGGAAGGGGTAGGTGACCGGGAGAATATGGCCCTAAAATAGATGGAAGAGGGTCACGTGTGCACAAGGATCAACCAGGAGAGAGGGTTTTGAGGAGGCAGAGAAAGAAGTCTGCGAACAAGAGAGTGGTCGAGGAGATGAATTTGGACCGTCGGTGAGAGTGGTCAGGGAGAGTTGATCCTGAAAGATTTTGGTTTTGCACGTGGGTCTCCGGTCTTCTGCGAATGCTGATGAGACAGATAGCCGCCAACGGGAGTCGACCCTGTCCGAGCTGCAGACCTGGTAAGTCGTGTTCCATGCTTCCGGGTATCGCGTCGGTTTGCCACGAGAAAAACCACGGTTAATCTTGAGAAAGGGAGGGGGTTACATGCATCCCTGGCAGGCTGGAGAGCTTTTCGTTTTGTATAAATTCTGAGAAAATGAATTATTGTTTTTTTTAATAACTAAATATTGCATTTCCCTTTCCTGCAAGAACAATTCTTGCAGGTGGCGCCCAACAAATAGTTAATTTAACCGTGAGCTCACCACAAACTGAAATTCTCAGAAATAATTTTAATACCCAAGCCTGGAAAAGACCTGAAGAATGTAACTTTGTATAGACCAATAAGTCTTCCTTCAATGGTAGCAAAATTAGAATAGTTACTTCTCCATCGTATCACATCTCTTCAAGACAGAATTCCAGATCAACAATTCGGATTTTGTTCCCAGCACTCTACAACTCAACAGTCATCGTATAGTTAATGCTATACAAGTATCTCTAAATGACAATAAAGTGGCATTCGACAGTCTGGCACGCAGGACTCTTATACAAGATCAAATGACTACTGTTGAAGCCCTACTTTAAGCTAATACTATCATACCTGGAGAATCGCAAATTCAGGACAAGAGTAAATGGTGAAATTTCCACCAAATCAAACTAGGCGTTCCCCAAGGTAGTGTCCTTGGATCTATCTTGTACTTGATATATACTTGTGATCTACCTACAACCACAACTAAATTTACAGGTACATTCGCTAATTATATAGCTATCTGGCCATAAATGAATATCACAAAGCAGCAAGCACCTTAATCTATTCCAGGAATAGATGGATAAATGGAGAATCAATGTTAACAATTTAAAATCAGTACAGGTAACATTTACTCTTTGGAAACAATGCCCTCCAGCAACCATGAACAATCATATCAACATGTGAAATATCTTGAAATGCATCTCGACTTGAAACTAAGGTGGAATGTACATATCGAAAATAAAAAGAAACAAATGGACACATGCCTTCGTGAGCTATACTGGCTGATTGTTAGGTCAAACCTATCTCTGGAACATAAGATATAAAGCCATCATTAACACTATTTGGACCGTCAGCATTGAATTATGGGGATGTGTGAGCAAATGCAATATGGTCAAGATACAAAAATTGCAGTAAAGAATCCTAAGAACTATGGTTGATGCTCCTTGGTATGTTAGTAACCTAACTCTCCATCATGATCAACAATACCATACATCAAATATATAATTAAAGAGAGAGCAATGCAACACTAGAAACACATACGAACCCACTTATACACCAATTGCTGGAACACAATTGACCTGAAAACATAGTAAACGGGGACCAATCATTAGAGAGTACCCCATCAGGACAGTAATAAATTCAATTATGTAAATGAATTCTAAGCCAACAAAAATAGCCTATAGACTGTAATTCTGATTGCTATTCAAAAAGAGAGGGGGGGGAGGAAAGGGGAGAGAGACAAACAACATCCTGTCCTGATCTATTTCGCCATAAATCCTTTATTTAATGTGAGCATAGTGAGTGGTGTCATATTCATACAAACTATCCCAACAAGTTCCTCGTGGCAAGTATTATTATCCATAGTTATTGTAATTGTCAATTATAGAGATAGATATCATAGCAGTACAAATTTCCAAGTTCTGAGTAAAATTCTGTTGTTCGAGCTCTGCTCCAAAGCCCTGGTTCGTAACTACATTTTGTTTCAATCATAATTTTTTACTCTAATTTATAAAACAGTGAGCAATTTTTAGGGAAATTGAACCATTCTAATGTTTTCAGTGACCAAAGCATAAATGAAAACATTTCGACCACATGAAGTAAATTATGTATACAATTACATCTGATTTTGAACCAAGCATACCCTCATAAATCTTTTTCTTAATTATCAGCACCTGAGAATTTAATGTTCAATTTTGTTATTCAGTTTTCTATAATCCTGAGCCTAATTAAAATTAAATTCCAAATTCAGTGTTTTAATTTAGTAGGCATGTTATAAATTATAAATTTGGATAAAATTTCAATATCTATTACATATACAAATCATTTTTTTAAATAAAAAATGTCAACAATTTTGTATATAACACATATTACCATATAATAGCTGGCATCGATTAAGCACATCAGTAAATATATTCTGCAAATTATTGTTTCAGTGTGTTCCACAAACTAATGTAAAAGCCATATATTGCATGCCTACAGTTTTATCAACTGAAACACTCACATATTTACTGTTTTTGATTAAATAACACTTGAAGCATTACAAAAACAAACATCTTGTTCGAATAAAACACAAATTGTGTACCAATTTGAGCAATAGTTAATAGTATAAAATAGTTTTTAGGTTTCTTACGCAACAACCAAATTTGGTATTCCAGTGACATCTATTCTAGTAAATCTTAGCATAATTCATATAAATGCAAAAACTATAGTTTTAACTTGAGCTTTCTTCAAATGCATACCTATTGTAAACTTTCATATTTATTTTATATTTTCAGTTTGAGCTATATACTTTTTTACCTTTGTTATATTTGGCTACAGTGCATAATAGTAAATTTTCAACTTCAAGCATTCATAATAGAAAATCTATGTTAGAATTTTTGTTACCATTCGTTTACCAATTTCGTAGTTTTTTAGGCTCTCTTCGATAAATGACTTTTCATCAGAATTTTTAATATAATACTGACCTCGCTTTTCTATTTATCAATTCCAGATTAAAATTCACCTACATAAATAACATACATAAGTCTTACAATGGTGTTCTATTGTGAGCCTGCATAAGTAAGAAAACCAAGAAAGCACTGATTGTAAATAATAAAAACAAGATAATATAATTAATGTAAATATTCTACCTTGGAATATGGTTGTATCTTTTTTCAAAGTAAATTTTTTAAAAAGTATTTCTGTGACCAAATTTAATGTCTATTGTGAATACTTATACAAAAATAAATATAAAAGAAATCTAAAATCACAAAATAAAACAAGCAATGTACATGAATCATTTTAAATTAACATTGTATACAATTATTATTCTATGAAAGCTACAATATAATACAAAAGTGCAATATAAATACAATACATTAAGATCTTTCAAGATTTGACTGAGTATTACTATTTCAATTAATTCAGTTCCATTTTTACCAATAAAGTTATGAAAGTGAGGTGAAAAAATATTTTTCTTTAATATTTATATAATACCAAAGAATAATTTAATTACAAGCACATGACGTAAATAATCAAGTCGCCACTAATCCAACTACTTACACTGTTAAGGTAATTTACAGACACAATAGCAATGTATTAAATCAATAATATAAATTATAATTAGTGTACTTAAAGAACAAAATTTCTTAATTTCATTGGTCCATTCTGTTAACATGTTTTTTAATAAAAATGTTATAAGTTGTTTCTTTTCTCAATTGTTAAACTTTTTGTAATCCATTATTAATATTTTATAGAGAAATTTTTAAACACATTCCTGAACAATATTTTTGTTGTATCTACACTTAGTGAAATTTCGAGACAAATATAAAATTCTTCGTTTCTGTATAAGTGTGAATGATGACTATGAAAGGCACAGAAGAATTATGAACAGTACTATTTATATATGGATGTAAACTTCAAATTCACAGGTATCTTTCATGCCGTGCGCTTGTAATATACAGCCAATAATCACTTTACAGAAACAGAAATGAACCTGCTGTGAAATTATTTATCTATAAAAAGATTAATTTAATTATTTTGATTTGCACAGTTCACAATTATTCTCAAATATAATAAATTTTAGGGATAGGAAAGTGCCTTTCAGATTGTTGTTAGTTTGAAACAGGAATTAAAATTTAGATATAAATTTGGGGGTGTTAAATGCCCTTCATCAGCAGTTCAGGTTTACTTCAAACAAATTTCTGGCTGCTGTCAAGAGGAAAACATAAGGAGGTTTCCTATCCTTAAAAATAACAATTGTGAATATTAACAATGCAAACACTTTGTAGTATCCTAATTGTTAAACTTCAACATTTTAAGAAATTTTGCTTTGAAGAGAAACATTCTTTAAGATTAATATAAAAAGATTTACTTTTGTATTAAAATTAATTTTTCCTTCCTTGTTGTCTAATTATGATTTGAAATATTTAATTTATAATGTAGGACAATTTTTAAATATGTCCTATTGTTTAGTTCATTAGTGTTAACTGCTTTGTTCACTGTTTAGTAATAATAAAGAAATGAAACAAAAGTTTATATTGAAGTTTGCTGATACCATTGTGGATTCCACATCATTTTTATTAAATTTAATCTGCAATAAAGTTATTTAAACATAATTAGTCTTTGCAAAGTAAAATAAATCTATTAGAAATTTGAATAGAATGAAGTACTGTTTTTCAGTACTATTCTAGCAAGAGCTGTATGAAGCAAGAAAGTTATGCATTATATTTTTGAATATTTAGAGAAAATAGAAAAGTGTGTTCCATAATTTATTATTTAAGCAGTCAATATTTAATAAATCCATTAAATGAATAAATTAAAGGAATAATTCAAAAACTCAGTTTAATTTTTCTAATATCTAATACAAAAAAATTACTACAATATATGAAAAAAGTGAAAGGACAATTAATTTTATAAATTTAGTTTATGAGTAATTATAAATGAATACTTAATCTAGTATTAATTGTTTGAATTTTTCACTATTTTAAATTAGCCCAATATTTCAAAATGGGGAGGAGCAGATTGCACACTGTACATACATACAAAATTAAAATAAGTTCATTACCAGAAGTAAAATTTTAGTTTCATAATTTGTGTGTTCTTAATATAATCTCAAATAAATAATACTTGACTTTAACTTTACCAAAACTTTTACTACACATTTGAGACAGAATGTGTGCGCTATATACATACATATTTCAAACAAATGGGATGACGTGACGTTATAACAATTGATATGGGCAGGAAAGATTAACAGTTAATCACTTACCTGAATATGAGGGATTGTGTCACTGTATTGAACAGGAAACACCCTCCACCTTAAAGGAGGGAACTAACCTCTGAAAATTTAAACTGCTTCCTATCCAACATGGTGATACTAACCCTGAATTTTCTCACACTCCTGATCATATCAAGTATCCATATATTATGTTTATGTATATATACATAGTTCAGACCTACTTTCCTGAAGAAGAAGAAGAATAGGGGGGGGGGGGGGCTCAAGCCATCAAAAATTTGAAAATTTTATTTTGTATAAAAAGATATATAAAACTTATTTAGATAGCAAAGAGAGACAGTGAAGTTGACTTACCTGAAATCAATAATTGGTTCAGTCTGACAGAGGTGATGGAATATTACAAATTTTCGAGGGCCTGAGCCCCCTTTGTCAGAAAGGAAGGCCTGAACTGCATGCCAGCTGGTGCAATTTAAATTATATACAAATATTAAATTGAAAGTATAATTGGCAGGCTGGGAAGTATTAGCATGTTTAGGGATGTATAATATATATAATATACATTCAGGGCAGGTCTGAATATTGTGGTAACTAGCCACACATGTTCAGACCTACTATTCTGAGGAAGAGGCCCTTGAAAATAGATATGGTATTACTTCCCAGCCCGGCAACTGATTTTTGATTTAAGGTAAGTCAGCTGTTTCCTATCCAATTGGATAATTTGACAATGAAACATTATCTTTACTTGTTTATATATATAACACTTAAGGAATATGTGATGAGGTAAAATTAAATAACATATTGGATAGGAAAGAGAGACAATGTCTCTAAGTAAATGCAGAAATGAACTATAATAATCAAATAGTTAAAATAAGTTTCTTTTCAGAATATAGAAATAAAGCCAAAAGCCTCAAATTAGGAAATTTTTTCCACAACATTAATTTTTCTCCATTAACATACACACACTATAAAAAATACAAAACAGTTCCAAATTAGTAACTTTGAAGAGATATTCATTAAGGGCCATGAAAAAATTAATAACATTTATCTTAAATAGAGACCTTAAATTGAATGTTCCAATTCTATTAATAGAATGTACTTTTAAAATTATACTGATCACTTTAAGATATTTACAGAATGATTATATTAAAAGATATTGAAAAATGGTTTCCTGAATAAGAACTTTTATAGATTTAAATTATACAGAGATCACTATCAATATTCTATTTTTAGGAAAATAAGAGCATTTGGATCTTTGTGCACATTTACTGTAATGTTTATTAATATGCAGAAATTTTTTTTTGGTATGAAATGCAATATAAAAGCATATTCATTTCTGTATTTGTGGTGATTACCACATCTTGAAAATAGAGTGAAGCTGTTTATAAAGATAGTTACCCAGAGTCTGTAGTGAGATAATAAGTAGAAATAAATACACGTAAATTTATAATAAATTTAAAAATGTCACTGAAGTTGAGTCATGAATATAAATTATTCTTCATTGTAAATTGAATATAAATTTTGCATAAACCACAATTGTCTGAAAGTGAATCTGCATAAGATTTTGTGCTGTTCCACTTACACAATTACAGAAAGTTTTAACACTCACACAATCACTTCTATTATCAATTTCATCACAATACTAGCATATCATCTATGACATTCACTATTTTTCTGACCTAATGTATTCACAATGAACTAAATTTACAAATGGCAACTCATTTTACACACACATTAAGTGAGAAAACATTCTCATACAGGTAAAATAAAAGTTAATTTTTTGTGCCTCATTTGTAAATTTATATTACTTGTTTCATTATAAAATTATGATTAATCACATGATCCTTCCAAAATTTGCTATAAAAATGTTAAGCGTTTAGAATTTTTTTTAACAAGTTTCATGTGATTAAAAGTATTAAATTGAAATTTTATCCAAGTTCTGGAAGATCACTGTGCACTCAACAGAATGAAACTGAAGATTTAGTTCTCCTACTACTTCAGTCAACTACTTCACGGTATGGCATCTCAGATGTGATAGTAAAATCTTCAAAGTAGTGATTAAGAAATTCAAAAGTTGGCCTCTTTTCTGGATCTGCATCCCAACAATTCAACATTAACCTGTATATTGCTTCAGGAATATGATGTGATGATGGATTGGGCATACGGTATCCTTTTTCCACATGTTCAATAACTTCTCTTCCATGCATGCCTGAAAGCATACATTTAAAATTAAATTTTTGGAATAACACATACAATATGGTGTTCCATCCCTTTATTTGATCATTAGAATAAATAAAATGGGGTTTAATTAAGTGGATATTTAAAGTTCTTTCAAATTAATCTCAGAAATATTTTATATTCTAACACCTAATTTATTGCAAATGAGGCTTTTGATAAGATTTCAAAGAATTGGAAAATAAGTAAACATCAATTACAATTTTTAAGATGAAATGCGCAATAAAATAGAGAAATTATTCTAACTAGAATATAAAATCACAAAGAATTTAATGTTCACACAGCTTATTCTGTGTGAATTCAGAAAATTTTAATTTTATTTCTAGAATTTAATATGATGTAAAAAAAAGGCCTTCATTTTCATATTACCTGGATAGGGAACCTGACCATATGTGAATAATTCCATCAATAAAATTCCATATGACCAGACATCAGATTTAATTGAAAATCGCCCATATACAATAGCTTCAGGAGCAGTCCACTTTACAGGAAATCTTGAACCTGAAATATAAATAAGAAAAGTTAAAACACAAATTTTAAAGGAACGTTATATGTACACCCAAAGTTAGAAAAAATTCACATTATTTTCCACTTTATTAAATACCTATAATGAGTATGTACTGTAGTTGGACAAATTATTTTTTGGATTAGAGGATTATTCTTAAGCAGTGATTGATATCACAGCTGGGCATGTTGAAAAAAAAGTTACTTGTTGCAGCAGTTATATATTGGGTTAGTGCATAAGTCATTGGATTGGCATCACTGCATTAAGGATGTTTTTTCCTATTATTCAATTGGTTTTCTTCTCTTTGTAGTTTCATTTTTGCTAACAGCAAGGAGAGTGTCAAATGGAGAAAAATGAACAGTTCTGACACAATTACTGTTCCAAATGTAATCAAGGATACAGTGCTGCAGAAGCTTCAAGAATAATTTGCTGAGTGGACAGCACAGAAATTATTTTTGCATTTCCTAGAAGGAAAATTCATCGTGTGAGATGAACCATATTCTGGAAGACCTTCTTTTTTTTTATGAAAACTAAATCAGTTGGTTCATAATAACCCTCTCCAAACAACACAGGAATTAGCAAAAATTAGGCAATGCAACATTTGTTTTCATTGGGGAAGGTGTAAAAATTGGGTACATTGGTACCACGTGATCAGCGACACAAACAAAAATCAGGTGAAGGTGATTCCAATAATTTGCCTAGATGGAACCCAGTGTACCTCTTCAAAAGATTGTTATGAATTATAATTTCAACTACTTCTCAAAGAACCAGTCTATATATGTATATATATATATATATATATATATATATAGTATATATACAGCAGCTTGAAGAGTTACTGCATTAATGTTTAACCATAAAAATTTAACTTCAACAGGGTAATTTCTTTTCACCTGATGAAGATGGCAGAGTATGCCATTGAAACATTGTGTGAGAATAAAGATTCAATCTGCTTAGAAACACAATAATGTTTTATTCATGTTCAAATAAAATATATTTAAAATTTTAGATGAAGCTTAATGAAAAAATATTTTTCTACATTAGTTTAAATATTCATAGCTATCTTTTGAACTTCCCTTCTTTTAAAAATACTTGTATGAGCAACTACGTAAAAAAAGTTTGTTACGCTTTCTTCATAAACAGCATTTTGGACACATATCAGTACTAATTATTATTATTCCTGATTGTGATAAATATGTAGTGTATTTTCAATTGAGATAAGCACAATTTTAATGCAAGAAAACAACTTACATTTCAAAGCAAGACTCTCAATTACACAGTAATGGAATTACTTTATTTAATAATCTAAACAAAACTACAGTTAAAATATATTCAAATCAAATATTTTTTAAAAAAGAACTAACCAAATTTGTGCTTAGCTTTTCCTATTAGATGACTGAATTTACAAATTAGATTTAAATTAAAATAAACTTTTAGTAAACAATAATATGACAAAAAAATATAATTTTATTTAAAGGGTATAATAATTATAGCATGTAATAATTTCTTTACAATTCATGGCATCTCCTTACCACTGAAGCCCTGATTTTTGATAGAGTCTATGTGATATTATGTAATACAAAATGTATCTTAAGATATTAACACTCAAAATTAACAGTTTTGATGGTGGAAAATATTACACAAGGTTTTACTCATAACAATTTAATGTCATCAATTACTTTAACATTTCAATTATTATTAATATTCAGTATTAAGATACTTATGAAAAGTAAAATACAACAACCTTGTCTAGGGCAATATTCATCATCTTCTATTACACGTGCCAAACCAAAGTCACAGATTTTTGCGATATTATTTTCACCAATAAGAACATTTCTAGCAGCCAGGTCTCTGTGAATCAATTGCTTAGCTTCCAAGTATTCCATTCCACTTGCAATCTGCAAAAAGAGTAGGTGAGATATAATTGAAGTTAAGAATTAAAGTTCACAAATTAAAAATAAGTGATTGAACAAGAATAAAATAATGCACTTTTAAAAAATTAATTAATAGATTTCATAGTTTTCAATTGGAAAGAATAATATGAAAAACTTCAGGTGATTTATTAATTAATAATTATTGAATTTACAGTCAGAGTGAATCATTAAGTAGTAACAAATATAGAAATATATTTAGGCAATCATTCAATAACATGTACTACCGACAGATACAAGTGCTCGGATCAAATTAAAAATAACTTGGTAGAAAGATGTATAGTGAACGAAGAACTAAATATCTTACATATATGATAATTTAATGCAAGTAGTTGAATCAACATATTGCACAATGAAGTGACAAGTTTCACTTTGGTGGTATATCACTAGTTATTGTGGGAGGAGAAAATAAATGCGGAAAATCAAATCATTAAATAAATTATAATATTAATGAAACATATTTTTTAGATGTGCAGCAATACCAATACCAACCTGAGCAGCAATATAAATAAGATCACCAAACATCAATTTCCTTCCAGATCCATTTCTGAGAAACTCTAAAAGACTTCCATTGCACATGAATTCTTGAACTATATAAACTGGTTCCTCTTTAGAACACACGGCATATAGAGCCACTAGTCGGTCATGTCTAAATTTTTTCATAATTGAGGCTTCTTGAAGAAAAGCTGCGGTTGACATAGTTCCTTGACGTAGAGTTTTGACTGCAACTTCTATATTATTCTTCCATTTTCCTTTTGAATTAAGAATACAGAAATTATATTTGCATATCTGCTAAGAGCACATATTATGAATTAATATTTACAATACAAATATTATTATATGAAATTTAAGCTTATTTGTTTTAAAAATTCCTACACATATTCCAGCAACTTGCAGGCCACGTTTCAGTGTGGCCGCTCAGGCAATAATTATTACATTGTTGAGCAGGAAACTCATTTGCTTAAATAGAGATTTGCTTAAATAGAGATTTGCTTAAATAGTATCAAATCTGACTGAATTATATATCAGACAAGTAAGCATGATATTGAGACATTTAATTGAGAAAGATCGTAGCAAATGGATGGACTTGCTTCCTAGGGTTGAAAATTTCATTAATCAAAATTTTTATATCCTATTCTAATTTTGAAATTAATTATTCCACACACGTAGAAAAAATGAAACATGATGCCTTAAAATGCTAATTATAGATCAAGAGAACAGAAGGTCAAGAATACTGAATTTAAGAGGTGATTTGGTATTGGTTAAAAAATTAAGTGTGTCCAATGCAGCCAAGAAGAAGTTGCAATGTGTATGAAGGCCCGTTTCGGGAGATGGACCGAAGGGGTATGATAACTATGAAATCAGTAAAACTATGGGATAGGAACTGGAAAATCTTTTAACATTACTCAGTTGGGTCTGTATTATGACCAACAAAAAAATTTAGAAGGTTCGATATTATTTGATAGATATTTGATATTGGAAATAATTTGTAAAATAATTTCTAAGAGGTTTTTAATGTACAAAGTGGCAACTTTCTTAGTAAACTAACTGAATTAAAATCAGAAATCATATTTGTGACAATAAGTGTGATGATAAACAGATACATTTAAAGGACAAAGAATTGTAAGATACATCTCAGGCAGAGATTTGATGTTTGTAATTATGGAGGACAATTCTCATCTTATCAATTTACATTAAAAGAGTCACGGTTTGGACTTCCTTGGAAATCAAGAACAAAATAATGCATTAAAATGTTTCGTGCATTTAATATGGTAAATTATTGTATTTTTCTACAGATGCGGTTATTCTGGTAAAAACTGATTATTGATATATTGATGATCTGGAACTTGTTACAATGTTTATAGATTCATACAAACTACATACAAGTCCTCAATTTTAAAGTTCTGTATTTCAAAAACACATGTCACTCTATACAAATCCAACAGGAGCTTTCAATTTTTCAGTCATCTGTTATACTGAAATCTTAATCCTGAGATAAAAACAGTCACACTACATCAATGATCCTATTATATGTAAATAATGACTTGTATTTTCAAATAGAGAACATTAAAACTGAGGACCTGTATGTGTTTTGTTTGAATCTTTAAACTGGATGTTATATTCAATATATTGTTCTCGGAGTTCAACCGGGTTTTGCATAATTATATTAGAACGCAACGTTTCAACGACTAAAAGCTCTGTCGTCATCTTCTAGATCTTCGAAGAAACGTTGCATTCTAATGTAATTATGCAAAACCTGGTTGAACTCCGAGAACAATATATTGAACAACTACACCGGGAAAGGCTTCAATCTTTGGATGTTATATTGTTTAAAAAAATTGTAATCCAATTTTTAAAATTTGTGTGTGTGTGTGTGTGGGGGGGAAAATACGGCATATTTTTGGGCCACAGTTGGTTGCAGTATGTGTTATTTGTGTAAGAACATCATTGATCAAGTGGTGTGGTATGTTTGAGTAAATGTTATATTGTTGCCGTGATGTCAGAAACTGCAGTGTGTGCTAGAGGAAGATTTGCATACAAGACAGGCACTGGAGGCAGGATGTTGGATTACAGAAAGAGGAAACTAAAACCAACCACAGCCCGAGTAAACATAATTCTGATAGCTCATTTAATACAGTTTGATGCTATATTGTTTTTGGTAATTTTTATTTATCAAATTAATCAATATGGCTTTCACTTTAATAACCAACATATATACTAATTGAAATGTTTTAAATTTATTTTATTGTTATCATGTCAATCAATCTAGATAGATAGTGTATTACGTGATGTTGATGGTACTGACGGACACAGTTGAAAACCAGAAAATGTTGTGAAACACGAGACAGATTTAATGTAATAACAAAGGACACACAGTAATGATTAACATTTCTTTTAAATATTTTCGAATATATGTGTATATTTTAGGTACATATAAAATTTTTATTATTTTTATTTATATATAATTATAGTTTAATTGTGTTTGACTGATGTTCTGTTTATGAGGAATATGGTCAACTATGGCCAAAAGCTACCAGATAAAATAAACTTATTTTAAAACGATGACTGTCTTTAAGGTTGAATTATATTACTTCTAGAGTCAACATCAAACAGCCAGTTTAGCCAATTATAATTTTTTTTATAAATGTGTGTAAGCAATTATAAAAATTTGAGGGTAATGAGGCCCCCTGGCTATAATATAAGGATCCTAATCGGTATTTGTCTATATGTGATGCTGGAAAAACCCTACGGAAACCAGCAACACAGAGGCTTAGGAACTTGGCCCTTGATACATGTCCTTCTGATGACTGGATATAGTAGTTTCCAATGGAGATGCACAATTCCCAGACTACATGCCTAGACCAGATTTGGAGGCAGCTGTATGTCCAACATGGATTATACAGTTGAGTAAATATGATGAAAAAGAAACACACAAATTTGATAATACAAGAACTGAACAACTATCAGCAGTTTTACACGCCATTATTGTAAATCAAAAGAATTCTTAAAGTACAAATTTGACACATAATACAGCATAGTTACAGAAAACAACCAAAGAGTCTATTAAAAAAAGGTTTTGATCAAATAAAAGCAGTTACACTTAATCAATCCAAATAATAATTTTTGACTTACCATACCATACTTCACCAAAGTTTCCATGTCCCAACTTTTTGATTAAATGAATTTCTGACCGATCAATTTCCCATTGGTCTCGCATATCTGGAGATAGGTCCCATAAGTGAGGTTTCGGTTTAGGACATGGACATGCTAAAACATGGCACAAACCCAGGGCATTTTCTGAAAAAAAAAAAAAAATAGTCTTATGATTAATCATCAACAAAAAACTATATAACAAGTATGCAAATTGTTAGGAGATTTTTTCTTAAAAATATTCATGTTTATTGAAGAAGGTCAACAATGATCTCCAACTATGATGTAACTTGACATATTTGTTCCTTTTATAGTCTGAAATAAGCTTACAAAATACTTTTTCTGAATCTGTCTGTTCAATGTTTTGGAATTTCACACATTTTGGTGATCATGGGATACAAAAATAATTTGTTAATTTATTCAAAATAAATGACATCTCCCTTACAATGTTGATAAAAATGTTTAGAGCATCTATAAATATGCAAGATATCCAAAAAATGAATGAAATCAGCAGATACAGATTGTCAGGAAGCAATACTGAAATGCATTGAATTTTTAAAAAATGAATTTAAAGGGATTGCTGTAGAAATAAGCCTTTTGATACGTACAGATAGATATGAAATTTTGAAGAATTCAAGAACAGAAGAAATGCTTAAACTCAAACACTGCACTAAAGGCTGTTACAGTGAATAGATTTTCCTATCCTAATCTGCTATTTTGGTGAGAATTTTTTACATAATCTTTTCTAAGAACATATACTGCAAAACCTGTTGATTGTGGAGCATAGGTTCATTAAAATGGTACGGATATTTATTTACAATCGGATTTCTCAAAAAAAAATTCACACACACCTTAATAAAAACAAAATATTTTTAAAATAATATCAATTATGCAATGAAAAGTGATACCTATTCCTTTATTATATACTAGCTGGGTGCCTGGCATTGCCTGGGTTGTGATATCTCCATAACCCCCAATTTGACTTCAATCTCGGATATTTTTGTGTTACTTTTATGTAATGCACTTCGACCCCTATCCCAAAATGTGTTCCTCTCACAAGCCCGAAAGGTGACTTAATTCTGAGATTCTCTTCAACAGTTAAGTTGTAGTTCAACCTCTAGGGGGGATTGGGGAGGAAGTGGGTGAAAGGCTATTACATAAAAGTAATCTTATAAATAAAGCAGTGTGTTTGTTTATGTATGTATGTTTGTTTGTATGTTCCTTGTACAAATCTACACCGGTGGAGCAAATTTCGTACACGTGTTCTTTGCAACCAGGAAACAAACACTGCTGGGGAGCGGGGGTGGACAGGGGTGGAAATATTCAAACATGTTAAAACAGCCGATATTTGAGTCTGATAATTATTTTTAGTGTTCAAAGAGATTTATAGTGTTTCTATCAATGTTATCTGACTGTAATTTGAACCCCTTACAACATGGGAAAAAAGCACCCTTATGGGTGGGAGTGCACGGTTGTTACAAATAATTGAGATTACAGTCAAATCCAGTGGTTTGGATGTTGCTGAGTTTAAGTATTCTATTCAATTGGCCATTTAACCCCGGATGGATGGGGGTGGAAATTTTCAAACATGTAAAATGGTCGATATGTACGTGGAAAAAATATTTTTTGGGGTTAATTAGATTAATAGTATTTCTATCAATGTTATGTGTGTAAAATTTTAACCCCTTGTGGCATGAGGGGGAAGCATGCTTAGGGGTCAGGAGTGGAAATTATGAAACATTCAATCGAGGTCCATACTTGCTTTTAATATTTAATTTTAGCATTAATTAGACTGATAGTATTTCTATTACTTTTTTGTGTATAATTTCAACACCTTTCGGTATGGGAGAGGAGCATAGGTAGGTGTGGAGGTGAGTTACAAGAAAATAATGCGAAAACAACCGAGATTCGAGAAAAATCGTGGTTATGAATGTCGCTGAATTCATTTATGACAACCTGGGTAACGCGTAGAGGTGAGTGAGCATGAGTGGGGCTGGGAGGACATGGGATGGGGTAGAAATGTTCAAAAATGTCAACCTATCCAAATTTGTGTCAAATAAACATTTAGTGGGGATAATCACACTATTTTGTAATATATTCTGTGTACAATTTCAACCCCTATCGACTTGAGAGGAGAGAACAATGAAGGGTAGGGTGGAGTTGCATTACATAAAAAATAACGCAAAAACCAGATATAGGAATCAAATCAGGGGTTATGGATGCCTCTGAAATTAATTATGACATTCAACTTGTAGTTTAACCCTCACAGGTGGGACTGAACAGAGGTAGAAATTTTCAAACATGTTAATCAGCCCACATTTGCATCCAATAAAAAATTTTCTGTGTAATTTAAATTCATAATATTTCAGTAGATATTATCTGTGAATAATTTCAATCCCTATCGCCATGAAAGGGGGGCACATTCAGGGGTGGGGATTAGTGTTGCAAAAATAACGTGAATAGACTAAAATTCGAATCAATTCTGGGGTTATGGATGTCGATGACATTCATTGTGACAAACTGGATAGCGCGCGGTAGTGGGCTGAACAGGAGTAGAAATTCTCCAACGATGTAACCAGCTGATTTTTGGGTGTATTTTGTTTTTAACACACTGTAACGGGGTGGAAATTTTCAAACATGTTTAAATGGTGATGTATTTGTTGATTGAAACTATTTCAGGGTCAATGTGTTCAACCCCCTTCGGAATGAGAGGTGAAAACATTTAGGGATACGGGCAGAGTTGTGTTACATAAAAATAATGCAAAAGCTACCTAGATTGGAGTCAAATCGGGGGTTATGGATAAATGACATCTCGGGCAATGCTGGGCACCCAGCAAGTGAGTAAATAACCAAGACTCATATCTGGGGTTATGGAAGTCACGGAGTTTAATTCTGATATTTACCATACCACAAACATTAATTGGGATATTGCTCTCAGGATAATGTGCTTGGAGCATGTGTGTGTGTTGGGATTTTTTAATATACTCTTTAAAAATATTTGCAGATGGCCATTATTTGAGTCGAATAAAAATTTTTCAGGATTGCTTAATTGGATAGTGTCATTCTAAAAGTTTTAAGTGTATAATTACAACTCCTAATGGCAATGGAGGGAAGCTACATTGGGGGTTTGGTGGAATAATTAAAAAAAGACCACTTCCAGGGTTATAGGAGTTGCTGCTTTAATGTCTAACATAAACCAAGGATGTTAAGGCAATTTGAAGGTCGACAACATAGAAGTGGACATGGTTGACAAAAAACTGGGTGTATTTTTGTACTTTATTAGGGTACCAGGTATATTTAGGGCCCAATTTAGAAAAAAGTTTATCAGTTTTACTCCTTTCAGATACGAGGAGTAATTTTGGATTTTATTAAGTTAGTAGTAATGTTTTTTTACTCTCTTAAAGTATTAAAAGTATTTTTGACTTTTACAGTGAGTATTTGTGACTCCTTAAAAGAAAACTGGAATATTAATGACTTCCTTAATGTAGTGGGAGAATTTTGACTCCCTTACAAAAGCAGGACGACGGCTTAGTTCAGGGAGGGGGGGACTACAAATGTGTAAATGATCCAAAAAGTGACACTATTGATGCTTACCAATAAGTTAAGTGTCGAATCAATTCCTTTTCTGGGTTAATTTAAATAAATACTCAGGCAACACCGGGCACTCAGCTAGTATGAAATAATCATTTTTATTTCTATAATATGAGCACTTTAATTTAATACTCTTCATGAATGAAATTCAATTCCATTCTATTTTCTTTCTTTCTCTCACTCTTATGTAGCTGAACTTAAAAATAATGAGCTATTAAATTTTTTGGAAAATACTTTTTTAGGGTTAATTATAAATTATGTTTACCAAGCTGCTGTTGGGTAATTTTCCTGTCAGAAAGTAATGTTTCAACAACAATTAAATTCAAATATCAGTAGCGGTTCCTATAATTTCTTAAAGTAACTGCAAATACACTTCAAACCAGCTTTGAAGTTTTTCAATACAATTGATTCATCACATTTTAAGTCAAATTTATGTGGATATTTTGTTGATGTTAGTTATATCTACAGTACATATGATAATGAGACAATGGAAGTTGTAATACTTACAGACACAGCTGATGACTAATACTAAAACACTTAATGTTTTACACATCAACTGACTTAATTATGTTATTGCTATGTAACTATTGTAACATTATAATAATAAATATAGATTAAATATTGCTAACATACAAATTGACACACAAAAACAAAGAGACAAATAAACAGACACAAGTAGATATACAAATTTTGTGATGCTACATTTAGATCAGTATACTTACTTGTGTAAGCCAGAACAAGAGCCTGTAAAGTGGCAAAAGTTTGGTTTGTTGCAATATAGTAACCTCCATTATCCAGAGGCTTTATTTTATAATGCTTTACATGGTAGCCTCTAGTTTCTTCCCAATCTTTTACACTCAAAGAAAATCCATCTGGATTGTGTTCACTGTAACGAACCAAAAATGTCCCCCTTGGATTTTCATCTGATAGCAACAGCTTTTCAGCTTCCTTCCTTAGCACTTTTCCAAAAAACCAACTGTAAGAGATGGGCTGAATTACTCATTTGACACTTTACAGTAAACAAGTTATCTTAATGTTTCTTTATATAATAAGGCAATCTATTTTATATATTGCTATTCAACATTAAAATAATTTTTATATCTTAACTATATCTAAATAACCATATTATTATCACTTTCATTACGACTCAGAACCAAATTTCAAATAATAACAGTAATGAATCTTTTTAAGTGGAAATATTAAATTGTATAAATTAATCTTATTTTCAAATTACATTTTGTTATATATTGAAAACTAATTATACTATATTAGTAAATGTGGCTATGGGCGTGAGGAGCTACTGGAAATTGTGGAGCTGTAATTAAAACAATTTTGACCAATGCTCGACACTAGCCATGCTTAAAAGCCCTACATCCTTACAAGGGTGTATGAGGATGTTGCAGAGGAGCAGAAGGCATTTGAAAGCAATCCTAGGACAGCTCAGGGAATATTGGGGTAAGGATGTCCATATTAGGCCTGGCAGAGAATGGAGTCGAGCTTTTGTAGTCCAGGAAAGTAGGTTGTGGTGAAAAATTGGTCAATGTTGGGACAGTGGATAGGGGACAGGATATTTGAATTTGTAAAATATCTGTAGGATATTTTCTATTTATGAAAGCATTGAGGATCTGGTGGGTCAGATTAATGCACATGAAGCAAATGTGTGATATTTTGTATAGGAGGGAGTGGTTGATGTGGTCAGGTGACAACTGGTGAAGAGAAGGTTATTGAAATGTGGTAGGGGGTTTAATGTTGACTGATGTGGTGAATATTTCAAACTGAGGAGTGTCAACATCAAGAAAGATGATATTGGTGGAGGCTTAGTTCCAAGTAAACATAACAGAGAATTTGGTGTTTAGATTTTGGAAGGAATTTGAAGGAAAATCTGGCCTATGAGTACATAGTATGATTAAATCATCCATGAACTGGAACCAGATGAAAGGTTTGAGCAGAAAGGAATTTAATGGACCTATTCCAGTTGTCTCATGACTGTGCCACGTATCTGACATAAGTTGTATTTGAAAAGAAATATTAAAGTACTGCCAGGCAATTAGCATGAGGGATATTAATGTCAACATCGATGGTAACTAGTGGGGTATCGGGAGGAAGTGGATTTTGAAGATCATGAAGGTGATAGAAGAAATGGATGAAAGAAGGTAGTTTTTCAGATTTGGTTAGAGGGATTCATCCACCAAATGAGAAATACTTTAGGTATGGGAGTTCTAGCCAGCCAAATTTGGGAAACTGTGAAGCCAGGTTTGTGGAAGATTTTTGGAAGCAGGTAGAATTTTTTTTAGTTAAGAGTTCATTAGAAGTGAATGACAATTTTTGTATTGGGCCAACCAAACATTTATATTGCAGATGTAATGGAAATATTGGGATCAGTATAGATCTCAATTTTGTCAATCCCTGACATGTACTTCTCCAGGTTCATAAAAGTGGTGGCGGTAACTTGTCAGTCTGGAGAATGGTAATTTCACTATTATATTAGAGGTTACACACAAGGAATGAAGTTACATGGGAGACTAGATTGTTGGTGAAGGTTCAAAGCAGGTAGGGAGTTTCATAGACCTGTCATAGTTTGGAAGAATCTTTAAATTTAGAAAGGCAACGAACTGTGGTGTTAAGTGGTTCTAGGTTGAGTCTGACTGGGTTTGGTTTTCGGGGAAGGGGTTTCCAGTGGATTGGGTAAGATGGATGAAATAAGGGGAGTGAAGGTGTTTGGGGATACTGGGTTTGGGGAGAGATTTGCACAATAGACTATCCAACTAGGTTTTGGAATTTGTACAGGTGGCCTGATAATATGTTGTGTGCTGGAGGATGGTGGCAGTGTTTTTATCCAAAATGGTGAACCAGAAAAGAATTTAATTGGTAATTAGAAAAAATTGTATCGTGGGAACATCACATGAGCATTAAAATTTCATATATTAATTTTGTGAATTGAAGGGATTGTTGGAATACGTAAACATGTAGTTTGAGAAGATTATAAGAAATGGAAATTTTAAGGTTAACCCATTAGGAGGAAGACCAATATCCAAACAGGAATTGAAGAACACAACATGGAATGGTAATTTAGCCAATTATATTATAACAATTTCATGAATTCAGGAACACAGTTCATTTTTGGAAATATTCTTTCCAAATGCATTCTAAACTACCACTTTCTCTGTCAGGTGGTCTAAAACACAATTCCCAATAGCTGTTTACACTCAAAGCCACAACACAAACAATTTTGACCACACTAACCCTTGTTAAAAGACCCACCCCCTCAATTCGAGTTAAACTCTTATTATAGGGAACTTTCTTTCCAACATATCCTACAGTCATGGCAAAGTTCTGGACTCAATATCCTCTAACAACTGCCTTTCTTTAACTTTTTACCTTCCATCTAATTGCTTCAGTTTGTGTGGGTGTCTTGTATGTGTAACATATGATTGTATGTAATTATATTGTTATTTTTCCATTGTTGTGACTTTTCCATGAGTTGTTCAGTTTGTTGGGCGTGCATTTGATTAAAATGATGTGTGAAGTCATTGTCACCCATCAGCTGTTTAACAGGCAGTTTTCTATGTATCAACAACTGCTCGCCCCCCCCCCCCCCACAAATGAATCATACTTTTAAAAATATCATTAAATTATAAAATAATGGACTTGTGGTACATACTCTTCACTCTCAACAGACTTTTCTTCAGCAACAAAATTCCAGGGTATGAGGCCTTCCACTCCTGAACGTAAGTGCCTCACTCTCCACCAATCTGATTCCCTTTAAGTAAAAATAAAGGAATATATTGTAATGAATGATTTTTATTATATTTGATTTATTATTAATAATTAAGTTTTTAATTAATTAGTTTAATTAAAATCATTGCAATTAAATGAAAATACATTAATTTTACAAATTTCTAATAACTATTTAAAACATGTATCATCGACCTTTTTCGTCAGGGTTAATTGTGCGTAGGGAGATAATGGCAAAGCTTCTATGGCAATATATCGAAAATTTATTTATTAATTTAAATATCTTATTTTTAATCGAACGAAGGCTTTTCCGGTGTGTGATTAACCAAAAGTTCTCGGGATTCCAACCGGGTGAAAACATTGTAGATACAAGACGTTCCAATGGCGGTCACTGTCATCTTCAAATGAAGTGCCGATGCCGAGTAGTTCCTTGCTTTTTTTATACCCTTGTGTGTGGATGGTTGATTGGCTCAAGCTCCCCGTGTGGCGGGAGAGAACGAAAGCCGCTCACTAATAGCTTCGGCCGTTGCGAAGCGTCCTCCCGCTGTCGGGGGCCACCGCACCCTCGCTAACGGCCACTTGGCCCACGGCCCGACCGGTGTTTCTTCTCCCTAGTCACGACTGTATTTTGTATCTCGGCGTTGAGTTGTTTCTTGTTCGTTATGTTTCGCAGGGCCGGATCCCACGCCTTGCTCAGTTGGAGACCAGTATCACTGTTTAATAGCTTCACTTTCGCTGTACGAATTGTTATTGCCTCCAACGTAACACTTTCCCAGTAATTCGTGGCTGTCTAGAAGATCTTGGAATTGGCTCTTGTGATTCGACATCAGTGCTTCTTCGATTAATGCGGATTTCAACGGTTGTTTGAGCCGGATGTTTCATCTGCGTTCTTCCATTCTTCTACCATGCGAATAGTTTGGCCTATGTATTTTAGACCACAGTCGCACGGGATCTGATAAATCCCGGGCTATCTTTTACCGTTCGAAGCATGTTCCTAATTTTGGAGTGGGGTCGTCACTGGTGCATTTCATATTTGGCTTGCAGTGTAGTCATTTTCTCTAAAAGTTTTCCGTAGATGTTCTATTTCCTTGGGTTGAATTTCGGCATCCGAAACTATTCTGGCCCTGTGCACGAGCGCGTAGTTTTCTGCGCCGGATAATGGAAACTGAGCTCAAATATCTGTCTGCGTGTGTCGTTTTCCTGTAGACAATATGGCCAAATGTCCCGTCCTCTTTTATTTTGATAAGTACATCCAGGAAGAGAAGCGTACCTTTCCTCTCTGTCTCCATCTTGAACGGGATGTTCGGATGATGTCCGTTTAGGTGATGCAGGAAGTGCTGGAGTGCGTCTGGCCCGTGAGACCAAATGATAAACGTGTCATCCACATATCTGAAGAAACAACTAGGTTTCTTTGGAGCGCTTCATAAGGCGTCGTCCTCAAATTGCTCCATGTAGAAGTTCACAATTGCCGGTGACAGAGGGGAGACCATCGCCACTCCGTCTACCTGTTCGAAATATTCTCAGTTGTACAGGAAATATGTTGTAGCCAGTACATGCTGGAACAATTTTGTGATCTCCGGCGAGAAATGTTTGTTCAGTAGCTTCAACGTGTCTTCGATGGGCACCCTAGTGAAGAATGATACAACGTCGAAAATGATCATCATGTCGTTTGGTCCTATTTTCAATTTCTTCAGAGTTTCGACGAACTCAACGGAGGTCTTCACATGGTGCTTGCATTTTCCGACAAAAGGACCGAGCTTCCTCGTGAAAAATTTTGCGAGGTTGAAGGTGGCCGACGCAATGGCACATACGATAAGACGCAGTGATCCACAAGGACAACATACCACTGATCACACTAATGCCGTCACACTTCGGTAATATTCATTTTCAATTTCGTACAGTTGTTTTTTCTTGAATGTTTCTCAATCTAGATTTATTGTAAACTTTTGAACAATTTGTAGCTTCGTTTAAAGTTCGACGTTTATTTACTTCCAATTCCTTATACAATGCAATTTATACTATATTTGGTCATTGTTCTCCCTTGCGTCTAATTGTTCACTATAGAAATTTCTGCTTCGCACATCCACTACAGTCCTTTCGTTTACTTTTTCTTCTAGCGCAGCAGTTCTCCTTTCCACCTCTTCTATTGTCTCTGCCTTGTGTTTTTCCGAATTGTCCTTAAGGGATTGACATATTACCAAAACTTCCGCTTTATTTCTTTCTAGTTTTACTGCTAGAAGATCTTGGAATTGACTCTTGTGATTCGACATCAGTGCTTCTTCGATTAATGCGGATTTCAACGGTTGTTTGAGCCGGATGTTTCATCTGCGTTCTTCCATTCTTCTACCATGCGAATAGTTTGGCCTATGTATATCAGACTTTTTTGAATTCTATTCGCAGGTCAACTAGTGCTCCCAATAACTTTTTACAATTTTTCGAGAATTGGTGGTTTTCAGCTGTTTCTCGTCCTGTTACGAACATTTTTCTTTATCTAATTCACGCCTTACCGCTTTGTCTTCACCATCCTCTATGAAATCTACAGCTAATAGTGATGGTCCTTTTACACTTCGTGGCGACTCGTCACCTACTCCTCCGGATTAGTTAGTACTTGACCCACTAGTGTCCGTTTTTACAAGTTTCCCCGATCTTAGTAACATGCACCGAGAAAAAGAAATGCTGATCGAATTTGGTCTAAACACCGAAGGATTCCTCAACACAGTCACCCCAGTTCAATGTAGACATACAAAGACACACTGGAGATACAAATTGTAGACACACGAAAAACATTCGATGTACAAACCCTTCAAAACCCACCAAAAACTTACACATATCTGACGTTAATAAAAAAAACAGATGTAAATAATAGACTTAATTTGTAAGGAAAATGTGTCTGCGAGAAAATCCGCAAGATGACTGAGCTTTAAACACTTATGATACATACAATACAAACTACACAAAATTCTCATATGAAATACAATATAAAAGTGGTTCTAATCTAGATTGTTTGCAAACAATTTTGTGCCACAAAGGTTGGTGCGCCATTAAATGTAATGAATCCTTTTTGATTATATTTTATATTATATTATTGATGCTTGTAAATCTTATTCACTGACCACTATATTCTTGCTTCATAAACAAACAGTATACTTGTCTTTCTTTAATTTTGATTCGCTGCACTTTAATATATTTCGATGTATTCACTTTACTCATAGTGACGATAATTCAGACTTTTGTGAATTCTATTCGCAGGTCAACTAGTGCTCCCAATAACTTTTTACAAATTGCTTTATTCCTGCTTTCCACAGATGCCTAGCAGCTACTGTGCCTCTCCTCTGGTCTGCCAAACACATGAGTGAAAGTGACCGTCGTCAATTTTATCAACAAAAGGCCAGTCACTGTCACTCACACCCCAGCAATCCCCAGGTTTTGTGTTTACCAAAACACACCAAGGCCTTGACAATTTTATCTAATTTTAAACTATGTTTGAGACAATTTGTCTCATTACAATATATTACTTGAAACACAAATGGAAATTATGGAATTTGCAATGTTTACAATACTCACGTGTCATCAAGTACTTCCATGCGATCTCCTTTCATAAATGACACATCAGCTCTTTCTCGAGCCTGATAATTGTAAACAGCAACAACAATACGTCTAGATGGTGATGGATGATCTAGAACAACAACAAAATAATAATAAGGCATGTGTGGGAGAAATTTCTGACCAAATAGAGCACATACATATAGGATCAAGTAACCAATGGATAATTTGGGAATTCAAATGTAAATTGAAGAAGCAAATAGGCTGTTTAAAAATTCAGAAAATAATAAAAAATAGAGCAGTATCATTTTTAGTAAATTTTTAACTTAGACATTGTCTAAGAAACATGTCATGCATTTCAAGCTGGATGCTGTTAGGATAATGTGGTTAACATTTTACCATATTTCACTATGACTAAACTAAAGTGATAGGCACAACCACATACACATACGTTAGTGGAGAAATTAATCACATTGAACTTTTAAGTAGACTTGCTGTAATTTTTCTCCTAGATTAGATCCTCAAGGGCCTGATTGTCTGTGAAGGATTTGTTCATTTTTTCTACGAGGGCTGGTGTTGTGAGCATAGTATGTGAAAGTGTAATGCAGACTTTTGAAGAAAATGTTATATAAAAAATTTGGTTGGTTGTGCAAAAGGAGAACATGTTAATTGTATGATGTGATAAAATTAGGGTAATAATAAAGCATTAACGACAGAGTGGTATTTAAAATTTATAGATATAATAATAAATTCAATGTAAATGAATTGTATATTTTTATATGATCAACTTTCATATTCTGTTATATTAAATTGCGAATACTTGTCAAATTTAATATTGTACACGAGTCTGTGTACTGAACAGTATATCCATGTTCGACTCCTGACCCTGCCTAATATTTTCAGTCTTTCCTTCTGCCTTCCATCTCCATGCATTTGTGCTTTTCCTTGTGCATAATTCTACACCTGAGCATATGCTTTCTTTTAACGTATCCAGCCTTTCTTCTATATATATATATATATATATATACAATATTAGGAGAATCCATTTAAGGAATTAATTCACATTCAAACTTGGATAGTGAGGAAGGATAGAAATAAATAGGAGAATAGGAGGATTGCGCTTTATTTGAATTCATATGCTCGGGCGAAGAATTACGCACATAGAAAAGCATATGTTCAAAGCAGAGAGAAGGATGGAAGAAGAAGGAAAGACTGAAAATATTTGACCCAGGCGGGACTTGAACCCACGTATTCTGCTTAGTACACAGACGCCTTAACCATCTCGGCCACCGGGTCAAGTTCCCGACCAGGCAAATATAGACAGTCTTATTGTGGACAATTAATAGTTTTTTTAGTGGAGGAATGGATAGAGTAGAGGGAATGAAGTATTAGGAGCTTCCATTAAGGAATAAATACAATATTAGGAGAATCCATTTAAGGAATTAATTCACATTCAAACTTGGATAGTGAGGAAGGATAGAAATAAATAGGAGAATAGGAGGATTGCGCTTTATTTGAATTCATATGCTCGGGCGAAGAATTACGCACATAGAAAAGCATATGTTCAAAGCAGAGAGAAGGATGGAAGAAGAAGGAAAGACTGAAAATATTTGACCCAGGCGGGACTTGAACCCACGTATTCTGCTTAGTACACAGACGCCTTAACCATCTCGGCCACCGGGTCAAGTTCCCGACCAGGCAAATATAGACAGTCTTATTGTGGACAATTAATAGTTTTTTTAGTGGAGGAATGGATAGAGTAGAGGGAATGAAGTATTAGGAGCTTCCATTAAGGAATAAATACAATATTAGGAGAATCCATTTAAGGAATTAATTCACATTCAAACTTGGATAGTGAGGAAGGATAGAAATAAATAGGAGAATAGGAGGATTGCGCTTTATTTGAATTCATATGCTCGGGCGAAGAATTACGCACATAGAAAAGCATATGTTCAAAGCAGAGAGAAGGATGGAAGAAGAAGGAAAGACTGAAAATATTTGACCCAGGCGGGACTTGAACCCACGTATTCTGCTTAGTACACAGACGCCTTAACCATCTCGGCCACCGGGTCAAGTTCCCGACCAGGCAAATATAGACAGTCTTATTGTGGACAATTAAATTTGGAACGTTCGCCTAAGCCAGACTGGAACAACTATTAATTTCAGGTAAGTCAGCATTGCTGTCTCTCTTTCCAATCCAAATGTGTTATTTAATTTGACTTAATCAATTTTATATATAATATATATGTTTGTCCCATTTGCAGTCCTATATCATTCATCTGGTTGTAATGAAAGTTTAATGAGTGTGGTTACTGTTGGTATCTTGAAGCATTAAGCCCCTTCCTTTCGTCCTTTTAGGCTTCAACATGCTCCCCCTAATATAGTTCCAAGCATTTTACAATAGGTGGCACACAAGTTTGCCATGTAGGTTTCTGAGTTAGTAAATACTTTTACAATAGGTAGCACACAAGTCATTTCAGCACTGAAAGTGGTGTGACCATTAACATTCTTAAAAACATAAATCCACCATGGCTTTGCAACAGTACCTGGGTCTCATGAAAAAATTATGAGCAATACCTTCAAAACTACAATTTTAAATGGAAATTTTAAAGTAGATGATGTATTGTTGCCAAACATTCCAATGTTTCCAACAGATATGAAATTGAATTCAAACATTTGCAGTTTATGGTGTGACTTAAATTTTCAATTACCATCTCCAAAGAACGCATCAGAAAACCTGATTTATTCATGTATATGCCCAAAAAAGAAAAAATATTCTGTATCAAAAAGCACTTCAATAAATGGAATTAAAACACAAACAATTTTTTTTTGTATTGCATTGCAATGCTAGTGTTTTATTGTTTGTTTCCACAAACTTTGGATTCCAAAGCCACTTTATTTTTCCCTGTGCGAACAATAGGTAAAACAATTAGTTATATATAATACACATATATGGAAGTGATCTTTAACCCCCGGGTAAGTCACATCCACTTTTTCATTTTTTTGCTACTTAATTATTTGACTATGCAATACTATATTTATATAAATAATACCGAAAATTCTTGCTACTAGATTTTCAAAATTTAAAATCTTTAATTCAAATTATTGTTGTTTTCTTTTTACATGAGAACTTTTTGCTGAACTGTAAACAACCTGGTTAATAGGCAAATATTAAAAATTACACTCTCTGAAGTATGCATTAATTACATGGGACACTTAAGAAGGGCAGATCTTAAAAAAATTAAAAATAAAACACTACACCATTTAAATTTACCCATAAATGTATCATAATTTGATTTTGAAACGAGCAATGTTCTCTCAACTTACAAGTACATTCCATAAACCAGTACAACATCCTAATTAATCAGAATAAATTATTGTATTTTTATAAAATGAATTAAATAATTCCTAATGTTCAATGTACTCAAATTTTATAGTAGAATTGCCATGCTCCTGCACTGTTTTTCAATTGTAAGATAATATCCAACTTCTTGATAATAGGTCCACGAGAAATGTTTTGGCGTAAGGCTGTTAGTAATATGTATCATTAGTTGAATTGAAAATTATCAACATAAGTTATAGAGGCCCTCTGACTGCATGCCGTTATAGTAATGTTGACTGACTTGTGTTAATGATAAAAAGGACAGTGTATGGCGAGTTTTTCCAACCTTTCAATTCAACTTGTCTGACTGAAGACCGCCCTCCTTCACCACTTCTCAAGTGTGCCCTTGGTAAATCTACTATAAAACAAAAACATTAAAATGAATTCCAATGACAAATAGTAGATTTAGAAGCCTAATGTTTTAATAAAAACAAACTCTTCAATTTTTCAAAACTATCAACAGTTTGAAAACCCAGAGAACTAATTTGTTTAACTAACTGTATGCAATGTGATGTGATGTTTCACTTTAACAAACCATGATATTTATACTATAAGAAAGCAGAATAACAAAAATGGTAGTATTAATCTTGAAAGATATATGTCAAATTACAGGAAACAAATATTTCTACTGTTCACATATACAAGAATGTGCACACAGTTGTAAATAGGAAAAAAAAGAGTATAATTTACTTACTCACATACTGGGAAACACATTAAAATATGTTCAAAAACAAAACTACCATACAAAAAGAATTAAGCACAAGGGTAAAAACAGGGATGTTGAATGATATATGGTATAAATGCATTATACTTAAAATGGCTTATACAGAATGCATATACACAAACTAGTTATAATATACATATGATATGATTTTATTTCACACTAGTGTTAATTGAAATTTCAAATAATAATAAGTATATGTCTGCAAATCAAGGTTGCTACAAGTTCCATGGAAACGGCAAGACCTTGTTGAAAGCATGCTCATACTGTGTTAGATGACTATGAATATTCATAGTTCCATCGAGTTCTAAACTAGCACACTACCTAGTAGCAAACATTAATAAACTTTTAATAGTGCATGTATTCTGAAAGTCATAAAACATAAATGTTCAATGAAAAATTATTTTATAAATTGCAAAATGGATTTAATTAATTATTAATGGAATATTTTTCTTTTGACATTTTATTAAAATTCAACTTATATGGTTTCACTGTTCATTTGCACTGCAGAAAATTCTATACATAAGTAATAATTATCACTCTTTCATTAAATTTGGAATAGATACTGGAGTATTACATATTATTATTTTAGAAAGGCAATTACACTTTTTATGGATGGAAATACAAATTACCTTCCAAGAGCTAATTATTGAAAACAGGATCACTTACCCAGAATTTCAGCAAACAAGTATCCAATTCTAATTAATAAAGTAAATATTCTAACCTTGTGATGTATCCATGTCATTCAGGCTATAGGAGCCTCCACTTATTGTTCTGACACGTCCTGAGTGGACTATAAAAACAGAAAATGTACACAATTCCTATATTGGTAAAAAGTGGTATATACCTGCATATATTTATAAAAGTAGAAGAAGCACACACCAAGTCAAGAATTCCCAAGATAAATACAGTGAAAGTCCAGCAATGAAGAAAATTATTTTACAGAAACTACAAGAAACTTTTATCTTTCACTAAAAAATCTTTTTATTTTTTCAAAACATTTCAAGTAGAAATTTTCTTGTTTTAAAAATTATTCTTCAGAAATAGATGACAAACACTTAAAGTAAAGCATTTTCAGACAAAATAGGTGATTTTCTACATAAAGATCAAATGAATGAATGAATGAATTATTTAAAGCTTTATATACAAAACAAACAAGAGAAGAAAATTTGGTCCTACAGTTGTTTTTGATAAGAAATAAATCGTATGTTAAATAAAAGAATTTTAAAAAAATAAAGATCAACAAGATTGAGTCACCCAGGAAATAATTATGGAAGTGTCTTAAGTATCTCATTATAAATACTTGTTAAAAATTTATCACATTCAGAAACTTGGGGTATTTGTATATACCTCGAAGGAAATTCAAACTCGCAGAAAGACATGTTTCACAAATGGAACCACAATTTAAATATAAAAACAGCTAGAGGGTGCAAACAAAATAGGAGGCTATAATCAGTTCCAAAATAATTATAATGTCATACCAACAATAACTTATTAATTTTTTTATATGTATTTATTTACAGTTGCAGCAACAGCTCAGGTTATTAGCGACTAATTAAGAGAACTCATTTTGCTTGGGACTTGATTTGATAAGTTTATCTCACATTCACAATCATCCATGCCCTCGCTGGGATTCGAACCCAGGACCTCTGTGATGCAAGTCAGTCACACTGACCACTACACCCCAGGAGGTCGACACATATTAATTATTTTGTTAAATATCTGTTAACTACTTTTAATTGGATACAAAAAAACATTAAATGATTATTGTTTCAGCTATTGTCTAAACAAACCAAATTGTTCCATATCAGGACAACATTTCAAACTAGACACCATTTACATCACAAAATAACAATCAATCCCTACAATTCCTGAACATAATGATTAAAGCAAGTCTCTCAAGGACATCAAACAAACATTGTACTGGCAAAGATGTCAGGATGATACATGTGCTTGACTTATATGAAATGCAAGATAATAAATACATTAGTGTTGAAACATAATAATTTTAAGATTATGAATAAATAAGTATTTGTATCCCAAAAATTTAATGTATTGCAATTTTTTGTAAATAATTTTTGTTGAATGAAAGTAATAAGTTTGTTTATTTAAAATGTTTACTAAATTAAGTAATTATATAAAACTGCTTCTTCATATGCTAATAGAGACACTGGACTTTCACTGATATATGTAAATGTGAGTAGTCCAACCTTGTAATGAATCTCTCTCCCTGAAAGAAGAGGATCGCGAGTCACCACTCTTTGTCCTTGCCCTTGGAATAGCTACTACAAAAATAAAAATAAAATGAACAAAAAATTGTTGTGCCATAATTAAACAGGAAGTAAGATAATTAACCTTTAATAAAGAATATTTAAAAATTAAAAAGAACCAATTTAAGACAAAACATTGAGATATAAGAAATGCAAGTATAACATATTCATGTCCACTATAGTTATTCAAATAGCCAAATTTACAATAGCTCAACCTGTATGCTGAATAATAAATACTACCTTCAATTTCAATTTCTATAAGAGCTTCTGCAAATCTAAATAGAATTATGCAATAAAAAATTGAGTTCAATGACACAATAAATATTACTGTAGGTGTATTGAGATATGAAATACTAGTTGAAGTTAATTGGAATATTAAGGTGTCACCAAAATAGTTTGCACTTCAATTATATTAGAAACCAAATCATGACAAACTTCTGAATTATTGTAAACAGAATAATTTAAAAATTGCTTCCAACATTAATTGATCTTGCATAAATTCAAATTCATAGTTTAATTGGCACTTTATTTGATGTTAAGAGGTCATTATAAATAATAACCTGTGAGAATATAAGAAATAAGATAATGAAAATTATATACAATAAAAGTATTTTAAGAGCAAGGTTAAAAGAAATAATTTATTTCCAACAAGTAAAAGTAAGAATGAATGTCACAGTTACTTACCAGTTGAGACAAATAAACTACTAAGGTGATTATTTTCAGACATAGCATATCATGCATAATTCACATTTTAATGACTTACATGGTGTTGTTGGTGTGCGGATAATATCAGCACCAGGTCTTTTTAGTTGTGTTCCAGGCCTATTTGGATCTGGAGTATAGCGTGGGTCACCATTGCTTCTCTCAGTTCCAACTTCCGACTGATCTGGTATTTTGATTCCAGCAGGATAAACTGAAAATAAAGACATTAAACTGAACAACTAAGCTGAACAACCTAATAACAAAATTCTTTATGAAGAAAATCTCTTGAAGGGTTATATTTATTTTATAATCTACCATATAATCTTAAACAATTTACCACTCAAATTTATTATTCTCTCTTTTATCTCTCTTCCTCTCTCTCAATTGTGCATCTCAGAAATAAAAATAACTGAAATCACATGAACTAACTATTTTTTGTTAATTTTGGCCTTAATACACATGAAAAGATCAAATTTATTCATTAGATTTAAATGATATACATAAAACATAACAATTCTGGATTTTTAACTTACAAATGTTTCCCATGATCAGAAGAAATTTCCTGATTTATAATCTCAGACACATTATCATTTATTAAAAGATAGGCATTTCACTATATATTAATGTAACTATCACAACAAAGACTGAAGTGTATTAGACCAGGAAGAACTCTTATCTACTTCCTGATTTTGAAACCAAAGCAAGTTGTATTTGCATGAAATAACACTCTAACACAAAGAAAAATTATAAATATTAAAAATTATATTTACTTACTTTTCAAAGATAAGAAAGAAAACAAATAAAACTTTCATGTTCAATAATTTACATTTAACCAAATGATTTCAAGATACAATTTACATTTCACAAACCTTTCTTAATGGATCATAAAAGAACTTTACAAACAACAAATTTACTTCATACATTAAATTGTAATAAGTTAATTTTATAAATTGGTTTTGAAGGTTACAAGCCTCAAGTTTCAGTTTGTTACCTAATATGCACACTTTTTACATTACAATTTCATGTTTTGCTTTGCAGAGTTGTTCAGTATGTGTAGAATTCTTTTTAGAAATTTTAGTTTAAGGCTATAGCATGTTCGGAAAGTTGCTGTGCTGTTACATTTTTTTATGCTGTGCCATCTTGTTGAAACCATGAGTTGTTGATTATATCTTTCTTTAGCTGGCCAATAAAATTGTGGATAATTAAACAATGACATTCACAGTTCTATATTTCTTCAAAAAAATAAAGGTCTAATAATTGAACTTCAAACATTGATCTACATCCGTAGTCCAGTGCACAGCTACTTTCCAAATGCACTGTACAAGATTTCCTCAGTGTATTTATTTACAAATGGTTAGTAAAATTTTATATATTGCTGAAAACCACCATTTTAACCATTATCAATATAAATAAATAGTACTTTTGTATGTGCATTATTTAGAATCAAGTGATGTTTCATACAGAAGGAGATTGGAAACCAACTGAATTCCTGTCTATCTGTTATGCTAACTTTTTCACTTCTCACAAGTAAAAAGTTATACCAATTTCTATAAACTTTATATTGTTATAGCACATCAATGTAAGAAAGTTTTTAACTAAATAAAATGAACATATACCATATTGACACCAAATGGCAAACATTCTGAAACTTAATTGGGCACGGATTGTGTTCACTTTACAAAATAACTGCATAATGTTGTTTCATGAAGTGCTCAGCACCTTTTAAGCTAATTTAAATTCTTTTATTTGAAAGAGTTAAAACTTAAACTTCAGTATGTCAAATTTAATTTTATTTTTAAAAGGCATATACTGTCACATAAACAAATAGTATTACAGAGACAAGAAGTAAATAAATTGATAAATCAAAATAATTTGAAACGGGAACAATTAATTACAAGTAACATGTTACAGAAATAACAAATAGCCCCAAGCCTTTTCATATCAAGTTGGTCAAGTCGGGCTGAGGAGTACATATTTCGGTTTGAACTGTGCGCTGGTAGGTCCCAATTTGACAAATATAAACTAGGGTGCACCAGCCATTAGATAGCAACAATCGACACCCAATAATGTTAACACCTCTGTCTCACTCTCAAAGGAAGGTCAGAACTATGGAAAAATAACAGAAAATACAAACACATATACAAATATGCACATTCGGGTGGAAGGTAAAAAGTAAAATGAATGAGAACGGGGAAAGGATTAATCAGATCATTATATTGATACACGAATTCAATATAATATTATAACTACTGCAACAATGACTATTACAATAATATTAGAGTATGTTGAGTCCAGGACTTTGCCTCTGTAAGGTGTTTTGGAAGGAGATTTCTCAAAGATGGAGTTAAGCATCTGATGAGTTGGGGGGAGGGGTAAGGCTTTAAGGAGGGTCAGTGATAAGCAATGATCAAAATTGTTGGAGTTGTATCTTTGGGCATGTCCAGATATTGGATATTGTGTTTTGGATAGTTTGACAGTGCTGCAGTGTTTAGTAATGCGTTCAGGGTTGTGTTGTTCGGTTTGGCCAATATAGGAAGGACAGAGTTTGCAATTAATTTTGTAGATGACGTGGGAGGAGAGACAGGTAATTTGTTCTTTGATTTTGTAAATGGCTGTTTGTGGATGATAACGGCTAAGTAGCACTGTTAAAGCATTAAAAACCAAAAACAAACAATTTCACCAATGCTTCACACTGACTTTCTTTAAAGTAAGACCCCCTGATTCATCAGATGCTGAAATCCATCGAGATGGACTCTCTTTCCAATAAAACCTAAAGTGCAGCATCGTCTAACAACTGTCTTCTCTGTATCATACTCACTTTAGTTTTTACCTTCCACCTCTACTTTCTGTGTGTATTATGTATGTAATTTGCATATTTGTAAGTATGTGTGTGTGTACATATTATTGTGTTTTTCCATTTCAATTTGTCCACAGCTAGCATGCAATTCAGACCTAATATACTGATGAAGGGGGTTCGTGTCCTGGAAAAATTTATTTTATTTTTGGACAGCTCAACTGGACCAAAAATTAATTTGACCTCATCACTTTTCCGTACTTGTTTATGTATGTTAACTTATTTTGTTGCTTAATGTTACTTAAAAAGCAAAAATTAACGCCTGTTTTGAAAATTAATAATAAGAAAAGTAGCCAAATACAAACAAACGAAGTGATTATATAAATACCACGCGTTTCTAGAAACCTTGTTCCTTTCTTCAGGTGGTAAGAAAACTCTGGGCTATTGTGTTTTACTTTTTACTTAGCATGTGAAGAACGGGTCAAGGTTTCCAGAAACGTTGTTATGTATTCATATAATCACTTCTTATGTCTGTATTTGGCTATTATTATTATTATTATTGGAACTTGGTTCCTTAGAAGGGTAAGATAAAAAAATATTCTGTATAAAAGTTTTGTATTGGGGAGTTTAATTAAAATTTTCAATTAATAACTATTAATTTCAGCTGTTAAGCATGAAGGTGAAAAAATTGTGAGATATTGCTTGTGAAATAAAACCACATTATTTTCACCATATCCTGATTGTATAATCCTAGAAGTAAATATATTTTTAATCAGTTAAAGGTCAAAGCATGAAAAACAAGTAAACCAAATTTATAAAATAATATTTCAATTTTATCGACACAGTTTTAAAGGAGCCAAAAAATAACAGATAATCAGGTGAATAAATGTCACCTAATTTTGACAGTTTTTTCTGTATTACTTCATTGTTATTTAATTATAATACATAATTTTGAGTGCGTACAATTTGATGCATATTTTTAATTATGCTATTGCCTAAATAAATATTTTGACAAATATGAAAAATTATATTATATGATCCAAATAAATTATATGAATGGATAATCATTTTTACATTAATTTCCTATTAATATACTATCCTGTTTTAAATTAGAATATTCTTGTTCTTACCTATGATCCCATCTGACGTCGAACGACTGCAACAAGTTCCCATTTTATTTGTCAGGAAGTATTTAGTTAAGTCTGAAGAAGAGAGACACAGTCAGTGCTTAGTGTTTGTTGCCCATCCACATTTGTGGATGTAAATCATTTCCTGAAATTGGGAATTGGAAACATTTAATTTTTTGTTACTAATTGTTAGCGTACATTTTTGTAGGATTAAACATATTATCTTTTAGGTTAATTGACTATTATACAAAATTATTAAAAAAAAAAATCAAAAATCTAGTACAGTATAATTAAACAGACATATTTTCGAAAAGTTATATTTCGTTAATTGTGAAATACAAAACTTCCATTGAATAAGAAGAAGAATTGGAACGCTGGAATAGTATATATATATATATATATATATATATATATATATATATATATATATATATAAATGTATATATACATTCATTTATTATGTATATATATGAATAAAGTACATGTTTGTGTGGGATGTACTTAATTGCAGCAACTTAGTTACCACATCGGGTAAGAGTTGGGAGAGTGGGGCAAACCACCTTAACATTTTACTTACAGCACAGGAAGTACCGCTACACATGATTTGTGTCACGGCTACAATAATTTCCAACAGTTAAATCGAAAATTTTACGTTTCACAATAAACACACAACCAATTAAATCTCACTATTGTTGCATTATCAGACTTATAGATACACAAATTAGTAATACAATAATAAGACATATAAATGATCGATTGACACTCAATTTTAAATATATTTGTAAGTTAAAATTTAGACTACACTTTGTTTAAAAGACTACCAACATGCCAGGAAGAGCTACTTCAAATGTAACAGGAAGTAAATCCCGGAACTCGGCGGGGCAGTAGTCGACGTCATGTGAACTTGGCTTACTCGTAGAGAGCTTCTTTTAACAATTAAAATAATCGTGCAATTTCATTAAAACTCCAGGCTTCCAATAATTAAAATGATATTTAATCCAATTCGATATATTCAAAAAAAAACTAGTTCCAAAACACACATGAGAATAAAACTATTACGTTCTAGGCTTAGAGTACAGTTTTTATTTCCAATTTAGTAGGGTGTTGTCTTTTTTAAAAAAGAAGAGTTCTTAGTGTGAGTATCGAACCTCAAAACAGTCTATTAATAAATAAAATCAACTACCACAATCAATTTCGAGACAGCGAGAGGCAAGTAACTCTCCAGCAAAGCGTTCTCTGAAAATTGACATCCTTGTGCAGGCATGGATTCAAACCCGGTACCTCAATTGCGAGGTAATAACGTCGACCACTACATCGCAGCAGGCCGGCAAATAATTTTGAAAAAATATTTACATTTGCGTTTACAACCAACAGCTTCTTTTATACTGTAGACAAGGGAACACCCGACCATATTCTTCATAACAAAAAGATAAATTTTCACACCACTGTCAACTTGTCACAGACAACAGCGTTTCTACGGTTTTTTTCCTTGGAAGCCCGCCCCAGCCAGCAGATGGAACGCAGAATAAGGAAAGAATAAAATTTTTAAACTTTCAAGTACCAATCTGGTCTACCCCAACATGCGTTAAACTCCAAACAATTAATTTTGCGTCTTTTTTAATTTTATGTAGATGTACCAACACGTAATGAAGCAGTGATCCAATATCTTTTTAGTCCGCCCCGAACACCGTCAAGTGGGACCTTGGGTTTAAGGTAATTGGCAAACAATAAAAATATATTATTAGATATGGAGTATATAAACTTTCCCGTTATTAATGTCCCAGTGTCTTAAAGCAGAAAGACCAACAAGTGTATTGGGTTATAAAACAAAATTTTTTATACAAGATAAATGACATCCATAAAAAACCTCAATAAAAATTCAACCACAATTTCCCACATGAAAGCGTTTGACAGTGATGAACGAATTGAGATATACGGAGAAAACACTCGATGGTTCCTTCTAACGCAAAGATATGATCATTATAAGGTATTAATACATATTTAAAAACAGGTAAATTTAATTTAACTCTTCATGAAGAAAAGCCGTTCAAATCTCCAACAATTTGATGGACAATTTTTCTTCAGTTGAAAAATAAGTGCTCAAGATTTAGGTGGTTTTCGAAGTTAATTAAATTTGCGACGAGTCTGATTTATACTAAACAATGTATAATTTAATTGAAATATCAGTGTAGGACTGATTTTTTATCAAAGTGACAAAGAAATGCTGTTATCACGGATATATATGAAGCAATGAAGCACCCCAATAAAAAAATAAAATAACGGTACCAAAAGGCCACGATTTAAATAATTGCAATATAACAATTGTGTATTTGTATTTTCCAAAAATATTGAATTTTTTTAAAAAAAAGAAGATGAAAAAAGTAAATGGAATGTTAAAATAACATCAGCTTATATATATATATATATATATATATATATATATATATATGAAAATAGTGCAGGACGAGTGACGGATAAACAAATCGTATATTACCTTCCACACTTGCTAACGACGAGGCGCACTGATATTTTGCATGCAAAAAATATTTCATATATTGCGTTCCAAATCGGTTTCACTACAATGCTTGTCAGCCTAATGTGCTGATATCGATCAAATAGTTACGCAATTGCCCCCTTCAAACAAATATACACCCAGTTGAGAAATAACTCCGACTGCGAGAATATTATAAACTCTTCGATATTCAACGATTAGAATTCGATTCGATATGTAGGCTCCCGAGTGCGCTGTTACAAACTGCTTGTAGTTACAGGAACAACAGTTCACAAATAATCAAGAGATTAACAGATAAGAATCTATCTCTGTTCTTTGTAAGCTACCTACAGTTACATTCATCTGTGACGTAAAAGATTCTTAACATCTTATCGCGAAATTCGAGGAATGTAGGCCGCCTTCGAAGAACCGAAAAGGAGCAATCGCATGGAGAAGGTCAGACGAAATTTGGGTTTAAAGGCTTTCAGAAAAATGAGTGAATTATAGACCATGACAACGCAAAACTGTAATTCAAAGTCACACTGCATGCATAAATTACAAATATGAAGCACCGTAGCTCATCATATATCCACAAGAAAACTGTTGTGTTGATGAATTAACTGGTAGGCCTACTAGCCTTCTTTCACATCAAGAAGTTTCCAAAAAATAGTTAAGAATCAAATAGTGAGTAGTAGAAATGAAAGATATTTGATTAATTGTGCTCCATTCGAGAAAAAATATATTTAGCACGTTAATTTTTTACAAGTGTTAATTACAATAAGAGATTTCGCACGGAATTGTGACGCTCAACCTTCGCAATTCAATCAATTGTCTTGCTTAGTTTCGAATTATAATACAATATACATGATGTTATCACTTTTAGAGAAGAGAATACTATACATTTGCTGTAATAATTTTCTTAATATATATTTTATTAACAATCTTCTATACGTTATTGAATTATCAATGTTTACTTTTATCGTATTCTAAGAAATATATTTCAACAACTATGTTACACTATTTTCCTTACAAACTATTCGCAGTTTTCCTCGTGATATTAACCTCAGATAACTTCTAACATCTTATTCAATAATAAATTGTAATCTAAACAAACTTTTTCCGTCTACAAGGATTCCAAAAAAAAACTCCTTAACTTATATTGAAAAAGCTGATTTTGTATTTAGTACTTCTATCGGGTTACCAACATTTTATACAGTACAATACTGATTCGAGTCCTACGTATTTTCAAACATTTGCTTATCGAATATAAAAGTGAGAATAAATACAAATTAAGGAAGTTTTACATTTTAATTTTATGTTCAAACCTGAAGGAATCACATCTGACAGTTTATGCTTATGTTACATGTTATCATACTTGCACACCCATACTTTCACATATAATAATTCACAGACTAAATAAAAAATATGACTATTTCAGAGATTGAAGCCTTTCCCGGTGTAGTTGTTCAATATATTGTTCTCGGGGGTTCAACCGGGTTTTGCATAATTATATTAGAACGCAACGTTTCGACGACTAAAAGCTCTGTCGTCATCTTCTAGGCGAAGTATGACTATTTCAGTTTAGAGAGGGTCAGTACTAAGACAAGAATTCTGCCGTGCTTTCTTTTAAGAACGACGCACATCACCGAAAATAAGAGAATTAGACAATAATATGGAAGAATAAATAAATCGACACTTGAACTTTAAAAATATGAGCTATATTTAAATTGGACGATATTCGTCCAGGACCGTACATCTGGCAGATTGATGTAAGGGTTTGCAACGCTGGAACGAGAATCTTTTTTTCGTGTTGACGGTAGGGTAAAGGATATATCATACATAGTCATCAATCATTCAATAGGTGTAAGACAATTATAGGATAACAATAATTAAGGGAGCTATTGATATTTATCAGTGACACTCGATTTAAAGAAATAGAAACTTAACAATTTCGATTATAGCATACCTAATAACAGCGAAAGAATCGTAATCATAATGAAATAATGTACATTAATGCTTTGTGATAATCGACACTGCACTCGGAAGCGCCAGTCCATTCGCACGTAAAGCAAAGGCAGAAATGACCAAGCATAAGTGTCACACCTGAAGACACAAGTTAGTCGAAACACTTTATCATATCTAGATAGTAAAAAGTCGACGAGTAAAACATTACGCTCATAAGTCTTGTTTTCGAGAATTCGAACATTTGGAATGTATAATTACGTATTCTAATTAGAAAGTCCTCAACTTTCTCCTTTTTTCTATCCTCTTAAAATTTTACAGTAATGGTTGTGTTGCCTGTCGGGGTTAAATTTTTTTAAATCTTCCGCTGCGTTCGGTGTTAGTAAGTATACTAAAATAAATATACATATATAAACGTGTTTCAGCCCATACAACTTAATAAAAAGATATGCCATTTGTATTCCGGTGCACTATTGTCAGTTTACCTAGTCGATGAATTGTATATATTCAAACATCGTCAGCGCGGTTTCTATGATAAAACATTTAGGTGAAAAGGAAAATAGATAATTCCGAAACGTACGGTTTTATTTTTCATAAGTAGTTCCAAAACATTCATAGGACTGAAGCAGTTATTCTCAGGTTGCAAAGGCAAAGACAGATTGGAGTTTTTTTTATTTTTTTTATTAAGTTAACTTTTAGTCCGGAGACTTTACAGTTGTGATAATAATAATAACAGTATTTACAATTGTAAAAATTTAACAAATAACAAGGTATTTACAATTTGTAAATATTTCACATGTAAACATGTGGTCTTGGGTGTGACCCTTGTCATTGCAAGTTAGAGATTAACTTGTTTACCGCATATTAACATATAAGCCGGCATGATGTTAGAGATCAATCTGGTCATTAGGGAAACTACATGTTTGAAGCGTTAAGGATGTTATGGGGAAGATGGTAAGAGCGGATATTTAGGAAGTATGTAGTGCCAGTTGGTAGCAGGAGGCTAGGTTAGGTAATTCCGGAGTGATTTAGGGGGAGGATGATGTCAATTAGGAGTTTACGTTTTAGTCTTCGATTTTGTGAAGTAGGGGGTGGGTTACTGTAGAATAGCTCAATGGTGGGATTTGGATGGTTGATGGAGCTATTTATTAGGGACTTGGTAGATTTATGAATTATGTCAGGGATTAGGGGAATTTCAAGGTCTTTGTGAATAACTGAGTTCCGAAGGTACCAGGAGGAATTTGATATTAAACGGAGAATTTTGTTTTGTATTTTGTTGGAGTGGGAATAGGCAGTGGATCCCCATATGGCACATGAGTACGACCATATGGGGCGGATTAAGGATAGGTAGCGGTGTCTTTTGGTGCTAAGGGATATGGGAGATCTTCTGTTGATAAGAGGGAAGACTTGTTTTATTTTGTTGTTGACTCTGGAGGTAATGTGGGCTATGTGAGGTTTCCATGATAATTTGGAATCAAGGATAAGGCCTAGGTATGGTGTAGTTTGTTGGATAGGTATTTTGGTGCCGTTGAGAAAGAAGGAGTGGTTGAAGGAATGTTTGATTTTAAGGGTGAAGGGAATAATTGTGTATTTGGTAGGGTTTATTCTGATTCTCCATTTTTTAGCCCAGCTATCATTAAGGTGATTTGTAGTTTTCTGGAGCCCGAATCTAGAGAGTATGTTTGGAGGAGTATGGCAAGATCATCTGCAAAAAGTACTCTTTTAGTGGATAGGTTTTGAGGTATGTCGTGAAAATAGAGGTTGAAGAGGAAAGGGCCTAGGATGTCACTCTTTAAATTCTTCGGACCCTTCGACGACATTACACGCTCTAGTCTAAGCGATTTCAAAAAGTCGTATCAGGCACTACAATATTGTTTGGTATTAATGTAATGTAATGAAGAAAACATGCTGTAATAACAACGTTAAAATCAGACTTAATCAATATCAATTCCGTTAAATTTGGTTCGAAATAGTTATACTTCAAAAACAGTCGAAAAAAAACTTTTAGATCAAAATTTTATGTAAAAAATACGTGTATGATGGCCAATGATTCGTTGGTTGTCAGGGAAATAGAGGCCACAAAGCTGACTCGAGTCGAAGACCAGAGAATGCAAAGTACATTGAAAACAATCTAGAAGCAGTAGTGATGCGATGGAAATTTACGGTAATGATTGCCATTCGGAAGTAACAAGACTTTTTTAACCGAATTAGTACAGCACATGTTTCCTAGGCGAACCTTCAACTTTCGAATTGGAAATAGGCTACGATTAACCGGCTTACGGTAAAAGGGAAATAATCTAAAAATTTTGAAACAAATATTTCAAGACTATCTGTATTATTTACTCAGTATTAACTCTCTCTCGTAATCATAATGAAGGGAATGCTGCGTCCGCACAGCGAACCCCTCTCCCGCTACAGGAAGGGCGTGGGACAAGTACCAAATGCCCGACCTACCAGATGCAGGTTTTTCTAGGGTTTTCCCTGCATCACTTTGAGGCGAATGCCAGGTATGATCCTTAAACCATAGCCCGGGGCCACAAGTTAACACTTGGCTACCTTGCTCTACCTTTCCGCATCCCCCCTTTCACTCCTCTTCCTATTCTACAAGAGGGGAGTTGCCACTATATGGATTACCCTATACACAACCTGTCTACACCTTTAAAAAAAGCCAAAAGCCAAGTAAATATATTTCCAATTATATAAAATAGCCAAATAACAGACAAAATAAAGTGATAATGCAAATACGACACGTTTCTAGAATCCTTGTTCCTTTCGTTAGGTGATTAAAAACGCAAGAGCTGTGACTACGACACAACCGCACAATCCAGGTTACGATCTCAAGGGACTATTACCGATTTCGTACGTTAAATCCCAGTAAAAACTGAAGTAAAATATCTAGGAATCCGTCTCAACCAAAACCTGACATGTAAAAACCACATAAAAGCCAAAAAGGAACAACTTAAACTAAAAACATGCACTGGCTTCTTGGACGAAATCTCAACTCACTACTGCAAACAAACTGCTTCTATATAAAACCATACTAATACCTATATGGTCTTACGGGATCGAATTATGGGGATGCAGCAAACCATCAAATATTAAGATCTTGTAGACTTTTCAATCAAAGACATTGCGCACCCTAGTCAATGCACCGTGGTACATCAGCAACCATACGTATGCCACCAAAAGCAAAGAAAGAACAATAAATCACCGCAACAAATACATCGCCGACCTCTACCTCCAACAACCCGTAGCAAAGAGATGGAAGAGATTATGGCCAGAAGACATCACTAAATAAATCCAGGAGACCCGCCACTGGACGGTGCCCTACTCAAGACAAATAGCTTCAATAATTAAACAATTTACTTATTACTCTGTGTTAAGAGTAGATTGTAAATCAGCAACCGAAATTAAAACAAAAATTCTCTTCGAATTCTTCAGGCAGCTAGCGATTATACGAGCACGTGGAATATCGTAAATTTTCGTCAGTTGTAAATATTTCATTATTATAACCTAGTGTCCGGCGTTGAGCGGAAGTTTAATTATATTTATAGCCTAAATGAATATTAACATTACAACAATCTATGGCCAGTGGTGCTAAACGTCAAGTCAACAGGCATCGAGAATGTCAGAATGAGCCTCAGCGATTTATATAACCCTGGATTCGACACTAACGTCGATTATTTTCATATTACTTTTGTCACTGCCCACTAGTTTCTTACACAAACAGAATTTTGAAATGAAAAAATTATTATTTACAAACAGAATTTGTTCCCGGAACGCATGTAACATGAACGAAGTTTAGTGGAAATTGCCATACGCTTTTGAGTGTCTGAGAAACATATACACACAAATTTTATTTATTTCATATCTAAGTGAAAGCCGAAATCAAATATTTCAGATGCAAATTTCTCGAAATCATACATCAAACTTACAAAACTCTTTAGAAATGTCAACATGACGTCCTCTAATAAACATGAGCCTATGTTATGGGCCTACGAGAAACAATATGTCACCTCCGAAATATTGAACACAGAGGAGAACAATTATTCGTTAAATGTATATTTGGTAGACACGTTTTTCGTCGTCACGTTTCTGGAAAAGTTATAATTCCCCGACTGAGCTACATATTGCAACGCAACGCTATCAGGAGTAAGCGTTAATTTACATTATTGCTACAAATCAAAAATTCATTTTCATGAGAACTGCGTTCAGTTTAACTATGGATACTGCTGATGACAAGTCCACTTTTCTGCATGTATATTTGTCTCGAAGTAAGTGAGAAAGCAAGTTAATTTGTCTTATGGGCAGCGAGTAAACATGTACTTCTCAAATTTGAAATATAGTTCTAATTCATAGGAAATCCAATTTATGTACGTTGCAAATTTCGTTTACAGTAAAATTATAGGATATATTATATATATATGGAAAATTATGCCCAATGCTGACGAGGAAGGCTTAACGTACTACGTTACATCCACTTCCATAATTGGTTTGGATACAACTCTCGGCCATTGAATCATTGGAGACCAATAAATATAATTTTCCTAGAAGACAATCTGTATTTCACAGCCCACTCTCGCATATTCCTTTAAGTTTAGAAACATATTAACAAGTAGATATATACATCTTATCGCGCAAAAGGTACGGTATTTTTTTTCCAACTTGTATCTGTTGTGGCCATTAATGAAAAATTAGGAAATTTTGCACCTCTTTTCAGTTTTTAGTTAATAACAAAGGTATTCTACTGAAAATAATGTTCAGTAATAAATTGTAGAGCATAAAATTCAGCATCGAATGGTATACTCGAGTACAAAATTCTGTAGAACAAAGTGTTATAAATCTGTCGTCAAATTTACGACATTTAACGTCAGTTTCGAAAAGATGTAGCGTGTCATATTTCTAGTGCAGATCCACATAGTGTGATCGAGTACCTCATTTATAATTTTTGGAGGACAAATTTTTTCCATATACTCCAGATACAAATTTCACACCAAGAGGAACAAGAATTTGCTTTCGACACCGGAAAGCGGAATTCTGGGAAGGGACAGTTTTTTTTGTCTCGCCCACGTGGGGGTAGGATCACTGGTCAAAGGAACTGAATGGGTCAGCCCAGATGTGCAGTTGCTTGCGGTACAGCAAAGAAGCTGATGGTAAAACGGATATAGAAGGAGCTTGGGGAAGGTGCGTCTGGCAGCAGACGAAATATGCTGCAGGTGCACAATTGCAGAGCTTAAGATCAAATAAGCTCTGAAGGCAACGAATGGCATCGAGATTACAAAGAAAGCCTTGTGGCGAAAACTGACTGCACGATGGAGGATTTTTTGTAGGAGAGAAAAGAGACTGCTCGCCATTTCCGGTGACACCTGCTGAACTTCGGTTACGTAAGCAAATTCCGCGGTTATCTTTCATTACATTTCAAAACAAATCAATAGTAATTTTCATTCTAACTTGTTCGCATTAAACCTTGAGATGTTTCATATTTAACAGTGCGCACTTTGTATAAGTTGGTGAAATGTGTAACATTTTGGTATCATTAATATGCCAATCAAGGAAATTTATATCCATGAATAAGAAATATAGCCAATTCAGACAGAAAGGGTAAAATAAATACAACACAAAGTTTCTCGGATCCTTGTTCCTTTCGTCAGGTGCTAGGAAGAGCCTAGAGAAACACAACTGCACTCGTCAGTTGACAAAATTCAAAAGCGACGAAAACCAACGACAATGGGAGAGCCGAAGGGTTAGCGTAACAATAAGGGAGCAATGACGATGGGAAAACAAGGTTTAGCGTAATAATATGGTATCATAGCAATTATTGAGTTTAATAGTGTCTGTTTGAACATTAATAGCTGTGATGTTTGATTTAATTTGAAGCATCTCTGAAATAAGCCTGGAATTGTACCTGGTGTCTTAGCATTTTACCAATCAAATGTATGTTTATAAATGATTATATGTTTGAAGACTACAGATTGTTTATCAATAGGAAGGGTGATATTTGATATATGTTCCTTGATACGTGTATTAAGGGAACGTTTTGTTTGCCCTATGTAGCAGGAATCCCAATTAGAGTGGTACTTATATTACCCTTTTTGTCTGAATTGGATATCTTTCTTATTCATTATTTTCAATCAGACGTAAATTTTTTCATTTTAAATTTTATCCACTAAAGAAAAATTAAAGTAACTATGTATAAAATTACGAGTCTGAATAAACAACCTTACCGCAGTTTCTTGCAGAAGATTTGATGATCAAACACACATGTTATCGAATAATTGTTACAAAACTCTCATTAAGTTCAAATGCTTTGATAATTATAATACAGTCTTGTAAGAATCGTGATGAGCAATCACAGTATTCTGACAGAAAACGTGTACACTGAAACTAGAAACTATCGAAATATGTTGAACCGGACTTCCATCGAGGTTGACGATCAATGGATGTAAAAACACATATCACGTCAAAATATGATAATATAACGCTCCCATAGGACGAAGTTAAGTGCATTTAGTTCCATCTCAAGACATTTGCGTATGATGAACATATTTTAATTTTTTGAGGGAAATCATCTGCTACTTCAGAAATTACCAAGCTTATTAGAAGTAAATTCGGAACTTCAGTTGACTGAGGAGTGTAAGTGGAATATGAAGATTGCGTAAATGTAAAATTAAGAATACTACCACAAAAATTAAATCTTGAGAAGAAAATTTCATTTGTTACGCAACAGGCTCAGGTTATTTGATCAATGCACTACCAATTTTGTTTGAATTCTCCATAATATCAATTCTTCAAGGAAGCAGACAGGGAATTTAACTAACAAGTTTTAGTACAACTACGAAGTTTAATCATTTCAGAGATGTTTCAACTTCCCTATAAAGTATAAGGAAAACCATAATCAGCACAATCATAGACGCAGATAACAAGGCACAATGAGTACGCATGTCGCAATGTTGGCGATGTGTCGTATCTCGCCTTTATCATTCGGCAACAAAAGCAGACAAGTTATCACCGTAAAACTCACGCGCTTAAAGATTCCGACGAGTATTTGCAGAAGAATACAGCCACACATCTCGCACTGTGGGTTTCCTGATACAATATCTACGTTTCCTAACATATATGTTCTACATTTATATTAAATAATGACGGTATCTATCGGCAAATACAGTAAAAAATAACATTTATTCATCCGTAGCAGACTGCACGGTTCCTGAATATCATAATTTTTCGAAGAACATGTTTTGTGAAATATGATTTTGAATTTTTTATCCATATAATTGTTAAAAAAAATTAATTTGTTTGATTTCGTTCATCTCAACTCTTTATTATGTTTAAATTTATTTTTCGATTTGATTTAACTGTCAAGATTAAACATAATATAAAAAATCAATATCGACGCTAATATAAATTAAATAAGTGTCCGCCTTATATTTTAGCAATAAGAAATGTGACTGGTTTAATGCCGTTCTCCGTCACGTTTCCTAATGCATCACTTATTCATATCAAATCTCAGTGTTAATTGTGATTTATATACTTCTTGACTGACTCTAGCGTCTACCACTCTCTGTTCCACGGTATATGGACATAAAATTATTTTCAGGTTGCTCAATATATATATAAATATATATATATATATATATATATATATATATATATATATATTCAATTCTTCTTTTGTATTTGAATTTAATTTTCAAGTATATAAGAAGTACTAGCACTCTTGCAAATTTGATACTTTTTAAATATAAAGTAACCTAAAACGACGAGTCATTTGAAATTTATTCTAAATATATTTCAATCCGAAATCACGACAGAATTGTAAGTGTTTGGCAAGAAGTAAAAAAATTATAAAAAATTAGCCCTTAGGTATAAGAGAAAAATTTTTACTCTTACATTTACAACGAAATGCCGATCTATAATAAATTGGTGAACATACATAAAACATTTTTAAAAATATTCGGTACTCATATATATCTGTGTACATGTTGCTAAATAATATTATACAGCTGATCTGGAATCGTTAAGAAGAAAATATTGCCAAGAGCAGTGTCAAATATGTCTGTGTTACAGCACATAAATAAATTTAAGAAAATTTAAATTTTATACATCTAGAACATTTCTTTGATTTCGAATAGTTTAAACTTCCCGCCTTGCACGCACTCGCTCCCTCTAATGCAGCTGGCTATCTCTGTGCTACTCACGGCAAATCACAAGATCTTTCTCTCTCTTTGCAATGAGAAATACTCATGAGCAGTATTCCGTTTCAACCCCTTCCCCCAATACACTATCCGTGGAGCTCAACACTGCTTCCTCTCGGTGCTGTGGGCCAGTAAGCACATACAACAATGACATCATGCGTGGTTTGTTACTAAATTTAACTTTGCTTAAAATCTGTACCAAGGAAAAATAATTTCGTGTTAGAAATGTGTGTCAACTTAGAGTTAAATTATTACGATTTTAAAAGCTAAAGACTATTGGAAATTACAAAGATAGAATTAGAAATGTAGCAAACCACCGGTCGGTAATAGTTGGTAAAACTATGGCTGTTGTATTATTATTTTATATAATTATCCTCGTAAAATTGTTGCTCGAGGTGATGTAGCACATAACTTAAAAAACTCACGAGCCGCCACTGTTATGTATCCATAAAAATAAATTTAAGAAGAAAGTGTATTAATATAACTGTTTAAGAGGGGGGAAGTGGCGAAGCTGCGTGAGCGTGGAAAATAAGGTGAGAAGGGTGGTAATATTGAATCAGTGCTACCCAATGTGAACATCGCGAGGAGTGAATTATGTCGGTGTAGTTGTCATAGTACGAATGAAGACTGCTCTTCAAACGCTATTTTCTAGTAAAATTGGATTTTTTATGCAAACTTTATATTCAAAGCATTTCATTCCAGTTATTATGTTCTCAAATGTCGTTGGGTTGGGCAGATTCATGTTCGTGGTCTTGAATAGGTCAGACACACGCAATTCCAAATGTAGTGGTAGCTGTTCAAGTAATAAGAAGAAAAATGGTACCTGTGATAATATTGGCGATGGTAACTTCTAAAATATGTATATTACAGGACGTTAGCGTTCACAGAAGTCCGATTCCAATCTGCAAATTAATAGTTCGCTTATATATTCAGTATTAAAATCCCTAATACTAATGTTGTTTCACGAAAAAAAAAAAATGCAAATCATTTTAAGACCGTAGTTCCGTTTGGAATAAGTTATACCGAAATGAAGCAAGAAGAACACAAATATAACATACATTATAGTTATGTTCTTTGTAAATGAAAACCTGACAAAAAGAACTTATATATAATATTATTTGTAGTTTACAAAATTTTAATTATATTAAATAGTTTTAAATTTATGCGTAGTTCTAAAAAATAACATCAATAAATTCAAAACGAAATATTAAAATCTGAAATTTCAAAATTATATATTTTTATGCAATGCTACATCTTTTATTTGACATTGAATGGTGTTTCCCGTCTAAAGTTTATTTTTATACACAAGGTAGTTACGAGGAATACAACTTATTTTTTATGTTCTCAAAATTCCTATCTAAAAAATTTCATAAATTAGATTTTTTCGAGCTGGACCGTTTTGTAATTAGTTACTTTGTTTTACCTCCACTTAATCGTGTAAACGACGTTCTAAAACTTCTGTCACATCTTTACTGAAATATTATCCAATTACAGCTCTTGATGAGGCCTTAAGTTTTCTACAAAACTGATACTCGAAGTCTTTGAATTTGTTCATAAACTGGCACGTCACTCAAATTTCCCTTTGACTTTAATACCTATTAGTATATAAAATGACCAACATTAGTGATGTGATCTAGAACCCAATGTCTGTATTGAGATTGTTTTAAATTACACATAACAAGAGGCTGTTTCTGGTACGTTCTCGTCTACGCTTATCTTGCGCCCACGATTTCCTGTTCCGCGCTTTTCAGAAGCACAGAAACGCCGAAGACAACGAAACAAGTTGGCCGACGTAAAATGTAACAAATCATAGGTCATTATAAATCAAAACAAATTTTAAAAGATACCGTAAAGAAATAAATGACCTTCTGTCAGAAAACAATTATAAAGTTTATTGCAAAAATTTATATTATATACACGACGTTTCGTTCCCTTCTAGAACCTCATCAGGTATGACAATTTTACTCTTGGATTATATTCAAATTATAAATATTGCCATACCTGATGAGGTCTGAGAAAAGAACGAAACGTTTATTTAATATAGAGTTTTGCAATAAAGTATATAATTTTTCCTGACTGAAGGCTATTTATTTATAATAATATAATAAAGTCTGATATTTTTCATCATTAATAAAAGTAATACCGTAATCGTTTACTAAAAGCATGCCATCCTTTCCCGATAGTTGCGCTTCAGCAGCGCGATACGACGAAATGAAGAAGTCAAATAACACATAATTATTGTGCACATTCTATTGTTAAATAACAAAAAAACCTGACCGGACTCTATGCCGATTTATGTTAGACCGTTCCGCGTCCGACGCAGGCTGGCCGTTTATGCTACAACGTGTTTTTTCCCCCAATGAGAAAGATGCCATCCAAATGAAATTCAGTGGGCTGGAATTGGTTGCTATCACGGTCACTTTGGACGAAGATGAAACAGTTACAAGAAGAAGAAAAGAATGGGATGTGCACCCAGTTTCGAGAAAGCGAGGCACATGGAGAATTTACCACCTTGTACGAGGAGTTGGTCGACAATGAAGACCAATTTTTTGGTTACTTCAGAATGAGTCTGAATTGTTTTCATGATTTACTGAAAAACTAAGTCCATTCATAAAGAAAGAGAGCACAACATTACAAAAACCAGTATGAGTCAAAATATTTCGGATCAGTCATGTCATACAGAGCAGGTTCCTCCCTAACGAACTAAATTTTTCGACACACATCTTTCAATTAAACAAAGAATCGCGTGAACATCGGTGGAGTGGAAAAAAACAGGAGCTTGGGATGGGAAGTGGAGTACGCATTTCGGACACGGAAAGAATAGTTTGCCACTCGCAGTTCCCACGTTTTGTCAGTGTTATGTCCACGATGTAACATAAAAAAATCATTTTTTAAAAAATTACGAGACAATTCTTGCTCGTGCTTCGAACGACTCACGTTTCGGACACGACACGGTCTAACATAATTGGCCTCATGCGCCTTTTCATTATATGTGGCAAACTATATCAGGCCGTTTGGAAACTAATGCAGTATTTTCTTTTAATCTTTGTGTTAGTCTTTTTATTTCTACTATACTGTATCCGCCTCTTTATTCACCGTTTAAAATAGTAAACGAATTTGAGGTCCAAAGTGCGCAGACCTGGCCTTAGACTTCTGTCTCAACTGCTGTCGCTACACACTGCAGACCGATTGACATTCAGATGCGTTTAGTTGTTGACCTCAGGCAAAACCACACACGTCACACTAAAATCTGAAGACCAGGCCGTGTATTGACCCAGTACCCGGAAAATATGCTGGTCTCCGACATAGTGGAGTCGACTGCGATATATGAAAAATTACAGTTAACTAAATTAAGATAGTCTGAAAAACTTTTCTGCTAGGACTTACTGCTTAGTTTAAATTATTTCTTTTTAGCTGTTAATAAAAAAATAAATTAGATTGTATCTGTTCATTTAATTCTGTATACGAAGTTTTACGACCGTAACGACAGCTGTTGGCACGGGTATTCGCTACCGTGACCATTCGTCACGATCCAGCGTCAAGGGGAACAGTATTCAGTCTTATTTTCTTATTTATTTAAGTTGTGTGCTCTTTGTCCTGTTTCAGCAATTATAAAAAAAAAATTAGAATCCAGCTAAGTACACATTCTTGTAATAATGTGTGTTGACAAATCATGTCCACTAAATTGAGATTTTGAACAATATTCCTTTGTTCGTCTAGCTATTTCTCAATTCTATTTTCATAAACAACTAATTTCATATATGAAAAAATTTACGTCTGATTGAAAATAATGAATAAGAAAGATAGCCAATACAGACAAAAAAGGAGTAATATAAATCCCACCCAACGTTTCTGGGATCAAAAGCTTTTGAGTTTTGTCAACTGACGTGTGCAGTTGTGTTTCTCTAGTCTCTTCTTAGCACCTGACGAAAGGAACAAGGATCCGTTAAACATTGTGTGGTATTTATATTAGCCCTTTTTTGTCTGTATTGGCTATCTTTCTTATTCATTAATTTCATATATTCTCTATTTATGGAACATTTATTTCACCACACGGTTGCTTAATTCTATAAATAATTTTGAACAAAAAACTAAAACTCTGAATGTCTGCATTTTCAAAGGCAAAAATGGTACATTATAAAGTTTAGCCCATTCTCTGTTCCAAAAACTTCAGTAGTGTATATCCAGTCAATTACCTACTAATCAACTATCAACACAAGTTATAGAAACACAAATGTCATTATTTTTATATTATATTTCAATAGTATTTATAATGGGGTGTAAGAAAAAAGAATTATAATAATATATTTGACGAAATAAATCTTGTAACTAAAATAAAATATTTTGCAAATCAGTATACACATAGAAAATTCATTGGTTGAATTAAGTTTGGGGTCATATAATAATAATGTTCAATTCTGGAAGCAAATTAATGGAAAGAGAAGCCTGCTCCTGATTAAACTGAATAGGTGTTTCGATTGTTGAAGTAAATTGCAAACCTCAGATCACGATGCGTATTGAAATGTAACATGATTAACTATTGCCTCTCCATAAAGGCTAACCTCGAGACATTTAGCAATAAGAGAAACGGTACAATATTTCGAAATTGTTACTTTACTGAATATAATCTTCCATGTTAATTTTCGACGGATATTCGCTGCCTTACAATGGCTAGCGACAATGGCAGTTTATCACCTTTTAATTTTCACCCACGTGACTGTCAATACCGGAAAACCTTTAGCAATGGAATAGAACGCTCTACCAACGCTACAATAGTCGTCTATGCAAGCTGCATTTAATGAGCTGCCAGCATACATTGCAAGAAATACAAACGTTCAACGAAGGAGTCACATATGAGTATCTCATCGAGTTCATTAAAAGGGACTTGTTCATGGTAAATTTGCGCGTCTCAGTTGATCGATACTGTTTTATACACACACGTCTGCCTTGGGTCATTGCCATCAAGTCACGGCAGGAGTGGAAATCCTCTTAGTCATCACTCCAAAAACAACTCAGGTGCTGCAGATTTACAGAGTTCAAAAGTTAAAAATAGTAACTCGCTCAAAATATAGAGACAAAAGTTTTCGAGGACAATTCTTCAAAAAGTACATTTTCTGGATGGAATTATCTGTCGCCAACTAACGTGTCGCTTTCGTACCGACTGATATAATATAAAAACAAACTGTACCAATGTTACTACACCAAATGGCATGCAAGTTTTTAAAAAATCCTGATTTGATGGAAATTTTAAATCGAACTGTAGTTTTCCATAAAGCATCATGTGATAAATCAATTAATCAAATATGTTCACACTCGCGAATAAAATACAGCATTTTTTTGAAAAAGTTATAATACAGTTCACATTCTTCCTTTAGTATTTTACATATTCTGAATCTGAAGATGCATTTCACTTCGACCCATATTTGGTGTCACAGAGTTACAAAAATAATTTGGTGTTCCCCACATTTGCATATAATCTATTTCTATTTCATAACATATATATGTTAAAATTAAATGTTCAAATTTAATTTTTTTCATGCACTGGATCCTATGGCAGTTGCAGCATAACGGAGTTTTAAGAAGGGAACAATCGTAAACTGATTGACATTTATATTGTAGATCATTAAAGTTAACAATGTAAATTTATAAATAATGACCTATAAATTAATTCTATTAGAACAATGTATCATAAGTTTTGTTCAAATTATTAGTTAACATGTAATGATGAAGGATTAGAACGAATCTAGCATTTCTCTCCTCAGTCTTGTAAATTCATTGCTTTCCACATCCACAATGTTAACATTTTGCCAATCAAACTTATGATTTAAGAGACACATGTGCTTGGACACTTCTTAATGTTTTTTAACATCACATATGATGTTGTTTTGAATACATGTTTCATGACTTGCTTGGTTTGGCCGTTATATATTGCATTAGTTTAAACAATGGAAATATTTAATTTGGAATAATTTATTCAACTGTGTTTTTGCCAAATTTACATTTTAGTTTATTGTATAAATTTTGTTTATTTACAACTATTACCTGATGAAGTCCCAAAATTGTCTACGAAACGTCATATTGTAATTACTTATTGTTTTAAATTGAATAATAATTCTGACAAATTGGCAATTTTCATATTTATTTATTCATTAAGTTATATTTGCCATATGAACTGAAATATTAAGAATTGTTTTCCCCAATTTTTACCATTGGCAGTGATCCAACAAATTATTACATTTACATGATGAATAACAGTTATACTACTTCATTAAAGGACACCAACTGAAATAATCATCAGAACCCTAAAAGTATCTGTTCTTTTCTAGTAGCAAATCCACAGTAGTTATCTTTATTTCTTTAATGCCACCTCATTGATGATAAAAGCTTTCATTAGTGAGTCCTACTGATTTTAAAAATTAGTCTTTGGAATATGGATAAATATCATAAAAATTTCCTTCCTTTACTCAATTTTTTATTAACATGATAGGTTACATGAGGCTTTTCCTCAAAAGGCATATTCTTTAACATGGTCCTGTCTCTCTCTCTCTCCACGCCTTGGAATTTACTTGCATGTATCTTACCAAATAAAATTTTCAATTTTTTTTATTGTGAATACCTCAATAATGCCCAAAGATCGATATCTATTAATGAAACCTCAATAATTCTGGATTTCATAGTCTGTATTTTTTTAATGTGAATGTTGTTGGAAACCCCAACTTCTTAAGGTCTGTTGGAATGAGAGATATGGGTTCACTCCAAAATAAAAGTAAAATTTTACATCCTCAAGTCCTTAAAGTTTTTTCTTGATAATTAAATTGGTTTATTCAATAAAAGTTTTGTACCAGGCTACATAAATAGTTTATGTACCAGTTATAACAGGGGCTAATGGCATTATGACTGACACACCAATCCACTTACTTCATTAAAATATTAAAATCCTTAAAAATTAAAATCATAATTTTTAATCATCTGAAGCCCATCAGTGCATATTGATTAAAATAACCAGTTAGATATAACATTTATTCACATGTGTAATGTAATTAACACATGTTTACAATTACAAAGTTTTACAAAGTGGCATTTTAATGATCTAGCACAACCCCCTTCTTTCAGTCTGGAAGCTTTTACTTAATTCTATTTAACATTCCACATAATTCCTCTCTATTTCACAGCAGTAATTACATTAACTGTGATTTCATAGTGGGATTCAGTCAATAATCGTTTTGAAATAATAAGACTTAGTACTAGAAAAATTGAAGTACAATATAATAATACAAGTTGCAGTATAAGGTAAAATATATATAAATTAAGATTAATAGCTGCATCAAGAACAAATATGCAATCAGACACAACTGGTAGTAAACAAAAAACGGTGATTCAATAAGACAGACAAAAAGAAAAATTATCTTATTTTCCTTCAATTTAAGAGTAATTTTAACTGAATAAATTATGAGGAAATTTAATTACTGCATTATGATAATATTACAATCCAAAACCCTAGAAGTCTAATAATAATGGTGTGTTTCTTATAAATTAATAAAATAGCCAAATATTAATCTTTTTAATAAAATAAAAAATTAGAATATATTAATAAAATAAAAATTGCCACAATGTATTTTTTCTTTTAGGAAATATGAAAATTTTACAACTCAGGTTACAATTTATTTCTTGAAATATCAATACATATTGAAATTTTATGGATAAAATTTTTTAAGTGTAATTTGTTCTAATTTTTTATTTTATTAATACATTTGACATATTTGGCTAGTTTATACATTTATAATTCAATGAAGTTAGATAAATATAATTATTAATAGTGTTCCTTGAACAAATAATTCAGAAATCAGTTAATTATATGACAAATGTAATATGAGTATTAATTCTGTTGAAAATAAATAATCAATAACATAACAAATTTTAAAATTAAAATCACATTGAATTAATTATCGAGCACAGTTGATAAATAAATTCAAAATACCTGCAACAGGTATAGTGAAGAATTGTTTTACAAAATAGTTTTTGTTAGAAATACAAATATGAAACTCATGCTATCTTTGGTTTGACATGCTACTACTGTTGCTGCATTGTTTCTTTTTTTAACTTTTTGTTCAAAAAACACATCGCTGTACAATACTTATGTTTCTATGTAATACTTTGTGTAAATAAAGTTCTGTTCTACATAACTAACGGTTATTCATCACTTGTTGCACAGTGAGTTTTGTCAGTTTTCTAAAAGCTGGAAAATTTATAATAAGTAGTTATTACATATTATAAATTAGACACAAGATGATAGTTCTTTCCTTTAAAAATAAGCAATTGATTCATAATTTTCACTGACAAGGAATGGAATATATAGGACTGAATGGTTCAATTAAGTGACAAATCAATGTAGCCAAATCACAAAGTAGATATATTTGTGAAGATCTGTATCAAGAAAACAAAAAATCTCAGGGATATACACATTTACTTTAACAAATGGAATAGATTTATTTAAAAATAAAACTTCCTTGTAGTGGACTCCAAGAGGGAGGATTGTTATTGTACTGATTAAGACAAAAATACAGTCACAATATTGACTAAGCCAACACACCTAATCTATGAAATAACATAGGATAGTAGCGTGGTAGTTTTTAGGTTGACAAATGTTAGCATGTATACTTAATCCATAAGAGCAACATTTTATTTTAAGAATATTAGTGTCAAAATTGCACAATAAACAACAGTAGAAGTTACCCATTCCAAATAAATATCTAAATAATTTGTATAAATATTAAATTTTCAACATTAATTTAATATTCACTCACGAAAACCAAGCTAAATACTATGAAACAAAGTATGACGCATAATTAATTACCACAATTTGAATTCGAGCACCGCAAATACATTTTTTAATTTTCCTCAATACATACTCCCATTTCAAATAATATATTTCCTGAATGGTTTGCTGAATAAAAAAAGTTGATGTTCTCCAACTTACATAAACCTGATGGGGGCGGGGTAGAACAAGGGCAATCAAGTTTACTATTACATAATAATGATGATTATTACAAAAATAAGTCTTTTAAAAATAGTGTCAATCACTTTTTAAAATATTGTAAATGTTTTTTTTGTATAATCTTTAAGTTTGCTTAGATTACAAACTATATAATAAAAGTTGCATTAAATCTGATTAGGATGGTTAGTATAAGATACCTTTAAGTAATACTACTTACGGCAATAGTAACTTATGGAAAACTTAATGTCAGTCTCTTGTGATACACAAAATTTGAAGTTGTGTTCAATTTGAACAATAGACAGAGTCTGTCTAGATAATTTACAAAAAGAAAATCTAACTATGAGAATTAACTCCTAAGATTAATTTTAAGATTTTTTTAAAATTACGGATGTTTTTGTTGAATTTAGTACATTCTACACTTAAGAAATTATTAGTCAGCGGATAATTAAAACAATGACATGATCACGATCCAAATTAAAACTTTTTTTGTGTGCAATGAGGGTTAAACTAAATATTTTACACATTGAGATAATCTACGTCAAACTGAATACCCGTTCCTAAGGTTCATCGGCATTTAGAATATAAATCAAATTTGTAAACAATTGTGCACCCACCTGTAATACCTGATATAATATAACACAGTCTCCCGATGAAAAAAATATAACACTAATTAATGACAGTTGCCATATGACTAAGTTACCATCGAAAGGTTGTTTACAATGGAGCCGATAACAATGCACCTTAAATGCTGACAGTTATGATAGTCAATTGGCTCTACTGGATGATAAATTTAGTCATCTTACCTATTTATTTCATGTAAAACATATCCTGCAGCCATCGTTAAAGTCCTATGCTCAATGTACTGCGAAAACACAGTACGCTGCACATCTCTGAACGACACATATCTATTATGTACTTAACCATCAACATTACAGTTCTGCCAACGTGTGACTTTTTGACACCAATGACTATAAATTATTATTTGGTTATTTGTCACTATATATAAATATATATTGCACAATTATCCAAAGTTTAACAATTTTGTTTTACTGTCCCAGAATGCTATATCTTCTTTCGCAGAAAAGCCAAAGCAAGTAAAAATTTGTCTCATCCTACATTAAAAATAAAACAGAATTTTAACTAATGTTCAATATTCAGAATGAACGAATTATACTCAGTTCACATTTATGCTAATGAAATAAATCCGACATACTTATTTTTGAAAACATTTTAGTTGCTTAATTGTGAAAAGCCTGAGGAAAGATTAATTTCTTATAATAGCAGAATTGCATATGCGCTGTGGAACAAAGCTATTATATATTCTTAAATTCAATTTTGTTACGATAATTATGTATGTATAAATATAATATATTATATATAAAAAACTAATGCCTCAAATTTAATAAAAGCTGCTCATCAGAGATTTCATTGAATTGAATTACTATTATCTCTGATAACATTAAGAAATTTATGCAACGTATCAAGCAGGCGGAGAGCAAAGAACGCTGAGCTTGAAGTCCCGCAGTTTGTAAATAATTGTGCGTGTTTTAAATTGGTTTATTTTTCAATATGACAACGCAACCACACAGCAAGAAGCGTGTCTGCTATTATTACGATAGTAAGTTAAATTAGGTTGAATTTTTTTATTATCGGAGCTTTCTCCTTATTTAAAATGTGTTGTTTTATCATCCAATAATGTTCATTTTGGGTGTAGTGTATTCAAACTTTGAAACTATAAAGTAATTAAATTTTAAATTCTTATATGATGAGAAACTTATTTATATTAATTTTCTGTGCATAGTTTTAGGCTGTATATAGAAGATTGTAAAGTCGTTATGATTTTGCCTATGGGACTATCCAGTCACCGTAGTTGTTCTACCATGTTAAAGTGATTTTTTTTGTTTAATTAATTAATACATTATATTAACATGAATCATTTCAGAATATTTGGTATGCACCCAAAGTTGAATTTATGTTTAACTGATATAATGTTTTATAATTTTGTACCAAATAGATAGCTTGGTTGTATTCAAGGATGTGGTAGCGTGTGCTTTCATTTGGCGCTAATGAGGAACTACAGTACCTTGATCGTAACTGCTGCTACATTAGTTTAATCTCAATCTGGTCCTTTTATTTATTAATTTCTCAGTTTTCAATGCCAAATCGTATGTTAAATATTTTTATATTTGGATCAGAAATAATAGAACCACTTATATATACCATTATTAATATAATATATATTAATATATATATATATATATATATATATATATATATATATATATATACACCATTAATAATATAATAATTAATTGCAGGGGGAAATATATATTTCAGTTTTCTGAAATTTAATAATTAATTTATGTGAGTTTAATATTTGCTCATATTTTGTCAATGTGAGCAATATGTTTTTGTCTTTTCATTAGAATGACTTAAGTATTCATAAAACTTACATTTAAAATGTTTTCACTGTTATAACTGGATTAAAAAATGTTTTTTTTATATTAAATAGATACTAATATTTATTATTTTAATCAAATATATCTGGTCAACCTTTATCGAGAATTTTTGAAATTTCAATTATACTTTCTCATAGCACTGAGATAAATAAAATTGAGTAGCATTGGCTTGTATAAGTACATATCTGGTGTTGTGCATTACTTTCTCTTTGAGCATTTGTTTATTTTATTGGGTGTATAGTTAATTAAATCAGTATTACATACTATATATTTTGTATTTCAGCCTCATGGCTGGATAATTTCCATGTGGATTTACATACTAGAAATCAGTCACATTAACCTTTAGATATGATTAATGCTATTAAACATTTATAATGTAATATAATAATAAACCATATATATATATATATATATATATATATATATATATATATATATAGGAGGATTGCACTTGATGTGAATTCATATGCTCAGGCGAAGAATTATGCACATAGAAAAGCATATGTTCAAAGCAGAGAGAAGGATTGAAGAAGAAGGAAAGACTGAAAATATTTGACCCAGGCGGGACTTGAACCCACCTATTCTGCTCAGTACACAGACACCTTAACCATCTCGGCCACCTGGTCAAGCTCCTGACCAGGCAAATATAGACAGTCTTATTGTGGACAATTAGAAGTTTTAGTGGAGGAATGGATAGAGTAGAGGGAATGAAGTATTAGGAGCTTCCATTAAGGAATAAATACAATATTAGGAGAATCCATTAAGGAATTGGAACTAATTGGGTGACAAAGTCACATTCAAACTTGGATAGTGAGGAAGGATAGAAATAAATAGGAGGAGTGCACTTTATGTGAATTCATATGCTAGGGCGAAGAATTACACACATAGAAAAGCATATGCAGAGAGAAGGATGGAAGAAGAAGAAGGAAAGACTGAAAATATTTGACCCAGGCGGGACATATATATATATGTGTGTGTGTGTGTGAATGTGACGTCAAAATAATTGAGATCATAGGTTTGGAAAGGAAAGAGAGATAGTTGGTGGTTTGCTTGAAATTAAAGCTCTGTATAGCCTTTTGAGCAGATAGATGTTTTCCTTCCTGAAGGAGTGCTGATGGCCTCTGAAAATTTGAAGAAGTGAGTGGCTACACATAGCTTCAATTTCTCTCTTTCCTTTCCAAACCAATCATCTTAATTAGATATATGTAACACATTTATAGGTAAAAGATACAGCAATGTCAACTGACCTGAAATCAACTGTTAATCCAGTTGGGCTGAGTGAAAATACTTCAAATTTTTTAGTGTCTGACCCTTTGTCAGGAACGAATAACTGAAGTGCATGTCAGCTGTTCATGAATTATTTAATTTGACTTCATCATATTTTCTTTATATATTGTGTGAAGGAGTCTTTTTTATTAAAGACTTATATTTATTTAGTAATTTTAGCTAGTTATTTAGACTTTGTATTTATTAAATTTTTCTTCAGAATCAACAGGAAGAGGAATGAATGGAAACAGATTTATTTATATGAATAATGCAAATATTCTTTACCTGTTAAGTATGTATTCTACTGTTTCAAGAAAATTTAACACTTACTACTGAATATATTTGTTTGTAACAGGTGACATTGGAAATTATTATTATGGACAAGGACATCCCATGAAGCCACACCGTATTCGTATGACACACAACTTGTTACTTAATTATGGACTCTACAGAAAAATGGAAATCTATGTTGGTTCATTTTTAAATATGTTAATATTTTAAATGTCAGATTGTTATAATAATTACCTCTAACTGTAATATATTGATACCTTGAAACACAATAGTTCTAAGTCCAACTTTTAGGATTTTGCAAATTTGATATAATTAGATTCAAATGTATTCGAATTGTATGATTCTAACCAAGGATAAATGATTACCCGTGAGAAAAAGGTCAAAGATGTATCTGTCTGGGTGAATGATCGCAAAAAAAAATTAATAAGATTGAATGGCCCTCACATAATCTATATCTATCCATCTATCTCTCTCTCTCTCTCTCTCTCTCTCTCTATATATATATATATATATATATATATATATATATATATATATATATATATATTTTGTAATATTGGCAATATTATTGAACATGGTACTATAAAGATTGACTAATTGTGAACGTGTGAAATATTTATAAACTGGATGTAGGACTAGAAAGGTTGACCAATTGGCAATGTATAAAATATTTGTTTTGGTGGAAATTAAAATATTTTCAGTATTGGCTGTATTAGGGACCAACTTCAGTTGGTAGCAAAAATAACAGCTGCACAAGTTTTTTGACAGTGTGGCGTCTTTGACTGTTAGTACAAAATAAATTGCTTGTACAGTACTAATGATAGTGTGGGCCAATTACAGTTCGTCAATATTTTTTGACAATTTACATTTATCGTGTCAGTAATGTTTTAAGAAGAGGAAGCCATTTAGTTAAGTTTAAAGTAATTTATAATTCCTATTCCTTTTTCATATTTTACCATTTTTGTTTTTTGACAAATACATTTTTTACATAGGCCATACTCTTTAAAGGGCCACATTTTTAATGTTTATACTAAAGCTATTTTTAATATTAATACTAATTAAACTAATTTTTAATAAATGAACAGAAAACAACCAATCAGGAAAAATTGTATTAATTGATAAACAAAAAATCATTACAATACGACAGTTTGTCCTCAATATTGGTACTTCCTCAGGTAATATACAGTATCTTTGTAATATACTTGTTTTTTCAGTGGCCAGAAATAGTAAATTTTGGTAAAGCACTAATGTGCTCTGAGGTATCAATATATTTATGACTTATTCGAATAATTATTTCTCATAGTTTTATAGTAAGATCAGATTATAATTTTTTGTAATATATTTCCATATTGTAGTGTAGTTTGTGTACTTTTCTTAAATGTTTGAACTAATTATGAAGAAGAGAATTTTTTCTGTCTTATGCTTTAATGCTAGTAGTCTGTAATCCAATAAATTGTGTATATAATTTTAATATATGTGATGGTTACTCAAATTATGGAACATATATTTTATTATATAATTATTGATGGCACAGTCAGAAAAAAGAATTAAAAATTACAATTTTCTTATAAATACATTTTGTCCTGAGATTGGGACCTCTTCAGGCACTGAAAATAATTACTTCTGAGTCCTTAAAACTAAACAAAAGTATTGAATTTTCTCCTTTCAGTTGTGACGGTGTAGTTGTACCAAACAAATATTCCATATCAAATATAGCACTTAAAATACAGCTCCAACTTTGATAAATACCAACCAATAAATAATATTTAAATGAAAGTCTTATTTTGTATAATAAAATTTGTATGATGAAATTGTAATTTTTCATTATTTTATTTTCTGACTTGGTCAATATTAATTTTTCTATTAAGTAAGAATATCTGGTAATTTTTTAATTTACATACCTATTATTATTATCAGAAAGATGTAGGTTGTGAGAATATTCACCCTTGTGATATTCAAGGAGGAAAGAATAATTGTTATATCTTTGTAGTCTTCCAAACCTATTGGGCTATGATTTTTCAACTAAAATTTGGCCAAGGTTCTGTGATTAGATCTTAGGAATTTATTTCCTAGTTTCATAAGATAACTTCATTCTTGTGTTTTTTAAAAAAATTTGAACGTGCTGTGTTTTTCTAGAGACCTCACAAAGCAACTGCTGATGAAATGACCAAATTTCATAGTGATGACTACGTAAGATTTTTAAGGAGTATAAGGCCAGATAACATGTCTGAATATAATAAACAAATGCAGCGATGTGAGTTCTTAGTGTTGTTACATTTATTTAACTGAAATTAAGATTTCCAAGTGTTTATTTGAAATTTAATCTATATTAATAATAATATTAGTAATGATATGACTTTGTCAAAATTAATCGTGATATAAATATGGAAAGGAAAGAGAAATAGCTAGTGGCTTATCTGAAAATGAAGTATGGCTTAGCGATATAGAACTGAAGGAAGTTCTTCAAATTTTTGGAGGCTCTCAGCCTCCTTCAGGAATGAGTGCTAAACCATTCCATTCACCAGCTGTACTGTTGAGTTTTGACTGCCGCACGACTAGTAGCCCATAAACAAGAAACACCCAGCCAGGCCACTAACTTTCTATAGGAAAGGTTCAGATTGTGATCATTCATACATAGCATTTCATACATACAAACACCTATGTATGCATGCAAACACATACATGCATAAGCATGAGTCTACAGTTAATTTGGTAAATTATGTGGGAGGAGAGGCAGGTGATGTTTTCTTTGATTTTGTATGTCTTTGTAGATTCTGGAAGATTGTGGTGGGCTGGGCTTTGCAGGGACGGACAAGTAAAAATGCAGAGGTTGGGTGGGTTCCTGAAGGCAATCCTTGGGTTGGTGTGGAGTATGGTTTTTAGATCAAGGTTAGATTGCAGTCAAGTGTACGCTAGACAGAGAATGAAATTGATTATTTGTAGTCCAGGGAAGTAGGTTGAGGTTGCTATGATGGGTGGACTACTTTTCTTATTTTGGACCAGAATGGGTGTGGGTTTTGGAAATTGGTACCGCATAGGTTATCTGTCATTGGAGGAGGTCTCTGGGATAGTTTATATTGATGAAGGTATGGAGCATCCGGTTTGTGTAGGAGTCCAGACTATTCCAGGTGGAGCAAAGATGTGCTCCCTTCAGGGCTAGACTTTTATGGTATTTTTTGGGGTGGTTTAGGTGGCAACTTGTGAAGTGCTGGTATTGGACTTTGTTGTTGAGTTTTGATCGTGCCAGACCTTAGGTGTATGTCAATGTCTAGGAAAGTGATTTTGATTGGGGAGTAGTTCCAAGTGAACTTTACTGGGTGTTTGGAGTTTACGCTATGGAGGAATTCAAATAACGAATCTGGTCTATCAGATAATAATGTTTAACCCTTTCCCTAATCTTCCTTTTATATTTTTGGTGAGTGTAGGTCAGAGCTCACTTTAAAATAAGCAACTTGCTAGTGTAAAAACTATTCTGAAAACATTAAACATGTGCAATGTATTGTGTTCAGTTCGGGATATCTTGTATGTCAAAAAACTTATTAACTTATCAGTTAAAGTTTAAAGATGATAAGTATAGGGTTTGATGATAAGATCTTGCTGTTGTCTGTATATCAGCTCATAAGACTATAATAATAAAAAAATTGTATTAATATTTGTGATTAGTTTAATTAAATCAAAAACAGACTATATATTTATTTCTTGTTGCAGTTAATGTTGGTGAGGATTGTCCTGTTTTTGATGGACTTTATGAATTTTGTCAACTCTCATCTGGAGGATCGGTGGCGGCTGCTGTTAAACTAAATAAACAAGCATCAGAGATATGCATTAATTGGGGTGGTGGTCTCCATCATGCCAAGAAATCAGAAGCTTCTGGTTTTTGTTATGTTAATGACATTGTTCTGGGAATTTTGGAGTTGCTTAAATACCACCAGAGAGTTTTATACATTGATATTGATGTTCACCATGGAGACGGTGTAGAAGAAGCATTTTATACTACTGATCGAGTTATGACAGTCTCTTTTCACAAATATGGTGAATACTTTCCTGGAACTGGAGATCTCAGAGTAAGATGATTTTACAGTTATTTTATTTGCTAAAATCAAACCCTGTAGAATAGTAAATATTAAATTAATATTATAGTAAACTTTATGTGGATTTTTTAATTTGAAAAACATATTGAATTATTCGAATCCTAGCAACACTAAATTTGCTATACAACGAATCTGTCATTTGTTTTTAGTATTGTATAGTTGACTTAATGTAATTGTATATAACACAGTCCATGAGCAGTTGTTTTTCTTTACTCTTCTGAAGAAGATCCATGCTGATATGAGCATGAAAGATGGTGTTATAATACTCTATTAACAGATAGTTTGTCTTTCTAAGCACACACAGTAAATGAACTAGCAGTTTTCTGAAATATTATTTAGTATATTCTCATTAAATCTGTATACACCAGTTTTGCTCATTCAAATGACTTCGTTTTTGACTATACACATCCAATTAATTTTAAAGTGGATAGATCAGATACAAAATGTGTTTTGAAAAGTTTCTGTTTTGTATTACATACATTTTCATGATATGTAACAATGTCCAACATCTGATAATGAGTAATTTCTTTGCAAATTTCCAATTAAAATTAATATGTTTTTAGGATATAGGAGCTGGAAAAGGAAAATATTATGCTGTCAACATCCCACTTCGTGATGGTATGGATGATGAAAGCTATGAATCAATTTTTGTACCAATTATTTCAAAAGTAATGGAAACTTTCCAGCCCAGTGCTGTAGTTCTACAATGTGGGGCAGATTCCCTTACTGGAGATAGGTTAGGTTGTTTCAACCTTACTGTTCGAGGTAGGTGTTCTTGTTAAATTTTTTCCCCATTTCCTATAGGAATTTTTGTACTGTTTTAGGGGATATTGTTGTTTTGTACTTTTCTTGTTATTTCCTGTTCTTGGAATATTATGATAAAATTGTCATTATAAATGGTCTAATTTTATCGTTTGGTATTATTCACAGATATTAATTTATTTTGTGGAAGTGAAGTGTCTTATTAACATATTTGATTATAATTACCTGAGAACAAACAAGAACACTTTTAAGTCCTTTTAATTTATATATAATTATTAGTCATTAGTTATAAAAGCAAGTATGAAGTGACATTGCCAAAAAGTGGAAATAAACATGAATAGGTGGAAATTAAGTATTTACTTAAAATTAAGGGAATTTACATGTTTTTATTATGTTTCGGAGCTCCATGTTTAGATATGAGAAAGACATTTTGAAAATAACAATTATCTCAATTTGTAAGCTAATAAAGATTTTTCCATCCTTATTCTCACTCAGTTTCATAGACATTATGGCTGAGCTTCGATTGGAAACATTTATTTTAACATAATCATGTTACCTATATTAATTTTATGCCCAATATCCATTCTGTCTTTAAGTTTTAAAATTAGGCTGTGAAGAATGATAAATAGTTAATTGCAGTTGTGGCAGTGTAAGGTATATACAACAGATTGTAGAAAGCTCACACTTGATGGGGAGTCGACAAGTGTAGCTGGTAAGAGTATGTAGGAGACCTGGTTCGATTACTGGTCTGGTCAAGATTTTTCCATCCTGATCATTTAAGAAATATGTTTTACATACTAATTAATTAATTATTAAATAAATAAAATAATAATATAGTTCATGTTGATGCACCATTATTTATTACACTGCATCTACATGAATATTATTTTTTTGCTAGATGATGCTAAAGGATAACAGTTTGTCAATGTTATATCCAGTTTCTGTAATTTGACCTCTTCTTCTCTTTATATACTCCTATTTCAATGACTTATAGTCAGAAAATAGTGTTTTTTGTAGATGAATTCATATTATATTGAAAAAATCAGAATTACACAATAATAACAAACTGATTTTATTGAAATAAAAATGTGCTATAGAGGAATAAAATTAATAACAATTGCAAAAGTAAATCAATACGAAAAAAAATAGTTTAGATATTTCAGCTGCATAAACTTTTATAACAGTTTAATGGTTGGCTCCACCATCTGAATCACCATAATAGGCTCACCAATCGAAACTGTAAGGTTGCCTGCTTTTCTGCCAGAATTTATATATATAATGGATCAGTAAAGTAGGGTGGGGATGAAGGGGTACAATCTGAACTTTCTGCTACTGCCCATAATATCCAATTAGAGGAGAGTATATCTCACTTGGATGCTCATTCAATATATAAAGGACCATTAAACATATTGTGGCATTTCATCTGAAGATAATAGTTGTGGCAGCCATGATATGAGTGTGACTAGTTGTCCCTGTTTGAATTCTTGGAAGACTAGATTAAAATATAATGAATGGAAATGTAGATTCATTTGAAAAGTAGGATATGCCAATTTCCTGCTTAAATTAACAGTGTCAAGAAGACTATATTGGCATTTATACTGTTAGTTTTTAAATGCAATAAATTTTTCAAATGTTGGGTACTATTTTGTCATAGCAGAGAATATTCTGTGAAGAAGGATATCTGGTTACATCAAAAGGAAGCTGGTCAGATGTCAATGATGCTACTAATAGTATTTTCTAAACAGCAGGGAGGTAATAACTCTGCGAGACTTGTTTGGTACATTGGTTAACCAGAATTTGTTAGTATACAACTAAAGAAGGATAATGTGACACTGAAAGAACTGGTATATAAAATATTATTGTGACCATTAATGCAGTATGCTATGATTTGTTGGTATCTGTAAATAATAATAACTTTAATGTATTGGAAAGAGTACAAGAATACAATGAAGCTGTGAAAATGAAACAAGATTCAGAAAAAAATGCAGAAAGACAGACTTAATGTGCCATGTAGAATTGTATACAAGTGTAGAGCATGATATGATATTTACAATGAGCAATATGTTTTACCAATTCTAGCTCAATCAAATCAGACTATTCATATAATCAAATTAAAGCTTTGAATTATATATTACAGGGAGAGGGATTATGCAATGTTTGTATTGTATTAATGTGATTAATATCTTGTGTTGCCAGATTCATATTGATTTGACATCTTTATTGCATATTAAAGTAAATGTATATATTAAAACACTTATTCCTCTTTCCCTTATGTATGCTAATTGATGATCAATTTTTTTATATAATTGAGTATTAATACTGTTTCAAAAATTTCTCATAGGTCATGGAAAATGTGTGGAATTTGTGAAGAAGTATGGATTACCATTTCTTATGGTGGGAGGTGGAGGCTACACAATTCGTAATGTATCACGATGCTGGACTTATGAAACATCAGTGGCACTTGGAACGGAAATTGCAAATGAATTACCATATAACGATTATTTTGAATATTTTGGTCCTGACTTTAAATTGCACATAAGTCCATCAAACATGGCTAATCAGAATACACCAGAATATTTGGAAAAAATAAAGTGAGTTTGAACTATTATTAATTTTGTAATCATAAATGAAAATATGACAAAACATGGCCATTCTGGTGTAAACGGTGTTATGTTTTCTAACACTTTTTTCAATTCTTTTCTACTTGGTGCATGACATGACAGCCATATTCTTAATATCCAAAGCACTTCTAACAAATTCCTGATTTCTTTTTAATGTATGATCGTTTAAGTTACTATTTCTCATGAATTGAAAGTGTGTGCTTCCTTTAATTTCACTCTTTGTAAAAGCATTTTTTTATTTCAATAGGACAAGACTTTTTGAAAATTTACGGATGTTACCACATGCTCCAGGTGTTCAAGTGCAAGGTAAGTTTTGTTTTTCATTTACACTTAAATTTAAAGATTGCTTATATGCCACCAAGATAATTGAAAACCCATAAAAGACTTTTTTCACAACTATTTATCATCTGTTACTTTTCTATTGAATGTTGACTATTTGCTGATAATAATTGTAGAAATGTTGACTTGGGTTTTATGTATATGAATGGTAAGGTCCTAATATGTTCTAGTTTTCCTGTGAATGTGTTACAGAGAAAAATAAATTCATCACAATTCTGAAAAATTAATTTAGAAAAATTAGAACTTAGAAAAAAGTTTGAATAAATTAATATTTTAAGGAGAATTGGGTGTCTTATTTATTCTGCTAACAACTTCAATGAATCTAAACTCATTGCTTTTATTCAAGCTATACCCGAAGATGCTGTTAATGATTCTGATGATGATGAAGAAAAGGCCAATCCAGATGAAAGGTTAACTCAGTCAGCACTGGATAAAAGGATTGCACCAGACAATGAGTATAGTGATTCAGAAGATGAAGGTGAAGGTGGAAGGAGAGATCAAAGGTATGTCCCCCTCATCCTCTTTTATAAATTTTTGAATCATAAATATTCAATTGAGCTACAAAAAGCTCAGTATTTTCCTTTCTATAGTTGTAAATTTATGGGACATTTAAATAAACAAATTGTTAGATTTGAAATGAATTTCTTAAAATAATTCATTTTTTACTGTTTACCTATTTCATGTACTGAGCTCAATTATTATTTTACAGTTGTAAATTACCTTTATGTCCTATTGAATTTATAACACTGACAACTTAATGTAAAATCACACATTACTATAATTATACAGAAATATTAGCATTTCATTATAATAACAATAATTAAACACTAAACATGATAAACTTAATATATGAACACAACATTGATCTATTCTTCATGGCTTCCATGCAGCAGCATGATCTTCAACTGTGGTTCTTGCATTGATTCCCATTGTAAGGAGAATACAGAATGACAGTATAATTCAATAATGAAACGGTATTATACATATTTACTCGACTATTGTATTTACCAGAAATGCTTAGTTTATTCAAGATTTTACTTCGCCATTTCACTGAACTCTTTAACTGAGTAAAGCGCTCCAGTAATTAACAAGTGTATTCGGTGTTTTATAAATAAATTCTTAGATTTTAAGTCTTTATATCATCTGGGAGACTATTATATATGCTGAGAGTGGAATAACAAATGATTCAAAGAGGATAAGGCAATTTTTTTTCTCACAGTTGGGACCGATGTCTTGTGTTGTTCCATTTATTGTAAATGTACCCATGTTGCTCTAAGCATATATTATGTAAACAAGCAATTTCCTGTAAAATTAACAAACAATATAATTTCTCTTTATCTTGGGTACATACAGCATGCCTTGTACCTACCAAGAAACTTTGTTGTTAAAATCAGAATTGACAGCATAAATGAAAGGGAAATTATATTTTGGGATTATTTCAAACAGAGTTGATTATTCACCTTCCTGTGTTGTCTGCTTCTGCGCTATCATGTCCAGGCTTGGGCTGTCTTCACTGCAGTGTTGAATTCCTCCCATACAGCCAAAATGCAAATTTCATATCATGATTCACCAAATTATTTTTATCAAAATTATTATTTGTCTTAGGTGAAGAGGTGGGTGAGTTAAATTTTAGCAAGAAAACTTTGGTGGAAAACCAGAACACTCAGTGAATCTGACCATATTGCACCCAATTCTGTGCCTCTGCCAAAACCTCTGCCTCTGAACAACCACCTAAGACTGACTTTTGCAGTTTCCTAACATTAGGCTGCCTGTGCCAGTAGCAACACTAAATTTTGAATATTCTCAACAATATATTTTTGCATCTCACATCATACTACCCTTCTATTATTTTCAGCATTTTTTTTGTAACTATATGAGTGCCCGGCTTTGCCCAAGTTGTCATAATTAAACTCAGCGACATTCACAACCTTGGATTTTACTTCAATCAATAATCAAAAATTATTTTTATGTAATGCCCCTCTATCCCCATCACAAAGGTGCTTCACTTCCTTGTTGAAAGGGGTTGAAATTATAAACAAAAAAATTTTGAAACACTATCTCACTGGCACTGAAATATTTTCTTTCCTCAAAAATTTCAGCTGTTTCAACATACTTGAAAATTTCCAACTCTGTCCCTGGGGGTTAAATGGCAAGTTTAATGTCCTAATTAAACCAGATGACTTCCATAACCCCGGTTTTGACTTCAATCTCAGCTGTTTTTGCATTTATGTATTGACCCTCCATCTCGCACTCCTAAGGGTACTCAACTCCCATGTCGAAGGGTTTGAAATTATTTACAAACATCAGCAGCAGAAACACCTTCAATCTTACGTCATAATTACTCCCAGTGCATTGAGAGAGTCAGAAATATTCTTCATATCCCAAGAGACTTCAAAATATATACTCTGTAACCATAATACAGTCAATAATATACTACCTTTTGAGTTAATTATCCTCCTGGTGCCCTAAGCAAGTCAAAATTTCTTCATGTGCCTTGAGAGTGTAAAAAATACTCCCAGTCTCACTGCTAGTAAAAAATGTTCCCTGTAACTTATAAGAATCAAAATTCTTTTTACCTTATGAAAGTCAAAACACTCATAATACCAATAGCCTAAGAGATTGAAAATTACTTTTGGTTCCTTAAGAGAGTTATAAAACACTCATGGTGGGTTAACAGAATCAGAAATACTTGTGGTACTCTTTTAGAAAGACAAAAATACTTAAATAATGTTAAAAATGTCGAAAAGAATCCACTTACCCTAATAGAGTAAAAAATATTCCTGGTATCTTAAGGGATATAGAAATACTCACAATATTGTAATACATTAAGATAATGACAAATAATCTCAGTAATTTAAGAGGCACACAAACACTTGCTACTCTAAAAGTGTCAAAAATTCTCCGGGTATCTTTAACGAGAGAAAATTAATAGAATCCAATATATTCACTTACCACTTAAGAAGGACAAAAAATTGTCTGTTACACAAGTGTGTCAATGGTACTCTTGGTACTGTAGGATAGTAATAAATATTCCTGGTACCTTACGAATTTCTAGAATATCCCAGTACTTACTTAGTTAAAATATTGTCTTTAATGTAATATGTCTTTATAATGCTACACCCAACACTAAAGGTGATAGTTTTCTTACCCATCCAGTGTTTGTTTCATAGCATAAGTAACATCTGTACAAAATTTGGTAGAATTGGTTACACGAGTTTAACACATTCACACCCACTGGTGTAATATAAGCAGACCATGAGTCTCATCTTACTTTGTGGATAACATTTTAATTAAACATTATTTATAGAGGATGTATGCCAAAAAATATTAACCACATAATTTGTTGTGTGTTTCATTGGTTGACACTTTCAAACATTATTGGCACTGCCAAATGTATTTCAGAGCTGAGTGCTGATTACGTTTGAATCAGTCTCAGCAAAATTTTCTTGGAAGTGTAGTTTATTTCCACAATTTTCTGTATAATTATTTTCAAACTTCCCAACCCATGCTACAATGTTACTATCTTTTCATCAATAGCTTCTCTACACCAATGCTTCATCAATAAATAATATATTTTATTTCAATAATTGAATAACATTTATAATTGTCTAGACAAATATAGTTCATAAATATTGAAGTTTTTCTAAGTGAATTGTTTGTATAAACAGTTCTTGGGATTCTCACCAAGTAGAATGTAAATAGAGAACTTTTAATAAAGATATAGTTAACATTTCAATTTATTTACAAAACTATATATATGATATTAGTAAGGATATGACGTCAAAAATAGTTGTAATAATGGTATGGAAAGGCTTACCTGAAAGTGAAGTGCAGTGTTGCCGTAAAGAATTGAAGGTTGTTTTTCAAATTTTCGGAGGCTCTTGGCCTCCTCCTTCAGGAAGGAGTGTTACATCATTCTGTGCACCGGCCGGCTGCAGATTATATATATATATATATAAACATATCTGGATGGGAAAGAGTCAGGTAGCTGACTTACTTGAAATCAACAGTTGGTCTAGAGATGCACAGTGATTGTTGAACAATTCTAATTAGCCTACCCTTCATTTTAAGTGCTCAGATTGACGGAGTTGAGGTCTTTGCCCTTAGTTTAAACTAAACTGATGAGTGCAGTTGTGTCGCTCTAGGCTCTTCACACCTAAGGAATGGGACAAGGATCCCCGAAACGTTGTGTGGTATTTATATTATCACTTTTTGTCTGAATTGGCAATCTTTCTTATTAATTAAAAGTCCCATATTATTAAATTGTCACAGTATACTTATATTGTATGTGTGTGTAAATAAAAATTTATCCCATTTTTTGTTTTTTATATAGATCATTCAAAGGAAGAAAGCGACCAAGGCTGGACAAATTGGAGCCAAAAACAGAGAAACAAGATCCTGATGAGAAGAAAGATGATGTGAAAATGGAAATAAAAGGTATTGTATCAATTACACCATCTGTCAAGGTGCTGTCAGTATGGACTTTAATTCCGACATCTATTTACATTTATTTTCAACCCCTCCTTAATACATATTTACCCTTTGCAACCATTCAGTTTCAGATAATACGAATTAATTAAAACCCATATTTAAGTAATCATTCTCATACCTGTCTTATCTTCATTATTAAATGCTGTTGTAAATGTTTGTTTTATGAGTAGTTATTGGGTTTTTATTTTGCTTCATGTAATTTGAAAATTTCCTGTTATGTTCATTGTTTGAATTTGCAGGTGAAGACAAGGATGACAAATCTGGAATAGCAGATGATCTAAAGAAAGAAGGAAATATAAATCCATGATAAAGAAATTAAATATGAATTGCTATATTTATTCAAATTAAAAAATGTACAAAGGGGTACATTTCCCAATTTACATTTATTCATTAATCATTTCATACATCAGTAAGCTTCAGTGAATCTATTGAGAGCAGGAAAACAATATTTTTGAAATGATAGGACATATGTGACATAAAAATCATCATTCATCAGACTTTCGATTAAGGCTTGGAAGTTCATTTTTTCTTTCCTCATATATACAGTGATGTTCACTCAATAAAGAACAGTGAATGTGTTCATTTGGAGACTTTGATATTTTAATGATCTTATGTAACTATACAAAGTTTATATTAAGGAATTAAAATTTCATTTAATATTTTGCCTGAACTAAATAATTTAATTGTGTTGCACAGAAACCTCATCATACCAGGCAACAAACAGTACAAAGAGGATATGTGTGTTATTTTGACAATTTATAGGTGTATTTTAATGTCAATAGAAAGAAAGGTTGTTTATGACCACCGTAAATAATTTTGTTAATAAATTCTGAAATGTGATGTGGAGATTTGACAGTTCTTTTAAACTACGTTCCAGACTAAAGTTAGTAAAATTATATTTTAGCGATTTGTCTTATTTATGCCGTTTAAGCTAATGTCTGTATAGACTTAATTTTTAATATTTTATATGTATCAAGCACATTTAATATAAGGATTTCTCTTGTATGCAACAGTGCCCTAATCAGAACTTTCTATTTGATATATTTTTATGAATTTCAAGAACAGTTAAACATCTCAATGTAATCTTTTACTATCTAGCTTTACATTTTTCTCGTAAAGCCTGTGAAAATACATTGTAATTATTTATTTTATTTATAATTGTTTAGTACATGTTCACACATGTCATATTTCAAACAAGTGAAATTTCTTAACCCTACTATGAACTATATAGCAATATTTTTTTTTTACTTTGGGAGTTGTGTAACCATTTTACTTTATTGTAAAATGGCAATATTATTTATAAAATTATGTTAAGAGTATTTCAAAATAAAGGTATTAATTACATTTTATACTTGTTAATTTTGTCCCACTTTCCATTCTGCATTGATAAAAAAATACTGCAATGTTTAATGTCTACTTAGTGTCATCGAGTATTTAACAAATTATGTTAGGTTTCCAGTCTATTTCCATGTGAAGAGTTTTAGATTTAAATGAATATAAATAAATAAACCTAGATATTGTGGGAATATTGCATTAACTAAGTTTCTCGAAATTTAATAATAAACGAAACAATTTTAGTGTGCACAGTTATTCATGCAGCCAAACTATGTAATGTTACAGGACTGGTAATTTGAATCTAGGCATCCTGATTTAGGTTTCCCCTCATTTCCCCCTACATATTTAGGCAGATACTGGAATGAATTCCTAATATATAGTTAATTTCTTACAAATTGAAAACAGAGGGGATATTCATTAGTAAGACTAGAATTGACATGATTACTCAAGAGTAATAATATTAATTTCTCCGCCTGCTAAAGCACATGTATACTTAATATCAGTCGATGTGTCATGTAAAAGAATCCCTCATTTGTATATCCAACTTTATGTGATACATACCATACCTGAACTTTTTTAAATGTGAGAATATCATTGATAAATTATAGTATTTATTGATGAAAAGGTTTTTAATATTTGGATAGAGTAATAAATATTATTAATTACTCCGCCCACTAAAGCGCACGTATACTTGAATCACAGCAGATTTGTCTTGCAAGGAAACTGGCTCAACACGGGGCGGCTGCCTTACCCTTGTAAGCAAGTAACCGCTGCCAGTGACGTCACGCAAAAGATATCGCCATTTGTATATCTGACTATGTGACACGTGGCATTCGAAATGGATTCCTAGATCTTTTTTTATGTGATAATATTAATGATAACCTATTATTTAGTACATATAAACGATTGTTTAATGACAAAAATGTTTTTTAAAATTTCGATAGATACAATATAATTAATTCCTCCGCCTGCTAAAGTGCACGTATGCAGGAAATTCCGCCGACGTGTCCTGTAGGGAAGCTGGCTCAACACGGGGCAGCTGCCTTACCCTTGTTATAAGCAAGTAAAAGCGTGCTGTGACGTTACACAAAAGAATTCGCCATTTGTATATCCGACTTTATGTGACAAGTGATATACAAATGGATGCCTGGAATTTTTTAATGTGAGAATATGAATGATAACCTATTCTTTAGTACTTGTTGGGTGCCCAGCGTGTCTGTAATGTCATTTATCCATAATCCCCTATTATACTCCAATCCAGGAATCATTCGCGTTATTTTATGTAACGCAACTAGACCCCTATCCGTAAATGTGTTAACTCCGAATTCCGAAGGGTATTCTACTCATTGACCCTTAAATACTTTCATTCGATTATAATTAAACTTTGCGACATCCTTAATACCGGTTTTGACTCGAATCTCGCTCGTTTATTGTAATTAACGTTGAATATATTTAGTTTTCTAGGTCTATGAAATTAATAGTTTTGTTTTTCAGACGCTTTAGTGTATAATTTCAACCCCGTTCAGAATGGGAAGTCAGATTCACGAAGGGAGGGAATGGGGGGCCATTACATAACAAAAACGCGAAACGACAGAGATTGGAATCAAATCCAGGGATTATAGAAGTCAATGAGTTTCATTTCATTTTGACATTCACTACGTCAGTTAAGTTGTAGTTCAGCCCCTGTTAGCTCCGGAAGGAAGCTTTAGCAATGGACTTTCGACGCCGAAATTCCACTGTCACGTGGTCCTGAAGTCACTACACGTGGAGGCGCAAATAAGGATTGCAAGGTCACTGCAAGTTATGAAAACACCGGGTCCGTTAACCCCTTTAGCGAAGACAGCTTACTCAGTTCAGCCGCTTCAGAATGAACGGCTGCCAGTAATGGGGTCACATGATTCCAAACACTGAAATCAACGACTAATGCTCAATAAAATGAGGCTTTACTACATCTGAAGCTCAAAGAAAGATGGACAACAGGTTTCTCGGAAGTAAAAGGACTAACAAGACGGAAGCAACCGATTTGGTCACCTAGAGGACGCAAGCGAACTCCACGCAATAAACACAGGGTAGGATGTGGGTGAAAGGCCGTTACATAAAATTAATGAGTAAACAACGGAGACTGGTGTTGAATCTGGGGTTATAGAAGTCGTCGAGTTTAATTCGGACATTTACCATACTGATTAATGTGTAGCTCAGCCGCTAGGAGAAGGGCGTGAAAAAATTTCCGTTTACAATTTTACATGTATAGACTAACTTCTACCAGACTTTATATACATGCTACTCTATGATCCGGGAACAAACGCTAAATGCTTAAGACACACCTACCACAACCGAGATTGGTGTCATATCCAGGGTTATGGAAGTCAATTAGTTTATTTCTGACATTCATTATGTCGAATAATACGATTTCGGTGTCGCTTAATTTGATAGTGTAATTCTAAAAATTTTAAGTGTTTAATTGGAACTCCAAAAGACAAGGGAGTGAAGCACCCTTACCGTATGGGGGTGGTGGTGGTAGGGGTTTACAAAAAAATGTAATGCAAAAAAGACCGATATTAGTCTCGATTCCGGGGTTATAGACGTCGCTGATTTTAAGTCTCGCATTAATGTGATTAATGACATTTTATGTTCCTTTTCTTGAAGGTGGATGACAAAAGGTTACCCGGAGTAGTTTAGACCCTCTTAAATTGCAGGATAATTTTTTTTATTTTCTAGGGTACAAGCAATATTTTGGTCTCCAATTAGTTAATGGTCGTATTTCTTTACTCCTTTAAGGTAGCGGGAGTATTTTTTAGACTTTATTAAGTTTGCGAGTATTTTTTGCTGATTTAATTCGTCGTAATTTTAGACACTTTTATTTTATGCAGTAGGATAATTCCGAATAATAATAATCAGGTGGTTGTAATATATTACTTAGATTCTCTTTGGAGACGTGATAAGCGCGCAGTTATAATTGTTTTTATGTGTTTAGAATCAGTCTCGGACTGCAGCTCAGAGAGAACGGATGTATTACAGACTTTTTAATTCAGGCCACGTGTAATCGTGTATAAAAATCACGCCTTGAGTAAATGTTAATGTCTCGTCGAATAAAGTTGTTTGAGAAATATTCATTTTGGTTATTTGTCTGTTAAAAAATAACCAGAATTTACGGATCTTAGGATTCGTACACGCATCGAAATCGAGGCATTATAAAAATTACGGCGAATGTATAACGTTTTGACGCCTCTTTGAGAGTAACATGATACATTAGGGCACCTCGCTTTGATGGCTACTCCCATCTAATAGCATAGGAAGGATGGAAAAGGGGTGGTTGCGGAAGGTCAATCTAAGTAGCTAAGGGTTTACTAAAACCCTCGGGATATATTATGGATCCTACCCGGTATTTTCCTAAAGGTAATACATGGAAAACCTGCATCAGGTAGTCGGGCATTTGGTCCTTGTCCCACTCCCTTCCGATAACGAGAATTTGGTCTGCGTTAGTAACGCAGATTAACCAAACTCCATGCCTCGGCCGAATTTTTGGACAACTGACCGGAAGTCCAATAGAATCAGGGAACAACTCTTACCGTATGCCCAACGTCTGCGACCCCGGTACATACACGCCTCAAAACCAAACAATGTGTCACGATTTATGGGAACCTTACTTTGATATCCCTGCCCAAGGGAAGAAATGAGGAAAATCCCGAACAGGAAGTTATTCCAACAGGAACCAGAATAGTTGGCTTAGACGTCCACATCGTTTTGACGCCCAGAACGTTGGGGCAAAATAAAGTACAACGATTTATGTTTCATTTTGGAACGAAAAATGTGGGGCAATTTAATCGATTTAATATTAATAACAATATAACAGTACAATCCCGAGTCATCCGAAACGCCTCTGAACATCGAAATTCCAAAAAATTATACTATAGTGCACGGAAAATTACCGATTTTTGGCATTCGTAATTAAAATGTTACAAATGAAATCCTAAAAATGTAATTTTAACTTAAATGAAGAACATAAGTGTAGCCTACAAACAGATTATTGAATTTGTTTGACCTTTAAAAATACGTACTGTAATTACAAAATACTGTAGCATAAGATGTTCATGGCTTAACCGAAAAAATTGTTATCCGAAACGGCTTCGTCCCCTTTAGTTCGTTTAACCGGGGGTTATATAGTATATATTATGGATATATTGTAATACCAATTAAGATGGCCATTATTTTGTTTAAATTTTTATAATATTTGTTTCACTGCACAGACTAGAGGTGAATGCCGGCTATTATTAAAATCTGTTTACTGACTCAGACTGGAGATTTTGGGGCGGCTCTTATAAAAAAATAATTCGAGATCTTTGGCGGCTTTTTGATATAATATCTGACTGACGTCGGGACAAGTCTACAAAGGAACGACGGACAGCAGCCTTGTTGACATTCAATTACAGGACCATGGATTGTTTATTTAACAATATTTTGAGTAAGAAAGCGTGAGAAAGCCAGATGTGATCTGAGTGTGGGAAAGCAAGATCTTGAGAAATGAGAATATTCTGGAGAGGGGATTTTGATAAAATAGTCAGTCGTAAGCGAGAGAGCGATCGGGGTGGATGTGGTAATGGAGAGCAGCCGGAGGGCGGTGCTCGAAGGCGGATTCTTGATGTTGGAAGTTGGAGCTTGAAGAAAGCAGATGGTTTAGTTGAGATGAAAGTATTAGTTAAATGCAAGTATTGAACTCTGTTGTGATGTATGGTAAAAGATCCGGAACATTTTAAATAAATTGAACGTTTGTAGTTGTCAATCTTACTGGCCAAAGTGACTGGTGTCCGCAGACGTAACATCTGTACGAGGCGTTAAAAACTACAACCTGGAGTAAGGATACAAAAGGGATAAAGTGTCAGTGAAACATCTGTGTAAATTCTATGCACAGAATTGGTCATTTTATTTTAAAAGTGAAACATGTTCCTGAACCCAAAATGCAACTTGTAAGTAGATATTAAAAATAAATAATTTTTGTAAACTGTAAGTTAAAGGTGAGGTGTCAGATTTCGTTGTTTTCTAGTAACTTCATTTAAATTGTATTTTATATATTCTTCAAATTCTTCACATTGTAATTGAATATTCGTTTCTTTCAATCAAGCCCAGTAGAGACCCTGAGATATTTTTGAGTTTCATTTCATTGTAAAATTTGATTTAAATGTAATGTAAAGAAATAAAATTGACATTGAAATTTGTATTGTTGAGTAAATAAATTTGTTTTGTTTGATTGAATTTAATAATTTGTTTAATTTAAAATTCATATCAAATTAATTGTATTTTGTGCTCCAGTGTGCGCAAATTACTTATCCTTCTAGTTGTTAAGAATATTTGGCAACAACTTGAAGAAATTTTATAATTTGTCGTTTATTTATATTTTAGTGCGACAAAATTTTCTCAAATTTTGGAAAAATTTGCAAATTAATATATTTTAAAGTCATTTCTAGTCGATTACGACAAATTCCACAACGTGGGGCAAATTAATTTATTTAAATCTTCCTTTTGGTTTTTACAATATATATACTGTAACGCTAAACACCCTTAACAAGTTTAATTATGTATTTATTGGGTGAAAATAAGTGTTACGCTGGTGAGGTGGACAGGAGAAACAAGGATTGATGAATAACAGTTAAATGTGCCCAAAGCTTGTCGGATGGGGACGGCAGCGGCGAATGAATTTTCCACGAACCACCTGTTCGCAATAAATTTTTTTCTTGCGCTGAAATGTTGCAGTTGTTTTTCCCTCATCTATTCCGAACCGCTGAGGCTTTTGCAATGTAGGTTTTACTTGCTTTGACGGTGTATAGGTGTCGGGGGAAAGTTTTTCTTATCTGATCGCAGTAGTGGTACGATGGTGTTAAAAAAAAAGTAGTCGACCAAATGAATTGGTCCAGAAGAGTGAAAAAACGCTGCTGAGCGATTCGACTGGACGCCTCATAAATAAGTAGTAAAGTTTCCTGATTTTACTCGCTAAGTAAAGTTGTCGAGAAGGTAATCATGCGCAGTTTCACACATCACTGTACAGGAAACGATCCCCTAAGGTCGGAGTATTTCGGCTTTATGAATCAACACTTTACAACACTCCATCTACTACGAGTAGATGAACACGTAACAACAGGGTATAATCTGGCGAGGTCTACGCCAGTCGTATTCCTTTCGACTTGATATACATAACCTTATCAACAAACTACAGCTAGAGACCCCGCCAACGGATAAAACTAGTTCTCAAGAAAATAACTTAAACATCAATGAGACCAGTAGAAGAAACGTTCTACACTATATAAAAATCTGCAATAAAAAATAATCGAGTACTGGACAAAGATATGCCTCGAGAAGTTAAACACATCAGCTTATACAATTACAGCTTTCAATGAAGCTAAGTTCCCAAAACAGTTAACTCGGAAAAACCAGATAATCCTCTCCCTAATTAACCAAGAACTATATTTTTTCCAGAACAGAGCCACCACTAAGTTCACAGTGCAAAGAAACCCTTACCTGCTGAGCAGTGAAGTCTACGCTAGTACAAGAACCAAAAACATAGGCAGCTTTCATTATCCGATCTAGCGACATCTAAACCGACGATCCTAAAGATGCTGAAGTTCATCTACCAAGCAAAACTAAGCAACCTAATGTAAAATAGAACCATAATCGGTAAATAATAATTTATGTAAACTGTTTTTAAGAGTCGCTAATGACTACCATTGTTAATGAGACAATAAATTATATATATATATATATATATACAGTAATAAACAACTAATTGTCTTAATTTATTTGCCCCACGTTGTGGAAGCCGAAATGTAATAATCAAAAGGTTAAATAATTTAATATAATTTTAAGAATTTGCCAACAAAAATATTTTTTTATTTTGTGGCCATAAAGATAATTACAACAAAATTTGAGATCTTTCTCTCTCTCTCAGGGCCTTGACTGGGTTTGATAATGAACACAACAAATTGATTTCAAATCTTATTAACAAACATTTTACAATTTACCTAAACAATATGTCGATAGAATAAAATAAATTAAAAGTAAAGAAATTAACTTTGATTGACAATTAAAAGAGAACTAAATCTGATTTTATCCTTTAATTAAAGTTTACAATTAATCATTAGTTATGGTTTTGTTACTTACATCTGTCCAGCTGGTACCAGCATTCTTTTTGGTTTCGGAAGTACACTATTGCAAAATTATACACTGATTCTAAACATAGACTAACAGATTTTACACTATTGAAGTCAAAATTGATAGGCTCCCAGGAACTAGGATGATCCTCCTGAATGTCAGCTATCTGATGTCTGATTGCCTTATATGAATCCTATGATTCGTAGATTTGTTAGTCTTTTACCGCTTTGGACTTAAACTGCAACGTATCTCCTTGACGATTTATTTTAACTGTTTATTCTTTCGGAGCGAACTAACTTTTCTTTAGCTTCTGACTGTAGACGTAAAAAACTGACTTCCTTTCCTGGCTGGCTACAGACGTAAAACTCTCTTAGACTTTCCTGACTGGCTGTATGCGTAAACTGCTTTTACTTAGAGATATTTACGAGGCATTTCTTCCGTGAATGTTTTTACTTTGTCTTAAATTCACAACTTTGTTTAATAATACATTAGTCTCTGCTCTAGTATTATTTGTACCGTCCTCTGAAATGTCCCGCCAGCAACTGACTCATAGTGCTCTCGAGTTTTAGCGCGCATACGTCATTTTTGACTTTTTGACAAAACAAGTGAGCTCGCTTTTCCATTGTCGCTTTGTTCGATCAGACCGCTATAATGGATTTCTCAAACAATTCAAATTTTATGTCCAAACAATTAATGGCCTAATTAATTGGCATTACATTATATATTTTAATACTAATTAAGGAGGCCATTAATTGTTTAAATTATAATGAATTGTTTAGCGGCACCGACCTCAAAGAACAACATTGACGGCAGGCTTTTTGTCGGCTAGGTTTGTTGTGAACTGCGCGCATTGTCGGAAGTGCAGTTGATTGCAGTCTGGCGAATCTTGTGGTTGAGAGAGGGAGCGAAATTTAGAGTACGAACAGCGTGGTCCTAACTTAGTTATTTCAACTGAGAGAGTTATATGTTAATCATTACATTTGTAAAAAGATCTGGACGGAGAGATAAGTATATAAAAATCTGAAAAGCTGAAACAAAAGGTTTAGCGTTCAGATACATACGCGCTCCGAAATAACATTTTCAGCAAAAGGCATTGAAATTTAATACGTCCGACGGTTGAACGGAGTTGCAGATAATCGAGTTCCTGGAGGAGTAATCCAAGAAATACAACCGTGTGTTTGTTCAAGTGTAGTGTCTGTGATTAATGGCCTTCTTGTGAGTGGTGTCCCCAATCTTCGAAGACGTTAAGCCTGGTACCAGAAGGACAGTTGTAAGTACAAACCAAAAGAATTAAATTTCTGTAAACGGTAATTAAGGGTATAGTCAGATTTCGTTTCTTTTCATTTCGTATTCCGTTAGTTTCAAATTGTTTGAATTGTTAATTCTTTAATTTATAATCTGTATTGTTTCTTACTTATCAAACCCAGTAAAGACCTTGAGAAGAAGAGTTATTAGATTTGATTGTTTGTAAAATATGAAAGTTTGTATTTTTCCTTGAATGCCACAAATTATATAATAAAAAATTGGTTTGTAAATTTTGATTGAATTTGGCGTGCCAAAGTAGGGCTAATAAATTGTACCCTTAATGAAAAATTTGTTTTAATCTTAATCTTTTCGTTAATTACTTCAAATTAATAATTATCCCTTTTAATCATTACAATATATTGTAATAAACACACGGGGACTTTTTAATTTGCCCCACGTTGTGGTAGCCAAAATGTAATAAATCATACTGGTGTCTAAATAAAAGATTAATATTTATATACAACAAACAGTTTATTTATAAAAAATTTGCAATTATACAATTTAAAATTATAAAAAGAATCTCAATCTCTCATGGGTCTTTACTGGGATTGATAACGGACAGAACATTTAACTTAATCAAATAACCCAACATTTATCTTTAAATTAAAAAGAAATATTTAATCGTCTATACATAGACGAAATTAATGATCGACGAACTTATTCTACAAGGTTGATTCTAAATTTAAAGAGTTTATTTTATTAACACAAAAGAAAAGAACGATATCTGACTGTATCTTTTAATTCCCATTTACACATATTAATACCATGAAATTTCAACTTACGATTACTCAGGAAAATTTGGCTCGTTCGTACACACACACTTTATATACTGGACGTTTTAAACACTGACTCTAACACATTGTTGGTTTGATGAAAGCTGGTTCTCCGTTCGTGAAGGACATATCACTTGCTCGTGGTGAAAACTACTCGACGCTGGATGCAGTGTCTTGGTCTCCTACCATCGAAGACAGTGGTCTAATTTTGATATTACAACAGATTAGACTTCAGCATACCAAAATGTTTATCGTTGAATATTTTGCTATTTCTCTCGCAGGCTGCAACTTATAAAACATTCTCCTCCCTTAAACGATGTCTGTCTTAGTCATTCTTCGGTGGTCGCAGAATAACTATCTCACTCACAATTCTCCATTCTCGGTGCTCACAGCACCCCTCTCCCACTCTAACTCACTTCTCGATGATTGCAGTACGGCTCTCTAACTCTAACTAACTTCTCAAAATCTTATCTTTCGCTTATATACCCCAGTCTTCCTTTTTCCTTTGTTCCAAAACTACGTCGCAACTGCATGTTGACAGTTTCCTCCATTATCCCGATATTTATATTATACAGCAGCTGCAGTTCCTTAGTTAGCAAATAGCTAGCTACTCTGTCTTGTCACAAAGCCGACAATCGAGACAGGTCTAATTTGTCTTTGCACCCTCAATTACTTTGGACTTGTCTTCTCACCCCCACTCGCACGTGCGCTGTTCTAAATTCTCCAGACCGCCCAAACTGCAGCCTCAAGACCTAAGTAAACATGATACCAAAATTGTCCTCCGGCAGTCCAGCCCATTAATCAGCAACAATGCCTGCCTTAACATATTTGTTTTGCGACAGGCCACCCGCAGGTGCATTGCTCTGAATTCTCAATACCAATCCTAAGAACACAACATTACAAACTGTCCTCCGGCAGTCCAGACCATTAATCAGAAACAATGCCTGCCTTAACAGATTTATTTTGCGACAGGCCACCCGCATGTGCATTGCTCTGAATTCTCAATACCAATCCTAAGTAAACACATTACAACTTCCTCCGATAGCCCAGACCATTAATCAGACACAAACAATGCCTCACCTTCAAGGCATTACAATATATATATATATATATATATATATATATATATATATATATATATATATTGTAATGACCACAAAGGGTATTAATAAAAAATATATATATGCTTTGATTTTAACAAACAAATTTATTAAACTTCATCAGAAATTACAATAGAATTTAATATTTTACTATTATAATAAGAACTCTTGCTCTCATGGGTCTCTACTGGGTTTGACAACGGACAGAATCGAACTAATAAAAAGACCCAACATTTATGTTTTAAATTAAACAAAAGTATCTACTAAATTTATTAATGAACTAAACCAATAGATTGCTTCTAACTTTATTATCAAAAGAAGAGAACGACATCTGACTGTTATCCTTTAATAACGTTTACATCTGTTAATATTATACATTCCAACTTACGGTTTCTCAGATTTACTTCGACTCGTTCTTTAGACACGCACTTTATAGCCTTAACATTCACTCACTGACTCTAACACAATATCACTGGTTCGCCGATATCTGGTTCTCCATATCCAGTGAAATATCCCAGGTGTTCGTCGTGACACTCCTTGACGTCGGTTGCCGTATCCAGGTCGCTTACCATCGAAGACAGGTCAAATTCTCATACTCATACAGATAGAGCTTCTGTATGTTTATAGTTGTTATAGTTTTGCTGACTGATGCTGACTATTTATGTCTCAAACTCCAACCACGAAGCATTCAGCACGCTGGCTCTACTCTGACTGACTCTTACTATGCTACACGTTCGATGCCCACAGCATCTCTCTCTTAGGCTGACTGTATCTAGTTCCTCTCTCACGCTAACTGTCGATGTTCACAGAACCCCTCTCCTACGCTGACTGTCCACACAATAGGTTATTTCCCCTATATATACCACTAGCCTCCTTGTTTTTCTCTTGATGCAAAATTACGTCGCAACGGCGCGGTGACAGAATCCCATTACCGAAATTTACGTCTTGGCCGCTGGAGTCCTTTCGCCGGCTGCTATCTTTTGTCCGAAACCCGACAATCGCGACAGGTCCAATTTGACTTTGGACCTCTACCCTCACAAGTGCGCGATACTAATTTCTCCAGATCCTAAGTCAACAAGTGCCTGGACCCTTACACCCACTGACTCTCCTAGCAGCTACAGTTATTTCGCCCCCACAATTACTCAGGACTCGTCGGCCTAATCCGACTCGCACAATATCCTTTCTTACAAGTCCCAAGCAAATACGCCACTTGTCAGGTCATTGTTCAGAGACAATAGCCTGCTCTAACATAACCACTTTGGGACCAGCTGCTCGCCCACGTTCTGCGTTACGAATTCGCCACGCCGCTCCCCAAATCAATAAGTTACTGGACCCGCAATTACTCTTTAGACCTAATTGCCGTACTGTCACACCGTCTCTACAAATTACGGCTTCCTCTCCGCCTCCCACCAGCACTCATCCTAGATAAATGTCTTACCGCTCCGTCTTGTCACCTCGTGACAGGACCCGCAATCACTTTTCCCTCGCATTCTCTTTACGAAATGTGCGCTGTTTTTAAACCAATGCATTACAATGCATCCCCTAAATGCATTACAATATATATATATATATATATATATATATATATATATATATATATATATATATTGTAATAAACAAAAAGGCGTCAAAATAAAAAAAATAAGATTTATATTTTAACAAACAAATTTTATTAAAAATTATCAGAATTTACTGCTGAATTTAATATTATAAAAAGATTTCTTTCTCTCATGGGTCTTTACTGGTTTTGATAACGGACAGAACACTTAAATAATCAAAGAACCCAACATTTATCTTTAGTTAAACAGAAATATTCAATCATCTAGACATCGACGAAACTTATTAACGAACTTAGAATTACCAGATTGATTCTAAATTTAAAAGAGTTTATTTTATTAACAAAAGGAAGAGAACGATATCTGACTGTATCTTTTAATTCCGTTTACACATATTAATACCATAAATTTCAACTCACGATTACTCAGGATCATTTGGCTCGTTCATTACACACACACTTTATAGACTGGACGTTTACACACACTGACTCTAACACATATTATTGGTTCGACGATAGCTGATTCTCCATACTTGGTGAAGGACATCCCAGTTGCTCGTGCTGAAACTACTCAACGCTGGATTCTGTGTCCTGGTCTCCTACCATCGAAGACAGTGGTCAAACTTTGATATTACTACAGATTGAACTTCTGCATGTAAAATGTTTATAGTTGAATAATTTTCTATTTCTCTAGCAGGCTGCTTTCTTTCTCCATACTGGGTGCTCACAGCTCCCCCTCCGCTCTGACACTCAATTCCAACTAACTCCAGCCCTCGACTCACTCCATTTATATATGACCGCTCCTTCTTTCTTCTGCTCTGTTCCAAGACCACGTCGCAATTGCATTGACAGTTTCTCCATTACTCCGAGATTTACACTCTGCAGATGCTATTCCACCAGCTGGTAAAATATCTAGCCGTTCCGTCTTGTCACATCGAGACAGGACCCGTAATTACTTTGCACTTGTATTCTCACCCCCACATGTGCGGTGTCCAAAGATCCTTCAGACCGCTTTGCTCCCAAGTCAACAAGTTAATGGTCAAGCCCATTAACCAGACACAATGCCTTTCCTAAACCGATACATCTTGCGACCGACCACCCGCGCGTGTCCCTTCTTTGCTTTACAAATCCTAAGTACACATTGAAACTTCCTGTGCCGGCCAAGACCATTAATCCGAAACAAATATCTTGCCGCTCTGTCTTGTCACATCGAGACAGGACCCGTAATTACTTTGTACTTGCATCCTCACCCCCACATGTGCGGCGCTCCAAGACAATGCATTACAATATATATATATATATATATATATATATATATATATGTATATATATATTGTAATGATTATGGCTTTATTACTTAATATTAAAAATAAACTTTATTGCAAGAAAATACAAAAAATACATTAAAAAATATTATTGGGCGCCAGCAGATATACATTCGTCTGCAAAAAAAAAATTAACATTAGCTCCGGCTTGGTTATAAAGTCCTCCTTCTCAACAGGGTAATGTGCGCGGTTCGGTAGCTATTCAAGAACAGAGTCTATTTCCGCACTGTGCAAAAAATTCTACTTTTGAAGGCACTTTACAAAAATTGTGATGCTTACTTTACTTGTGGCGTCAGCCGACTTGCAGTGGGTCACTGGTCTCGTCGTAAGCAGCCCATCTTCTTTGGCCTCCCCGCGATGTACGTCCTTCAAAACCTTTGTTTCTTCCCGCTCGCCTAAGTAATTACTTTGCACTCACCCCCACATGTGCGGTGTCCAAAGATCCTTCAGACCGCTTTGCTCCCAAGTCAACAAGTTAATGGTCAAGCCCATTAACCAGACACTTATTATCTACTTGTTAAGCTCCACGTTTGGGGTCAAATTGTGATAATCACTAATTATTTACTTCTAAGTCCCACTTCAGAGCGTCAATTTGTAATAATCACTAATTAAACTATATTTTTAATGTTTGTTTTGCCTCACGTTTGAGGTCAATTTATGGTAAACACAAATAATATACTTTTATTTTTAAAATTTGGGCGCCAATTTGTAAAAAATACAAATAAATTACTTAAATATTAAAATGATTGGATGTTTTAGTAAGAACTCAAGATTTTAAAATAGACAAACAAATCAATTTATTCACACAAAATTTACATGTACACAAGTAATCTAATAAATTTTTACAATTTTTGCAACGATAATATTTTTTTGGTTCGTTTACTGGGCCTTTAATAAAAGAGATACTTGTTAACCAATTTTACAATGCAATAAAGAAAACACATACAATAACCAAATTCGAATTATGACGATTAAACCTTTACTCAAAAGTTTACAACTATGAATACTGTGAAATATTAACTTACAATCTCTGGTATTCCACGAAATTTGGCACCAAGTTGTGCTCACACTTTACACTGAACACTTTCGTCAGTACAACTACGCAGATTGTTCACGTACCAGCAGACTATTATCACCTGACTGCAGCCTTCTCACTATGACTTAGATTTATCGCGGTAACCTAACTTGGCCCAATTTCCACCAACGAACTCTTATGACAGACTGACTTTCTCGACGAACTCCTACCGACGATCGCTGCTAATAGACTGACTTATTTTCACGACGCAACTCCTATTTATTTCGGCCACCAAACTTGGCCCAATCCGGCTCCGAGGACCAACGTCAACGATCTCTCCTGACAGACTGTTCCCTTTCTTCTTCTTACGACGCCTTATATCTCTTCCTTTTGCGCATTTTACAACGAAGCCGTGTGCACTTCTCCCCACACCCTATCATTACCTCGTCGTTGTGTACAGCTCGTGTTTAGTCCATCTACGACTCACGGTGGCCTTTTGCACCCCACACCACAGAGTTCGAGGGCACTCAGAGAGAGTTCGGATGCACTTTCGATCCTCCCCACAGAGTTCGGGCGTACATTTTCCCCTTCTCCACGGAGTTCGGGTGCACTGAGAGTTCGTGTGCAAATCTTCTCACAGCACCACAGAGCCGGGCGTACACACACTTAACTCACCCTCTTTTAATTTGCCATCTGTCGCTCAATTATATCATCATTATATCCTTGGGTACAACCTGCGCGCCTTCTACTGTTGACCACGCGAGTCCAAATATTCGTTCATTAATTCATGATTTATTTTAATTACCACAATATATATTAAGTTACGGCATAACGGCCTGATAAGCAGGCTCAATGACTGTTCGTTTCAGCTGGCACTCTTACCTATCGCGTAGGTCATTCTTCCTCGATATCAACACCACACAATCCACTGTAAGGGGAAACAATACTCACTCTGTCGTGTTAGGTCCCCGCTACAATCTAAGCTATTATTGAGATCTTTCTCAGGCAGGAATTAACCTACCGGGTCGACACAGATAGCACAACAGCAATTGAAAAATTACATCCGCTGTGGATGTTGAATACTGACTATTAATATCATTGTATAATTGTCATTGTGGTAGCACTGTGAAAGTGGAATAGTTTTATCATTTAACCTAGATTGTACATTGTTGTTGTTCTGTAAATATATTGTTGTTATTGTGATTGTGTTCCGTTTCGCTGAACGTTTTCTATTAATAAAAACCCATAAAAAACTAATATCATATGAGTTATTACTCATAAAACCAAACAGTGGAGGTGAATTAACCCCACCTTCCTTCGAATGTCCCTTATATTTGATTCTACAAATATTAAAATCTATTTTAACTTTTGCACTCTATCTAGTTTTAAAGCGGTACCATCAACATACATAGTAATTATTTTTGCTGCTTCCGTCACGGATAAATATTTGCCATTCGGGTTCGAATTGCCGACAGAGTTCTCTTGGGGGATCTCCATTTTTAATTCTAATAAGTTTATTTCCAGTTCGGGCAAAGCAACAAAGTAATCAGGCACATTGGTCTGAGCGAGTTTTTACTTTAGAACTTTACGTAATTTCAATTGACATTATAATAATTGAATTACTCACCACTGGAATTGACTCAGCGAATATAGATTCCCTGGGAGATAATATTGTTGAAAACCTGTATGTGCAAACTACCTATCGAAGATTGGATATTTCAGTAGGAATCGCTGGATGATAATACTATATAATATCAGAATATTTAATGCAACACTTATTCAGACTGAAGATAGTGGATGAAATTCTCTCGTAATTCCAGGTAGAAATCACCTGACGTTTCAATGATTATCTACGTCATCACCTTTTGCCGAAGTACAGAGTGTAATTTTTCGTTCCCCATGCTTCCGATTAGTTGGGGCTTTATAGTCAGTGGAGGAATTATGTTTCCGACACCGAATATACTAAAATTGGTTACATCTTCGGCGGGGGCGAGATTTGCTAACTGGTGTCTTCGTCCGCTGGCTGTTACACTATACACGCCTAGGTTGGTCTACGTTGCAGACCCGTGAATAGTGGATTCCTGACTGTGATGGTAGTCTGAGTCCCTATTCAACATATTGTCGTCCTTTGTATAATATATTGGTATGTTAGTAGTACTTTTAAAAAAATTAAGTAGATAATGATGTTAAATGTAATTAACAAATTTCATCACAAAGTTGAGTTTAGAAATTAGTAGAAAGAATAGATTTTATGTGTGTCTGTATCATACTTCTTATAATCTAATGCAGTATAAGTTATTGTGACTCAAGGTAATTGGGAATAAGCTGAAAGGGTATTTTCCTCCTTGACATTTTTATGTCCTTGGTTCTAAACTAAGGAAATTATTTTGAATGTTTTCATAAGCTGTGACTCCCAGGCTGCTTATTTTTTTTGTGCAAGGGGTGGGGAATGTTCTGGAGTTGCAGACATTGGGCATACAGTAAGAGTTGTTCACTGTTCTTATTAGATAAGTTGACCCACCGCCCCCCAAATCTGGCTGAGGCACAGAGATGGGTATGTTACATCCTCACAACAAACCCTAGGCCAATTAAAAATCAAGTTTTAGCATTTCAGTTTTATACATTATATCTTGGTCTTTTCAGAAATTTATAAGGAAGATTTACTATTATGTACAAAAATTTCAATTAATTTTTAATAAGTAACTATCACTCATTAGTTAAAATGTACTCATTACTAAAGTGATCTCACACAGGGTGAAAAAATTGTAGTTTCAATATACAGGCATGAATGTACCATTAAAACTTCCCGCATTAAAAAAGTACACAGGGAAAAAAGTACAAGGGATATTGAAATGAAATTGCTCACAATACAAGAGTAATTCAATAAATTTACTTTAGACCTCTATATGTGAGCCTGCATGTCACAAAAATATCTAGTATATATTCTTGTCATACTTTGTGTATCGTGTTCTGTGTCACAGTAACAATCACATCATCAATTCAACATTTTCATGTTGAAATATTAGCCACTTGAGACAGTTTTTCATAAAGCCCCATAACGATAAATCTAGTGATAATTAGATAAAATAATTATAGACAAATTTTAGTGATGATACAAAAACCACACAATGTTTCTGGGATCCTTGTTCCTTTCATCAGGTGATTGGCAAAAACACGAAAGCCAGGAGTGTTTTTTTCCAATCAGTTGAAGAAAGTCACAAGGATCACAGAAACGTTGAGTGGTATTTGTATCATCACTTAATTTTGTATGTATTTGGCTATTTCATGTAATTATTATATTTTATACAGACATATTATATTCTCATTTCATAAATCCATAGGTGTATGGTTTGAGAAATGAGCTGTCAAGAGAATGGGTCCTCTATGTCCTACCCAGTGTTGAATCGTTTACACATACAGACCAATGAGGTGGTGCTCTGTCACGCTGAAAGATGATGTTAGCTTGTAAATGTTCAAATGAATGAAACTGTTTACCAAGTATCATGTCTTGAAACATGGAAATATACTTCATTGCAGAACAAAATTCTTTGAAGATTCATTTTGGGTTGAATAGGACATCCTGTATTGGGCAAATTTTAGATAACTGTATAAATACACATTTTATATTAATCATAAATTCTTGTAATGTATTTCCCCATTCACCAATAAATTAACAATAATTTTCACATTAAGTACTTACTTGATTATTGTGAATTATACTCTAGAATTTTTAAAGCACTGTTAATTTTTAAAAATATTGGCAATATTGAATAAATAAAAATACGTGCCTATTTGCCACCTCTTGACATAAAAATAACTTTATTTACCTATTACACAATAAATACATTAAACTTATTTTCTCTTCATCGGCCAACATTAATCCCAAAGATGTTCCGTGCCTATGAAAATGTAAAAATCAATAAATAGAATTAAAAAAATTAGAATTCAATTTTTAAACACATTAGAATCAAATATATATTACATAAATACTTTACCAGTGAGACTTGAAAGGTTCGGAATGTCAGTAAGTTCAAGGGTCTAAAGTTAAACCCACTTCTAAAAAGTCTGTTTCAATTATACTTTTACAAACTTTGTGGGCAGGTTACTCAATCCAAATCAAGAAAAAGTGTTCATGTAAACATATGTCAGACAGTCCTTTGTTTATCAAGTTATTAATGAAAAAATCTTATGTTGTCCCAGAACATATTACAGGTGATTATAACAAGGACCCCAAAAAAGTGATTTTACCCCCACTCCACATCAAACTTGGAATGATAAAGCATTTTATCAAAGCAATGCCAAAAGATGGTGATACATTTAGGTATCTTACCAGCAATTTTTTTACACTGACCGAAGGAAAGTCGAAGGAGGGTGTTTTGGTTGGCCCTGACATTTGAAAGCTTATCAAGAATGAAAACTTTGTAATGGAAAATGTTGAGAAAACAGCATGAACTTCCTTGAAATAGGTTGTAACAAAGTTTTTGGGAAACAAGAAAGATCCTACGTTTGAAGAAATTGTAAACAACATGCTGAGAAGTTTCAAAGATCTGGGATGGTCAATGAGTTATAAAACTGCACTTCTTGAACTTGCATCTGGACTATTTTCCTGAAAAAATTGGTACAGTAAGTGGAGAGAGGTTTCACAAGGACAGAAAGGAAATGGAGAGGAGATACCAAGGATGGTGGAATGTAAATATGATGGCTGACTACTGTTTGGTGCTGTGCAGAGAAGAGACATATGTGGCACACAAGTGGTAAAGCTCAAAATGAATATTTGAGGAGAAAAAATTTAGATTTATTAAGATTTTGAAAACTATATATATTTAATTTTTTATAATATTAAAATAAATGAAAAAATATGATATAATATAAATTTATATTTAAAGATTTTATATGTATTTCTGGTTTTGGATAGATTTTCATTAAACTATTGGACACATCCAAAATCATAGCCCCCCCCCCCCACAATAAACAAACATTTGTCACTTTGCAGGCCCGTGTAATGTGCCAGTGTATGTTCATTCATTAATAGAAAAGGATTATCTGAATGTTTATATGACCTTTTACTTGTTGTGGTGTGATGAACCTAACTCTTAATTTTTCAATAATATTACTCAGACCCTACATGTGTGGACATATGTTTGCTGATATGTATACTTTATGCTTCCCAAAAGTCTCCTCATACTATTTATTTTAAAGAAGAGAGTTTATATACATAGAGATATCTAAACTGGAAATTAAGAAAATCAGAACTGGTCAAGAATGCACAAATTTGTTCAGCTAAATAGAATGAAGAAATAGTAATAACTAATATATCAATTATGATATAAAAATGATTGGCAGAATGTAAGTAAGGTAAACATATAATATGGCTTGAAACAACTTCATTATATCATGAAGGATTGGATTTGATAAAGTGATACAAGAATTTTTACATATAAAAATTGAATCTTAATCTTTGAATTCAAGTAACCTCACAATTTAGGATAGCAAAATTCTGAAATATCACTTCTTAAATCAATTGCATTTGCATATTAAATATTTTCTGTGATTTTCATCATGTGAGTTAGATTACCTGCTTGTGCAACAGAGTGCATGATTTTTTAATGCAGTCTTGAAATAATTGATTTTAACTTATCTTTACAAATAAATTAATAATGAATGTTTCTGTATTCAGTAATTTGCTTAGCTTATGTGTCTTCTGAAAAGTAATAGTGTAGAATATATAAATAATAGTATAGAATATATAAAATACAGCTCATGTAAAAAAATATTTTGAGTGTGTGAAATGTTTGAAGAGAAAGGCAAAAACTTATTACTAAACCTCTTTCAGAATATCTTATAAATAAAAAAGAGTGTATGTATGTTTGTATGTTTGTTTGTTTGTATGTTTGTTTGTATGTTTGTTTGTATGTTTGTTTGTATGTTTGTATGTTCGTTATACAAATCTACACCGGTAGAGCAAATTTCACCAAATTTCGTACACGTGTTCTTTACGACCAGGAAACAAACACTGTCGGGGTGAGACATTTCTACCACCCCCAGAAGCGGGGGTGCACGGGGGTTGAAATATTTAAACATGCTAAAACAGCCGATATTTTAGTCGGATAATAATTTTTAGGGGTCCAAGATATTGATGGTTTTTCTACCGATGTTTTCTGAATATAATTTTCATCCCCTACACCCTGGGGAAAGAGCACCCCTAGCGTTTGGGGTGGAGAATACAAATCTATACCGTTGGTTAAAATTTCACCAAATTTCGTGCACGTGTTCTTTGCGACCAGGAAACAAACACTGTCGGGGTGAGACGCGCCTACCACCCCCAGAAGCGGGGGTGGACGGGGGTGGAAATATTTGAACATGCTAAAACAGTCGATATTTCAGTCGGATAAATATTTTTAGGGGTCAAAGATATTTATAGTCTTTCCACTGATGATATCTGAATATAATTTTCAACCTCTACAACCTGGGGAAAGAACATCCCTAGCGTTTGGGGTGGAGAGTACAAATCTACACCGCTGGAGCAAATTTCACCAAATTTCGTACACGGGTTCTTTGCGACCAGGAAAACAACACTGTCGGGGTGAGTCGCGCCTACCACCTCCAGAAGCGGGGTTGGACGGGGGTGGAAATATTTGAACATGCTAAAACAGTCGATATTTCAGTCGGATAAATATTTTTAGGGGTCAAAGATATTTATAGTCTTTCCACTGATGATATCTGAATATAATTTTCAACCTCTACACTCTGGGGAAAGAACACCCCTAGCGTTTGGGGTGGAGAGTACAAATCTACACCGCTGGAGCAAATTTCACCAAATTTCGTACACGGGTTCTTTGCGACCAGGAAAACAACACTGTCGGAGTGAGATGCGCCTACCACCTCCAGAAGCGGGGGTGGACGGGGGTGGAAATATTTGAACATGCTAAAACAGCCGATATTTTAGTCGGATAATAATTTTTAGGGGTCCAACATATTTATGGAGTTTCTACCAATGTTTTCAGAATATAATTTTCATCCCCTACACCCTGGGAAAAGGGCACCCTTAGGGTTTGGGGTGGAGAATACAAGTCTATACCGGTGGATCAAATTTCACCGAATTTCGTACACGGGTTCTTTGCGACCAGGAAAACAACACTGTCGAGGTGAGACGCGTCTACCAACCCCAGAAGCGGGGGTGGACGGGGGTTGAAATATTTAAACATGCTAAAACAGCAGGTATTAGATTTGGATAAATATTTTCGGGGTCAAAGATATTGATTGTGTTTCTACCGATGTTATCTGAATATAATATTCATCTTCTACGCCCTGGGAAAAGGGCACCCTTAGGGTTTGGGGTGGAGTTGCTTTACAGAAAAATAACGCGAATACAACCGAGTTTGGAGTCAAATCGAAGGTTATGGATGTCAGTGAGTTTACTTCGGATAAATATTTTTAATTGCCCAATTAACCCGAAAGGGTGGGGGTTGGAAGGGGAGATAAATAGTCAGTTCTTGCGCGTTCTTGGAGGAGAATTACGTGGATACTATTTCAACGGATTTTGTTGAAAATATAAATCCCTTTAGACATTAGCGGTGAGCTTGCTTAGGGCTGGGGGTGAGAATTGTCTATTATTCTAAAATTGCCAAAATGTTATGTGTTTATGGGTAAACTAGATTTATAGTGTTTCTACCGATGTGATATGAGTAAAAATTCAACCCTTTCCACCACGGGAAAGTAGCATATTTAGGGGTGGTGTTGTTCATACTATTTTATCGATGTTGTTTCCATTAATAACGACGTTTAATTTTATAAATAAAAATGAGTGTATGTATGTATGTATGTATGTATGTTTGTATGTTTGTATATTTGTATGTTTGTATATTTGTATATTTGTATGTTCGTTATACAAATCTACACAGCTGGAGAAAATTTCATCAAATTTCGTACACGTGTTCTTTGCGACCAGGAAACAAACACTGTCGGGGTGAGACGCGTCTACCAACTCCAGAAGCGGGGGCGGACGGGGGTTGAAATATTTAAACACGCTAAAACAGTCGTTATTTCCGTCGGATAAATATTTTTAGGGGTCACAGATATTGATAGTGTTTCTACCGACTGTTGGGCTGAGACGCGTCTACCACCCCCAGAAGCGGGTCGGTATTATCAGTAGAGCACTTTTAGGTGTTGGGTGGAGGAACGCTGCAATAAAATAACGCGAATACAACCGAGATTGGAGTCAAATCCATGGATATGGATGTCGTCCAGTTCAATTATAGCATCAAATTGGCCATTTAGCCCCAATGGGCGGCAGTGGATGGGATGGAAATTTTCTAACATGTTAAATCATCGATATTAGCGTGGAATAAATAAATGCCGGGACCATTGACGTTGATAGTATTTCTACCGATGTTGTTTGTAGGCATGATAGGGGTGGTGCTGGAGGGGATTTCCTTGAAAATAACGGGAAAACAACCGAGATTCGAGTCAAATCGAAGGTAATGGATGTCCCTGAATTTATTTATGACAATCTGGACAACGCGCGGGTATCGGCTGGGTTGGGATTTGTTGACCGGCTGTTTTTTGAGTCGATTAAATAGATTTCGGGATGAATTACATTAATAAAATTTCACTACATGTTCTCTGTGAATAATTTCAACCCCTTTCGGACTCATAAGGGTGCACATTTAAGGGTGGGCGTGAAGTAGCATTACATAAAAAGAAACCAGAAGCTATCGGGATTGTCACTGAGCTATTAATTTCCTTGAAAATAACGGGAAAACAACCGAGATTCGAGTCAAATCGAAGGTAATGGATGTTGATGAATTTATTTATGACAATCTGGACAACGCGCGGGTATCGGCTGGGTTGGGATGAGTTGACCGGCTTTTTTTTCGTCAATTAAATATATTTCGGGATGAATTAGATTAATAAAATTTCCCTACATGTTCTCTGTGTGTAATTTCAACCCCTTTCGGACTAGGAAGGGTGCACCCTTAAGGGTTTGCGTGGAAGTAGCATTAGATAAAAATAAACCAGAAACTATCAGGATTGTCACTGAGTTTAATTATGACATTAAACTTGACCGTTTAAGTCCCCGAAGCGGGAGTGGTCGGGGGTGAAAAATTTCAAACATGTTAAACGGTCGATATTTGCGATAATTATTTCCTGGGGTTAATTACTTTGATAGTATTTATACCGATGTTGTTTGTGTATAATTTAACCCGTGTGAGGGGAGCAAGCTTAGGGGTGGGGTGGAGGTACGTTAAATAAAATCCCGCAGAAACAACCGAGAATCGAATCAATTCCGAGACTATGAATGTCGCTGAATCTAATTGTGACAACCCTGGGTAACGCGACGGGTTTGGGAGTTGTTGGGCGAGGGAATAAATTTTCAGACAATGTAATCGGCCGATTTTTGCGTGGAATACATTCTTTTTCATTATCGCATATTTGTGGGGGTGGTCATCTTCTAACATGTAAAAACGGCCGATATATTTAGTCAATGACTTCATCCCCCTTCGGCATGGGAGGTGAGCACATTTAGGGATAGGGTTCGAGGAGCTTTACATAAAAATAGCGCAAATTGGAGTCTTATGGATGGTTATAGATAAATGACATCTCGGGCAACGCCGGGCACCCAGCTAGTATTAAATAAAAAAGTACTAAGATATACAATAAATTTCATATTATCTGACTTATGTGATTTAAAAGAACCACAATGAAGAATGAAGGAACAACTTATTAAAGTTGGTACATGAATGTTATCAGTCCCACATATTAATTAGACAACATTTTCAGATGCCCACTGTCATAACATGAAACAACTGTATTAGTTATAATGCATCAATGTTTTCCTTAAATATGAATTTACCGTTTTAAATGCAGCAGTGACGGCTTCTACGGCTATCTGAGAAGTTTCACCAGATTGATTCAAATATTTTTGCAAGTTCATTACACCTTCAATTCGGCGGTTCAAAAACTTCCATGTCTCTTCATACTCAGGTGATTTATCTTGAATAAGAAAAAGTTCTGTTGCTTTGTAAATTCCAGCCAACGCAGCACGTCGAGTATACCAGGTGAACTGAAATTAAGAAACACATAAATATCAATATTTAGTTTAGATATTGAAACATATCAACAGATGTGTACTTTGATAGATGAGTAATTTGGATATGTTGTTAAGTATTTTGTATATTGTTAAGTTCTCCTTTGGCAGCTAGAATCTCAACAACTGGGGGTGGATAGGAAAAAGAGACGGTGTATCTGACTTAACTGCAATCAACAGAGGTCCAGTAAGTCTGTACAGAAATTGAAATGACATATTTTCGAAGTCCTGAGCAGCATTCTTCAGGTAAAGTTTAAACTGCAACCTGTCCGGGCACGAATTATATACCACCCTCTACACCTAATAAGACGATCTATTTGTGAGAACTGGGGAAAGGCATGGTAGCTCAATGGTAGAGCATTTGCCTACAAAGCAAAAGTACCTGGCATAATGGACAGTTATGGAGAGAGAAGAAAGAAGAAAAAGATTTGATTGTGAAGGTATTTGAAGGAAATTCTTATACTGACACCCTTATATCTAGAGAAATGATCTGGAACTGAAGGAACTAGATGAGAGTGTCAAGAAGATCTGAAAAATTTTTTGGAAATCTTCTTCTGGAGCTCAATAAGAAGTCACATGGAAAATTAGACCAGTTTTGCCAGACAGTAGCAAAGAAACAGCAGAGCAAGGACTTAGATGAACTGATTCAGCCTGATGATATTAGCAAAGCTCTTCAGAGTCAACTTGAAACAGAGGAAATAATCAAGGCTTCTGTATTCAAATCACAGAATAAGATGAATGGAGGCATACAAACTGTAGTGGTGGTACTACCAAGACACGTAGTGCTGAAAGCTTTGAAATTAGGAAAAAATTATAAGGTTGGGTTATATGCCATGTGGAGGAGAAGTGTACCATTGCAAGGTGCTTTAAGGGCCTTGGGTATGGACATCTTACACATGCCTGCAAATGCTGCCTTAATTGTGGTAATGTTGGTCATATCACATACATGTGAATCAGAGGTACTTTACTGTCCTTTGTGTGAAGACTTGGGTGAAAATAAACACCAGATCAGATGTTACATATGCCCAAATTACAGGCAAGTAATAAGCAATACAGGCTGTTGCAAGGAGCCCACAACAATTCCTCATGTCCTCTTTGACTGCCCCAAATATAGCGAGATAAGAAGATCAACCATAGCCGCCCATTCAATGATGGAGATTTGCAACTCATCAGCAGCAATAAACAACCTCATAGACTTTATTAACATTACTCAGTGGGGTCCATACTATGCCTCCAAAAGAAATGGGGAATGCTCAATGTAATTTCAAAATAAGAAAGATAGTCAATACAGACAAAAAAGGGTAATGTAAATCTATCAGACATAAATTTTTTCATTATAATTTCAGTGTGTTTGATACTGTAAATAATTTCGTTTAGTTAACAATATTATGTTACATTGGAGCGCCATCTTGACTATTACTCAAAAGTCTCTAACCATCCAGTGGTGCGAAATACAAAAATACAAACTATGTTAAAATTTCACATTGCATATATACTGTCATTTAATTTACTTACATCTACTGATCGGTCACCAGCATAAAAACTAATTTCATCCACAAGTGTGAGGAGGTTTGTCAGTGAGGCTGGGGTATTTGCAGGGAGAGACATTATTGCCATTGCTTGAGGCCATTCATCTAAATATGGAATGATCATACATAACCGTACCTCCACAGCATCCTGCAAAATAACTGCCATTCTCTTCTCCCTTTAACATGCAAATCAATATAAACTACAAAATTAATCAATAATATAGCTAATTTGATTTGAATACTTTTATAATATAAGTACAACATCAGTTAAAATGTTTTGACATAAAATTTAAAATCTATACAAACACAAATAAAATACATTTAAGGTAATCTGTCTAAAGCTGATAACAAAATCTACAATGAAGTGTAATTACCATTATTTGCATTTTGTGTAATCTGCAAAACGTTTGATGTGTATGGATGTTATACTTAAAAGAAATCTTGAGTTTTTCAAATTAGCTAGGTTCCTGGTAGAATTAAGAAGTGTAGTGACTCAATTTCTATATATTTATGTTTGATTTTTATAGATAAACTTTTAGTATATATTTGAAATGGTGAGTTGATTAAGCTTGTGAAAGAATATTTCTCTAACAGACATTAGTATGTAAGATTTAATGGATGACAGCATGTGAGGAGGTTAAGTAGCCTTGTTGCCCACAGAGAGTAAGGCTTCATTTAATTACTTAGATTCAACAACACTCACATAACTATACATAAATGTGACATGTGTTTATTTCACTGGTTGTGACAGATGCTACAAATAAATAATTAGAATTAATTCCTAAGTGGTCAGGAGTGAATAAATTATATTCAAAAGCAATCAAAGTTAAGTGTATGATAATTGGTAATAAAATATAGTATTTTATATAATTGTAGTTGTTAATGGTAGTGTAATAGCTGAATGTTGTACTAGACAAGGAAATAACATTTATGGAACACATTCTTTATTTGTAAAAGTTGTAAATTTTAAGGAATATAGAAATGACACACATTACATAGATGTATTAGGTACCCTAAACTAATCAATATAAAAAAAGAAAGCTCATTGGTCTTAAGGAAATGTGTATTATGGTTGTAAGTTATTTGTGTATAAGTAGAGAATTAACTTTTCTCAAGATATATACTTTACCATCCAATTATAAAAAGAAGTAATTATTATTAAGATTAGTAATATAACATAACTTTATATTTAAAATAGTGTGCAATTAAATTATTGTGAGGAGTAAGGAGTTTAAAAATCGATTTGGTGCTGCACAAAGAAAATATTATTTTGGATGTTTTCTTTATTATGGTCCAGGAATTAATTTATATTAGAATGGAAATGGAATTGACACATATGTCTGGCCATTTAGATTATTTTACAAAGTATAATCCCTTTTGATTGCACCACATACTGAAAATGTGACATAACTAGAATCAAGAGCAACACTGGTGATATCAACAACATTAAAAACTATAGATTCAACACTGATATGGGCCACCCTGAATTAATTTTTCCTTTCTAGCCTTCCTCCCCCACAATATTGATATATGGGATGATTTTAATCTTAACTGTCACAATATTATTCAAAACTTCAAATCTTGGTGTATTGGAATTTAAAATTAGTTCATTCCCATTCACACCCCTATTTTTAACAGCTTATACTTTAATTTAAATGGCACTGGGAGTATAACTACACTTTTAAAAAAGTGGAAATACGCATGTATAAAATTTACACACAGTACCTTAATGGAGTCAAAATACTCCTGGAACATAAAGTAAGTCAAATATATGCCCAGCACCTTAAGGTAGTCAAGAATTATCTCACAAACTTAAGAGTGACAAAAAATTGTAAGTAGCATAAGGCAATCAAATATTCTCCCTGTACCTTAAGGAAGTTAAAAATATCCCGAGCACTACAAAGGAGTCAAAAATACTCCCAGTAACATAAGGGAGTCAAAAATACTCCCAGTAACATAAGGAAGTCATAAATATTCCCAGTACCTTAACGGAATCAAAACTACTCTAGGTAACTAATCATAGTAAAACATACTCCCAATATCTTACAGGAGTCAAGAATACTGCCATCATACCTTTATGGAAAGAGTTAAATGACATTGGGAACATTTCTACAACAAACTTAACCCCACTATATAAAGGCCGATGAACAACAAATTAATATGCATGGTTAATGTCAGCATTCAACTCAGAGAACTACAAAACCATAGTCATCAATCTGGGTAAGTTTCTCATTATTTTGCATTACTTCTTTCCAGTTCTGTCCCTGGGTGCAGAAATTGATTTTAATCAACACAGTGAAAAATCAGAATCAAACTCCACGACTCCTATAACCTTGGATTCAATACCGATCTCTGTTGTTTTCATAATTATTTGAATGTAACCCACTAGCACACCATTACCAAGGATGCTGTTAATGGTTGAAATTTGTCATTTACAAAAAAACTTGTCAACAGTGAAGACTTTATTTGACAGGTATATTGATTGTTTAACATATTTTTTAAATCCCAACCCATTATAGCAACCACATCAATTGTTGCAGAAGTATTTGTTTCTGGGTAGGAAATAAAACAGGGTCAAATTTTGGTTGAATTTTTTAAACTTTCTTTTAGTTAATGATTTTTATTTTAAATTAGCAGTATTATACTCAGTAAAATATTTAATTTGGACTTAAAAGATTGTATCTGAATGTTTGCATATTTCAAAGATGTAAAGATGTTGTATCAACTATTAGAATAGAAATAAGATTGTGTCGATGACAAGTAATTCTCATTGTAACTCAAAAAATGTTTAATTAGTATACAATGTAAGTTTTTTGTTTTATTTGTAATAGTAAATTAATGTTGACATGTTGTGAAATTACAAATGAATATGCCTGAAAGTTGGTGAAAGCTGCTGTAAAAAAGATGACATGTTAATGTTTGTGCAATAAAAATATGTGGACTGAAATTGTGGTTTTGATATAATAGTAATCACACTGTAAAATCCTTCCTGGAGCTAAGTTTTTACAATATGTAAACCAGATTTTGTTATGAGTTTTTTAATTTGAAGCTGACATTGATTATTTAAAATACAGGGAATAAAGTAATCAGGGCCATTTACAATGAATGATGTATGACGTCAGCACTTAATGTTTACACATTGTAGAACCCTCATTTTTAATATATATTTAAAGGTAAAAAAAGAAACTACATAACATATGTATTAGTTAAAAGCTACATTTATATTAAAAAAACCCTTACTAAATTTGAAATTGAAATCATATTTAAATATTTTTAAAAAAACTGTTCACATTCATATTATTTAAAAGCCATATGTATTTTTTTAAAACTCTTAGAAAATTTGAAAAAAAATCAGAATAAAATGGTGTATCAAATAAAAATGTATCTTTAAAAGTCATCATTCTATATCTCCTGGAGTGTGATTTGCAGGATATAATTGTACATTTAATTCAATTAAAATGTTTCTGGTTACATATTTCTTACCGCAAACTTTAATATCTGTGTTGTGACATTGGGGACCTATCACACAAATTTGCACAGTTTTGAACAACCTTCCACCTTCATAATAGGAGTTTCTCACCCCCCACAGTGAGAGTTTTTTTTGGGTCTAAAAGATTATGTGTACTGAAGTATTGTTGAAATTTGTCCACAAATTTACATAAATTCACTTATTTAGAAGACAAGCTGAGTACACAGCATTTGGCATTTATTTATATTAACTTGTAAAAAGAGTTACATCAACACTAATCTCTTGGTCAAAACATAATTGAATCAGCATCAAGAGCATCACTGAAATTGAGTTCATCACCTGATTTTCTGTGGTGTGTCATTAACGGCTCTTCCTTTACTTAGAAATTGTAGAAACATTGTGTGGTATATATTTAGCACTTATTTTTGTCTGTTATTCAGTTACTTGTTTATCTAATTATTGTCACATCATGGACATCCTATCAATAAGAGGTTAATTTCATTCAGGATGATGATTGAAGGTAGCTTAACCAAGTCAGGAATTCTCCTGGTACCTTAAGCGAAACTAAAATCCCAAAATTGAAATTAGGTACTGACAACATTTAGAGTCACACTATCAGCCTCATAAGGCCCAAAAAGTATTTATTTGATGCTAATATTGGTTGATTATGCATTTATTTAAAATGTCATGTCTGTCTACACCCATCCTAGGGTTGTGTTACCACATCAGTATTTGTTCCTTGATCATAAGAAACATGTGTACAATGTTGTGTTTAAGAGTTAGTGTAACTCCCAGCCCTAGAAAAATACACCCCATACCTTACATACCTTGGAACATTGAGAGGTAATTCAACACACTTATTTTTCAAGTAGGAAATTAATTCCTCATTGCAAGAGGTGTAAAAGTATTGGATCAATTCAACAGCTCCTCTATGAAAAAGTCCATGAACAACACCTTCATATCCAATTGACTCAGCACCTGATAAACAATTTTTTCATAAGAGCATGATAATTATCAAATAGTTCCAAACAGTAAGCAATTTATACAAAAGTCAGAAAATTAAGCATAAATTTTTTAGAAGTTGTACTGTTATCGCCTACCCGCTCCCTCGGATCCTTATAATGGACGAATGCCGACCCGGGCGCCACTGCATGTGCAGAAAAGTTTTATTTTAAATCATACAAACCACAATCGTCTCATTAATTAACATTCGCGATCCACACCAGGGAGCCGATAAACGATTTGCCAGGACTCGTGAGTACTTGAGTCGAGCATGAGACTCTCAATAAATGTATCTCAGGTGTCCTGGCTTTGATCAATTACGTAAGGAAGGATTCATTGAATGAAAACAAAATGTAAACATAAAATTCAGTTTAATGGACAAATTAGGGTTAATACAAATACTCGGCGCGACTCCTCAATCGCTAAATGTTGCCTTTTCATACACTCTTATTCATAAACTTAAATCTAACAAGTCTCCGTAAAGTTACTATTTTGGCCAAATTTATCAAATTTAATATGTCCTTTAAGAACACAGCCGGTCATTGGACCCACAACTCTCAATTCGCACTACTTTCACACGATGCAGGGAAAGGGAGGGAAGTTTGCTTACTGTGCTGCGACGCGTTGTCTTCTGATGATGTCCAGGTTCAGGTTCAGGTTCAGGTACCTGGCCGGTCGGCTGACCAAATCCTCGTACGCAGAGAAGCGGCTAAAACACACAGGCGCGACGGCCTACACTTGCTCCGCAATTCACGGTTCTCTCCTCCAAGAACCTCCGCACCAAAATCTCCTACGCGTTCGTCCCTTACAGTTCACTAAGAACTGACGACGCCCGCTCTGCTGCCTTCCAGGACGTGACTCGTCTCCACCACACCACTCCGGTCCAAGACGCCGGCTCTGCTTGCCGACAAGCCGAATGTTGGGTGGGCAACAACTGTCCCGTCTCCTGGCCCACAGCTTCTCCTTCGCCGTCCAGGACCCGACTCCTCCTTAATCCGCCACAGCTGTGACCAGCCACGGTCACCTTTGTCCTAGCACGTTCACCACTACGGTCAGAAAATGACCTGACCAGGCGTCCCTCGCAAACCCACTTCCTGTTGCCGTAAACTTGGTCCCAAAGACCGGCCGTGTGAAAAATGTTATCTCCAACATTCCCACTACAAGACAACTAGTATTAATGTTTAAAATCACTTATTACAGTACAGCAAGGAGCCAAAATTTTTAACCAAAACTAAACAATGTCCTATAGACAAACCATAGTCTTCCGGCAACTGTTAGGATTTCAAAATACATTAATTTATTATAACTCAATGACCACCAATAATTAACAACTCTTCAATTGTCACATGGAAAGATGGAAAAATTACTCTCCTGATTCCTGTTTAAATGATTAAATATTTGTCAAAATAGGATTGTGAAATAAAACTGACAAGCAGTAGTCTATGTAAAAGTCTAACTTGAACAAGTAGGTAATCAACATATTTTGTGGTACTTGAGGTAAATTAAACATTTAATGGAAGATAAAATAACTGGGAATGTAGAAATTTGAATATGCAACCAGTTGTAAAACTTGGACACATGCAAAAGTACATTTGAGGACTACATTAAGACACTGATGAATCAAACAGCATAGCAAAACAATAAATGTTCTCAATTTATATTAATCATTATTGTATGCAGCAATCATACTTAGTCAGAAATAAATCAATTCAGCAATAATTTATAAATGAAAAACATTCAAAAGTGCCATTTGGTATGTGTACTTTATATATATTTTATAATTAATAATAAGTAAAATTTGTAAATACCAGCTGCTATGGCACTTTTGGACCACCCATGTTGTCTAACAAAAGGTAAGGCAGCAGTTAGTATTCTTTTCTGAATGTCTGTATCTTCCTTATTACTTCCTGGTTCATGATTAGTTCCATTTACTTGTTGATAAGCTGCTGAAGTCCATAAATTCTGGAAACCTGGTGAAAGTAATAAAACTAAATGAACAATCAGATTGTGTTATATAAATAAAAGTATAAACATATAATATAAAATCATTCAATAATACAACTGTTTCAATTGAAGAATTAAAACACTTTGTGATAAAATTGTCTTTAGGCAGAGTGGCAAATCTTTTGGGCAAGAATTCATACTATTAATATAACAACATTATTTACAATCATAATATTTATTTATACAAGAAAGAAGACTGCTTAAATATATATCCTTTGAGAATGTGTAATATTAAACTGCATAATGTCTATATTATTTATATTTATGAAATATTAAAAACTACATACTATGGGAATAATTAATAAAAAATTCTAAGCTGTACTGCTGGGAAACAAATCCAAAAAATATGTAGGATAACAAAAAACACTATGAGGCCCTGGTAAAAAAACCCTACGATTATATAAAAGTTTCTTTTAGTAAGATAATAATTTCTTTTGATTATTGTACTTTAATACTGCAAACCAATCATCACTAATTTTCATTTTAAAAGATGTGAAAAGTTTTTGTTTAAATGACTATAAACAATTATAACAAAATTACCTTTTCCTAACGCATTTCTAGATAGATGTCAAACTATCTAAAATCCTATCCTCAACAGCTGCTCATGTCCCAATCCACAACACCAATATTTTTGACCAATGATTCACACAGAGCCTCCTTAAAGCCCGATTCATCAGCTGAACTCCAGCTTTGGGAACTGTTTCAAACACACCATACAATCCTGGACTCAACATCCTCTAACAACTGTCATTCCCCAGGAACACTCTTACAACCTTCCACCTATATATTTGTGTAAATTGTATGTACATATTATTCTGTTGTTTTTCCATTATTGTAAGCTTTCCTTGTGTGAGATAGAAATTTTTGGCTTTGTTGGGTGACTATTGTTGCTGACATTCAGAACTACTGTCTGAGGAAGGAGGCTTAGGCACTTGAAATTAGACAAGTTACTTCCCTACATGGCGACACCAACTTTCTATTTAATGTAACTCAGCTGCTCTCTATCACTCTTTCTTATCCAATTATATATATATATATATATATATATATATATATATATATATATATATATATATATAATCTATGGTCATGGGGCAAACTTTTTGGTGTGGAACAATTTATTAAAACTTGAATGTTTTGTATAGGAATGTGTGGTCAGAAGAGACAACTTCAAGAACAAACATAAAAAGAGCCGATCTCCTGTAGTATAAGAGGTCAGCAAGACTGCCTTGCATAACAGAGGTACTGGGTTGGAATCCCAGTGCGGGCATGGATGTTTGTGTGTGAGAGAGAAAGCTCATCAGAAGCAAGCCTTCTTCTCAAACATGACATCCCAATACTCCCAAAACCTTTACTTCCATCTATGTAGATGATATAGTTATATTATGCCAAGCTACAGACTGCACATCCAATATTACAAGATTCACTTAATCAAATAGACAAATGGGCAACCAATTGGAGAATCTCTCTCAATCTTAACAAATCTGTCACAATTCCCTTCTCCCTCAAACATAAAATTCACCTAAACAGCAACTTAATCTTCAATAATCAACCTATCCCTAATAAAACATCCCATTCATACCTAGGAGTCATTCTTTCCTGGTCTTTGCTCATTGCCAACACAAAAAACAAACTCAACACAAGATTTAGATTTTTAAAGCTGTTACTATCACTTAATTCTCCACCATCACTAAAAATCCAAAAATCTGATCTATACAACACTAATATCCCCTATCTGGCAATACTCGTGTAATATCTGGGCCGCAGCATCTAATTGCAACATAAACAAAATCCAAACTTTCCAAAATAAAGCACTAAGATACATAATCAACTGTTCTTGGTACTTCCCCTACCACTAAATCCATTCAGACCTGAATATTCCCACAATAGTACAAGTATCAAAAAAAAAAAGCATTCAATAGTCAACTCCGCAGATAATCCTACATTCTAGTCCATTAATTTCTCAAACCACCCACAACCTCCCCCCACCTATAATATTAAGAAGACTTAAAATTAGAAGACCTGCAGATTTAACCAACCAAGTACAAATTCAAATTATACTCTAGATTTATTATAACTATAATATAATGTATGTAAATATCACTGTATAAAACCATCATATATTTTTTGTCATAAGGAGAAAATCTTTTAGATAATAAGTTAACTAATAATTTTTTAAAAAAAGAGATAGAGAGCAAGCCCTCCCAAAAAGGTAAAATAAGTTCCCACAACGAGTTGCTAATAACTGAAGCTGTTGATACGACTGCAAATAAAAAAAATTAATATAAAAATGAGGCACTAAAGAAAAATTATGTATTTTTTTTCCAGCTGGGCTGGGGAAAGGCATGGTAGCTCAGTTGGTAGAGCATTTATGTACAAAGCAAAAGTACCTGGGTTTGACTCCCGGCCCTGCCGAATATTTTCAGTCTTTCCTTTTTCACTATGCCATTAACATAGGCTTCCATTGAGTTTATTAATATACGTAAAGCATATGGTTTCTTCAGTGTGTATAGAAATATGGGAGAAAGGTTCGGAGGGCAGGGCAGAGTCTGCCATGCATTCTATATATGCCAAACTAAAAGACTCCTCCCTGAACAAATAGCCAACCACCGCACTGTCAAACTTTCCAAAATTCAATTCCCAGTAGCTGCTCACTCCCAATACAAACAATTTTGACCCATGCTTCACACTCACCATCCTTAAAGCTCTACCTCCCCGATTCATCAGAGGCAGAACTCAATCTGTGGGAACTCTGCTTCCAACATGTCTTACAGTCCAGGCAAAGCTTTGGACTCAACATCCTTTAAATAGTGCCCTTCGTACCTGCCACCCTTACTTGCACGAGTCCATGTGAGTATGTATGAGCATGCTTATGCATGTGTATGTTTATATGTATACATATGTTTGGACATGTATGTATAAGATGCTATGTATGAATGATCATTATCAGAACCTTTCCTATGCCATGACCTCCCCTTGAGAGAGACACAAGCTATCTCTCTTTCCTTTCTGTACCAATATATATATAATTAACACAATTGGTATGGGAAGGAATGGGAGAAATTTGGTGGTCCGTCTTTACCTGAAATTGAAGCTTGACATAATCACACAGGAAAAAAGGAAGTTTTTCAATTTTTCTCCTTCTTCAGGAGAAAGGTGACATGTTTTATGTGCTGGCCAAAGTTTTGAATAACTTCCTCTTGTCCTGAATGACATCACTGAGCTTCAATTTCATACAAATTGTTTTAATTATTTATATTATGTTTATTAATGTGGCATTGTGAAATTAATTAACTTGTTTGGGTAAGAAAGAATGACAGAGAGTAGCTGACTTACCTTTATTAACAGTTGGTTCTGTTAGGTTGGGAATAAATAGTATTTCAAATTTTTGAGGACCTGAGCCCCCTTCTTCAGAACAGTAAGTCTGATTTGGCCAGCTACCCAGTTTATGTATTTTTCTCATATGCTATGCAATTATAGCTATAAAGCAAACATAGCTTTCTTAGTTGAATTTGTAATTTATTTCATGAGTGAAGAGAAATAAAATGAAGTCCTCAAGCACCTAATTATAATTGCTAAATTATAACCTTCACTGACTAAATTGAGTAATGGAAAATTTTAATTAGTAATATGTTACATATAATGAATATGCCAAAGTTTGTTTTAAGTCATTAACCAAAATAATACTTCTCTAGAATGCTGATCACTAAATCTCTCTTAAATGTATGAAGGTGAAATAAAATACCTGTGTTGTGTTTTGTTTATATTATACTGACTGATCAATAAGCAGAGATTTTTATCAATTATGTAAGAAATTAATGATAAAATATGTACTAATTAATTTCATAGAGTAGGCAATATACTGTATTTGATAAACTAGACCAAAATTTGGAATATTACATTTTTGGTAATTGTCTACCAGGTAATGCCTGTGCCTTCTCTTAGTACAGCTAACCATTTTCTTGAAATATAAACTGAACTACATAAAGAACTGAAGAATAAAGAATATTCCTGCTGAAGGGGGTTCAACCTAAAAAATTTGAACTTCCACCTATGCCACTGTCTCTTTCCTATCCAAATGTGTTATTTAATTTTGACCTCGTCACATTTACCTTAAGTGTTTTATATATATAAAACTCATTTGGATAGGAAAGAGAGACAGGGTAGCTGACATACCATAAATCAACAGTTGGTCCAGTTCTTGATGTCCTAAGTTACCTTCATCAGGATAGTATGACTGAACTGCATACTGGCCAGATGAAAAAATATATATCTATATATCTGTAGCAAGAAAGTGTTATAACATTACATAAATCTTTGTCTATGCAGTCAACTTTTGTCGTTTGACCTAATATATGGCTCAAAGTTAATGTACACATTTGTTGTGGCAATCCTTTGTTTTATGCACAATGCCGCTGTGTGTGTGTGGCAGGAAAGTTTCTGTTTACAATGTGATCTCGCAAAGTAAGGATTGACATAAATGTTAAGATCTCAAACAAGTCTAGCAAAGTGTAAGTGAAATCAATGGCTTATCAGTTATCATGGCATTTCATCAATTAAGAAAATGTCCTGAGAATATTTTAAAAATTGCACATCTTGAGAATAATAAATTTATATAGTGTTATTATACCTTTGATGTCTTGAGGATAGTAAATTTGTTGATTTTAAATATTGATATTTAATTTGAAAAATCATCTGGCACTTTTTAATACTAGAACAACAAGAATAACTGAGATAACCACTAGTAAATGAGAGGTGAGTCTGGGAGGTCAGTTATTCATCACTACATGGGTTAATATATATTATATATACAACACATTTTGTCAGGAAATGAGGTATGAATTGTTTGCTGGCTGCCCTAAAAAATTTGAAATATTTTTCATGCTCAGCCCGACTGGACCAATTCTTAATTTCAGATAAGTCGACTTCACTGTATCTTTCCTATACACATGTCATTTAATTTGGCCTCATTACATTTTACGTAAGTATTAAATGTATATAAATTAACACACAAACCACAAATACACTTGCAGTAGCAGATATACACACATTTACAACCCTCGTACAAATACATAGTCGTATACACTCACATGTACAAGTGAGAATTAAAAAGAAATTCCTCATGTCATAAAATAATTAATAATGAACATATAACAATGAAATTTGTACTGTTCTCTACACAACACTTCTGATAAACTAAGTCACTGGTCTTGCTGTAGTTTGAATTCTATACTGTGAGGTCAGGCAACCTGCTGTGCACATCTCTACTAAGGAAGGGGGCCAACGGCTCTGAACATTTTTAAAGAATTTTCTCATACTCAATGTGACAACACCAGAATTATATGTATATAATTGGAGTTGGTGGCTTACCTGAAATTGGAATTTTGTATCACCATTCAGGACTGGAGGAAGTTCTACTGTCGATTTCAGGGGTAAGTTAACATTGCTCTTTCCTATCCAAATGTATTATTTAGTTTGGCCTCGTCACATTTTTAATGCTTAGGGAAATATGTATATAATATTCTTTTATTTTATCATTGGTTGTGATATTTACATGAAAGAGAGTTGTTGGCTGCCAATTGTTTCTGTTTAACAGCTAGTGCACCATGGTTTGAATTTGTCAATTCGTGCCCAGCGGCAGTTCAGACCTACTATCCTGATGAAGGGGCTCAGGTCCTTGAAAACATTTTTTGTATTTTTGCACAGCTAGCCTGGTAAAGTGGTCTAACCTGTCTTTTTTTCTATCCACATATATAACACATTCAGATAGGAAAGAGAGACAGCGATGCCGACTTACCTGAAATCAATAATGGTCCAATCTGGCAGCAGTGGGACAAATTTTGGAGGCCTGAGCCCCTTACATCTGGAGAGAAGGTATTAACTGCGTGCCAGCTGGACATGAATTTGAAAATTTGTAGTATTCTTCACCAATGCCAGACTGGACCAACTATTGATTTCTGGTAAGTCAGCATCACTCTATCTTTCTAAATGTGTGATTTAATTTGACCTTTTCACATTTTCCTGAAGTGTTATATATAATTGCGATATTGGTATGGAAAGGAAAAGAGATAGCATGTGGCTTACCTGAAAGTGAAAAACCGTGTAGCCATAGGGAACGAAGGAGGCTGAGAGCCTCCGAAAATTTGAAGAACAACCTTCAGTTCCTTATGGCTACACCGCACTTCACTTTCAGGTAAGCCACAACCTATCTCTCTTTCCTTTCCGTACCAATATTGCAATTATATGTGTATATATATATAAATTGTAATAGTAAGAATGTGACATTGTCAAAAATATTGGTATGGAAAGGATAGAGATAGGTTGTGGCTTACCTGAAAGTGAAGTGCGGTTTCGCCATGAGGAACTGAAGGTTGTTCTTCAAATTTTCGGAGGCTCTCAGCCTCCTTCTTCAGGAAGGAGTGTTAAACCATTCCGTGCACCGGCCGACTGCGGAGATTTGACCACCACACGGCCAGTAGCCAGTAAACAATCAACACCCCCACCAAGCCACTAACTTTCTCTCTCAGGGGAAGGTTGTGGCATAGGAAAGGTTAGGATACAGATCATTCATACAAAGCATCTCATGTATACATGTATGCTTGAACATACAAATACACATGAACATGCACAGACACACACACATGTATGCATACTTATACATACATAAGCATGCTCATACATACTCACATGGTCTCGTGAAAGAGGGGATGGTACGTAGGAAGGGCACTAATTACAGGATGTTGAGTCCAGGGCTTTGCCTGGACTGCAAGACATGTTGGAAAGATAGTTCCCATAGATGGAGTTCTGCTTCTGATGAATCGGGGGGTAGAGCTTTAAGGATGGTGAGTGTGAAGCATTGGTCAAAATTATATATATATACATACATACAATATAAATATAAGGTAAGTAGGGATAATGTGACCTGACAATTTGATTTATTTATTTGAATAGGAAAGAGGGAGAGTGAGCAGCCGACTTACTTGGCTGGCCTAATGTTCAGACCTACTGTCCTGAAGAAAGAGGCTGAAGCCCTCAAAATTTAAATACACACATTACTTCTTCCAAGTCAGAATACACAAACATTGAGTTAATCAATTTGACCTTTGATTTATATATTTATACACACACACACCCACAATATAAATTAAAATATGAAATGTCTCTGTTAAAAGTATAATAATTACATAAATGAATAGCCAAATAACAGTTAAATAGATGACACATTTCTGCAATACATGTTACTTTCATCTGGTGATTGAGGAAACACAAGAGCCACAAGTACATATCAAAACTTAAAAAAATAATTGCTCAGGACCAAATTGATCTGGCACTACATACGCCCTACATATCCATTCTTCCCATCATCCCCATAACCTCCTTAATCCATTTCTTAACACAAAGTTTCCCCAATGATCACATCCATCCCAAACATCATGCTGGCAAGCTTTCGTTAATATGTTGTAAACAATTTAGTTTGTTTCTATCGTCTCTAACTTGCAATGACAAGTTTACTTGTTAGATATTTACAAATTGTAAATACTTTTATTAGTTAAATATTTACAAATTGTAAATACTTTTATTAGTTAAATATTTACAAATTGTAAATACATTTATTATGTTATATTATCACAACTGTAAAGTCTTCAGACTAAGAGTTAATTTTAATAAATTTTAAAAAAAGGACAAAATTGAATATTTATTATTAAATGAGAAATTGGTTGAATTTAAAATTAAACTGAATAAAATAAGGATTTCAGTAAAAGGAATGTCTGTTAAGTTTGAAAAATTGTTTTCCCATATATTTTTTTGAAACTTTAAATCATTAGGTAGAGTTAAAGAGGGAAATTACATCTAATGAAATTAAAATATGATCATTATTTACAAAAATGTTAAATAAATTATCTACTAACAATAATGAGATTTTTGCAGAAAAATTTATTTCATTTAAGTCTGTTTCAAAAATATAAATACATTTCGACTTCAACAATTGCAGAATACTGTCCATAATTCAAAATATTAAGCCTGATTAGTTATTTTTAATTAAAATAAATAAATAAAAAAAATACTTATTTAACTATGTTTTGGTCAAGATATATATATATATATATACATACTGACTATTGGGGAAAATAATAAATAAATAAACATAACCAATTTTAAGTCAGAAAAAATAATTTATTAATGTAAAATTAAACAATGTTTCATCACTTATTTTGTGACCTCATCAAATTCAAGTTAAAAAAAATTGATAGAGAAGTCATTCCATGCTGACTGCGGTTTTTTCTGACTTAAAATTGGCTGATATTTATTTATGTTTTGATCAATTTACATTCTTAATTTATCACATGAACTATGCTGTATAGGTATTTGACTTGATTACCTGAAGAAGACCCAAAATTGTGGAAGAAATATTGTATTCAAACAAATTTTTGGTTAAATAATTTTTTCTGACCAAGTCTGTATTGCTTATTTATTTATAAATAATTGTCAGATTAGAGTGACTGACTTGCATATAGAATGTGTAATCTTATGGAAATTCCCAAGGTATCTGTGCTTTGACAGGGTTGCAGTATATATAATTAATTACAAATATAAAACTGGGAAATTTAATTATAAGTATAAATGATAATAAAAATGTAGTTGTCATACAATTTATTCATTAGCTGCATATGTATGAAATATTACACGATTAATGGACTAGTAATAATGATCAGATTATTAAAAAAGGTGTCCATATTCACATTATCCTTTAAATAAAACTGCAATTTTAAGTCCTATATATACATAACATACATATATATATATATCACTTAAGGGAAATGTGACAAAGGCAAATTAAATAACACATTTGGATAGGATTCAGACATACTTTCCTAACAAAAGGGGCTGATTTTGTTTTCTGCTCAGCACGACTGGACTGATTGTTGATTTCAGGTAAGTTGGCTACACTGTCTCTCATTCCCATCCAAATGTGTAATATGCATATATATTTGAAATAAAATATTTTTAATGTATTTCAATACATTCATTAACACGTACCAAAACACTTTCTATCAAATCGAAATTTAATAGAGCACAATCAATAGCAGCTATTGCATCTGGTTTGATTTCTTCACCTGAAATTGTTATTGTTACTTCGGGACCAACTTCAGTCTTATGGTTTTTTTCTGTTTCTTCCTTCAATTTTAATTTAAAATGAGCTCTAGATAAATTGATAGCTTGACTTAAAGGATCAATAAAATATGTTTTTAGAAAAGGAATGTTTGATGAGAAACCAATCTTATCATATTTATCACGTAAAACAATGAAACGTATTAAATTTAAAGCAGAAATAATTCTACTCAACTCTTCATTAAGGTCTGTCTCTGCACCTTTTGGAAGGGAGCAATATATGTTAATTAGGGAAGTAAGCCTTTTCCCCTTAAAATATGGCGAAATATTTTCACAAATTGACAGCTCTTTTAAAATGATGTCTTTAATAAATGTTACTAAAAATCCTTGAATTGACGATTCCTTTACAAGCGAAGGAAAATAAGCCAGTACAAAGTATTGTGTTTTTCGATCAAATTTTGGTAAGTAATTTTGTAGAATTTTTACAGCTAGCTTTCTGTACTCATCTACACTACAATGGACAATTACTGAACAAAGACTTCCTATAAACTTGCAGTGTATTTCAGGTTCGATAATAGATGATGTTATACTTCCAGCTATTATTCTTGATACAGCTGAATCAGCAAAAAGAAGACCTTTGTGCAATATTGTGAACTCTGTTTCCTGCATTAAGAAATTGCTTAAGTGTAAACAACAAAAAAATACATAGTATGTATTGTAAACATATGGCATATATTCTATACATAATTGCTCTGAAAACACTAGATAGTACAAAACTGCAATATTAATAAACGGCCAATCTTCATCTTTGTCAGACAAATCTAGGTTAACTTCATCATGAAAATTTTCTTCTGAAATATACGACATTTTTCTTTTGTTTTTTACCTTAAGTTTGTATTCACTTATTTCTGCACAATGTAAGAATGATAATATATCAGTTTCAGTTTTTAGGACACACTGAACAAGGAATTCAGCTGATAATCTTGCTGAACTCTTTGCTTTACCATTCCACTTTAAGTCAAGGTTGCAAAATGGTTTTCCAAGCATATTTATGATGAAGCGATTCAAAAACTTTCTTTGCTTATAAATAACTTCTTCAGACAGTGGTGATCTTTTTGAAAGTGTGTTGCTGATTGATACCTCTTCGACAAACTGCCTTATGAAAGGCTCTAATGAACTATAAAACAATTCTATTTTCTGTACTGAAGGATCAGTATCTAACAATTTCCTTTCCTCATTCTCCAAGACATAATTTTTAGGTTCTGGGAATTGTGATACATGGTTAATAATGGTGTTAAGGCACCACATTAATGAGTATCCTCTTTTGTCGACCAATTTGCTGAGAACATATTGCAAACCTTTGATAAAGGCAAGAAATTTAACATCATCATTTGACATTTCTGCTTCTTCCAACAATTCCAGAAGAATATTTTCTGGATTGGCAATTTCTGATATCCTATTTATTATAACCTGTACACACTGAAAAGTGTCAGGTGTGTTACTTTCAACCTCTTGAGAAAGATACTTGCTTAGAACTGAAATTATCTGACCACTGTTTTCTGTTATGCAACTTTTGTACTTCTCATCATGAGCTAATGAAATAGCATCTGTATTGTGTTCTGCATCTAAGTAATTGGATAACCCTGATAAAAATTCAAGCGTGAGTTGGTCTATGTTAGACATTTTAATATATGTATGTATTCAGACGACAAGTAATGCAGTGACAATCCAAGTCTTGATAACTGCACAGCCTGAGAAATTAAGACAGCATATAATTAAAATAACAGCAACATTATAAATTTGTAGAATTACATACAATTTAGTAATATGCTGAACTAAATGATGTGGAACAGTAATTATTATTAATAGAGATTGTTGGCAAAATATAATTTTTAAAAATTTTATGTTTCAATTTCTCAAGAACTTTTGTACATTTCAACATTTCATAACATGAAACTTAACACAATACAGCAACAAAATTATGTATTATATTGTTTGTTTCATTTATAATAATAATTGTGAAATCTTAAAACTTCAAATTAAATACTTGACTTTCAATTGATCTATTTTGCAATTGTTTAATAAGTCTTTCAATTAAACTAATATTCTACTGGATTTACATTCAGTAATCACATATATTAAATTAACACACTTGTACAGCTATACAGTTGTAAAACTAATTATCATACATCTAATTTATTTTCCAAATAAATGATACAATTAAGTAGAGTAAATGTTTTACTAAAACGACAAATTTAAATGCAATAATAGACTGGATAAAACTTCTTTAATACATTTATTTACATCTGACAAAGGAAATTTGAGATATTAATACTGATACAATGGGCAATAAAATACTATAAAACACCTTAAACATTACAAAAATGCTCTTATTTTCTTGAAGTAAATATAAACCACCATTTATCAAAACAATTATGAGAAATAATATACAGAACTGTAATTATGTGAAAAATAAATTGCTTCATATTATTTAATATAAATGTGAAGCTGGAAATGTGCACTATGAATCAAATATATGATTGAAAAATTACAACAATATGCACTTGAAAGTTTTTTATTTCTTCTAACAAACTTGTTTATTTTTTTTTGTAATGGAAAATTACTTTTTCTTTCAGTCAATCTAGGAATATTTTTAGCAAGTTACTTAGTTTGCTGATGCAATTTGACTTTCTTGATGATACTTGATATCTTGCTCTCAACCATGAAGTTGGCTTTCCATTCTTCTCGTCTCTCCACCTTCTTTTTCAGTTCGTAATATGAAGTACAATTCATGTCTTTTATTATTTGTTTAATGTACTCCAGTCTGGGTCTTCCTCTACCATTCTTTCCCTCCACTGCTCCCTCAATTATCTTCTTTAACAGTCCATTGTGTCGAAGTATATGGCTTACCAACTGGGTTTGTCTTCAATTTTAGCTGTTTCAAGAAGCAATTTTCTTCTCCTATTCTTCTGAATACTTCCTTGTTTGTGACCATGTTTCTCCGGCTGATTTTCATAATTCTTCTATAGCACCAGACTTCAAAAGCTAATAGTCTCTTCCTCTCTCTCCTATGATACAAGATTCGCAGCCGTACAGTGCAATACTCCAGACATAAGTCCTCAATACGTTTATCCTCACTTCAACACTTATGCTTTTTGTAGTAAGTAAGTCCTTATTATTATTAAATGCTATCTTGGCCTGAGTAATTCTGCTAATTATTTCTCTGGAGCTTATCTGTCGCTTGTTATTTTGCTATACAGATAACTAAACTCTTCTACTTCTAGCAGTGTTTCGTTCCTAAACGTTTACTGCTGTATGGGTTTCTCTCTCTCTCTACTGCAGACCAGAATTTTTGTTTTATATATGTTTATTCCCATATTGAATCCCTGCTCCATTATTCTGTTCATTCTGCTTAAGATGCTTCACAGGTCAACTTCACTTTCTGTAATTATTGCAATGTTATCTGAAAACCTTAACAAATCCACCTTGTTACCTTTAATTGTTACTCCAGTGCTTGAACTTTCTCTAGCCCTGCCAATCACCTTTTGTACATACAGATTGAATAGGTATGGGGAGAGGGAGAATCCTTGCTGTACACCTTTTTGCATATGAGCCATTTCTTCTTTACTGCCACAGCAAATTATTCCAATTTCATGATTGTAGATGTTAGAGATGTCTTCATTCTCTAAAGTTTATATATTTAGTGAAGGATTTTGAATAGAACATTCAAATTGGCATTATCAAATGCATTTTCTAGATTTACAAATAAATGTAGGTAGGCTTTTCTTCATCTGTTTCTCTATCACTTGTCTCAGAGTTTATATTGCATCCCTTGTTCCTACACTTTTCCTAAAACCAAACTAGTCTTCAGATAATTGTGCACCTTACTTGTTTTTCTATTCTCCTTAGAATAATTGAGGTAATTATTTTTATACAAGGCACACAGGCTCAATGTTCTTTATTGTTTACCTGACCTTGTATTTAATTTTTTAGGTAAAGGCACTATTTTGCATTTTATAAAGTCTTTGGGTAAGTTTCCAGTTCTGCAGATATTGCAGTCTAAGTTGTAAAGTTCCTTTTTCAATTTTCCCCTCTGATTTCTTAATTTGTACTCCAGGTATGTCATCAACTCCTGGAGCTTTCCTTCCTTTGAGGTGCTGCAATGCCTTCGCAAATTCTTCTTGAAAAAATAGGTGCCCCCTTATCTTCCAATAGTACCTCCTCTACCTTTTCAATGATGAAGAAGCTAAGGTCTTCACTGTATAATTCCTCCAAATATTCCTTCCATCGTTTCAATATTATTATGTTGTCATATATTAACATATATTTATCCGCAATAATCATTGTTCTTGGTTTTCTTACTCCAAAGAACCTCTTTATATCTCTATATGCCTTCCTGTTATTATCTATGCTTACAAAGATTTCTTTAAAATACCATTCCTTATCTTTTTTTGTCTTTTTAATAATCTTATTCTTTAAACTTGTGTATTTATTCCTTCCTTCTTTGTCATTTGAGTTCTTATCTTGCCTTCTTTTTTTGATCATATCCACGACCTCCTGACTTATCCATTCCTTCCTATTGTCTTGTTTCTTTTTTCCTCCCAGCACTGTTTCTGCAGTATAAAATGCTCTTCTTTATTCTACCCCATTTTTCCTCTAACCTTGACGTTTCTTTGGCCTCTTTTACGTAACCATTTGTTTCTGTCATATATAGTATATTTGTAGGCTTGTTGTTAATCTTGGAATTCTGTCTTTCCTTCCACCTTTTATCTTTTGTACTTTAGATCACAGTGCATCAAAATTAGGTTATGGTCACTGTTGTCAGCTCCAGGGTAACTTTTACTGTCCTTCACTTGGTTCCCTTACTAATATGTAATCTATTTGGGCCCTTATTAAGTCCCCTGGGCTTTCCGTGTAAATCTTCTCCTTGGGTGGTGTTGAAAAATAGTATTTGTTACTACCAACTTATGTAGTACGAAAAAATCTGTAAGTTTATCTCCTCTTTCATTTCTTTTCCCCAATCTGTATTAGCCAACTATATTTTCTTCAGTTCCTTCTCCTACTGTTGTGTTCCAGTCTCCAAGTACAATAAGATTTTCTGCCCCCTTCACCTTATCTGTTAGTTTACTCAGATCTTCATAACATTTGTCCACCACTTCATCCTCCTCATCTGTTGCTGGCATATAGAGTTTGGCTATCACAGTATCCTTCAGTTTTGTTTCTATCCTTACTAAAATGATGTGTTCATTATATTGCACATATCCCTTTACTCTATTTCCCAGTTTCTTATTAAGGATTATTCCTACCCCACCATATCCTGGTCTATTGTTTGCTGTGCCAGAATGGATTACCCGATTATTTCCACTCTAGAAGTCTCTATCTTGTGGCCATCTCATTTCTGCTATACCCAGCACATCTAATCAATCTCTCCATCTCAACTGTCAAGTTCTTTAATTTCCCAGCCTGTAGTAATGTTTTTACATTCCATGTACCAATTCTTCTCTGTGTTTTGTAATATGAATTGTCTGCCTTTGGAGATCCGAGCAGGGAACTATTAAACCTCTGGAAATTTTAACTGAAGAAGTATTCATCATTTGAGCTGCTTAATATACTCAAGAAATACCTTTCAGACATTGAAAATCCTTGACCTACTTATTCTGCTAATGCTATGTATAGACATTATTCTGACAAAGGCTCAATACAGAATAGCTGTGATTTTTACAAGTCAATAATAATATTGGTACAAACAAGTGGTGAAAACTATGTAACTTATTAAGCTTTCCATTTGAAATTACCATCAGCCTTCATAACAATTTAATTTTGCTAGATTTTTGTTGAGCTTTTTTTGATATTAATATACAATATATTGAATACATGTATTTAACTATGAAAGTAATGAACTTCTTAGTAAGGACTCAACTGTTTTTCTTTAATAAAAATGTATTTAGAAGAGACAAACTTAACTTAACTGATTCTAGATACAAAGACGTACAAAAACTTATAAGTTCAATAAAATACAAATGAATAAGAATGATGTAAAAAAAATCTTAATTTCTGTGTTTCAGTTAACAAAACTACAATGAAATTAATAAAAAAAATGTGCATAATAAGACTCACAGCCCTTATAATCCTTTCTTAGTTAAATGGATGGCAGAGAATGAACTATTCCATAATTAACTTACATTCATAGCTTCCAATTGAGTACACTATCGCTGGTTTATAAAGAAATGTTTCCTATACCAACCCAACCCTTTCAAAATATTCAATTTAAACATCATACTTTACCATACACAAAACTTACCAAAATTGCAGTAGGAGTATATAATAATTCAGGTATAGAAGCTGCAATAAGAAAATAATTTTCCCGTGTTCACATCATTTAGTATTTCAGATGAAAACCATGTAGAACCATGGAGCAAACGGGTATTCATTCGAACATGTTGCACCTAGAATAGGTACATAAAATATTTTTTTTAAAAAAATGTAGCAAAACATTTATGAAGATGTATATTTATCCTTGAATGTATTGAATGTACATTGCCCAAGCTACTGTACAGCCACAAATATATTTATAAGTTACAAAATATTTTCAAATCGCAGCATGTATACCTGAATTAACATTGTACGTTTCAAAATGTGAAAGACTGAAATGGGTCATGTGGAGAATGTGTAAATGTTGTCTCAGAGTCAACTGCATGTAAGATAGTGTGTCATACATTGACAAACTTTAATTGCATATCTCCAAAATTACAAGTAGACATTGAGAAATTCTATCTTAATGTGTCTTAGAACTACCATTATTAGCTGGAAATAGCAAAAAAAAAATCTTCCATTTTCATATCCTTCAATTTTTCCATTGAAAAAACAAAAGAATGATTAAAAATGATAATAGTTTACTGAATTTTACTAAATCAGGTTATTATATGACTATTTAATCACATGAAAATGGTTTCACACCTACCATTACCAAATATTTGTTTCATTCTGAAAATTCTGTAATGAATTTCCTGGACTTATTAGCAACATAATAAAAAATAAACATTTCAATGCTCACTTTTGGTTTAGTATCATTTCGGGAGAAAAATTGCAGGAAACTTTAAATATTTTCAAACTATAGATTTTAAAAATTAATTTTATAAACTCAAAGTGTTGAAATATGCGATTGATAATGACAAAACATAATTACAAACCTTAAATAGTTATAATGATTGGTTTCGTTATTTTTCTATGCTATTTGCATACAGAAATATTATAGCCAAGAACTGTACAATAACAAATTAAGATAATGACAAAATATATACAATATTGGATACAAACGAATGAATTCTACATTAATGTTTCTTGTGCATATATGCATATCAACAAATAAAGTTTGACTGGCCTGAGAATTAAAATAACATGATATAATTATTCATAAAATAAATATGTATCAACTTCCCTAATATAATTAGATTACAAAATCATACTACCTCTGCTCATAAGAATCGGTCTACAGCTCCTAAAGGCACATATGACAACTGCCATTATTGTTACACACAGCCAAAGATACTAAGCTTATTATCACATTATATGCAGTATCAAAGAAGATCAGGAATTTCTCTGATAGTAGACCGTATAAAGATATTTTGGTTTGTGGACTTTCGCTAAATAAGTACTTATTGTTGCTTGTCTATCTTCTTTGTGTTTTAATTCTTTGCCTATTCTTGATCGCAGGTAAAACTAGAAGGCTGTGACTTCATGTTAATGATAGATGTAGTGAAGTGAGAATAATTATCATGCCGTTCGGTGTCACTTTGAAAGTTTTAAATCCAAATGATTCGCAGTGAATTTTTTAAAATATCAGCTATGACGTCTCTCCTCGAGTAATTTTCTAAAAACAACCAATCTTATGTCAGACTTATTGGTTATTGTAAAATGTCAACAAGATCGCAACTTACGAAAGATTTAAATGGTAAGTGGCTTTAAATTTATGTATTAATCAAATTCTGTGAATATATATGTTCCGTACCTTTAGAATTGAAGGGATTTCATATTAATTATTTATATTGTCCTGTGGAAACTAGCAATCGGAGTCAGCTGTTGATGTATAGTTACACCCACTTTACGTACTATTATATAATAGACTATAGTTGTAACGGATGTATATAAAAAAATAGTGTTCCAAACTTAAATAGATAAGTGTGAATAATATCTATATTGAAAATGTTTTTTATTTGGAATGAACACACACATATTCCTGTGTTCTTTTATTAACTCTTAATATATTTCAATTCCTCCGTAAACCTTACCAAGATTCAGCATTAAAGAGAATGACACTATTATGATTTGGAACATACCAAATTACATTAATGTTAAAGCAGTACAGTATTAAATAGTTTTTAGTTATGGAAGTTTCCTACTTTCATGTTGTTTACATAATGGAATTGCATTTCTGATATTTCAAATGTAAAAATTAACATAATTTGAGCTTGAGTATCCTAAAATAATTATATTTGAACCAGCAATGACATACTGTGTGTTCAATATCAATTAAACCATTTCTACAATTCCATAAATACCTTTTAAAGAAAACAGAATTCCAGGTCACTACTCCAACTTAAAAGATGCCGTGAATATTATTGAAGTCCAATTTCGTAAGACTCTATATTCTTAACTTATTATACTTTTCTTTCACACTGACTGATGAGTGTTTACAATGTTGCCAAATGTATATAAAGCATAGATTTATTATACAGACTAAACTTATAGACAGAAATAAAACCAAAATATTTCTATAATTGGATATGATATAATAGGATATCATTATGAGAAATTAGTAAAATAATTCATTTTATAACTCTAACCCTCTACCAGATGTACACCATTCATTATCTTATAAACTGTTTAAGGAGTAACAGTAGGATTATTGTTTGGTAGATTTTCCTTCACAATATAAGTGATATTACCCTCTGTTCATATCCTACTTACACACAGTTTAAGAAGTAATGGCAAGATTATTTATTGGTTGATTTTACTTAACATATCATATAATATAACATCCATATAATAGATATTGTCCTCCACTCACTTGTATAATTAGTTTTACTATTTTACATATGATTATTTTGTCTTTCCTTCAAAAAATCTTCCACATATATTCTTATCTCAAAACTATAGTATTTTCTGATTTAATATATTTGTGGACTATGCAAGTATGTTGTTTAAGCAATAGTTTACAAAACAAACTTTCCGGCCTGCTGTGGTGTAGTGGCCTTGCCTCACAGAGGTTCTGGGTTTGAATCCTGGTATTGGCATGTTCTTGTCCTAGTCACAAAAACTGGGGTTAAGTCTGAGGGAGAATCGACACTCCTAAATTATGAATGTGTCATGTAAGAGGACAGTCTGGCAGTCATCTTGGTAGTCAAAGGTCCTTAATGGGCTGTTGCGCCAATTTATGACTCTCTATTTCTACATTTTCCAATTCCTCTAATCCTTCTTCAACCAATTCCATCCCATCATCTTTAGACTTATCTAGTACTTGTTCTAATAAATCATCTGTGACTACCTGCCCACATTGAAACACAAATTCCTCCTCATCCATCTTATTTCTAGTTTTATCGTTTTCAACTGTTTAAGTTTCCATTTCTATTCCTTTCTTATCTAATAATTGCTTTCTATTTCTTCGCAACATAAACTTAATACACGTAAAATCCCAAAATTAATTGCATGCACATCCTAAACAAAATATACTATTTTGCACCAATACTTCGGTTATTGTCAGATTTCGTTTTTTTATTATTATTTACAGTCTTTTCCTTATCAAAATCGAGCCACCACGTTGTTGCGCCATTTTATGTAATAACCAAAAATAAAAAATTTAAATTTAAATTGATTTGAAACTTTGTTGCACCAAAAATATAAATAAACGACAAATGATAAACATGCTTCAAGTTGTTGCCAAATTTTAATAACAACTGGAAAGCTAATTAATTTGCCCACATTGGAGCACAAAATATAGATGAATTTTTACAGGAATTTAAATTAAACAGATCATTAAATTTTTAAACAAAACAATTTATTCATTCAAAATACAATTCAAAATTCTCTACTTTTATTTTGCCACATCCAGATCAAGTTTCACAAACAATCAATTTACATTTATAATTATGCATCATTCAAGAAAACACACCTTTACATTCTCAATAAATCAAACACTATATCTCAGGGTCTTCACTGGGTTGATAAGAAAAACAAAATACAATAAAATTTACAATTTAAACAAATACACGGAATATGAAGTTAAAATAAACAAAATCTGACTAATTACCTTTATTTAACGTTTACAAAATTTATCATTAAGTCGTTACTTACAATTTTATATTTGGAGTTCGGAAACACACTTCACTCCAAAATGGCCATTCTATGCATAAAATTACACAGACTTTCACAAATGCACTTCACAAACACATACACATTATCCTTACGGTATCCAGACTCTAGACTTCTGACTCCTCGTACGGACTATCGCTGTTTCACCCGTGGCCACCAGTCAATTTAGTCAGTATTATCTCCAAACACCCAAGATGTATCTCCAACAAAATAGCAGAGTTATTTTATCTGCTGCAAAATTCTCCAAACTATGGGGTCACCTAATAATGTTTCTTTCTAAATCTGACTATGCAGATAGACTCTTTACAATACTTTTTCCGCTGTTCCAGCCACCACAACCACTCTGTCTGCTCTCTGCTTTGCTACTCTAACCCCAGACTCCATGTCCTCCTCGTTCCATCTCTGACTTCCAACTCTAACCCCAGACTCCATGTCCTCCTCGTTTCATCTCAGACTTCCGACTGCCTATTTCTATCAACATCCCCTCCCCAGAATATTCTTATTTCTCACGGTATTACTTTCCCACACTCAAGATCACAACCGGCTTTCCCACACTCAGAGTTACTCAAAATATTGTTAGATAAACAATCCCTGGTCTTGTAATTGGATGTCAACAAAAATCACTGTCCATCATTCCTTTCGAGCCTTGTCCCTATGTCAGTCAGACATTATATCTAAAAGCCGCTAAAGATGTCCAATTATTGTTCTCCTTTTCAAGAGCATTTATCCGCTGTCAATCATAATTTTTTATACGAGCCACCCAAGATTTCCAGTCTAAGTCAGTAAACAGATTTTAAATAATAGCTGGCATCCACCTCTAGTCTGTGCCGTGAAACAAATATTATAAAATTTAAACAAATTAATTGCCTTCTTAATTAGGTTATATATTAGCTGGGTGCCCAGCATTGCCCGAGATGTCATTTATCTATAACCCCCGTAATGACTCCAATTTCGGTTGCTTTTGCGCTGTTTTTATGTAACGCTCCTCGAAACCTATCCCTAAATGTGCTCACCTCCCATGCTGAAGGGGGTTGAAGTCATTGACCAAATATATCGGTCGTTTTTACATGTTAGATGACCACCACCACAAATGTGTGATAATCAAAAAGTATTTATTCCACGCAAAAATCGGTCGATTACATTGTTTGAAAATTTCTACCTCCAACCTTCAAACCCCAACCCCTAAGCTTGCTCCCTTCACAGGGGTTGAAATTATCCACAAACAGCATCGGTATAAATACTATCAAAGTAATTAACCCCAGGAAATAATTATCACAAATATCGACTGTTTAGCATGTTTGAAAATTTCCACCCCCGACCACTCCCACTTCGGGGATTAAAAACGGCAAGTTTAATGTAATTAAACTCAATGACAACTATAGCCCCGCATTCGACTCCAATCTCAATGGTTTCTGCTTTATTTTTATGTAATGCCACTTCACGCCCACCCTTAAGGGTACACCCATCCAAAGCCCGAAATGGGTTGAAATTATACACAGAGAACATGTAGAGAAATTTTATGAATCTCATTGATGCCGAAATATATTTATTCAAAGCAAAAATCGGCTGGTTAACATGTTTGAAAATATATTCCCACACACAACTCACACCCCCGCACACCACCACCAAGCTGCGTGCATTTCCCATGTTGTCATAAATACATTCACCTGTATCTGGAATCTGGGAATTATTCACGTTATTTTCTAGTAATGTCCCTCCACCCCCACCCGTAATTGTGATTTTTCACTTCTGTCAAGCGGTTGAAATTAAAAGCAAAATCGGTAGAAATTTTGTCAATGACATTTTCCCTGACAAATATTTATTGGCTACAATAATCAACAGTTTTACATGTTTAAAACAAATTTACACCTCCGCCAACCCTTCCTTGGGGGGAATTAAACGATTAGTTGAATGTAATAATTTAACTCATTGACATCCATGACCGTGGATTCGACTCCAATGTCGATTGTTTTTCCATCATTATAATGTAATTCCACTCCACTTCACCCTTAAGGGTAGCTCCATTCCCAATCCGGAAAGATGTTGAAGTTATTCATGGGCAAAATGTAGAGAAATTTTGTGAATCAAATTGATCCCGAAATATATTTACTCGACGCAAAAAACGGCTGGTTAACTTGTTTTAAAATTTCGATCCCCCGTACACCTCGGCCCAACTCATCCCAACCCAACCGACACCTGTGCGTTGAACAGATTGTCATAAATAAATTCAGCGACATTAATTACTTTCGATTTGACTCGAATCTCGGTTGTTTTCGCATTATTTGTAAATCCCCTTCACCCCCACCCCTATCATGCCTACAAACAACATCAGTAGAAATACTATGAACGTAAATGGCCCTGGCATTTAGTTATTCCACGCTAATATCGATGATTTAACATGTTTTAAAAATTCCACCCCGTCCATTACCGCCATAGGTGATTAAATGGGTAATTGAATATAATCTCAGACAACATCGGTTGAAACACTGTCTCATAAATATATTTATCTACCTAAATATCAGCTGTTTTAGCATGTTTGATTTTTCTACCACCTCCCTTAAGTGTGCTTCCCTCAAGGGGAACCACCAAAGGGTTATATTTTAAATCAACATCGGTATATATATTATAAATTTCATTGACCATGACAATTTATTATTTAATTTAAATATCGACCGTTTAACATGTTATAAGAATTCCACCCCCGTTCCACCTCATCCACTCCCGCTCCTGGAGGTTAAATGGCCAATTGAATGCTATAATTGAACTCAGTGACATCCATAACCTTGGATTTGACTCAAATCATGGTTTTATTTGCGTTATTGTAGAGTTCCTCCACCCCACCCCTAAAAGTGCTCTACTGATAAGCCCGAATGGGGTTGTAGTTATACTCACAGAACATGTAGAGAAATTTTTTGAATCTCATTGATCCCTAAAAATATTTAGTCATTGCAAAAATCAGTAGATTAACATGTTTTACAATTTCCACCCCAACCGCCCTCGTCCCTGGGAGGTTAATTGTTACTTTAATGTCATAATTAATCTCATCGTTATCCATAACCTTGGTTATTACTCCAGTCTCAGTTGTATTCGGATTATTTTCTTGGAACATTGCTCCACCCCCAACCCTAGAGTTCTTTTTTCCCATGCCGTAAAATGTTGAAATTTTACTGACATACAATGTTACAAACACAATTTATCACTTTTACTCAGAAAATATTTATCCGACCCAAATATTGACTGTGTTAGCATGTTTGAAGATTTCCACCCCAACCACCCCTGCTTGAATGACTTAAACAACAACTTGAATATCATAATTAAACTCACTGACAACCATAACCCTGGATTTGAGTCCAATCTCGATTGTGTTTGCGTTATTATTATATAAATCAAATCCGCCCCCCACCCTAAAGAGTGCTCCACTCCAAATCCCGAAAGAAGTTATATCAAATATATGGAACATGTAGATATATATAATAAATCTCAGTGAACCAGAAAAATATTTATTCGATGCAAACATCGACTGCTTAACATATTTGAAAATTTCATCCCCCATCCTTCCATGTTTGGGGAAGTTAAACTGTAAGTTAAATGTCATAATTAAACACAGTGACAAATATAACCCCTGATTCGACTCAAAACTCGAATGTGTTTGCGTAATTTGATGTAATGCCACTCCACCCCAACCCTTAAGGGTGCACCACTCCCATGCCTAAAAGAAGTTGAAATTATACACAGATGATGTTAAATTTTATAAATGCTATTGATCCAGAATTATATTGATTCAACGCAAAAATCTGCCGATTACCATGTTAGAAAATTTATTTCCCCGCCCACCCCTCTCATCACCGCCAATTCCCACCCACCTCTGTGAGATTCTCAAATTGTTAGAAAAAGTCTCAGCGACATCCATAACCCCGATTTGAATTGAACCTCGGTTGATTTGGCGTTAATTATATGAAACGTACCTCCACCCCACACAATAGGGTGCTCCCCTCGCATGCCGAAAGGGGTTGAAATTTTACACAAAAAAACATCAGTAGAAATACAATCAATATAATTAACCATGAAAAATATTGATTCATTGCATATATCTGTCGTAATTGCATGTTCAAAAATTTCCACCCCGCTACCCCTGCATCTGAGGTATAAATGCCAAGTTGAATGTCGTAACCAACCTCAGTTACATCAATAACCTTCAATTTGACTTCCATCTCGGTTGTATTTGCGTTATTTTCTTGTAAAGCATCTCCACCCCAAACCATAAAGGTGCTCTTTCCCCAGGGTGTAAAGGATGGAAATAATATTCAGATAACATCGGTAGAAACACTGCTTCTGGGGGTGGTAGACACGTCTCACCCCGTCAGCGTTTGTTTCCTGGTCGCAAAGAACACGTGTACCAAATTGGGTGAAATTTGCTCCATCGGAGTAGATTTGTATTCTCCACCCCAAACCCTAAGGGTGCCCTTTTCCCAGGGAGTCGGGGATGAAAATTATATTCAGATAACATCAGTAGAAACACTATCAATATCTTTGACCCCTGAAAATATTTATCCGCCTGAAATATCGACTGTTTTAGCATGTTTAAATATTTCCACCCCAGTCCAACCCCGCTTCTGAGGGTGGCAGACGCGTCTCACCCCAACAGTATTTGTTTTCTGGTCGCAAAGAACACGTGTACGAAATTTGGTGAAATTTCCTCCACCGGTGTAGAATTGTATTTTCCACCCCAAACCTTAAGGGTGCCCTTTTTCCAGGATGTAGGGGACGAAAATTATATTCAGATAACATTGGTAGAAACATTATCAATATATTCGATTCCTAAAAATATTTATCCGACTAAATTATCGGCTGTTTTAGCATGTTTAAATATTTCCACCCCCGTCAATACCCGCTTCTGGGGGTTGTAGACGCGTATCACCCCGACAGTGTTTGTTTCCTGGTCTCAAAGAACACATTTACGAAATTTGGCGAAATTTGCTCCAACGGTGTAGATTTCTATAAGGAACATATAAACAAACAAACATACATACATACACTCATTTTTATTTATAAGAAAGATATATATAGACACACACATGTATGTATATACATGTTAGAAAAACTATGAAGGACTCCTCCGAATCCAATGAAGTGACCTGTGTAGACACAAATAAACTATTAAAATTACAAGGCAACAAAACAATATTACAGGACAAAAATCAGTATTTATTGAAGGTTCTTTGTGCTGTAATAATTGCGTCTATATGACATGGCATCAAAAAGATTTTCAAATTTGAGGAAGAAGAATCCCCTATGATAGAGTTGAACCGGGAATCATCAGTCTTTGTGAAGGAGGATTTTCTTCTCTTAGAAACTCATATAAGCATAACAGCAGCTCAGTGATATGAGTTTAGAAGTAGTAGACCCAAGAGATATTGTACAACTTGGAAATCCAGAAATGGACACCAAAATGTGATGTCAGCGTGGGATGATTGACACCTGGTCAGCATGGCAATGATAGACCATTCAGCTTCAGCTCAATGACTTGTAGAATGTTAGTGCTCCGTTAGACGTGTATCATTGTATGCTTTAACAATTAGTTGATGTCTTCTGCTCCTAATTTTGCTAACAGAGTAGATATAAGTTCAAATAGAGCTAACAGTAATAATTAGAATTTTTTGTTTTTATTTTGTAATGTATGTGTTCAGATGAGTATTTCCCACAGGTCAAAAGCTCCTCTTTTTTTTTTTTAAAAAAAAAAGGTTGACAAATGTGGATTTTTTGTCTTATTGAGGACTTGCAGAGAGGGTTTTCCTTTTAATGGACTATATATAATAAATTGTTCCAAATAGGCATTTTCTCAAGAAAAATTTATTTTACTTATAAATTCACATAAAATTTGCTATGGCTATTAATTTAAATGAGATTCCTAATATTTTATCCTAGAGCATTTTATTGGGCTTTGGAAAAGTATAAAATTGAAATGAAATATAAAATCCTCAGAAAAATGGTTAAGTTGAATTTACAGTAATGTTACACTTTAAAATATTCTCCCAAAATACAAACACTAAACGAAATGAAATTTGATGGTAGCATAATTATGAAAGGTTTACACTGTATTTTAATTTTACTTAATTCAAAATAAACTACATACCATGTATGATCAATCTTCAAATTCACATCCACAGAATTTTCAACAAATATTTGCAAATACCTATCAAACTTTTGATAATAGCTCATTTATGGTGCATTCATTTACACACCCTCACTTTCACAACACACACAACTCAACTCTTTTATAGCTCCAGACTATAGGGGTTTGTTCGCTGCCTCAAGTCAATTCACAAGTGTGATAGTCAACATTCATGTTTTTACCAGGAAAACTGTTCAGTGTTGCTGTGATCAAAAGTCTATTTTGTATTCCAGTTATAACAACCAACAATAATGGCAAGATGTAAATATATAAACTCTGCCAAATTATATTTCTCTTACAATCCAACAATGCAATTCAACTCATTAAAATATATTATAACTTTTACTTTTAAAAACTTCAAACCTCCCTGTCTGATTGGTGAACCTTGCCCAAAGGTGACCTTTTCATTCAAGAACCACAAACAGACTGATAATTTTTACTAAATAAAATTCATCTGCATTACGCTATATGGTGGTGAGAAATTTGTACAATGTGGTCTCCCACAGCCCAGACAGACCATTTGACGGTTTTGCACTCAAACTGACTCAAAACACACATAATCACAACAAAACATCTGAGAAAGCTCTAAATTTGCCATTCTCACAGTTCACAGTGATTGTTGGAATATTCTTTCAAATACATGGCCATTATCTTATGCAACAAACTCTATAATTGAACAATCTTAAAATTTATAATAATATTAACATTGGTATGTTCTGGATAGGAAGGAAAGATAGTGATTTAATTGCTTACCTGACATTTAGGACCTGTATTGTGATGTCTTATGGGAAACAGTTAAAAGTTTTGGAGGCAATAGCATCAGGAGATAGAATTTCACATCATGCAGGCCAGCTAGACAGCTTTTATTTCTAACTCTGACAGGACCACTCATTAGCAACAATGAATGCTCGAGAAGTTCACAAAGTAAAACTTGTGAGAAAGAATGGAAATATATATACATATACCATAACACTTGTGGAAATAGCGGTAGCATGTGGAAGAGGGGTGTGTGTGGTAGGGGAAAAGGAGGAGTCTGAGGACGTTGAGCACAGAACTTTGTCTGGACTTTAACCAAATATAAATATTCACATACATTATTAAATAAAATATTACTCTTCATTTCTTTTGCATTAAAACATCTCCATGATTCTGGGCCACTCAAAAACAAACTAATAATATATTTATGACAAATTTGTGTACTTCGAAGACAAATCTCAGTCATCACTTGGTTGATAGAATGCTGTTGAAAGACTTCCTTACCAGAATTGTTACTTCATTTTAAAGCCCTAACCTAGCTACTAAATGAAACATTTTGGACTATTGCCCTTACCACTTTGATGGAAATTACTGATGAATCATAAAATATTAAATGAAAAATAGCTATAAAAATTATTCACTTTCATTGAATTATTGTATTAAAATTCTTCTAAACATTAATCTTAATGTTTGATTGAAATTTTGGTTTATTTGCTATTTCAAAAATAATAGGAATCATAAATTGCATTTAATGTTACAGAAAGTGTAAAAGCTTTACTGGGAAAGCATGTCAAAATACTTCAGAAGAATGTCGTCAAACTGGAAACGAAAGGTGACAAAACAGAAAATCGAGTGTTGGTATGTAACTTATTAATAATTTCCTTATATTTTCTTTTGTCAATTATTATGTTGCATTTATTTCTTTTGGTTAGTTGATATGTTTTAAGTAGTTTTTTCGTATCAATCAGTTTGGTTCTGAATGTTTTTTTATTTATTCTCACTGCAAGTCATATGAAGTATTTTTTTCCCATTAACTTGATATGCAATTATGTCTAATACTATTCTACAGAATTAATCTATAACATGCTTGAATTAAGTAGGTAAACTTTCTTGAAAAATTTTGTTCATGCCAATTAGGATCTATGAACAAACATTGATTTTGGCATGCCCATAGTCCCAAAATAGTCAGGGTTGAAGGAGTGAAAAAAATAGTATGAAAATGACTGATTGATATCAAATCTACAGTTATGAGACTCACTGAGATCATTCATCATTTACCGTGCTGGTTAAGCACATCTTCAGCACCTATTGGTGAAAGTGAAAGACAAATAATGTGAAAATGACTTGGGCTAGTGTTGATTCCAAAGCTGAGTGTAATTCTGACATGCCTGTCAAGCTCAAGTTAACCCCCCATCCCTGGCAAGGTTGGAAGGGCTGGCATTTAAAAATAATGTGAAAATGGCTGATATTAATGTTGAATAAATAGATTTTGAGATTTCTTAAATTCACATTGTAGTTTGAGCCTAATTTAAGCCACTAATGAAGGGACCAACCACCCTTATGGATGAGGGTGGACGGGGTTGTCATAAATAATGTGAAACAATCAAGATTGGTGTTGAATCCTCATCTATGGAACTTGTACAGTTGAATACTGACATTCAATATCCCAATTAACTATGAAATATGCCCCTTCAAAATAGAGTGGAGGCAGGAAGGGGTTAATTATAAGTCAGGTAGTCTTTGGTACGACATTGGTTTCGGTTGTGCAGTGTGTCATCAGCTGTGTTGTTGTTGATGCTGTATTGAAAGGCTACTGTCAGCTGTGGGAACTATAGGTGGCCAGTTTCAGAATTAGATGTTGGATTCTGAATTGTTGGTATAATGAGAAGCTCTGATACTCGCAATCTCATTCTCGGATGATCAACATCTTAGATTTGAAACTGTTTGGATTGTGACTTGGACCCACCTGCCTTTCTACCATGGCTTGCAACTGAATGCTCCAATTTTTTTTTCTTTTTCCTCTGATGTTTAAAATTTAGCACGCTTCAGGAACTAATAATCTTCTTCAGGCACTGCTTCTGAGGACCATAGTTATTCGTAAGTTCCTGTCATTGCACCCTCATTCTTTTGTATCTAAAGGGCAGCAGGTAAACCTTTGACCAAACAATTAAATGCTTTTCCTTCAAAATAACTTGTGTTAAATTATCATTCATTATAAATCATAAGGCACTGAGAGTAGTGGATTGAAGAGTGGATTGAAAGAAATGGAAACAAAGATAGAAGAAACTAGAAAACATATTGAAGAATATGTGCCTATTAAAGGAATTGATTTGGGAATGGCAGAGGATTCAGATAAGGAAATTAATGTCTCAAAAAATCCATATGCAGTTACTCAAAATAAAGAACTATATATGACAACCCCATGAAGACATTACATGAGTAGATTGTAAGAGAAGGAAATAAATTTCAATATAAAGTGGAGGAGAGAGGTTTTACTTTAATTGGTTGTAAAGCAGTTACTTATTTGTAAAGGTACAATAGATGAAACTTTGTATAAAGAAAAAGGAAAAATTCAGCGATACAATGTTAGAAGCTACCAGAAACATGTTAAACATGAAATAAAAAATCTAAAGAAAACAACTTTGGAAGATAAGTTTTGTTACAGTAATGTTGACAGATTCCTTGATGAAGTAGTGGCTCTTGAAAAGAAATGGCATCATAGAATAAAAGCAGATGGAAAATTTCAGCAGGAAGCAGACACATATAAGTATCCATCATCTTTAAACCCGTGGAACCCGGGATGGGGTACTGTTAATCACTCATTTTTATAGAACTTGAAGATAATTCAACAGAAATATTATCATCTTTTAATGTGTAATTTTTTTAATGATATTACCTGGTAATGTAAATATAACTTATAATAGTTTGTTGAGATTTAAACTTCATATTAATTATTATTTTCACCACTAAACTAAACATATTGATTATTGCAACACTGACTCAAAATTGATTGTTCAGATAAGTCTATAGACAGTTTGTTTCATAATTGAATTGCTTTTTTGGAGAAGAAGGGGTAGAATGTATTTAATTTCAGATGGAAATTATGTTTTTTTTATCTGGCAGAAATTCTGAAAGAATTACAAAAGTGTTGAAAGCAAGAAAATGACTTTTGGAAACAAACATTTTTCAGAAACTATCAATGATAGTGATGTCATTTCTGTCTCTTTTAATATTGTATTTCAGTTAACTGTATCATTTGTTCAAGTATTATTCTATAATAACTAGAGTTTAAGTTTTATATATCTGATAGTAAATTGAGTATATAAAAAAATGTTATTTGATCTAAGAGAATGAAATGCCCAACCATACAATTGTAAGAACGAATTGCTGTTAACATATTTTTTTTTAAAACAAAAGGTAGGGTGGGGGGAGATAATGTGGCATGTCTATTGTGATATTTTAAAATTTTATGTACTTAGTCTAGAGAATAATAAGAAAAAGAATGATTGTGTAATATCTTTGTGAGAAGAGGGTCACTGATGATTGTGACAGACATATTTAAGGTGGAGATGTAGTGGAAGTAAAATTAGAAATAAAATTGATTAATATAGGTTGTTGAAGATCATAAATTGTAGAGTCGAATGCTGACTGGCTGGCAATTAAAACAACAGCCAAAAAATATATCACAATATATAATATATATATTGTAATAATTTAAAAAGACTGATGGCTGTGGCTGAATAAAATAAAAAGAATGTTAAGTGAACAAATTAATCAAATTTTATTAAAATTACACAATAAAATTTTACACAATAATATTTAAAATCTCAGGGTCTTTACTGGGTTTGATAAATGGGTGAATTGACTTTAAATTATCTAACAAAACAATTAAAGAAAAGAAATAATTAAAGAAAAGAAAATAATTGAAGAACGATCTGACGTATCTTAATGAAATGGTTTACAAATAAATTTAGAGTTCTTTTACTTACGGCCGACCAGGTCTCAATTTTGGGGTTTTCTGTGCACACGTTTTTGGGGATATCACTGAATTTAAATTGGTTACAAAACACTTGTCGAAACTTTTGGGTCTCTCTTCTGGAAACTGGAAACTGCAACTCCTTCCGGATTAATGATTAGATGGATTGTTAACAACTTCCTCTCGATGACATTTGCAACAGTCTTTACTTGTGAAATTTTTACTGCGGCAGGAAATTATTAGGTTACTGCTTTTGGCTTTACTTATTGAGAAACTTTCCTGTAACCTTATTCGATGAATTACAGACTGAAAAACTTTTTGTTCAATTTCAACTTGGAACCTTTTCGTTTCGCTCCTCCTCGCTGACTGAGTGTTCGTCTCGTAAATTTCTGACTGCGTACGTCTCGACAATGGTTCTTTTGTCTCGCCGCCCTGTGTCGCGGTGCACGCTTTATATAGTCTAATAATGAGTTCTTTACTTTGCAATTATAACAATGGATTAATTACTAATTACTACAATATATATATATATATATATATATATATATATATATATATATTGTTATACCTCAAATAAAACTACCAATTTAAACAAACAATTATTATTTATTAAGACACAATTTACAATTACACAAATCTAATGAAATTTTATAAAATCAAAACAATTTTATTTATCTTGAATACATTTGATAAATTAGACTCGGTACCCCAGGGTCTTTACTGGGTTGATAAGGAAACGGAACACAAATTTTACAATTAAACAAAACAGTTAAAATAAATGAAAAACAAAATGAATTGATTGAAGTGATTGAAACAAAATGATTGAAACGAAATCTGACTTTTTACCCTTATTTAACAATTTACAATTATGAATGCAGAAAAAATAAACTTACAATCTCTCTGGTCCATGCAATTTGGATCTCTCGCATACCAACACACACTCTCTTTATATAGGCATAAAAGGCACCAGGTTGCGCTCACACACTGCTTTCACAGCCACCTCTTCTTGATGACGTTACCCTCACCACTAATTCAGCCAACTCTGCTGGCAGACAGATTTCCACGACGCAACTCCTACCGACTTTTGATGACTGATGTCCAACTGATTACTCTCGGCCACCTAGCTTGGCCTACCATCCGATGATCTCTCCTGAATGCAAACTCCCAACTGTTCATAACATTGTTTCGGCCACTTATTTGGCCCTGCGGACCTGCACCAACGCTCTCTCCCCACTGACATGTCCGTCTCCTCTCCAACTGAAATACTCCTCCCTGACTAACTGATTCTTTTATCTGCTCCCTTATTTATATCCTGGCTCCAGAATATTCCCTTGTTTTGAATTTCCAAGTTTGCCAAACAAACACCAGTTGTTGCCTTTCTCCCGCTCCGAGAGCCACTCAATCAATTAAAATAAACATGTCCTTTTAATATAATTGCCTCGTCCACCAAACTTCTGTCATACCCATTAGCCCTAAGAGCCGCAAAATGCCCAATTATAGTCTTCCCCTTCTCTAAGAGCCACTTATCCATCATTTTATCATTATCTTTTATATGTACAAACCACTCAAGGATCCCCAGTCTGAGTTGGTAAACAAATCTGATAAAAATAAGAACAGAATTAATGTCCTTCTTTACCGGTTATTACAATGTATATATATAAATGTAAATAAATTTAAAATGAAAGATTTACAAGTGAAAATTAATAATATTAAAGGTAGCCAAATACAGACAAAAGAATCAATGTTATAAATACTGCAAAATGTTTCTGGAAGCCTTGTTCCTTTCTTGTGTCACTCGAGGCTCTTGCTTTTTTTCTGCACTTGAAGAAAGAAACTAGGCTTCCAGGAATGTTGTGTGGTATTTATATAATCACTTCTTCTGTCTGTATTTGGCTATATCTTGTTATATATCATTTCTGTTTATGTATTAATATTCATTTTTTCAGGTATTCACACCATGTAGGCTATTCCTGCTCACAGCTAAAGTGCCAACCAGGGTAAGAATCATGACCTAACATTATACACTTGATAATTGTCCTATTGTTGAAGGTAGAAAATGATAAATGATAAATGTATTAGGACTCATATAGTAAATATGAGACATTTACAAACTAGAGCTACAAAAAATTTAATTCCAAAAACTGACAAAGGTAATTTATAAAGACACATATCTGCACTAGTGAAGTAAAATAATAATAAGTATATATTGAGAATAGAATCTATTAAAGCAAGGGATCATATTCAATTTCTCAAAAAGTCTGAACTCTTAACTTAAATTTTCAATCCCAAGTAAATAAAAGTGCTTATTATATGCCTTGAAAATGTCTTAGATTATTAATGTAATAAAATATAGGTTTTTCTTAATTATGATTAATAAATTAATCATACAACATTATAATACCAATCACTGCCTCATCCCTGTAGCTATTTTTTGTGTGTTACTTTAATGAAACATCTTAAAGAGATGGGGCAGTGGAGGGGGAAGAACAAAAACACATTCCTAACCTTGTTATTACATTGCTAATATTGCTAGAGCATATACCCTGCCTAAAGATCAGAAAAATATTATCCTTTAGATTAATAGTATCATTAATTAACAGTTCCTGGCACAACATATCTATTTTTTATATATTTTATTTAAAAAGGTCTTAATGACAAATCTTGTTCTATTGGTTAAATTTCTCTTGAATATATTAATAAATATAAAAAATTACAAATTATCCCCCTGATCACTTATTGAAAACTTTGGATGTTGTTTCCCTATTTAATTCTTTGCTCATTGGCGTAGTTATTGACAGATTTAAAAATGAATGGTCCATATTTTCTAACACTTTTACCAGAAATTTTAATTAATTTAATATTGAATTGCACTTATTTTAAATTCAGTCATATAGTTCACCACCAAATTAGTCATTCTATAATGGGAAATCCTCTCTCCCTCTTATTTGTAAGTATTGTGAAGAGAAATTTGGATAGGCCATGTATTTATTCTTAAGATTTTCAACCTTTGTGGTATTTTAGATATGAATATATTTTCTGCCTAATTTCAAAACTTAAATGAATTTATTAAAGTGCCAAACATTTTTCATCCTAACTTAATATTTAGTTTTGAAATTGAACAAAATAGTTCTATTAATTTCTTGATCTATTAATAAGATTGTAATAAGAAATTAATTACCAATGGTACTGAATACAAACATAATCGGGTATAATTCTAAATTTTAATTTCAACTGTAAATTGTCTGTGGGTATGCATCAAGTTCTTTATATAGAAATTTTTGCAGAAGTTAATTTTATTAACTTACTAGCTGGGTGCCCGACTTTTCCCGAGATGTCATTTATCCAAAACACCCAACTGTTTGTTATTTTTATGTAATGCAACTCAACCCCTATCCCTAAATACATTATTGGCCGATTACATTGTTTGAAAATTTCTGCCCCTGCCCACACAGAGCTTTACCCAATTTGTCACAATAAAACTCGGTGACATCCATAACCCCAGGATTGACTGGAATCTTGCTCTATTAGTGTTATTTTCATGTAACACTACACCAAACCCCTCCCCTAAGTGTCATCCCCTCCCATGCCAATAGGGGTTGAAATTATACACTAAGAATATCTACCAAAATATTATAAATTTAAATGATACCAAAAAATATTTTTTGGACGCAAATATCGGCCAATCAACATGTTTGAAAATTTCCACCCCTGTTCAGCCCCACCCATGGGGGTTAAACTGCAAATTGAATGTAATAAATAATCTCTGCTACATCCATAACCCCGAATCGACTCCAATCTCGGTTTTTTGTTATTTCTATGTAATGCAACTCCATCCCACCATTCATGGTTCTCTCCTCCCAAGCCGATAAGGGTTGTAATTATATACAGAATATATTTTAAAATATTATGAGTCTCATTGACTCTTCAATATATTTATTCCATACAACCACGGTTGTCATAAATAAATTCAATGACGTCCATAACCCCGATTTGTCTCCAATCTCTGTTGTTTTCACGTTATTTTCTTGAAACGCCCATCCACTTTCACCCCTAAGGTTACTACTTTCCCATACCAGAAAGGGTTGCATTTTTTCACAGATAACATTGGTAGAAACACTTTAAATACTTTTGAGATGTAATAATATATATCCAACTCCATTATCAGTATTTTGGCATTTTTTAATATTTCCACATCCGTCCACCCCCACACCTAAGCTTCCCTCGTATGCTGAAAGAGGTTGAAATTTAACACACACATCATCGGTAGAAATGCTATAAATGTCACTGACCCCACCAATTATTTATATCTCGCAAATTTCTACCATTTAACATGCTTGAAAATGTACACCCCTGTCAATGTCTCCTTGGAGGAGTTAACCGGTAATTCTCATGTCATAATTAAACACATTGGATTCGACTCCAATCTCAATTCTTTTTGTATTTTTTATGTAATGGCACTCCACCCCAACCCCGAAAATAAGTTTTCTCCAAATACCTAAAGGGGATGAAATTATATATGGAGAACATGTAGAGAAATTTTATGAATATCATTGGTCTCAAAATATTTTTATTCGACACAAAAAATGGGCGATTAACATGTTTCAAAATTTCTCCCCGACCAACCCATCCCACGACAACCTCCCCCACGCGTTGCGCAGATTGCCACAAATAAACTCAGTGACATACATAAACACAATTTGACTTGAATCTAGGTGGTTTTCGCATTATTTCCTTGTAATTCTGTCCCCTAAGCATGCTCCCTTCTCATGCCGAAAGGGGTTGAAATTTTACGCACATAATATCGGTAAAAATACTATCTATCTACTTAAATGGAAAAATATTTAGATCAACGCTAATATCGGTTGTGATTTCATATTTAAAATGTTAAACATTTCCAACTTCTCCACCTTTGCCAAACCCCTCCCACCCCAGCCCATCCCAGATTGCCCATTGCCCAGATTGTCATAAATGAACTCGGCAACATCTGTTACCTTCGATTTGACTTCAATCTTTGTTGTTTACTCGTTATTTTATTGTAACCCCCGTCCACCCCCTCCACCCCCACCCCTCTCTCCCCTTATTCCACAATTGATAAAAATTGTACACACATATGCATAGGAATACTATAAATCTAATTAGCCCTGCAAAATCATCATTAAACTCAGCGACTTCCATAAAATTGGATTAGACACTAATCTCGGTTGTATTTGTGTTATTTTCTTGTAATGCCCATCCACCCCTACCCCTAACAGTGCTCTTTTCCCACACTGTATGGGGTTAAAATTATACTCACATAACATCGGTAGAAACACGATGAATCTCTTCGACCCCTAAAAATATTTAACCCACTCAAATATCTGTTGTTTTAGCATGTTTGTAGATTTCCACTCCCATCTTTAAGTGTGCTCCCCTCTCGTGCCGAAAGGGGTTGAAATTTTACAAACAACATCAGTAGATATATAATCATTGTCATAGACACTGACAATTATTTATTTCATGCAAATATTGACCTTTTAACATTTTTTTAAAAAATCCACCCTGTACATCCCCACCATGGCCAATTAAATGTAATAATTAAACCCCCCAACATCCATTACCTTGGAATTGACTCCAATCTCGATTGTATTTGCGTTATTTTCTTGTAATGCCTGTCCACCCCCACCCCTAATGAAACGCTCCACTCCCATGCTGTAAGTTATAAGATAAGATAGTAGGACTGTAATATATATTAGTGCTATTTTTCAAACTTGCTACGATTATTTGTACTTAGTCATTTCTCCTTCTTTTACAGATAGATTTTCACTTTCATTACCTGGAAATTCAGTCCATTGAAAGTAAAAAAGCAAATCAAGTAAGTTACTAATAGATTTTAATTTAGGTTTATGTATCTATACTGTACTAATATAAACAGTAGTAATGGTTTTCCTTGTTACTACTATTCAACGCCCAGAAATTAAGTAGCAGGTATAACTGTCTTCCTTATTCGAGGATGGGTCTTATGAAATGCAATAAATAAAATATAAAACAAGTTAATTTGATACATCTACTTTACTAATATTACTTTTTCATTTAGGAATTAGAATTTTTTTTATTAAAATCTCAGCTGGAACTGTTCTCCAGTATCAAACCAGGTGGCATTTACTAAGCACGGTGTTTTGTTGACTAGCTCCACTGACATCACCTAGTTGATGTTGACTGTGCTAGTCGACAAAATATCGTGCTTAGTAAAGCATCCAGTTGGGAACCTTAGAACAGTTCCAGTAGATTCTTTCTTTGGGGATATGGGGTGCTGGCTGATTGAATGTTAGAATAATTACCAAATAGGAAAATCATGACTAAAGTACACTGAGCCTGTCTGCCCTAGTTTGTTACAATACCTCTATGAATTGTGTCTTTGTTGGAACTGGTAGCTCTATTTGGCTGGCTTCTTTGAGGAAACCAATAATTTACTGGTTGTTCAGTGTTATAACTAGTGATACGGCTAGTGATTGCATGTGCTGGGCCCTGGCTTGGAAAACTGTTGTGTGCATATCCAGAATTACTCTGAGGCTGTGGTATTAATTTGCATATTGCCACAATCTCTTCCTATTGGCCAATAAAATATATTGTAATAATTAAAATAAAAGCCTTTATTTATTTTATTTTAATGAATTTAAAGAGTTTTAAAGAGATTACCTCACGTTAATCGTCAAAATGTTATAGTCAAATGGATGGCTTTTTATTAAATGAAAAGATCAATGAACTTAACAAACAAAAGATTTATTTTGTGGCAAACAATTACAAATTTAAATATTATATCTCAGAGTCTTCACTGCGTTTGATAATGGACACATCAATTATATTTAATAATTAACAAACAAATCACAATTAAAAGAAAATAAATTTACTTGACCATTAAACTAGAACAAAATTTAAAATGAGAACGAAATTAATAAGTAAGAGATTAGAACGAATTAACAATTTAAACGGAGAACGAAATCTGACTTCTATCTTTCAATTACATTTACGTAATTAATCATTTAGTAAATTGTTACTCACATCTGCCCAGCATTCCAGCATACCTTTCATTTTCGAAATCATGATTGCGGGATTTTACACTGATTCTAAACTCAGATTTTACACGGATTCTAAGCCAAATTTTATATGATGTCAGGAACTTGGATGATCCTCCCCTTTTGTTGTCAGCTACCTGTTGACTGCTTGCCTTAAGTGAATTCTGCTTGCCTTAGGCGAATTCCTTGGTCTGTAGATTTGCCAGTCTTTACTGCATTGGACTCAAACTGATATTTTACTATTTCTCGCCGGCTATCGACACAAAACTGCTTTTACTTAGCAAGTTTCGACGTTATGCTCTCATGAATGTTTTACTTTGTCCTCAGAAATGTCCAGACACCAACTAACTCTGTTAAATCCTAATTGCCGACTCTGTTGAATTCTCCTCCAACTAACAGTTATACCTTGACGATGTCTTTCCGCGAACTGCTTCTCTCAAAATTTTCCTGCGAACTACCCTATCGTCTCGCATTTTTAGCGCGCGTACGCCATTTTCAGACCTTCCGACAAAGTAACAGAGCTGGGCTACATTGTCGCTATGTTCTGGACCGCCGCTACAAAGGATTTCTCAAACAAATTAAAGTTTTATGTTCAAACAATTAATGTCCTAATTAATTGGCATTACAATATTTATTTGAAAATTATCAGTTGGCATTTACAGCCATCTTTCCTTTATATGACCTGAATTTTTGTTCCTCATAGGAAACATTTCTGATGCTTTGTGTTTCACTGTGGAAAGACAAGAGTTGTTTACCATGTCTCAGCCCAGCATTGATCTATTGTCTGTGAATTGTGTGTGTGGAAAATTAGGTATGTTTGTGGCTTCTTTGTCCTTCACCACCAAAACACTCCAGCTATGTTTGTTTTTATTAAATTTTGAACTCTTACACATTCATTTGTTAATAATTAGCCTACCTGGTTCCTAGGGTCATAAATTCAACTTGATTTCTGCTTAATTTAATTCCGCAGATTCAAAACTACCCAGTTAGGAAAAATATACACACGTTGTATCATAGAATAGAATATCTTGATTCTCTCTTGTCCATCTGAACATATTTTTTTTACTGACTTTGTCATATTATGCAAATGATGAAGAATTGAAAAGCCAGAAAAAGGTGAGATTTCAGATTAGTTTACCTGAAGTAGAAAATTGTTGCAAAAGGTTTCAAAGGTTTCTTCACCAGTTATACCTTATTCAACATGTGCTGGAAATTTAAAGCTAAGAGACAAACAAACTGATTTTGTGCTACTCATCCATATACTAAAGTCTGTTGTCTAATTTGGAGAGAATATTACATAATTGTTATTATAATGTGTGCTTACAAACATTTGTTTCAGTCTCTCACACTTACTGAAATACTGCTGTGCTGGGAAAAGATGTTCAAATCTCATTCTTATAGAATTGTATTTTATTTAATTCAACCTTGATGCTTTAGTATACGAGAATTCAGGAAATATTGATACTTTTTGTCAGGCAATTCAAGCATTTTTTCCTCATATCAGCTTCTGAAGTTGATTATTGGTTATTTTCTTTGTAAAAATGCATTGTTAATATATTGTGTGTGAAGCATATGTGAGCCACACAGAAGCCCTAAGCTGGTGGAATGTTTTATGTGCAGTGGATGACAATAATTATATCAACATCTGTTGTTGTGGCAATCACTTCTATGAAGGTGTATTCTACTAAAAATTTGCTATCTACATTTTGTTTGCCTCAAATGTGGACCAAAATCTTGTAGTAAATACTAGTCTTAAAATACCTTCAATTCTCTAAAAACATGTTCCTAAAGTAGAAATTATAGTTTCTATAGAATCCTCCTTATCTCAAATAAATGCTACAGAACATCTCATAGACTTCAGATGCCAACTTCAGCAAACAATTAAAAATTTCAAGTTACCAACAATTAATATAGAAAAACACTCTATAGTTGTTGAAGAATGACTCCAATATCTAATTACTTCCTGCCAACAAAGGAAACAGTATTGAAGTGTTGATTACAATTATAAACCACAGGATCTGATTACTTTTGATACCCCTTCTATCTGAAAACTTGTCCAAAACTGATGAATGCAGAGTTTAGAGATTGATAAAAACTCACACAGCTGAAATCTTGGAGAAAGTTTCTCCATGTTCAATTAAAAATTAATATGAATTCACAAGTTCAGTAAAAAGGAAAACCTGGGATTCTACCAATGTGTTGGTAAATTTTGCTGCTGAAAGCTTATTTACCAACATACTTATGTTAGACACTCACTATATAATACACCGTCCTGTCCACAGATTTATTGCTTGCTATGTACCACACTCCCTCTATGACTACAATCATGCTCTACTACTGACAATCTGAAACTATGGGATAAATCCAAAAGAACTTAACTCATATATGTGATTCCTTGCCATTTAAGAAAACAATCTATTGATAAAAGAATACATTGATAACAGGATTAACAAACATGAAAGCAGTGTGCAGATTGAAAAATCTTCAAAGTTCATGATTGGGAATCTAACCATTAATGTCATTTTCAGGAATCCTGCATAATTGATTCTGGATGACAAACATTTAAACTTAAACTTAAAGATCTGGTCTACATAGCATTCAACAAGACTGTTTCTCAACTCAATGATGTCTGTGAAGCCCTGATTCATTTTACAAAAAGTTACATGCTATTACAAATGAACAAACTAAGCCTATAACTCCTGCCTCAGACTATAAATTCAGTTAGGAACCAAGGCCCCAATAGATCATACTTTGAATAAGATAGTTGCAGTCAGTTTAATTATTTAAGATGTGTATAAAGCTGTTCACCTGACGAAGATGGCGGTGTCAGCCATAGAAATGTTGTGTTTAAATCACGTTCCCCGACCAAAAACCCGAGAACTCTTTATACATAATATACGTCAGGAAAACTTCCGCTCTTTATTATTTAAGATGTGTTCAAACACACATTACTAAGGAGGGTCAGTGTGAATGAAGAATTGGCTGAAATTGTTGATGTTTTTGCTTTGGACATGAGCAGTTATTGGGAATTGGGTTTTAAACAGTTTTACAGTGCTGCAGTGGTTAGCAATGTGTTCAGGTTGTTTTTTTGCCTGATAGAGAAAGCAGGACAGAGTCTGCAATTAATTTGGTAAATGATGATGTGGGAAGAGACAGGCAATGCTCACTTTGATTTTGTAGGTGCTATTTATGACATATTTTTGAGGATTATAGTAAGTTGAAGGATAGAGTAGACATGGCACATGTTCCTACCACAAGGTTGGCAACTCGTCTTAAGTGAGGGTGGTACCAGTTGGTTATCATTAAGCTGACAGTACTATAGTGTGAGCTGTATGCATCAGAGGAAGCTAAAAATCATAGGGAAGTTCATTAATCAGTGTGCTCATAGATAATGCTGAAAAAATTAATAGTTCCACTTTCTGCATTCAGGTGAAAATATGGCACTGTAAGCTGTCATAATGTGGTGTGGGAATATATTAGAATATGGTCACAAGTTACAACATGTGTTCAATATGGTCACCTGACTCAGGACTCCATTTTGCATGAAAATAGTAATGTGTTCTTGTAAAACTGTAATCACGTGTTGCACAGGGAGGTCCTTAAAACCTTCAGAAATCAGGTGGGGCATCACCACATGTTGCTGGCCAGGTGAAGGATGAAAAAGCTTTGGTAACGACCACATCATCTCTAGGCAATTTCAAGATATGTGGCCTTCTAGATCCCTCGATCTAAATCCATATGACTTATGGTGAAAGATCGTGTCTATCAGGGTATTCATACTCTTCATCATCTTAAGGATAGCATACGACAACATTTCACACAGATTACACCGGATATGTTCCAAGCAACTGTTCACCATGCAGCAAGTTGCTTGCACTATAGCACTTGTAATACCATCAATTTAATTATAACCTCCCAGTACCTACAAGGTTGGACAAGAATGATGTTTAGGTTGGTAGGGTTCCTGAAGGTAACCCATGTGTATGTGGAAATTATGTTTTTTTATCTGTCTTGGAATACAGTTTTTATAGCCCAGGAAAATAGCTTGTGGTTAGGGGTGGACTACATTTTTATATTGATCCAGGGTTGGTTGGGGTAGTTGGGCAATGGTTAGGGCACGGTATATTGGTTTATGGAGGACATCTGAAGGGTATTTTCTATTTAGGAAAGCATTGAGGATGTGGTTGGTGTTTTTGGCCAGACTGTGGAGCAAATGCAATTTCACATAGGAGCTGAGCTGTATGGGAGGGCACGTTTTATGAGTTCAGTATGATGGCTAGTGATAAGAAAGTATTGTAGAGTGTTAGCAGGAATAATGTGGACTAATGTGATTAGAATCCAGAACTGAGGTGCATATCAAAATCAAGGAAGGTGATGTTTGTGGAGAAGTATTTCCAAGTGAACTTAGATTGGAGAAATTTGAAGTTTAGGTATTTGCCAGAAATACATATTTGAATGACTATTAATGTTTCTATCTACAGTTTCTACCCAAAATTTCTTAGTTTAAATCTAAGTTATGTATGAGTGGAGTTAAGTGAACTACAAAATATGAATGGTAAATTCATACATTGTAGCACAAGAAATTGAAAGTACATCAGATTTTTCAGCATCATTCAGCAAACAGTCAAACAGGATAATTATAACTTCTGAAAGACTGCCTGTTGCAGTTGCTTCAACAAAGAGCTAAGGATATTGTAATTGATAGCCCTTTATTATTAACGAAAGTAAAGGAACTGGCAAGTATGCCGAGCCTCAACGATTTCAATGATTCTTCTGATGAAGATTTTATTATGGTAATATATTGAAACAGTTGTCATGATGTAAAAGCAAGATCTGGTGACTTGTTGGGCCTCTTTCAATTGGTTTTGTGAAAGAGGGGGTGGGTTACTGTAGAAGAGCTCAATGGTTGGATTTGAATGATTGATGGAGCTTTTTATTATGGACTAGGTGGATTTATGAATTATGGTAGGAATTCGCTAATTTCAAGCTCTTTGTGGATAACTGAGTTGTGAACGTACCAGGGGTAATTTGAGATTAAATGGAGAATTATGTTTTGTTTGGTTTGTATTTTGTTGGAGTGGGAATTGGCTGTTGATACCCATTTGGCACATGAGTACGACCACATGGGGCGGATTAAGGATAGAGAGAGAAGTATTTTGGTGCTATGGGATATGGGAGATTTTCTGTTGATAAGAGGGAAGAGTTGTTTTATTTTATTGTTGTTTGTGGAGGTAATGTGAGGTTTCCATAATAATTTGTAATCTATAAGGTATGTTGTAGTTTGTTGGATAGGTATTTTGGTGTCGTTCAGAAAGAAGGAGTGGTTGCAGGAATGTTTGGTTTTAAGGCTAAAGGGAATGATTGTGGATTTGGTAGGGTTTATTCTGATTCTCCATTTTCTGACCCAGCTTTCAATATCATTGTGGGCGATTTGTAGTTTTCTGGAGCCCAAGTCTAGAGAGGATGTTTGATGGAGTATGGCAACATCATCTGCAAAAAGTACTGTTTTAGTAGGTCGGTTTTGAGGTATGTCGTGAAAATAGAGGTTGAAGAGGAGAGTACCTAGGATTCTGCCTTGGGTGATGCCAGAGGAAATAGGGAAGGAATTTGAAAGGGTATTGTTAAATTTGACAGTGAAGGAGCAGTTAGTAAGATAGTTATTAAGGATACTGAAGAGGGAATCATTAAGTGGTTCTTTGATTTTCGAAAGTAGTGATTGGTGGTGTTCTTTATCAAAAGCTTTTTCTGCATCTAGGAAGGAAGCAATGCACGAGTTATTGGTGTCGAAGGAATTGTTGATGTAGGATGTCACGGACTAAAGTTGATTGGTGCAAGTGTGTTTGGGTCTAAAGCCGTAATGAGCAGGAGGAATATGGTGGGTTAATTCTTTGCCAAGGAGGGGAAGAAGGAGTTTTTCGAACAATTTGGATAAAGAGGGGAGGAGACTGATGGGTCTATAACTATTGGGACAGGGTTTGGGTTTGTTTGGCTTAGGTATCATTATTATATGTGTGTACTTCCAGGCTGTTGGGTAATATGTTGTATGGATGATTGTATTGGAAATGATTGTGATTAACGTGGAAACTTTTTTAGGGAGGTATTTCAGGTGGAGGGGAGTGATAAGGTCGTGACAGGCGGAGTGTTTATTTTTTAATTTGTTTAAGGTAGAGCGGATTTGGGGAGTAGTGAATAGTTTCGGTAGTGTTGACAGTTGAAGAGTTTGGAGGAAAGTGCTCTAATCTTGTTATTGTGGTGGGTTTGAAGAGAATTAGGATGTGAGAAGGTTTGCGAATAGATTAGCTGTATGGGCTGGAGGAGTATAACATTGGTTTGGATGTTTGAGAGGAGAGATATCACAATGAGGTTTGGTGAGGGTTTTGGTTTTTCTCCATATGGTAATTGGAGAAATTCAGTTGTTGGAGATGATTAAAGTGTTTGTGTCGATGATGTCTTTTCAATGTATGTTTTAGCTGTCGGGGAAATAGTGTTAAAGTGGTTTTTGTCGGTTGGGTATTTAGATGCAATCCATCTTTTACGGGAATATTTTTTTGTGTGTAGAAAGTCTTTTATGACAGGGTTTAAGGGATATTGACAGTGTTTTATTGTTTAGGGTGGAAAGCAGGAAGCTGATGTAGAAGAATGGATGATTGTTTGCAAGTTGCCAAGGGCTGTGCCAGTGTCAGAAGGAGATTTGAGAGGAATTTGTAAATTGATTTGTGGGTCTATGCGGGAAGTTGCCAATTTATGAAGTGGCTATTTGTATTCAGAGAAGAGAGTGGAAATAGAGTAAGATTAAGATGGGCAAGATAAGGGATATGATCTGAGGAAAGTTCATGCAGTACTGAAGATTTTGTAAAGTAGTGAGAGGATTTAAAACAGATAAAGAAGTCAAGGATATCTGGAGATCTTGCATTGTCTGGATAATAGGTGGGTTCAGGTGGGAAAATAATATGATGTGGTTTGTGGAGGACAAAGTTGTATAGGTTGTTTCCTCTGGGAATAGGAATTCTGGAACCAAAGTAGGGGTGCTTAGCATTGCAGTCTCCTCCTAATATAAAGGGAGAATGACATGAACTTAGAAGTTTTTACCAGAAATCATGTGGAAGAGCTATAGAAGGGAAAGAATAGAAGCTGGCTATGTTAATTGATTGTTTGTTAGTGAGATTTAGTGTTATTTGTGTTAATTGGAATTTGTTTGGCGGTATGGGCAGGAGTTCATTATGATTAATGGAATTTTTGATGAGGATAGCGGATCCGCCTTTTCATGTGCAGTCAGGGTGGTCTACTGTATACATTTTGTAACCTTGGAAGTTGAGATGGTGGGTGGCCGTGAGGAGGATTTCTATTTCGTGGGTATTGAGAAAAAGGGAAAGTTTGTAGAATTTGTTGGATTCTTCTCAGTCATTCCATGTGCATAAGGAGAAGTTTATGTGATGATAAGGGTTCATATATTTTTCTTAAATAAGCTTGGTTAATAGGGTTGATAGGAGATTGATAAGTGGAGTGATAAGGGAGATGAGGCTATCAATTTTGGTACTAAAGGATAGAAGTACTTGGTCTGGGTTCAAAGTGTTAGCTTGGGTTGATAGTTTAGGTTGTTGGATTTGTGAATAAGGGGGATTTTTGAGAATAGTGGCATAGGAGGGAACATTGCTAATTTTACTAGATGTAGGTTGGGGAGCTTATCTGAAGATTGTTTAATGTTGATGAGGTAGGGGGTTTATATGGGTTGAGTTTATTGTAGGAATTTTGAAGCGGTTTATAATGGGGACAGCCCCGGTAGTTTGCAGTGTGTGGACCTTTGCAATTCTTGCAAATTAGGTGTTGAGGATTTCGGGTTAGGGCACTTTGAAGAGAGGTGATAGGATTCTCAGCGGATACAACAGGGGGGATTGTGACAGTAGTTTTTTGAGTGCCTGAAGTCTTGGAACTTTATACTTTGGAAAATGGGTTTTTTTGTTTTTGGAGGTTCTATTTTTACATGACAGTGGTATAGGGTAGATATTTCAAAGATAGTATGGTTTGTGGGGTCTGGGGATAGATCCAGGAAGAATAGGGGAAGTGTTGCTTTTGTAACTGGATGTCTAATGGGTAAAATTTGGGTGGGTGAAAATCCTAATTCTTTTATTTCTGTTAATATTATTAATGTATCTGATGTATAAAGGCCTGGAATGACAACTCTGAATTTTCTTTCTTCTCTAATTTGGAATGTGTGGAGTTCTGCAAAGTTTTCTTCAAGGTATTTATAACTGCTCTAAAGTCATTGATTGAAGAGGTTTTAAGTTTAAGTTTGTTATCTGACATGTTGTATATAAATTTATTGACCCAAATTGTTTTTAAATGGTTTAGAAAAGTATTAACATTATTAATGTTACTAATGAATATGGGAAGGGGTTTTACTTGGCTAGGAGTGGGGGGATTCTTCTGCATTTTGAAAAAATTGGAAACAGTTTGATGTAAGGAATGGAGAATTTAGAGGTGCGTTGTGGTTGTTTGTTGTTGTTAGGTTTGGAATGTTAGGTGGGCATTTGAGGGAATGCTTTTTGTTTTGTTGAGGATATTGTTCTAAGCTGGGAGAGAGGGATGCGTAGATCACTAGAGTCTGCTGTAGGCTGCTTGAGATCACCTTTGAGATCCATGTTCATGATGGAGATGGGACCCTCAAGGTGGGACTGCTGCATTGTGATGCTGTTGCTCTAGAAGATGTAGTGACACTGATGATCTCGAAGATGTAGTGACGCTGATGATCTCGAAGATGTAGTGACGCTGGATGATATGCTGGGTGTACTGCGATAGATTTATGTGAACTGCCGATGTTGTTACACAGTTTCATAGAACTATTGGGCATTTGTGTGAGCGAAGTAAACAAAACATGGTCTTTTCAGCTTGACTAGCAGAAGTGAAGTGTGATTCAATGGCAGCAATGAAAATATTAATGGAGGCAATATTTCAGTGAATTTTAATTGTTCCATTACTGAGTTGGAAACAAATCAAAATAGCATTACCTATGAGATTATCAAACACTTATTCATCAGTGTACCATGAAGGAGTAGAAAGAAAAACAGATCAATGCCCACCAACTATTTTATATAGTGTGTATGTACTTGTATTTATTTGTAAAATGTAAGTTTTTAATTTTTAAATAGAAAATTTTACAATTTCAGATAAATTTTTTCACATTTATACATTTTACTCTTAGTCTTTTTAAATTATATAAGTGAATGTTTATAGTATCTCTCTCCAATTTCCCCCTCTCCATCTATCTCTCTCAGTTTGTGTAAATGCATAATTGATATGAGTAGGAAAGAGAGAGAGAGAATAGAGGACTTAACCTGAAATTTGAGGGCTGGTGAGCAGTACTATCTCTTGAAGGGGGATACAAACATCTCTGAAAATTTGAAATGTTTGCTGTCTGCAGTATGGTGACACCAGCACATGTATCCTTTCTCTCTTTTATAACAATTTCATTTCTTACAGTGCAATATCATTCTTACCTATTTACCTTTTTATTGCAGCTCTGTTTTACTGTGACTGATAAGCATTACTCATTTTTAACACCAGATGATTCTGGTAGCCAGGAAGTTGATTCTATGATAACGGCATTGGCAACTGCAATCAGAAATATTTTTCCTACAGTTCCATTTCAGTGAGTATATTCTCTACTTGAAAAGATTATTTATATTTCTGGCTCAATTTATGTTATTATTCAGTCTATCATTTTGAATAGGAATAATGTATAGTAATTAAATTAATCTTTTAAGAAATTTAATCATCATCTATGACTCAGCTGTATTTTTTGTTACTATTCATTATATGATTATTTCTATTGAAACATCCTTTATGACAAATAAATGCTTTATAACCTTTGGTTAATGTCATATTTATATATTTACATAAAATCAATTGCTGTTTTTCAGACACATTATAAGAAAAGTTGAAGTAATTCCTTCAAAACGAATACAGCATTTATATGATACTGAATTGAATCATAATAATGACACAAGAAATTTTGGACCATGTGGTGGGTTTTCCACTCAGTATGCTTGTATGTGTGACTATCATGGAATGCCTTACAGAGAGGAAGTTTCGTGGGTGAGTTATATGGTGTTTTTTAAAACCACGTTAAACACAATTATAATTAATTATTTTAACACTAGATTGTGTTACATTTTGTTTTACAAGTAATGAAAACAAAATTGTCATATTAGATTTGTAGCTGTGCTATAACTTAAACAAAAAAATTTAATAGATTATATATGAACTGAACTGTCTAAATCCAATCTGGAGTCAGGGTAGCAGATATTCATTCATTTATTTATTTCCTCATACAGTTTGGTATATGTAATTGCTATAAAATGCTATTACTGAAAGGTATATGGAGCTAGTATAATAGTTTCTTAAGATTTTGAGTACTAGCACTTTTATGGTGGGGTCTCTTTAAAGTTCTCGGCCTACCATTTTGACAGCCCTACTCCAATTATTTTTTTCTCGTGTTGGCATATCTGTCAGTAGACGCCATGTGAAAATGTGTTTCTTATAAATAAAAAAGAATATATTTAGTGAAAAAAATTGTAAAAGAAGGTTCAAAGCCTACTGAAATTTATTCCATGATTGTAAATGTTGTGACGTAGTGGTCAGTGTCATTGCCTCTCATACATTCTGAGTTTGAACCCGATGAGGGCGTAGATGTGTGTTCTCATTGTTGAGTTCAGCATTAGGTCAATTACGATGACCGGCACAAGGCAATGGAAAAGCATCGGCGTAATAATTTCACAAGAATGGGAAAGTTTCTCCATTATAGAGAACTTGCCATGGACTTGTTTCAGATCATAAAAGACCAATGAATCGTAAATGAATATGTTCACACTTCTTCTTCAATTTCCACAATTATAAGAAAGTTTAAACGTTGCCGGGAAAGCGTCCAAAATAATCATGCATTGTAAAAGGCATCCTAAAAGTGAAATTGTACCTGAAATCATAGGAAAAGTGCATGATATAATTATTAAGGGTCTATATGGCTTGAGTAATGATCTTCACCAAAGGTACATTCTAGAAATAAAGGAAATAAACCACTTGAATCTATAGGCAGAAGAATATTTTGTAATGAATATTTATTTTCGTGTGTAAGGAGACAAAATTTCAAACATTGTTTAAAATTAAACACACCTCAAGAGTAAATAAAATTGTCAAATATTTGAAGCATATTGAACAAGACGAAATCTGAAGATACCAAGGAGAGAGTGACAGTGCCGAACTATTGTTACGAGGGTCCAGGTGTTAAAATTTATGACTGTCACTTTCACACATTTGTGTGGCAGACCAGGAGTTTCGAGAAGCTGCCGAGTGTCCGTCTAAAGCAGATGTAATCTAAAATATAAAATGTACAAGTTGTTTGCAAGAGTTCCATTCAGCAAGACGATGTATTTAAAATGTGAAATATTGTCAAAAAAGGTTAAGAATTAAGTACTCGGGAAAGTACTGATCGGTTGTAGGTGAAAGATTCTAGAAGATATATATATATATATATATATATATATATATATATATATATAATTTTGATGTGGAAGTTATTGCGTGACTGTTAGATGGAAAAGGAGTGAAGTGTTGTATAATTGCTTTGAAAATCATAGGAAAGTGAGTTAAAAAGTGAAAGTATAGAGAAAGTGCAGAATATAAAGGTGATACGCAGAAGTTATAAAAATGAAAATACTGGTAGAATGAGACGCGACAGAGGAAGCGATAAGACATTTAAATTAATTTGTAATAAAAATTCGCTTATATTGCAACTTACGTTTTGCCAAATCTCCCCGAGAGAGTGAGTGACTGAGTGAGTGAGTGTGTGTGTGTGCGAGAGAGAGAGAGAGAGGGAGAGGGAGGAAGGGGGAAATAGATGGGGGAGAGCGATAGCGAGAGAGAGAGAGAGCGCGAGAGCGAGCGAGAGAGAGAGAGAGCGAGAGAGAGAATAAATTCATGTTCTAAATTTATTTAAGTAAAGTAACCTAAAGATAAGGTGTCAATTAAAATGTTTTATATTAATCAAAGACTTTAAGTAAGTATGTATAATAAATCAACTTCCAATATTATATTATTTTAATATTAAAATATTAATAATTAATAATAAATGAAACCACATTGAGATATTAGTATTATACACGCGGAGATTATTTTGTAGGCTACGTAGGTTGTTATGTTGGTCATTTGTAGTCCCATTTTGCACAAGGAGAGCGGACCTGAGGAGTCACTCCTCCCAGCGACCTATTAACGTCCAAAATATTAAGCAGAACGATTTAAGTGTTCCGGAAACCCAACTTGCGAAGATGAGTCTGCTAAATTCGAACCATTTTGCAAGAAAATAAAAATTAAGTTCATCAGAATTTGTAGCTAACCTTATTGGTTCCCATTTCGGATGAGGGGGACCAATGAAAATTAAATGAATTTAATTGCAATTGGTCGTTTTAAAATGGAGGCGGAATTTGAGGAACCAAAATGGGAAGAAATTACGGCATTCTGGTCTTAGTCGCGTACACGAAGTAAAATTTTCTTGTTTCTAGCGAAATAGTAGATAGCAAAATCACTGTTCTTAGGTATACATTATTAATTAGAATGTACGTAATCGTTTTTAAGTAGGTATAGGTCGTGAGATATAGCAAGTCGTGTCAGGTGCGCAGTATTGTCCTCAGTTATGAACTCCCCCTTACGGAGAACCTGGAAATTCGCCAATGACATTCTTAAAAAAATTAATTTATTCTTAGGCCTAGTACACGTTTGTATACAAAGTCACGCGATTTTGGATCTAGAGAAAATCGCGCGACAAATTCTTGAATATATGCACGCTTTCAGAACAAAATCGCAAAACATGGGTTTCCCGTCTGAAATGGGAAACTCGAGACAATTCTCAGAATTGTTAGGTCTACTAGCATTAATAACAGGTGTTTGTTTGCAAACCAAGTATTTTTTACGGGAGATTCCCCGCTCTTCTTCGCTTGACTAATTTTTTTATGCTCCCGATGAAAAGCTGTTTCCAAATTGTATATGTTTTCAGCTTCACCTATGGACATTTAATATTTTTTGGCCAGCTTTTCAATAACTATTATTTTCTTAGTGAGATTTTTATATTCTGGATTAGTGACTGCCCCTCCAACAAGATTAATTTATTAAAACTTAAATTTTCTTCGTTGGCAAAATTTTGATAATATAAGCAAAAATAAAATAAATTAACGAAACCTTCTACAATTCACAGAGGATAATTGGGGTCCATGTCTATAAAAGCGTCCTCACTACGAAATGTTGCGCAACAATGTCTAAAGTCTCTCATTTCTGACGGGATACCAATGTTCTGCGATTTTATTCTGAAAGCGTGTCTATATACAAGAATTTGTCGCAAAATTGTCTATAGAGATTGACTAGATATAAAATCACGTGACTTTGATTACAAACGTGTACCAGGGCTTTCAAACAGGATATACAGACAACAGCAAGGTCTTTTTATCACACCCTGTACATATCATCTCATAACTTTTGCGCATGAGTTTTGATGTACAACATATCCTGAACTGAACACAATACATTGTTTTCAGAATAGGTTTCACACTACCAAGTTGCCGTGTTAATCTGAGCACCGACCTACTCCCACAACAATTACAGGGCAGTGGACCACTGCGCATCTCATCTTGACACTACTTCATTTTTCTTGCGACCTATAAGTAAGTTTTAAAATCATTGTTTTTCGAAAATTCAACATTATAAACATAGTAATGACAATAAATTGTTTGACTATAAAAGTTGTATATTTCTTTATACACTCCCATGAGTAACCCAACCAAAAAATCTTTTTACAAGCTTAGTCAGGAAAAACACGATCAGGGAAGGGGTGGAATTGTCTCTTTTGCGCGGATGCGCTGAACTGGCCAGCGGCAAATCTCGGGGAAGGGATAGCGGCCTAGTGGATTCCAACGTAAAGAAAATGGAAAAGGAAGTTACGCTTCTCCGACCCGACTGGGAACGTACGGAGAAGTCTCCAGGGATTGCACATAAAAAAAAGCATTTCAATGATTGGTGCCAAAATGCTTACTACGGATCAAAAACTCATTTAAGTGACACTTTCTAAACAGTATCTGCGTTTTTCGAAAAGGAAGAATGATTTTCTGTGCCGATATGTGACAATTAATACACAATTACCCCAGAATCGAAACATAAGCCCACCATTAATAATTACATTTTATTTAATAGAAAAAATAAAGATAATTAAAAATGAATAAAACAATACATTTTATTACTTATTCTACTATTCAAATGAAATCAACAACAAACATTCAACAAATTTTCTATTGAAACTATTGTGAAAACCTACTGATTGTAATTGGTAATTATCAACTCGCGTTCAAGTTATATAATTATAATCGGTAGTCAGGGCTATGTTTGTGAATCCAGGAGAGAAGCTTGAGTTGTCAGTTACTACAAGTAAATAGCTCATTATTAATATTATATTGAAACGTCGCGTTATTATGCAATGGTTTTATATTACTTACTAGCTGGGTGCCCGGCGTTGCCCGAGATGTCATTTATCCATAACCGCCGATATTACTCAAATTTCGGTTGCTTTTGCGCTATTTTTATGTAACGCTCCTCGAACACTATCCCTAAATGTGCTCACCTCGCATGCCGAAGTGGGTTGAAGTCATTGACTTTTTTACAGCAGTTTTTACATGTTAGAAGATGACCACCCCTACAAATGTGCGATAGTCAAAAAGTATTTATTCCACGAAAATTTCTACCCCCGCCCACCACCTCCCAAACCCGTCGCATTACCCAGGTTGTCACGATTAGACTCAGCGACATTCATAGTCTCTGAATTGATTCGAATCTTGGTTGTTTTAACCACCCGCTAATCTTGCTCCCGTCACAGGGGTTGAAATTATACACAAAAAAATCGGTAGAAATACTATCAATCACACTGACAGTGTCAAATATTTATTTCACACAAATATCGTCCATTTAACGTATATGAAAATTTTACCCCCGCCCAGCCCCTCCCACCCCCGGCCACACCCTCATATTCCCCAGGTTGTCATTAATAAACACAGCGACATTAATTAACTTCGATTTGACTCAAATCTCTGTTTTCCTCACGTTATTTTCTTATAAGTTTCCGCCAATCCCACCCCTACCATACTCTTCCCTCACGCCGCAAGATGGGGTTGAAGATCTACAGACATGACTTGGGTAGAAAAACCCTGATAAATATTATTCAACTCTAATATCGGTCGTGATTTTTTGTTTCAAAAATTCATATCCCGTCCATCTCCACCCCTCGGAGTTACAATTAAATGTTACAATTAAACTAAGCGACATTAATAACCCTGTATTTGACTCTAATCTTGGTTTTAATTGCGTCATTTAATTTTAACGCCTGTTGACTCCCACTCCTAAGGTTAGCTCAGTCCGAATCCCGAAAGGGATTCAAATGAAACACTGAGAACGTGTTATGAAATTTTAATAATCTGATTGTTGCCGTAATATATTTATTCGACGAAATATTCGGAGCTTTACTTATTTTTAAATTTCTACTCCCCACCCACCTCCGCCCAACAGGGACATCCATTACCTTCGATTTGAATCGATTCTCGGTTTTATTAGCGTTATTTTCCGGTATTTACCCTCCACACACATAAGCGTGCTCCTACTCATGACGCTAGGGGTTGAAATTTTACAAACATACCATGAGTGGAAATACTATAAATACTATAAAATATTGATCTCAGTACGCATAGGATCTTAATGTGGCGCAAATATTTGATTACTCTGCAGTTTTTTACAAAGTATCTCGCTGTCCAAACTTTATACTTGGATTTAAAAACTTGTAACTTTCTCAGTTGAATGTTATACTTAGGCCACACTGTTAGTTCTCTCCAAATTTTACTTCCTCTGCCGGCTACAATATCAGACAGACGCTTCCAGAAAGCACTTGTAACCCGGGACAAAGCCCGCCAACACATTGTTGTCTTTGAAGAATTGGTACCACTAACAATCCAATTATTAAAATCATAACTGGCCTCTAATTAGTATTACAATATATATATATATATATATATATATATATATATATATATATATATATATAAATTAGTAGTCATTGTTATGTAATTTTGATTTTATAACTTTATTAATAAATTCTTACATTTATCAAAACATACCATTTGATGGCACCCAAGTTCCAACCAATGACTTTAACTTCCATAAATACGAGATAAGTAAAAGTGAGAGAGGGAAGCGGCACAATATGTTTCATACAATGCTTATTAAAATAAAATTTCCCAGGAAAAGTAAGGTTTCTCCAAAATTCTGAAACAGATAATAGAGAACTTTCCAACAAATCAGTCTCTCAATTGATCTTCTACTTAATAAAAATAAAGGAAGTTCAGGCTGGTATGTGAAACAAGCTGAAACCCAGTCTTAGGTTTGAAAAGGCATGGTCTTTGTTTTTGTCAGTTTTTGAATATCATTAAATAATCTTAATTAATAACGATTGTTTAAGAGGTGTTAACTGCAATTTATAAACATATTTATTTCAGGATGTAGACACTATTTACCTTTCACATGATACCAGAGAATTGTGTTTACGAGACTTTGACCATCTTGATCCTAAGTAAGTTTTTTTAAATTATTATTATTGATTACATTATATCTACTATTGCTTACAAAATTTAGTGCCTTGTAAGTAGTATAATATAAATTATGTGTTACAAATTAATTGGAAAGTTGATTCATATATATACAGATTCACCAACTCTGTCTTATTATTGAATAAGAAAGACAGCCAATGCAGACAAAAAAAGTGTTGTCGACTGACCAGTGCAGTTGTGTTTCTATAGGCTCTTCTTAGCACCTGACAAAAGGGACAAGGATCCCAACGTTGTGTGGTATTTATATTACCCTTTTCTTTTGTCTGTATTGGCTATCTTTCTTATTAATTGTTTTCTATCAGACGTAAATGTTTTCATCTGTCTTATTATTGTTGTTATAATTTTATATTTCATTATGGTTGTGTGCTAACTTAAATTCTAATATTTATCATTAGTTAAATTAATGTAAGTAAAATTTAAGAGACCTGAGCCAAGGCAGGACAGATAAATGAAATTGCAGGAAATTATATCATGTGTCAACCCAGAAGGTCTTACTTCTGATCTGCTATGACTTCTTTACATTCTGTGGGTTGTACTTGTATTCATCATTTCATTCTTTAAATATAAATATATAATCTCCAAATGTAACAGATCAAGTTACCTAGACATCTACTATACAAGTATTTGAACCCCAACACCTTGCTTTGTCCATCTATACCACATAGATTTATTTATCTTCTCAGAAATTCTCTTTCACCAGGAAGCAGGTGTCAGTCATGTACCATTACATTCTTGTTAAGTAGCTCTTGTTTGATTAGCTTTTTTAGTAATAAATGATTTTTGCAATACATATTACTTCATAGACAATAATATCAGGTTATATTAAAAATTCATTCATTCACTAAACTATTTTTTAGATCCATCAATTGGTTTTTAAACAAAATTGATATAAAATAGGTCATTAATAATTCGATGAAATAGCAATACAGACAAAATTACATGATGATATAAATACCACACAACATTTATAGGATCCTTGTCCCTTTAGACAGGTAATTGGAAAAAAACACAAGTTCCAGGAGAAACCCACTTAATTTTGTCTGTATTTTGCTATTTCATCTAATTATTATATTTCATACAGACATATATTGTCATTTCAACGCTTTTCATCATATAACATGTTTTGTACATATGAGAAATTTATGCTAAAAGTATATATTTTTTCTTGATGAATAGCATTTATTACTCTTCAGTAATTTATGAAAATTATATTTCTTTCAGGGATATACTACCAATAATTAGTGCTCTTGAATATAATACTTGGTTTACAAAACTTCGAGCAAGTAATATCAAGCTAACACACGAGTCATTGGACAGAATTCTCCATGTTTTAAAGAAAACTTTAAGTATTGAGGAATTATACCTTGACAACCTGGGCATAAAATGGTAATTACTTCCTATTTGGTTTTTGCTGGAATCTGTATTAGTTTTTCTTAATAAATTATTGTGTAATGAAATTGATTAATTCTTTTTTTAATAATTCTTTTTTGTGTGTATAACACTTAAGGAAAATGTGACAAGGTCAAATAAAAAAATACATTTAGATAGGAAAGAAAGCCAACGAAGTCTACTTACCTGAAATCAGTAGTTGGTCCACTCAGGTCGAGGATAATTGCCATTATTTTGTAATCCAGAGTCTGTTTAAATTTTAAAGTATTTTGGGGTGAAGAGGGTTGATGCCACTCTAGTGATCAGTGCTTGCTCTGTGGGATGATATGGGACACCCAGTCTCATAAGCAGTTAGAATCTGATCAAGACAGGCATCTCCATTTTCATGGAACCAACTAAAAAGTATCTGTGCTGTGCCCATTCTTTGTGATTTGTGTTGCTCATTCAAGTGCCAAGGAACTCATCACAGACATATTTTGTTGTAGCCAAGATGTTCTGACACAATTTCATCAAGCTACAAATGTGGAAACAATATGTGGAAAAGTGATATTCAACTCGTCGAGGGTTATGTGCCTGTTTGCTGTGTCTTTGTGGTTCATGTAATTTTTTAAGTTGTCTGTGATGAATGATGAGCAGCCTGGTCAAGTTTCGTTATGCACATTTGTTTGTCCATTATTGACATTTCACACCACTTCCTCACATTTCTTTCAGTTATTACTGTATCACGATATCATTCGTCTCTTAATTGACAGTAAATTTCTGCATGTTTCAACTCTGAGCATTCAAGAATCAGCGGGATTTTCTATTACACATATATGTACATACTTACATACATACATATATGTACGTACATACATACATACATATATATATACAAACATGCATAATCATGCTCATACATACTCACATAGACTCGTGCAAGTAGGGGGGGGGGCAGGTAGGTAGGGCACTATTTAAAGGATGTTGAGTCTAGGACTTTGCCTGGACTGTAAACCAAGTTGGAAGGAGAGTTCCCATAGATGGAGTTCAGCCTCTGATAAATCTGATGGTGAGTGTAAAGCATTGGTCACTATTGTTTGTATTGTGGCTTTGGGCACGAGTAGCTTCTGGGAATTGAATTTTGGAAAGTTTGACAGTGCTGTTGTGGTTGGGTATTCGTTTAGGGAGGGTCTTTTTGTTTGGCCTATATAAAATTAGGGCAGGGGCAATCTTCCCGAACCACAGAAAGAAATACAAAATCAAAGAAAACATCACCTGCCTCTCCTCCCACACAATATACCAAATTAACTTAAGACTCTGCTCAATATCATGTTCTTGAATTTGCTAAATGTAAATTTAAAAATCAAATGTATTCATGTTAAGAAATTCACTAACAATAAGTTATCTTGGAGATGATTGATCAAGTGTCATTTTTATAAGTGATTTAGATAGGAAAGAGCTCGGCATGATATTGTTTAATTTTCTTGAGTGTTAAATATTGTGTTCACAATGTTGGTTTATTAGGAAAGTTTTTATGATGTTTCCACACCTTTAGTTGGCCTACTCCATCTGGTGGCTGCCAAGTGTATAGTGTTGAGTGCTGACAGTGTTGAGCCATTTTATAACCAACAGCTGTACAGTGAATATTCTATCAAGGGAAAAAAGGCCAATTACAGAAAGGAATAGGGTTATTAGACAAACTATTATGTGAATTATTCATATATAAATTAGTGGTATTTATTAAGTAAGTATCAAGACTTAATTATATTCTTTCACAAATATGTATCACCTGACAGTAAATTGCATTGTTTATTACACACTAGTAAAATATAGTAACAATGATATTAATATATTTAAAATAGTAAATTATAAAGTAAATGTATTGGTCATTTTTTCACATAGAGATAAATTTATACTTTATTTTATAATGTTTAACATTATTTTGTTAGGATATTCATGTTTTGTCTCTCTTATATCAAATAGGGACTTGAACCTACAATTCAGTATAAAGTTTCCAATTAAAATTTCGAGAATGTATAAACTTTATAAACATCTTTAATCACTTCTGATCACTTGCTCAACACATTTTAACTTATTTTTATGTATAATAATATATATTTTGTTTTACTTTATTTACTTTTAAATTTTGCCAATTGTGTCACTTAAAATTAATAATAAGTTTATTAATTACAGGGATTTTGCGCATAAGCTGTCTTTAGCATTAATAGCAAACAATAGTACACCCCTTCATACTTTGGACTTGTCTAACAACTTGATAGAAGATAAAGGTAAGTATATATTATATTTGTTGTACAAATCTACTTGGGGTCTGCCATGCAGAACATCAGGAAGCTTTTCAAATTTTTGGAGGCATTGACCTCCTTTATCAGGAGATAGATCCCATATTAGAGTTTGTAGTTATAACTGAAGAGCAGCTAGCTGCTATTCACAAAGAATAAATGACCCACTATTCCACTCTCTCAAGCGAAGACCAAAGTAAAGGAAAACTTGTGATAAATACTGGAAATACTTACATAAATACATACATACACATATATATACAGAAATATGTGTATATACTCACATTCAAATGTCACCACCATAGTCTGAGTCAGTATGTGTGATCATATTAATATCTCCACCAAAGAAAATTCCAAATTTGACAGTGCCTGTCAGATAGTCAAAAAGACTCATTTGAGCCTTTTCCAGTGATATTTTTGCCAAGCTTCTTTAAACAGAATGATTCCTGTTATAAACTAGTTGTTGATGGGGTTTACATTCTACCTTTATCATCCCGTGATCTATTGGTGTAGAGGCTGGATTTAGAGAATTAAATCCAAAGCATTATAATTCTTTTTGCATATACTGACTGTTTACAAAATATCTTTGTGTGTCAATTGTAATTTACATACCAAAGTATGATAATTTTTTTCAAAAGTGATTTTAAATTTGTTGCCCATTTTATGTTTGTCTTTCATCTTTATCACAACAAGTAAATCATCAACAAACAATACAATGATAACACTTTTCTACCTATTGTGCTACTGAGATCATTATAGGTTTTGCCATATCCTAAAGTCATCAAAATTTTTAAAAATTTCTCATTACAGTTTTTCTGTCATTGTTTCAATCTGTAAAGACATTGATTGAGTTTACAAATTCTACCACTGTTTTCTTCTAACCCTTCACTCTGCTGGATATATATTTCTTTCTTCAAAACTCCATACAGAAAGGCTGTTTTAGCATCAACAGTAATTAAATTCATTTAATTTGAAGCTGCAAAACTCAAATGAATCTAAGCATGGTGCACATCTGGACTTAAAATCTCTGAATAATCAATACCTTCTTCTTGTTCAAAACCTCTGACAACCAACTTGGCTTTCAGTTTGCCATCTGGTTTCTCAGTGGCAAGTTAATGACTTAACATTGATCCAACTATTTCACAATATCCCACATTATCATTTTTATGAGTGACATACCTTTCAACCACTTTTTGTCATTCGGAGCTGAAGACATAAAATTGTCTTCCTATTCACCATCATATCAATATTCACATATTTTTCATTTAAATTGAAATCTTATATTTCAATTGCATTTTCAAGTTTCAAAAAACTTTTGACAAATCCTTACATTTTCTCTGGTGTCTGATATACACTCCTAAAATCTTAATTTGATTGCTATGAAACTTTGGTGAGTAGTGCAAAACCATGTGAAGGTTTCTGTCTCTATTTGGTCCAATCGGACTGAGGAGAGGTGTTACTTATATTGTCATATAGTCTAATGTTTGTATAAGTTAAAATTTTTACATTGTAAGGTTTTGTTGCATAAGATAATGGCCATGATGTTGAAAGAAAATTTTAAATAGTCAGTTATCTGTGGGAAAACAGAGCTTTCCCAGACGTTTTTTGTTTGTAATTTGGTTCAGCAATTGCACATAAGTCTAATGTGACTGGCCAAAAATTGTACGAAAACCCGGATTATATGTAGTTCTCACCACTAGATGGCAATAATAGTTAGTAGTGATCAATTAATCAGCGGAGATCTTCTTCGCCATTAGGTGACAGACTTTGTATGTAGAGGTCAGAGAGCAGACATGTCCCAATGGGGGCAATAGAGTGTGGAGTTGGACCAATCATGTTAATGTGAAACTTAAAAACGTTTTAAAAATTCATTCTTCACTAGAGTTATTAGTCTACTTGTCGTCATCAAAGAAGAAGTAGGGTGAACTCGTCTAGAGTTGTACAAAAAGTAGGAAGTTTTATAAAAAATTCAACATTTTAATTTGCTGGTGTCCAGTGATGAACTACCTGGTGGAGTATGACTTATTTTGAACACTGTTTTATCGATAAATTTCCCCCAAAAAATATATTAGTGACCGTAATTGCAAACTGATTTGCGAAACATTTTATGAGAGTAAGTGGAATACTGTAATCTAGCACTGTAGAGAAATTTATTTGTTTGTGCTATTAATATGGCCTATTTTCAAAATTATGAGTTTAATTTCTTGTAAATTTTGTGGATTTGTACATTCATTAAAACTGAACTTGAAGATGAATAAAAACTGGTTTGTAAAAAGAACTTATTTTAAATTTGGTAAAATTATTGTGAACCTTTAATAATTATTGGTACTGTCAAATTTGAAATTTCATTTCATTTAGTGTTTATATTTTTGGAGATATGTTGTAGTTGTCATTTTGTAAATTTGTTTCAAAGCTTTTCATATAAATTTTATATTTCATTTTAATGTTATAATGTTCCGAGACCCCATAAAATGCCTTAAATAAAATAAGAGTCTCATTTAAATAAATAACCATGGCAATATTCTCTGTAAACTTATGTAAAATATATTTTCTGTTCTTAATAAATTCTATATATTTTATATTAATTAAATAATTAAATCAAAGCTCAATATTGTTTTAAATTGCTCATCAAAGTAAATAAAAATTATTTAAAGTTGAGTAATAAATTAATCAATTATATATATATATATATATATATATATATATATATATATATATATATATAAAACACATTAGGATAGGAAAGAGAGAGAGAGAGAGCGATTCCAACTACCTGAAATCAGTAGTTGGCCCGGTCTGCCATAGGTGGAAGTTCAAAATTTTAAAGGACCTGAGCCTCCTCTGTCAGGAAGGAAGATCTGAAATGTGTGCCGGCCGGGCACGAATTGTTTAATTCAAATTAAAGTGCACCAGCTGTTAGACAGCAACAATTGACTCCGAACAAAGTCAACAACACTCTGTCTCTCTCTCAAGGAAAGGTCCACAACAATGAAAAAAGAAATAATGGAAAAATGTAAGTCGGCATCACTGTCTTTCCTATCCTAATGTGTAATTTAATTTGACCTCATCACATTTTCCTTAAATGTGAGTAACGATCTGGCATTGTCAAAATAATTTGTATAAAAGGAAGAGGAAAAGGTGGTGGCTTACCTGAAATTTATGCTTGGTGTTGCGACTCAGAACAGGAGGAAGTGCTTCAAATCTTTGGAGACATTAGCTCCCTTCATCTGAAAAATAATTAATATGTACAGGAAAGATAGATAGAGAGCTGGGACTTAAATTAAATTGAGTTATATTTTTGTGTGTATATATGCCTTAATTTTTTAACTGGTTTGCAATTATTAAAACTTTAGTAATTAAGTGGCTGAATAATAATATTGAAATTATAATGTTTAACTTTTTTATTTCATTTTTTTTTTTCATAGGTGTCTCTAGTTTGTGTGGAATAGTTGCCAAAATTATACAAGGTGTGAATTTTAAGTTTTATCTTTTTAGAGTATTATTTTATAGCATTTATTAATCATTTGTGTTATTTTGTATGGCTTGAAATGCATGCTTCAATTTGTTTCATTGATATGTATTGTTTTGTTAACACACTAAAGTTGTTTCGATTTTACATTCTGAAATAGTTGTTCATAGCATAGGGCAGTAATATGTTTAGTTAAATCTCATTTTATTTAACTGTTTACATTTTTTTTGTGAGTGTGGTGCTACTCATTGACATGGTAATTTACAAATCGTAGCACTTTCTTAATTATACAGTTCAGATCTACTTTACTGAATATGGGGTCTCAGGCCTTCATAAATTTGATTTTTTATTACCGCCCAGCCTGACTACACCAACTGTTGACTCAAGGTAAGTCAGGTACCCTGTCTCTCTTTCATATCCAAATGATTCATATATATGTGTTTATATATATATATATATATATATATATATATATATATATATATATATATATATATATATATATATATACATACATACATATATATACACACAAAAAATGCAGAATATTAGTTTTGTAGCATGAGTTTGGGCGACAAAATGTTGCAAATTCATATATAGAGCCGCCACTGTTCTCGGTGTTAAAATATGACATATTCTGCTTTAAGTTTGACAATTCGTCCAATCCTCCAAAAGTTCCTATAAAATTAGGGCGCCAGATAATATTTTATATAAATATTTATATATAATGGCGATACTGCTATGGAAAAGAAAGAGAGATAGCTTGTGGCTTACCTGAAATTGAAGTATGGTGTAGCCACAGGAAGGAGTGTTATACTATTTCGTGCACCGGCAGGATGTGGACTGCGAAGTTTTGACAGTCTTGCCGCTAGCAGCTCATAAAGAAAAAACACCCCATCAGGCCACTAACTTTCTCTCTCAAGGGAAGGTCGTGGCATATACATACAAACATGCATGCACATGTGCACACACATATGTATGCATACACATACATACATGCATAAGCCTGCCCACACATACTCACATGGACTCATGCAAGAAGCGGTGGCAGGTAGGAAAGGGTCTATTTAAAGGATGTTGAGTCTAGGGTTTTTTCTGAGTGTAAGACGTGTTGGAAGGAGAGTTCCCACAAATGGAGTTCTGCGTCTGATGAATTGGGGGATAGAGCTTTAAGGATGGTGAGTGTGAAGCTTAGGTCAAAATTGTTTATATTGAGGCTTTGGGTTTGAGCAGCTACTGGGAATTGAATTTTGGAAAGTTTGACGGTGCTGCGGTGGTTGGGTATTCATTCAGGGAGGGGTCTATATAGAATGCTGGGCAGAGTCTACAGTTTATTTCGTAGATGGTGTGGGAGGAAAGGTGGCTGATGTTTTCTTTGATTTTGTATGTTTTTGTGTGGTTCTGGAAGATGGTGGTGGGCTGTAAGATAGGACAGACATGGCACCTGTTCCTACCACAAGGTTTGCAATGCAGCATGGGTTGGGGGTGTGGATTTTGCAGGCTGGACAAGTAAATTGTGGAGGTTGGGTGGGTGTCTGAAGGCAACCCTTGGGCATGTGCGGAGTATAGTGGGGAGGATGTTTTTTAAGTCAGGGTTGGATTGCAGTCCAGTGTACGCTAGGTGGACAATGGAATTGATTTTTCATAGTCCAGGTAAGTAGGTTGTTGTGAAGGGTGGACTACTTTTCTTGTTTTGGTACAGAGTTGGTGTTTGGAAAGTTAATAGGGCACGGGTTGTCTGTTTTTGCAGGAGGTAACTGGGATAGTTTCTATTGACAAATTGAGGATCCAGTTGATGTAAGAGGCCAGACTATTCCAGGTGGAGCAAATACATACTCCCCTGAGGGCTAGACTATATAGGAGGGATCATTTTGTGTGGTGTGGGTGGTAAATTGTGAAGTGCAGGTATTGGAGTGTGTTTGTGGGTTTTATGTGAACAGATGTGTTGATAGTGCCAGAACTCATGTGTATATCAACGTCTAGGAAAGTGACTTTGGCGGGGAGTGGTTCCAAGTGAACTTTACTAGGTGTCTGGAGTTCAAGGTGTGGACAGTCAGATAGGGAGTCTGATCCTTGGGTCCACAGCATGAAGATGTCATGTATGGACATGAACCAGGCCAGGGGTTTTAATGGGGAGGAATTTAGGTGGGCCTGTTCCAGGCGTCCCACGAGTAGGCTCGCATTGAAGGGGGCCATCGGGTTGCCTATAGCTGTGCCACTTATTTGATAGTATATGTTGGCTTGGAAGGAAAATTAATTTCTGGTGAGGACAAACTGTGTGAGGGAGATCAGAAAATTGGTGGTGGGGAAAAACTTTGTGGCCTGTGTGGCAAGAAGTATTCAAGTGCCGTTAGTCCATTGGCAGGGATAGAAAAATAGGACAAAGGTTGGAAATACAGTCTGAGGAAACCATATGCTTTAAGCATATCCTTAACATTTATATATATATGTGTGAGAGTGAGAGTGTGTGAGAGAGAGTGAGAGTGAGAGAGAGAGAGAGTGTGTGTGTTTTGTGTGTGTTTTGTGTGTGTGTGTGTGTGTTTTGTGTGGGGGGTGGGGGGTCTCTCCCTCCCTCCCTCTCCATCCCACCTTCCCTCCCCCTCCCCCCCTCTCCCCCTCCCCCCTCTCTCTTGTGGACTGCCTATAAAATCCATAATTGTTATTTTCAATTATCCGCTCCCCCTCGAGTCTTACTGCTAACCATCTCCACAAGTGCTACCAAGCAACTGCAAATTCCGAGCCTGAACTGTGTGCCGACCAGGCACACATTTGGATAGGAAAGAAAGACAGCAATGCCGACTTGCCTGAGATCACTAGTTGATCCAGTCTGGCAAAGATGGAAGTTCAAATTTTCGAGTGCCTAAGCCCCTTTCGTCAGGAAGGAATGCATGTGTTCAAAGCATGAAGAAGGAAGGAAGAAAAAGGAAAGACTAAAAATATTTGATTTAGGCAGGACTTAAACCTACATAATGTGCTGAGTACACAGACACCTAAACCATCTCGGCCACTAGGTCAAGTTCCTGACCAGTTAAATATAGACAGTCTTATTACGGATAAGTGGTTATTTAGAGGAGGAATGGATGGAGTAGAGGGAATGAAGAATTAGGATAATCTATTAAGGAATAAATACAATGTTAGGAACTAAGTTAGTGATAAATTCAAATTGGATCATTCTTTGAACCTATATGAATCATATATGCTGTATAATTGAAGTAAATTATTCATTAATTGACATAATAAACTTTCTTTAGGTAAAATAGTTAAGTATAAATTATAGTGCACCAGTTACATTCAAATGATATATAATTTTTTGTTGGCAAAATTAAACTTAACATACATTTTTACATTGAATAGTAGCTTAAAAATAATTTGGAATCAAGTAAATTAGTACTCAATTGATCTATGTTAAGTACTATGAAGAACATATTATACAGGGTGATTGTACAGTCAAGAGCCAAACGTTTAAGAGTGGTACACCTTACTAAAATGTTTTTTTGTATAAGAATGTATTGTTAGAAGTGATGTTTTGAGGTACAAGCACAAAAATTAGCCTAGAAAAGGACAACATTGATTATTTACCTCTTCACAATGTAATCCTTTCCTAAAAGTTTACAGTAAATGCTCAAAATTTGTCTCATGATTGTAGACTGTTTTGCTTTATAAATAATCAGAATGTGTAATTAGATTATTTATGCTATTTCAGAAATTTTATGATAAATTAAACTGTTTCAGGTGCTAATCATTTGAGTAGTCCGCTAGCCAAGGTTCCTAAAGGACTGGTTCATCTGAACCTGTCACATTGCGGTTTGTCTTCTAAGGGAGTGAATCAACTAGCTCATGCTTTGTCAATCAACAAAGGAATGCCAAACACACTATCATATCTCAACCTTAGTGGGAATAATCTCAAGGAAGAAATTAATGTATGTTTATTTTCAATGATCCATTAAAATAATTTGTTTGTGTTATAAATTCTAGGGAAATTATTATGATTACTTTATTGTTTCAGAATCTGTGTAATTTTCTTGCTCAACCAAACTCTCTCACCTATCTTGATATTTCTGGAACAGATACAACCCTGGAGTCAGTAAGTGTTTTTCTCAATTAATGTTTACATTAATATTATTTCTGATCTATATAAAATATATATTTTAATCCTTTAAATAAAAGTTTCATTCTTTATTATTTGGACTCAGTATGGTAGAAGTTTCTATAAATAGTGCTGTTCAAAAATTGAATGCAAAGGAAATTTAAAGTACTAAGTAGGTGTGTTTATAAGAAGTTCCCAAAAAGGAAAACATTCAGACATGCATTAATACAGGGACACCACAGTTGTTATATTTGTTGAGTCATTAATCATCCATGTGTATTTGAACACTATGTTGTTTAGTTTTATATTACTCATAAAAACAGTTAATAAACAGAAAGAAATATTCAATTTTATAACTGTACCAGCTGTGTGTATGGCGTTTTCCCGAGATGTCATTTATCTATAACCCCCAATATGACTCCAGTTTTGATTGCTTTTGCGCTATTTTTATGTAAAGCTCCTTAAACCCTATCTCTAAATGTGCTCACCTCCCATGCCAAAGGGGGATGAAGTCATTGACCAAATATATCAGCCGTTTTTACATGTTAGAAGATGACCACCCCCACAAATATGCAATAATCAAAAAGAATGTATTCCACGCAAAAATAGGCCGATTACATTGTCTGAAAATTTCTACCCCCGCCCACTACCTCCCAAACCCGTCGCGTTACCTAGGTTGTCACAATTACACTCGGCGACATTCATAGTCTCTGAATTGATTCGAATCTCGGTTGTTTTTGCGGTTTTTTATTTAGCCTACCTCCACCCCACCCCTAAGCTTGCTTATACACAAACAACATCAGTATAAATACTATCAAAGTCGTTAACCCCAGGAAATAATTATCGAAAATATCGACCGTTTAACATGTTTGAAAATTTATTCCCCCACCCAACTCCGCCAAGCACCTCACACCACCATGCATTTCCCATGTTCTCATAAATACGTTCATCTATATCTCCAATCTGAGATTTATTCATGTTATTTTCTCATAACGCCCCTCCTCCCCCACCCCTAATTGTGATCTTTTACGAGTGTCAAGGGGTTGAAATTAAAAGCAAAATCAGTGGAAATCTTCTCAATGACATTGTCCCCGACAAATATTTCTTCGCTACAAGAATCGACCGTTTAACATGTTTAAAACAAATTTACACCTCCGCCAACCCTTCCTTGGGGGGAATTAAACGATTAGTTGAATGTAATAATTTAACTCATTGACATCCGTGACCGTGGATTTGACTCCAATGTCGATTGTTTTTCCATCATTATAATGTAATTCCACACCAACACCCCCTTAAGGGGAGCTCAATTCCCAATCCTGAAAGATGTTGAAATTATACATGGGCAAAATGTAGAGAAATTTTATTAATCTAATTGATCACGAAATATATTTAATTGACGCATAAAACTGCCGGTCAACTTGTTTTAAAACTTCCTATTCCCCGTACACCTCCGCCCAACTCATCCCAACCCAGATTGCCCAGATTGTCATAAATAAATTCAGCAACTTCCATTACATTGATTTGACTCGAATCTCGGTTGTTTTCCCGTTATTTTCTTGTAAATCCCCTCCACCCCCACCCATATCATGCCTACAAACAACATCAGTAGAAATACTATGAACGTAAATGGCCCTGGCATTTAGTTATTCCATGCTAATATCGATGATTTAACATGTTTTAAAAATTCCAACCCGTCCATTCCTGCCATAGGTGATTAAATGGGTAATTGAATATAATCTCAGACAACATCGGTTGAAACACTTTCTCTTCGATTCATAAATATATTTATCTACCTACATATCGGCTATTTTAGCATGTTTGATTTTTCTACCACCTCCCTTAAGTGTGCTTCCCTCAAGGGGAACCACAAAAGGGTTATATTTTAAATCAACATCAGTATATATATTATCAATGTCATTGACCTCACCAATTAATTATTTAACGCAAATACGATCATTTAACATGTTAGAAAATTTGCACCCCTGTCCACCACATCCACTCCCGCCCTTGGGGTAAAATGGCCAATTGGATGTTATAATTGATCTGGGTGACATCCATTACCTAGGATTTGACTCCAATCTTGGTTGTATTCGCGTTATTTTATTGCAGCGTTCCTCCCCCCAACCACTAAAAGTGCTCTACTGATAAGCCCGAAAGAAGTTGTACTTATACTCTGTGAACATGTAAAGAAATTTTATGAATCTCATCGATCCCGAAAAATATTTAGTCGTTGCGAAAATCGGTAGATTAACATGTTTGACAATTACCACCCCTGACCGCCCCCTTCCTTGGGAGGTTAATTGCTAGTTTAATGTCATAAGTAAACTCAGCATTATCCATAACTTTGCTTTTGACTCCAGTCTCGGCTGTATTTGAGTTATTTTCTTCTAACATTCCTCCACCCCCACCCCTACAGTTATCCTTTCCCATGCCGTAAAATGTTGGAATTTTACTCACATACAAATACTATTAATCACTTTTACCCAGAACATATTTCAAATATCGGCTGTTTTTGCATGTATGAAGATTTCCACCCCAGCTTGGGCAACTTGAATATCATAATTCAACTCACGGGCAACCATAACCCTGGATTTGAGTCCAATCTCGATTGTGTTTGCGTTATTATTATATGAATCTACTCCACCCCCACACTTAAGAGTGCTCCACTCTAAATCCCGAAAGAGGTTATATTAAACATATGGAACATGTAGAGAAAAATAATAAATCTCAGTGAACCAGAAAAATATTTATTCGAATGCTTAACATGTTTGAAAATTTCAACCCCGTCCATCTCCGCTTGGGGAAGTTAAGCTGTAAGTTAAATGTCATAATTAAACACAGTGACAAATATAACCCCGGATTCAACTTGAAACTCGAATGTGTTTGCCTAATTTCATGTAATGCCACTCCACCCCCAACCCTTAATAAAAATCAGCGGGTTAAAATGTTTGAAAATTTCTTTCCCCACCCACCTTCTCTCACCCCCGTGAGTTTCTCAGTTTGTTATAAATAGTCTCAGTGACATCCTTAGCCCCGATTTGACACGAATCTAGGTTGATTTGGCGTTAATTATATGAAAGGTCCCTCAACCCCCACACATAAGGGTGATTCCCTTGCATGCCAAAAGGAGTGAAACTAATGAGGAAAAAGCCAATTTGTGATTATTGAAGTTAAGGAAAATAGTAAGAATAGAATTGCAAGTGATAGTATAGACAAAGTTGAATTGAATACTAATAATAAGATATAGGAAGATAGTATATATATATATATATATAAAAGGATTAATGGAATCTATCATGGTATTATAGAAGTTAAATTAGCTTCTTCCCCTGGTAATAAAGTTGAGGAATTCATAATGAATATGAAAGGTACAATAGATTTGTTACAAGAAAGAAATGTAATTTATGAATTAGGATGCCTCAACTGCAATTTAGTGTATCAGGCATACAGTGGCAAGTGTCAAAAACATAATCTAAAATCATAAGTCCAAGTTAAAGGTGGGATCAAAGTGTAATACATCCTTGTCATTACACATGAATGATAACCATCATACATTGGGCTGGAAAAATATTACTATAAAATAAAGAGAGAGGGTAACAATAAAGAGGAAAATAATAGAAGGAATATTGGTACATCTAAATTTGGAGAGAGTTATGAATAAAGGATTGAGACTGGCACTGCAGGAACTTTTTACACTAACTTATTGAATTGCAATTGCAGACAGCCATTTTAGTACTAGGAGATAGATAGCAGTGTAGAGGAAGTAGTGGGGAAAGGGTTTGCTGATATTGTTGATGCTTCGCATGTTCTCATTGCTGGATTGGCCTTCAACATAACATGATCTATGCTCCTGAAAATGTATAATAAAAAATATGATGTGGGAAGACAGGTTGAAAATATTTTTGAACTAATTTGCAAGTGCAATAGAAGTTAGTTGCATATGGAAATTAATGAGGATTCATTCAAGTTTTATTGAAATACTCATTTTATGGTTGGCACATTGTTCTTGGTGTAGTTGTAGGACAAACATACAGGTGTATCCCAGGTGACTATATGAATTTGGTTTTATCATAGTGTATATAAAAAAATTCTAGAGGATTGTTTTGTTACAGAGGAAAATGGCCTAGGACCAAAAGGTTTTGGATTTTTAAAATTTATTTTAATGATAAAAAAATTAGTAAATCACTTCTAAATTCACTTTTATTTTTTAATTACAGATTTTTGGTGCTCTTCTCAGAGGGTGTGCCACAAACTTAGTTCATTTAAATGCTTCCCGTAATATTTTTAGCACTAAAAAAATGAAAGAAGTTCCACCATCATTCAAACAATTTTTCACAAGTACTTTAAGCTTAAAGCACCTCAATATGTCGTATTGCAAATTACCTCTGGAAGCCCTTAAGTAAGTTCTTATATTTTATTATATTTAATAGTAAGACTTTTTTTTCTAATTTGAGTATAATTAATACCTCTGTATGTCTAATAAATAGGAATATTTATGAACCCCTCCACCAAATCCCTTACCCAATGCATTTTGTACTTCTAACCTTGACCCCATTTTTCAGACAGTTTATAATAACATGATAGACATCAGTTTAATTAAATTTATAGTAATATTTTGACATTTTATTAACTTGGGGAATAAACGTAGAATTATCATAAGTGTAGTGCTTCTTTCTGTTTCACATCAATATATATGTATTACTCTTTAGATGTTATACTGTTATATATGAGAACACTGGAATTCTTATCATATATAATATTTTAGCTCATTGTAGTTATTGATTGCTGTATGTGCTAATAGATCATTGTCAGTTTTATCAATCATTTCAACAAGTTTCAACTGGACACCTTTCATTCACCAGTTACGTGAGAGATGTGCATCCCAGGAGAGCAATGTGGGACTAGAAGTTTCACACAGGTACCAACAGCAATTAAACCACAATGTTTTAAGCACAAGCTCAGTTGTCATCTTCTAGACATTGTCCTTGTTTGTTAGCTTGGGAATTTAAGTCAAGGTTCCCATAAGCTGTAACACCTAGGCTGCCTTTGAGAGGTGTATGTTCTGGAGTCACAAATATTGGGCATATGGTAAGAGTTGTTCGCTGTTCTCATTGGATCCACTGACCCACTGCCCCCCCCCAAATATAGAGTTGGGTAAGGTGTGTCCCCAAAACAAATCTGACCTACCGTTATTGGAAGGGTATGAACCTGATGCAAGCTTCACAAGGATCTAACCTGCATCACATTAAGTGAATGCTAGGTAGGATCGTTAAACTACATCCCTGGGGCCTTAATCACCTCTTGGCTACCTTGTTCTTTCTACCACATCCCCTTTTCCATTTATTTATTTCGATTTCAAAATCAAACTTATTGTTGTATTTTTATTTACTTTTAGACAAGTCGAGTGGAATTACTACTTTATAGATTACCTTAATAATAATTGACTATTGGAAAAATTTAATTTTTTCCTATTAAGTTTATCTTTTTCTTTTGGTCCATAATTATATAATTTATTATTATTTTAAATTTCACTTCAGTTTACATTACTGTTGCCCTTAATTTCTACAGTTTTTTTATTAACTCCTAAAATTTTACAGAAATCTTTTATTGGGTCTTGCTTGTAATGAATCAACTTCTGATATTGAACTTGACATTAGTTGCAACAACTTGGGAAGCCAAGGAGCGCATGTCCTTGAATCTTGTATTCATGGAGTAAGATGCATAGGAAGTCTAGATATAAGTGAAAACAGTAAGTATTTCTTCACATAAATTTAAAATATTTATTAATAATTTTTTACATTACAAACGTATTTTATTGTAGTAAATATTGATTATTATATAAAATTTCACCTAATCTTCAAGATTAATATACATAATAGTAAAGGAAACATGCTGGATTAATAATTCTCAAACTTATTTTTACATCTGTACATTTTTAATCTTTTTTCATTTCATTTTTGTTCTTAATAATTTATCTCAAATTTATGTAGTTGTAGTTATATGGTTTTCAATCTTTCCATTCAATGCCTATGCTGTTTTTTCTACTTCGTCCTCTAATCTGTTTTAATCATTTATTTAAAAATTAACTGTCACTAGAGGATTATACTTTAACAAAAATGGTATTGTAAATATATTTTTTATTATTACTATTATCTTTCAAAGTTTTTACTTCAGATTTATTTAACACTATATTATACAAAATTTATATCAAATTAGTTTTAAAACAAATATTATTTATGTGTCTCAGCTACTTAATCTCTGACATTTTATAAATATTGGCGATGTGACTTTAAGGTCAGTTTATGGCAAAACGTTGGTAATTTAGCAGAGTTTGATGCAATAAGAAACACATTGTTTGTGTTTTGAATAGCTGTCTTGTTTTGTGCATTCACTGAAAAGACCTCCTGCTTCCAGGATGACTATGTATGTAGAGGCATGGAGATTGTTCATATATCGATTTGTAAGGACTCGTAGTTGAATGCCCTTTGAAGTTCTACATTGATTTGTTGAAGATTACCAAACTGATCTCATCTATAATTGAATTTTGACCGTTTCATTTGAATGCTCTATAATTTTATTTGAATGTTCTAAACAACTTCTACATTAAAAATTTACTTGTAGACTACTTCTTTCTAAATCTAATTCAAGAATACTATTTCCAACTGTTCACTCATTGCAGCTGAACTTTTGTTACCCTCTCAATGACTTCATGCTTTGGTCACATGGATGTCTCTCTTCCAATTATAATTGAGATGTCCATCCCTCCAAGTCTTTATTTTGTCTCCTGGGATCAATTTTTGCCCATTTTGAGTTTTTTTATGGTGTATGGTGGAACCTTCAATATCTTCTTGTCAGATTGATAATCCTTTGGGTCTTTTCAGAAACTCCCTTGGATCACTTTCTCCACGTCAGACACACTAATTCCATACTGAAGTATATAGTCAATGCCCCCAATTCACAACATCATGCATTTCAGTTTATGAATTAAATATTTTATATTATTGTGTCCCGTTGAATTGTGTGTTTTTCTTCTCTTAAAGGGTTAAGTGTAAGATTAATTAGACCCCAAATGTTTCTTTGACTGTTTAAAGCAGTATTTTTATTATCCTAACAATCTTTTATTTGGACTTTTCATTAAATGTATAATATCATTAAGTATTGTTATGAAAAGTATCAATCGATTTCTTTATGTTTCAGACATGGATGCTGATTTAGCAGCTGTTATTACTGCTGTTAGCAAAAACAAATCAATCAAACATTTAAATATGGGTCGCAATCTCAATAATATGAAGGTAAAACATATAGCATCTGTGATGGATGCTGTTGTTCAAATGATTCAGGTAAAATTTATTAACTTCTAACAGAAGATTTTAAAAGTATATTTGTTATTTTAATAAATGAATATAAATTATTTTAGGAAGAAGAGTGTGTTCTTCAATCTTTATACATTCCAGATTCTAAATTGAAATCAGATTTGTTTAATTTAATAAATGCTCTGGGGAGTAATCAGTGCTTGCAATTGATTGATATAAGGTAAATATACATCTGCAAAGAAATTTTCTGCTGTCATATTTTTATTCTGCGTAGTTATAGAAATGTATGCTTGCTTAATACTGTGGAAGATGAATGTTATTGCACATTAAATACATTGTTGTGAATTCATTTTTTTTCTTCCTGTTAGTAATTTATAATTTATTCTATTTTTATATTTACACATATTATTTAAATACTTTATTATATTGATAAGTTATATTCTACCCAATAACTTTCAAGTTTTTTTTAACCAACTATTCAAATTAAAGATTGAACAGTAAATACTATATGCAATTATATAAATATTCAAGTAACAGAAAAAATAAAAAGTTTTATCTTTTCACCTAAAGCAACAAGGATTGCAGAAATATTGTGTGGTATTTTTATTATCATCATTTGTTGGTTATTTGGCTAATAATTTATCTGAATTATTTACTTTTAAGACAGACATATTATATTTCTATTTCAAATATTATATGCATTAGCTATATCACACAACTTACATATTATTTTGCAATTTTTTCATTATGTAACAAATATATATAAATATATTATAATAAATATAATCCCCAGAAGATTGTCTTTCTCTTCTAAAATATGCTATTGACCAAAATGCTTTATTTAACTTTTAATCATTTTGCTGCTAGAGACTACAATGAATAGAAAATTTTCCTTTCTCTATCCCAGGATTCTGAGCACTTTGCTTTGCTTTTTTACTTTTTTTTATTCATTATTTGTTAAGAATTAAACATAATATTAAAAGTTATGTCCCCTGGTTTTAATAAAAGAAAATATATGACTGTATTTTGAATTAATGCTACTGTGAGGTATTACTCTATTTAATATATTTATTTATTTTATTAATGCACAAAAAATCCTAATGTTGAATACTTAGAGCACTCAATGAAACAATTGTAAAAATTTTTGACAAACATATTTTTTAAAGTCATATAAATTTAATTTTGACTTAGTAGTTTTAAACTTTCTGCTGTCATGTATTTTTAATATTGCAGTGGTAATATGATGGGTGATTCAGGTGCACGTCTCTTGGCAAAAGCTCTGCAGATTAACACAAAATTACGAACAATTATTTATGACCGAAATAATGTCTCACTTCAGGGTTACTGTGACCTTGCATATGCTTTAGAAAGGTAAGCTATTTTCTTGTGACATTATATGGCTCGTTTGGGTGCCAGCAAATCTAGTCTGCAAAGATTTATAATACAGTATAATATATTTTAAATGTGTAATGAATTTACTCCAGCATTAAAGAAGTATACATTTAATTTATGAGACCCCTTTTCACCAGGATAATGTTTGTGTGTGTGTGTGTGTGTGTGTGTGTGTGTGTGTTGGGGAGGGGGGATGTTTAGCTGTTATCCAAAAACAGTTTTGCTATATATTGTGTAAATATATGATTAAATAAAAACACTTCACATTAGGAGTTACGACAATCTTACAGTTCTCTGTACAGCTGACGGAACTTATTGTTAATCATCTGGAACATTCTATTTCTAGACAGTGAAGCAGCAAAATTACCTCATATTGAGTCACAGAACAGTCTTGTTGTTACTCTTTTGCAATCCTTTCCCCGATTCTTAATAAATTCTTAACTCCTCTTCTTCTCTCTTGTACCCCCATACTGTGCAAAAAAAGTTACATTGTGCCTCTTTAGGACCCACAAGCAGGCCGTCCTCTCAGTTCAAGGAGCATGTGTGCAAAATAGTCTTCAGTTGCCTTTTCAGCACACTATTGTTCATGTCAATTTGCCCCCAACATGACCCTCTGAGGGCCGCGGACAAAGTGTGTCAATGTGCTGTTTACACTTCTGAACATATATATATATATATATTGTAATAATCAAAAAGATTGGTATGATTAATTAAATTAAAATTGCCCCACATTGTTGGGCCAAAATGTAATGATTAAACAATTTAAAAAATTAAGGCAATTGATCTTTAAATTTAAATGAAAGAAAACATATGATTTACCAAATTTTACAAAACAATTGATTTATTTCAAGTAAGATTTTATTACAACATTTCTTGATTTTATATTACAATTTCTCTGCTCCCATCTCAGGGTCATTTATTTTGGGCCTTCTAAATAAAGAACCAGACTTTACAATTATATGAAACAATAAAATTCCTCTACAACTTAAAATTTACAATAAAACGGACGTGAAATGAAATAAAACAAATAAATCAGACGTGAAACGAAATCTGAGAATTCTATCTTTAGTTAGTGTTTACAATTAATGAATTAAACTTACTGTTTTGTTGGTACCTGGGCAATCAATTTCTACCTGGTTCCGGAACACTTTCACACACACTTTAATTTTTATAACAGGCCTTATTTTTCACTGAATTTAACACTGCACTTGATAATTTTGCAAATTGTCTGTAACTCAAACGCTGCTCTGCTCCACAACAATTTCGTCAATTCGATCATGGTCCAACTCCTCCCCGCTGATTTTGATAAAGTTCAGTCCAGACGAAATGGCTACTGCTTTGCAATATTTACTAATGCAAAAATTTGATGAATATTTTACTTTAATGCTGCTCTATATTCTCCAATACTTTTTATAATGCATTAACAAGGTGTAGTCTCTGCTCGCTTTTAACTTTAGTTCTGGCTTTTGGGCTGGAACTTTGGCGGGCATTCGCTAACAATGGCTCGACCTTACATTGTTTCTTTTGATATATTTTCGCTGATAACAATCCATTATAATTCCCAATTATCATAATGCTAATGGCCTCTAATTAGTATTACAATATATATATATATATATATATATATATATATATATATATATATATATATATATATATATACTTCCCCCTTTACTCTTTATGGTTGCGTGTCAATATGTAAGACTTTTTCTGTCCTTTACAGTTACACAAATCAGCTGTTTGAAGGTTCATTCATGTGATTGCCCAAGTTCAACCAGAGGGATTTTATGGATGTGGGATCGGGTATAAAGACTAGCAAATATTCCGACTTTTCATATGTGACATTCGTACTTAGATATGACACGACTCACTGTAATACAGTGTGTGGGCGCCAGAAACCCTTTCAACAAAGTGAAGTTTAGTTGAAGGATTACAAATTGTGAATAGACTGCAAATTAGTGGCAGTATCAAAAGACAACAAGTATTGTAAATACACCATGTGAAGGAAGTACGAGAGATTGCACATATAAAATCACAACACTCAATGACAGATGTCAGTGCACACACACAGAACCATAGTAAAACAAGAAAATCTTGTCATAAAGAATAATGATTTTACTCATAAACATATTATTTGACTTGACACAATTCTCGAGTTGAAGACTCGTGTTTAAACATGGGTTAAAGCTTATTGGATACAACATTAGAATTCCCATATGTTTAAAGGAATTGCAGAATTCAAATTGGAACTATGGATCTAGGATTAATTACACACTAACACGTTCCCACAGTTTAAGACAATTGCGAAAGAACAATTTGTCTGCAAGCTAAAATTTTAATTACCCTTATAATTATGCTTGCACATAATACAAATACATTAAACTATGTAATTAATTACAAGAAATATAGCTAATGTTCAGAAACCAATTAGCACAATTTACCAAACCTCAAAAGAAACTTCACTGGCTTAACTCAAATCAATTTAAATATTAATCCCCTTACATAGGGAGCAAACAATTAAATATTCACTCACAAAATTATGTGAACTTATGTAAAATACAATTTATCCAAACCACAAACAAAGTTCTATCTGGTTCAAATTAACACAGTTCTAGCTGTTTATCCTTTCAAATTTAATATAAACACAATTAAAATCCACACACACAGAATTATGTTGATTTACATTAAGTATAATCAAAATTAGTTGTTTTAAACAATCAGAATACATAAATTTTGGCCTCTATCAAATAATAATGGAATTTTGTCACCTGATTAATAATCAACAACCTAGAGTGTCTGGCATCAACTGTCCACAATGAAGGCATGACCTATGCATATCAGCTGGTCATAAGTTCCAAACTGACTCCACTGTGATAGCATCCACAATGCATGGGGTTGAGCAGGAAGCTGTGGTAGGATATGATGGTGACCACAGAGGCTCGACAGGAGATGGATACTGGACCAGGATGAAACACTGCTTCCAGTGAATGCAGTTCGGTCCTTGGCTTAACAAATGATTTGGGTGGGCATCACCTGGCACAACAGCTAATTTTGAACTCCTCAGAATTTTAACTAAGTCAAGACTTGGACATGAGTAGAAAAAATTCTGAGTCCATAAAACACAATTTCGGGCAACTATCAGATTGAGGTCAGCGGCGATTTTCCAATGCTGGGGTTAGTCTGAATTTTATTAAAAAGTGGGCTCCTGGTGGGTCTTGTGAAAGAGGACAAAGATTGAATAAAAGTTGAGAAATGATAAACTTCTGAACAGATATAAAATCATGGGGTTTACTAAGAAGAATAAAGAAGAATTATCTCTGTCAACCGATATCAAAAATTAATAACAATGGAAGAAAATTCAGACGATTCATTGTGATTTGGTGCTGAAGAAATTGTGCGAGAGAGGGCACATAGAGACTTCTGCAATAATCTAAACACATTTTTATGTTATCAATAAATCGCTCATTTATTGGCAACAAAAGGAACCCAATAAATTAAATAAAATGCATAGAAATAATTATGATAGAAAAATGCAATAAACGGAAATTGAAAAAGAATAATTATCCGAAAATTGAACTAAAGTTGAGGAAAAAGGGGATTTATTATGATTTATAGTTAATCTTCAAAGACAATTAAAAAAAGATTACAAAATATCGTAATAAATCTATGGTGACTTCTATAACTCCAGATTCAGCACCAGTCACTGTTGTTTACTCATTACTTTTATGTAACAGCTTTTCACCCACATCCTCCACCACCTCCACACCTAGGGCCTGAACTACAACTTAACGGACATACTGAATTTCAGAATTAAACTCATTGACATCTGTAACCCTGGATTTGCCAACAGTCTTGCTTCTTACCATTATTTTTCTGCAGCTCCCTTTTACCCCTTGCTTTAAGGGGTTGAAATTATACATTAAAAATGTCTGAATAGAAACTCTTATAAACACTTGGCCCCCGAAAAGTAATTAATTGATGCTATTATCAGTCGTATTTGCATGGTTTTAAATTTTACCCCCCTGACCTGTCATGAGCTACCTAATCATTTGAAAGGCCAAAATAACCCTTTGTTATTATAGCTCATCAAAGTTTCATTGCAATCGGATGAATGGTTTAGGCTAATATGGACTGTTGGAGCATGTTTTAACATTTCAACCCTGTTCACCACTTCGAAGTTACCAAGCGCATCTAAAACTTGACAGAATCCTTTGCAGGGCTTCGCACAACAGCACACCAAAGTTTCGTCACAATGGGATGTATGGTTTAGGAGTGTACAGTGCACACACAGACATTCATGTATGTATATATAGGTTGTGGCTTATTTGAAAGTGAAGTGCAGCGTTGCCATAAGAAACTGAAGGTTGTTCTTCAAATTTTCGGAGCCTCCTTCTTCAGGGAAAAAAAAACAAGGAGGCTGAGAGCCTCCGAAAATTTGAAGAGAACCTTCAGTTCCTTTTGGCGACACAACACTTCACTTTCAGGTAAGCCACAACTTATCTCTCTTTCCTTTCCATACCAATATTGCAATTATTTTTGACAATGTCATATCCTTACTAATATATATATATATATTCTCACACCTGCAGTTCCCAACAAATCTTGGCGACAAAGAAGTCCGCCGTATCTGTCATTTATTGAGATTGGTACCGCCAAACAAATCATTATTTTAAAATCAACAATCCATGGTCTCCCTAATTTAATATCAATAAGAGCCCACCATCACTGTCATTCTTTAAGATCGGCGCTGCCAAATAATTATTATAAATCAACAAATAATGGCCTCCCTAATTAGTATTACAATATATACACTTCAATCAATGCACCATGTAATCTTTATCCATCCAGCCCTTTTCCTGAGAGCACACTATAATACCACATGTAAAGTTAATTCCTTTTGGTACTGATTTTCTCTTTAATATATATATAATCAAGTACAGAAATGTGACACAGTCAAATTAATTATCTCATTAGATAGGACAGTGAGAGGGGCAATTGACTTACATTAAATCATCAGGTCGGAAAGTCAGAAGGGACAAAATAAAATTCTCAAAGTTTCAAGGGTATGAGCTCGCAGTTCAGACCTACTTTCTGGATGAATGGGACTCAGTCCATCAAAATTTTGAGAATTTCTTTTTGTCCCTGTTGATTTAAGGTAAGTTCCCTCACTTTCTCTTTCTCACACACATTATATATATATAGTATTGCATGTGAGATATCTAGGTGCCTGGGAATGAAAATATTGCAACAGTTTCTGAGCATTAAGTTTCAATTTTGGCTCCAAAATTTGTTTTCACGGTGTATTGTATGAACCCGTTTATGCTGCACTGACATATAAGATCATATTTTCTCAAATATTATTTTTCAAAATTAAATTATATAACTTTTAAAAAAAAATTATTTATGTATTTGAAACAAAATATTTTTCAATTATATTCATAAAAAAATTATTGCAGATCTTTACTGCAATATATAATAAACTCACAATTTATTACCTATACTCTTGATATTCATCACTGTTGGTTCCTGAGAATCGGTGGTATAAGCAAAATAAATTAAATCTTCACTGGCATTCAGTATGCAAAATATGTAAAAACTGTGAAGTATGAATTCTGGTGAAATGGATCCCCATGGTGGTGTATTCCACTCACCAATGAGGAAAAGTGGGTTTTGTCATTTTGCCAGTTGGTGTAACATATAGATCTGAGGGTTGCCACCCAAATTTTGAACAAATCCCATATTTTTGTTTGTGTGGCCATTTAATACAAATGCCTGAAGAATGCATATAAGATGTAAATCCCCTAGGACTAACATACTGTTTTAAGTCTTCCTCTACTACATTTTTCCCATACACTTCAATCAATGCACCATGTAATCTTTATCCATCCAGCCCTTTTCCTGAGAGCACACTATAATACCACATGTAAAGTTCATTCCTTTTGGTACTGATTTTCTCTTGAATATGACACGCGGTGTTAGTTTGTGCCTTTTTCTATGACAGCTGAATTAAGTGTCCTGTGTTTTCTGTGTGCAGCTAACTAGTTGTAGTAAGCACCTACATCTTGACCTTGCTATATCGTTGTCATGTGTGTGTTTATTCTGTGCACATCTTGGCAATGTTTCAATCTGTACCACCCGCCTTCATTTCTGACATTGCCAATATTGCCATAATCACTGTACAGCTTTGATTCTAGTTGTCACTTGTTATATCGTGCAAACTTTTTCTACTTTTTAGTGTAGTGACACATATTGTGACATTATTAATACAAAACACATATTTAAGTGGGACCTGACGCATCATTGGTGCTTGAGTTAACACAACATGAGACCCATAACTTGCTTTAAAAAAACTCAGTCCGCACAGATTAAATGGATTGGGGAAGGAATTATTATTGATATATTATTACTTTTATAATGATAATTGCATAATAAACTAGAATCACTGTTAAATTAAAGATTATGATTTCAAAATTATATAATATTTTCAATTTGATAACGTTGATTTGTTCATTTACACATGTTTTATTTCAAAATTTTAAAGTGTTGCTCATAAATAACTTGTAATTTCTCTCAAGACTTGTGGCATGATAAAGGTATCAGTAACAAAATGTTATCATTTTGGAATGAATGAAATGATAAAATAAAAGTATTTTGATATTCAAAATTTATAATTTGCACTTACAAAACAGTCATAAACATGAAATTAAGATTTATAAATGTTAATGAACTGTTCCAGAAGTTAGGATGGTTAATTAGATTAATCACATGGAAATGTATTTGTAGTGTAATTATATACTTATTGTATGTATATATTTGTGGTGAATCCAATTTCCTCATTTCTAATCTAATTTTCACTCAATAATTTTCTGCCAAATAATTGATAACTTGGGCTCCATTTAATTAAATTATAGATTGTTTGTTATCGTTTATCATGTGTAGAATTGATATATAACATAATAACAGTAAACACTTTTATAATTGTACCAAATCAAGATAATTAACCTTGAGCAGAAAGTCTGTGACATTCACAAGATTTTCACGTGTAATATGTGCCATCAACTACTGTGTTCGCCTGCATCATACCCATGATAGGTGAATGGGGGTGAAATGTTTAAACATGCTAAAATGGCTGAAATTAATGTCCATTAATTCCCCGTGCATTCCTAAACCATTTGTGCCATTGCAATGAAACTTGGTTGGGTGCTGTGGGCACCCCCACAAAGGTATTTGTCAGCCTTTTGAAATCATATGCAGTAAAACATCTTACCATTCTTGCGTCTCACATTTTGCTCACACACAATGTTAACTGTTCTGATCATGACTGCCCATGAATCATCCAGTGCTGCAGATTTGAAAATTTTGACTCAAGTAAGCAACATAATTTCCTTCAACTTGCATGTAATCAATGAGTGCACAATACAAGTGAATATGACATAACAAAACTATCCACGGAATCTCTTGCACATATTGAAATATCCTTGGGATGGGAGAGGGGGGGGGGGGGAATTCAACATGTGGAAGTAGTAAAATATCATGGGACACAAGTTCCTGGATAGGGCCAATTTTGGCTTGACCATGATAAAAGTACATAAATTACTGCATGAATTGAAAACTTGGCCAAGGTCTTTCCTTTGTATGTGTTGTGAAATATGGCATAATTTGGGGTCCTCTTGTTGATAAAGTTGTAACGAATCCATCAGTACTTACAATGTGACTACAGCAGAAACTTGTCATTTACCTTGCTGAACATGAGTATAGATTTTAGGTATATCAATTGCCTGTAGTGGTTGAGTCTGAGGAATATCAGCACAATTCTGACAAAAGAAATTGTCTACTACATTGTTCTGAAATGCACCATTGAAAATTTAAATGCCGAAAACATTACTTCACATCTAGCTAATCAACCTGTCTTGTGAGGATTCCCAAGGGCCCATTTAAGCACCTGTTTGTCTGTTTTGAGAAAGAATGAGACTGCTTCAAATACAATTTAAAATCTTCCACATCAAATTTCACTTTGTGCAAGATCCCACTCAAATTTGGCATTTTTCTGTGTAAGTGGATTTGGGAATAAATTTCAGGAAAAATTTATCATCCCCCAGAAACTTTTCTATTTCTTTTACGTTAGTGGGCTGTGGAAATTTTCTGCTGATAGCCTCTGTGCAGGAGAATTCAACCAATACACCAGATGATGTTATGTGTCCTAAAAAGTTGAGCTGAGAGATGATGAAACAATCCTTTGCCACCTTGACCATTAGTCCTGCTTTGGCCAACCTTTTAAAAACTTTTATATTCCTCAAGTGGAATCTAATTGTAGGCACTATTTAGGTCAAGTATGGTAAAAACACTTGCCCCAAAAACTAATTCAATGGCTTTAAGTGTATCCTTTAATTAATGACCTTATATTCAACCACTGGCATAAAGTCTTTGTCACCTTAGAGATCAAAACATTTTATATGAGTAATTCAATTTGGAAATAATCCCCTTGGCTAACAGGTCCTCAACCTTTTCCTAAAGTATTCATCATGTGGGAGGAACTAACCCTTATTGTAACTAGTGAATGGGATGAGGATCACAATGTTTGATCTCAAATTCTAGATTATTGGTCTTTTATAGCCTTTTAGTAAATAGCTGTGGAAATTATGCAACCAAATCTGCTATACTGGTTTTCTGTGAAAGTGGTAAATCTAACAAAGTATCAAGGGATATCTCTGGAAAATTAGCATTACTTATTCTAGCTGACTTAGTGATAAGGCATAAATCACCCTTTCCTTTGCATGGCCTGCAAAAACATTCATTTGTAAATTTATCATTTAACTTCTACTCACTCAAATCAAGTGTGGCCCCTGTAGGAGAGTGAAATTCAGTCACCACAACGCATGTTAAATTAAATCTTTCACTACATAAAGCTTCCGTTCCAATGTAAAATTGACTAAAGCTACCTTATGTAATATAAATCCATTAATTTGAATTTATTATACTGTTATAATACAATTTACTATACTGAACTTAAAACAATGCTGACTGTTTAGCAGGATTTAGATGGGCCAATATTTCTTTAACAACTTCAGTTTTAGATAACAATACACAAAATACATGAGCAAAAATTTGAAGTTTCTGTTCATATTTTAAAAAAATATTCCTCCACCTTTTGTGGTTTGTTAAAGAGTTAGTACGAGAAATTTGGTTGTAACGGCAAACTTATATAAATTATCCATCACATTCAAGAAATGGATAGGATACTTGGAAGGAGAAGGATCTCCTTGCCATTCGTTAATTAGACATTCAAATGCACGTTGCTTGCATTACAGTAAGGTGAGAGTTCAGGAATTTATTCTTTGTACCAAAAGCTAACTGTAATATTAAGAACTGTGTACAATATTTTTGTTTCCAATTGAAAGGCAGGCAACCACACACATGCATGTGTGTGCATGAGAGAAGGGTGGTAGGGAATGGAGAGAATGGAAAGGATAGCGATGAGGAGTGTGTGAGCGACAGAAACTACTGTTTCTTACATTAGTGTTAAATTGAAGTTGACTACCATATCGCCCGGAATATGGAATTCAGTGTTGTCGTTTTTTCAGCTCTAATCTTCATTCATCAGAAAATAGATGACGAATTCCTTTTTTTAATCAGCACTCTGATTGTGCTACATCATGTCCTCAAGAAGTAGAAAGACAACCTGAATTTCTAATTGTATGTAATTTAGTAGCCATTTTCATGCTAAGAAAACTCACAGTACTCTCTCTCTCTCCCACCTCTCCCTTCACTGTCCCACATTCTCATCTTCTTTGTCCTTCTCCCTCTCAGGCACCTCAATGTCTACCTGCATGCACCCATCCCACTTGCTTCCCCTCCAACTTTTATTTTCCCCAATCTCTATCCCTCCCACTCTCCCCTTCCTGTTCATTTTTAAAATGTCATATTATCTTATTATATACTTATATTAATTCATTAGGAAGTTAATTATTTAATTTTCATTTTCAGTAATTTCACTGTGCGTTACATGCCATTTCCTATTTTTGATGTCACTCCATGCATGAAGGTTTCATCAGAAAGGACAGATGTTGTAATGAGAAAAATACAAGATCTTCTTCACAGAAATGTATCTCCAAAGAAATACAGCAATGGACAGGCTTTCAGATTACAACAGGTGATAATATTAATTTGGGATACAGTTTGTATCTTTGAAATTTTAAATCTGCTGTAATTGTGGTGACTATTGATTAATGAGTGCTTCATTAATGCATCATTTTAACCATTCCTTTGTTTAGCCAGAACTCGGTTGCAATGTGTGGGCAATCTGCATGCTAATAAATTTTGTCAACTTAAAAATTATTTAGAATTATAACATCTATGCACCTGAATAGGTTCCAATCAGGGGCAAAACATCGTGTTTTTTTAAAATTTGAATATTATAAAAAAATCCTAATAGGCTGCTATTTTTATCATTTAATTTAAAATTGCTTTGATTTATTTTATTCCATTAATCCTCATATGAGGAAATAGGATACGTCAATACATAAAATTACAGTATAATAATTGGAAGCTACAATTATAAATAATTTAAAGTTAACATAAAAATACTAAAATTCGGGAACACATATTTCCTTGTCAAACATAAGTAAAAGAACTATATAGTAATAATAACAAAACTAATAATTCTTTAACTATACTAAGGGTATAATATAATATTTACAGTTCTAATAAAAAAAAATTCAATATGTACTACTAAATAATTAATGATTCAAGAATTAACTATCATAAAATATAGAATTACACATCACACAAGAATAAACACAAAAAATTTGACTCCCGCAAACTAGGAGGAAAAACAAACGACAGACAAGTCACTTCAAAAGGCACATCTGCCGAGAACTTGTCTAGAAGGATGTTACTACCATTCACTGAGAACTAGACAAACCTAGTTTTATCTAGATTTAGTGATAATTTATTTACTTTAAACCACACATTTAGTTTGTCTAGAGTGATGTTTACGTTTCTAACAAGATTATCAACATTTTTATCTACAATTACTACATTTGTATCATCCGCATAGAGAATTGATTTAAAAAGATGGAAGAATCCTGGAAGATCTTTAATATAAAGAATGAAAAGTAAAGGCAAAAAAATGGAGCCTTGAGGAACAACGCAAGTAATTAATTCCCATTCAGATAAATGAATATGTCCATCTTTAGTTTCAATCGCTACCTTCTGTTTAAGATTTTTTAGATATGATTTTAGGAGAAGTAAGGTGTTACCCCGTATGCCATTATATTTTAACTGTCTGAGTAAAATTTCATGATCAACCGTGTCAAATGCATTAGACAGATCAGCAAATATTCCAGCTGCCTTCAATCCCTCATCCAAAGAATTTGTAATATTTCTCTGAAATCAGTTTGTATTTCTCCAAGTAAAGTTTTCTAACGCATATAAATCTGTGCAGATTTTTATGACTTAAATCTTCATAAATGTACATAAATTGTGTTTTATGATCAGAAAGAGAAGTTTCATGTACATGTACCTTATATGAAGCTTCATCTAGGTTACAAAGAAGGTAATCGAGGCAATTTCTTTGTCGAATTGGCACTGAGAGGGTTAAGGTAATACCGAAGAATCTCTGCATTTGCAACTTCTTCCAGGAGTTTTGCAGGAAGTTGATGTTAAAATCTCCAGAAAGGATAATATGTTTATATGCTTTAATTGGTTTTGGAATATAATAGATTTAATTTTCCATTAGTCCTCAATTGAGGAAATAGGAATTGTCACAATAACATATCTACAATAATACATAATTACACTAGTCCAATACATTAAAGGAACATTAAAATAAAATAAGATTACACATAGATGATTATTTGATATATATGTGTGGATATGTAATTGATATGGGTTGAAAAAAGATAGACAGTCAACGGCTTACTTGAAATGGAGTGCCAACATCACTAAGTTGAACAGAAATATTTCAAATTTTCAGCAGTAATAACAGAATTCATCATGATATAGGTCTACATATCATGCCACTAAAAGCACACAGTGTGAACACTATGTTAGGTCAGCATGTTGACCAGTCCTTCTATTTCTTATATTGTATGAGGATAGCTCCACTGAAAATTATAGCTGCTTCCCATCCAACATGATGACACCAACTCACAATTTAAAATAAGCCAATAATTCAGATTTGTTCCTATTTATGTAAAATATTTTTACAATCACACATCAACTATATATATATATATATATATATATATAATGTTAGGAACTAATTTGGTGATTTGGGGTCACATATCAACAATACTGTCACAGCACAAATGATGCTGTCAAAGGTAAACGCATCATGACTAATTTTCATGTTAATGTATTGTAATGATTGGAGTTAATGTTTATATCAGAACTATAAAAGTAACACAATCATTACTATAAATAAAAAAATTGTTTGGGTGCCAGCAGATATAGTTTGCAAAGATTTATTATATGAAATTGTACTGGAATAACAATTTATTGAGTCCCTTTTGCATCAGGGTAAAATGGATGGTTTCAGTAGTTATCCAGAAACAGACCTTTCTCATCTTCTGTGTAAATTGTTCAAGAATGAAGGTACTTTACAATAAATTTGATGATTCTTACTTTGTCACTCATCTGCAGTCCTGCAGTAGATCACCGGTCTTGAACACTGGCTAAGTAGCCATATTCCTAGTGCTGGGTCACAGGGCTGCCAATTATTCAGCCTTTTGCGATTCTCTCCAAATTTCAAGTCTTTACTTCTCTCGAGTGCAGAGCATATAGCTCTACTCCACCCACCCCTCACCCACATGATGCAAAAAAAAAGGTGGTTACACTTGGCATCTTAGGGCAGTTCTGGTTCACTTGCACAGTCGCCAGCCCATAGTTCTTTTCAATTTGTTCCACCGTGACCCTCTGAGACACGCAGACAAAGGGTGGCCACATATATATATATATATATATATATATATATATATATATATTGTAATATGCACTAATTTTGGTAGTTGAATTGTTTGAAAATTATGTAATTATAAAATAGGTTATGTAAAATAAAGGTAATGTGTTTTGAAGTTGCTTGAAAGGCTAGTATATCCTGTGCGAAAAGTTAGATTTCAGAGTTCCCAAACATAGTTCAGAAGATCTTAAAATAATAAGTGTACGTACATGTCAGACAAATAGTAAGAATTGTAGACTCAGAGGAAATGAATACTTTGGAGCATCCATGAAGGAATAATTACAAATGTTAAGGATTTAATTATTATGTATTGGGAATATACTCTGAAGAAAGCTTTATATATAAAAGTATCAGGATGGAAAAATATTAAAATTGTGCTCTGTACTCAATTTTTTCCATTTTCACAAAAATACTCACATTGACTCACTAAAGTGATTGTGAAACAACTGTGTGTCCATAATTACTTAAATTTTAGTTAGTACCTTTCAAGATATGCATGAAGACATTCACTAGCTTTTATTGACAAGTGCTACCATCTTTATATTGAGTTTGGAAACTTTCAAACCACCCTTGTGTGTGTGTGTATATATATATATATATATATATATATATATATATATATATATATATATAAACTATTTATAGTTTCTTCTCTTTATACATAAATCATATTTTTTAATGTATGTGTTGTTAATACATTCTTACTAATAGCATTGTTTACTTTTACTTCTTAAGGGTTTTCTTTTAAGCTCTACACAACAGATGGTTGATCGACTTGTTGTACAAACACAAGAGACTATTAAAAACCTACCTCAGGATTCATTGGAAACAAATAATGAAATAAATATAGCTACAGGTCTAATACAAGATGCTGATAATTCTAAACAGGTATTCTAGTTCAGATGTTTTAAAAACAACACTTAGGTGGAAATCTTTTTGTACTTGTTTGTTATTTTTTATTTATTTATTTATTTAGCTTTTGCCGAGATTACAAGAAGTTATTCAGAGACGAGAAGAGGCTGGGAATCCCATTGAAAATAATTTGAAGCAAGCATCCGAAGATATGCATCACATGATTGTTAATTATTTACAGGTATCTGAATATATTCTATATTTAATCTCATTTAGTTTATTATTCACTACTATTATTCATCATTAATTAATTCTAAGTTCCATTAATATCATTTCACCATTCTGTCCTTTTATCTGCTTCCTCCTTCATTCCTTAGTATTAGGCAGAGATCACATTCATTACCTGATGCATGTTTAACATCCAAGGCCTCCCTCACTCTTCTTCCCGCAGTGGAACATTCACTCTTTTCCTGTTATAAGATGTTGCCCACCATTTTGTCCCCTCCTGGTTATTATTTGTCTCCAGAGTGAGTATATGTTTTTTGATCTCTGAAATACTTTATTGTTAGTCATTCTGACCTTACAGTTGATTTTTATCATTCATGTGTAACAGAAAATCCCAAATTCCTCCAGTCTTGTCCTCTACTTCTCTTATCGTGTTACATCAAAGATGGGCAAGTGGAGGTTGCACCTGTGGAACACTTGATTAGGGAATTGTTTTATCTGACACACCAGGTAGCAACGAAATTTACAAAATGAAATTGAGGCAAAAAGCTTTCAGGTGACTTCTGGAGGCCCTAGATCAAGGAATACCTGTTGCAGCTTAAGAGTTTCCACGAAGTTCAACGCCAAGAAAGCAAAAGCTCTGAAATCTGCATTGGGGACCTGGTCGTGAAACACAAAGATGTCTACCCCAGGCATTCTTTGAAACGGGGTCTCATTGTGAATGTACTTCCAGGTCGGGACAGTAAGGTCAGGACTGTTGAACTGAGAATGAGTTATGGCAGACCAGTGACTTGCCCAATTCAACTGGTCTTACCTCCAGAGGTCGCCAGGGTGGAGAGTATGTTACAAAATCAAGCAGTAGAATATTTGCAATCTTTGGATGACTATTATATCTTTGTAATTGGTAATCTTTGAAACAGCTGTAGTTATTATTGTTGAAATAAAGTTCAAAGTGTAGTGAAGTATTTGCAGTTATTACATGAAACACGATAACATTATTTGCCATGCTTCCCTACATATATTATTATAACTACCTATTATATTTCTGTAATATCCTAATTTGCATTTTAAAAACATTTCTATATTGTTTTTTTGTATGTATCATTAAATATTGCTAACCCAGACATTTAGTAAAATTTTTAGATTTCATTCATATCATAATTTTTCAGAATATTATATATTTCCAACATGTACTTGGGTTTACCAATTTTTTCTATTATTATTTACAACTTAAGTGATTATAAATGCTGAATTAAGAGATTTAAAAAATACTTTAAAAAACTATTCCATATATCATCACTATTTAGTCATATCTACATCATTCCCGTTAGTGTTTCTGAGATTATTAACAAAGACTACCATATTCTTCACACTTTATTTTATATTCAATTGTTTCCAGTTGCTGAAAACTCATTATTACATACTATATCAAATTCTTCCCCAATAGGGCAGGAATATTAAGATCATCAACCTTTAAATTTAATATAGTATCAGGGCTATTAGTAACTATGTAATCAATATGTGTCTTAGAATAATCTTTAATCCTGGTAATTTCTCGATGTGGTTATTATATCTTTAAGTTGATGTTAAGATCTCCAGTAGTAATAATGTATCAATTATTCTCTTTAGATGTTGTTCCAGTAGCTTAAATAAATATTTATAATACTATTAGGAGATCTGTAGATATCTGATGCTATAACTACCATATATTTTAATTTTATTAAACATTGTGCTATCTCAAAATCATATTTTAGGATAGTTATTACTTTAAATGGTTTATCAGTAACCTTGTTTTGAACATAAGTAACAACTCCATTTTTATTATTCTTTCAACAATTCCTGTCAACTATATTATAATTATCCCAATTTATGTTTAACATAGCTTCTTGTAAACAGTTACATAATTTAAATTATCAATATAATCAACAATGTTTACATTATTGATCATATACTGAATGTTTTTATGTACAATTTTAAGCCTACCTAGTTTGTTAGTATTCATTTTACCAGAGATAATTGTTCACAAGATTTAAAAAATTGTGGGTTTAATTCAATTGCATGGTTATCCAAACATACACTTGACAATTCAGTCTTAGAGGCATTTGGGGAAAATCCAACATTCTGCTTATTTTTTGTGAGAGGTTACAGTTCTTGTATTAGTTATTTCAGACAGAGATACACTTCATTTTAGCCCTAATTTTTTTTCTTTTATCCTTTGCGAGCCTTTTGCAATAAATGTATGACTTTTTGAAGACTAGAAACACTTTCCGTAAGTAAAAAATTACTAAAAACAAATTTAACAATTAACTGTTGAAAAACTATTTATTTTCTTGGACATTGTACGTTCATGGTACTTTACTTCCTACATGTTTATCATAAACTCTGGTAATGATTTTTTATCCATAGGGGAGGAGTGTACCTTATACTGGCCTCTGTTTTATTCCTGTCTACATTACCTGACACATAAGCCACTGTCCACTCCCTCCCATGGTGAGGTGTAAATCAGACCTGTGACCCTTACCAATATACCAAAAATACTAATAGGCTTATTTAGATTAACATTTTTCTTCTCTATTAGTTTGTAACATCATTTATTTAAAAATTTTATAATAAATGTTTCAATGTCATAAATATTAATAATAAATTTTTTATTTAGGGGTCTTTAGAAAGCATGATGAAGTGTGCCCATGAACAATGCCCTAACGTTTTATCAGATGAACATGTCCAATGTGAAATCAGAAAAACATGCAGAGAGAAAAGCTACATTTCTCTAGAATTTGTACAGTCTTGCATTTTAGAACAAGCTGGTACTGATATAATGAACAAAGTAAAGTAAGTAATGGTTTTAAAAAATTATTTTTTGTGATCACGTATAATTTTTTTAACTACCTTAAATCATCAGATGGCATCACCAGCCTGAGAATCAATAACATTTCAATCTTTCAAGGACCTGAGTCCCCATCTTCAGGATAGAAGGACTGAACAATGGGACAGTTGCACGATGTTAAATTCAAACCCTAGTGTGCCAACAGGTAGACAGCAACAATCGACACCCCCCAAACACACTCCCCCATCCCCCTTCTCTCCACAATAACCCTCTCTTAAGAAAAGATCATGCCTGAATAATACATACACATGTACATACATACATTTACGCATATTACATGCATACTGCAGATACTCAAAACTAGAGTCAGAAAGTCATTAAGTGAGATTAGAAAAGGCTCTAATTACAGGATGTTGAGCCCAGGACTTTACCTGGGCTGTCAGATGTGTTGAAAAAGAGTGTTCCAAAAGGTAGAGTTCAGCATCTGATAAATTAGGGGTAAGGCTTTAAGGAGGGCCCGTATGAAGCATTGTCGAAATTGTAGGTGTAACTAAGCATGAGCAGCTATTGTTAATTGGGTTTTAGACTGTTTGACTATGCTGTGGTGGTTTTCAATGCATTATGGCTTGAATTTGACACTGAGCTGCTGATAAGCCTGTGCTTCTGTTGTGAAGATGAGGGCCCTCGAAAATTTTTCATATTATTGATTCCCAGCCTGGTGATGCCATCTGTTGATTTATTCCAAATTAATTAAATTATCTGAACAGGGAAAAAGAGATAAAGTGATGATGACTTACCTTAAACTGATTCTTGACATCGCTAGGCTACATAATAATAATCAAGTCAAATTAAAAAAGGCTTAAATCTTTCTGCCTTCAGAATAGAACAGGACTACAGGACTTAGCGTCTCAAAAATTTGGCATGTTTTGGTACCTAGCCTGACGACACCAACTATTGATTTAAGGTAAATCAACCCCTCTCTTTCCTTTCCAGATGAGTTTGCATGTGTGTGTGTGTGTGTGTGTATATATATTTATTTATTTATATATGTGCGTGTTTATAAAATTTGTGCCTGGCAGTTCAGACCTTCCTTCCTTCCTGTTGAAATCGAAGGGCACTCAGGCTTACAAATTTGAAACGTTTTTACTGACCAAATGTTGTTTTCATGTAAATTGACTTCACTGTCTCTGTTATCCTATCCAAATGCAATACTTAATTTGACCTCATCAGATTTAAAGAAAATTAAATTTATTTTACAATTTAAACCAAATAAATATTAATATTTAGTGACAGGTTTAAAATATGATTAATTTCACGGGCTCATGTTGAGTTTTTACGTGGGTGACGACTAGAGAGAATGAGTATTGAGTATTATACATTCTCCTCCTCTTTTGTAAAACAGGATCACTCACAAGTCTGTTCTCACTTCTCATGTGTAAAGTGTTCACTATTGTTAATATAATAGCTCTCTATTCAATACATTATGTTTAAGTTGTCGTTCTTGATGCATTAGACTCAATTAAAATACGGACCATTGGGTGTAACAGGCAAGATTCATGCAGGCCACATCACATTTACAAATGTTAAATTTATATTCTTAAATGAGGATTTAGGAATATGGACAGGATAATTAAAACCATACATAATTGCTTTTATTTAAGAATTTACTTTATTTAATGTAATTATAAAACTAAATTCCCCCCCCCCCCCCTCGGAAACTTACCAGCGCTTTTCTCCTACTACTATTCAATAGCTGGATTCAAAGACTGGGAACATAATCTTCATTAAGGCAGATAGATTTTTATCTTTATCTGTGTACCGTTTTATTTTATTTCATGAACGAAAATAGTTGCTCACACAAGTACAACATAATTTGTGCAGCAAACTATTTAATGTCTGGGTATCATTCTGGAAATATTAATTCCAACTGTATCGAAATGGAAGCATTTCAGAAAACAGGAAAAATTTTCTTGTAGCTATTTGACAACACTATAAAGTTTAACTTATTAAATTTTGATTTCTTCATTCTTACGACAGTATTGTAAAAATGAGCAGCTTTGATTTGGGGATTTTACGAAAGTTGTCCGATAAGTCTGGTAAATTTTTATGAAGGAGCGGGAAATTTTTCACTTGCTCGCCATCATTTCAAAGATATTCCTTAAAGATTTAAACATATGCGAGTCGTTTATTGTAGGCAGCTTTCTGTAGTGTTAAGGTGCTCGTAAGCCAGCAACAAAAATTTCACATTGCCGGCAATATTTTAGTAAACTATGGCCCGGCAATGTGTTGCCAGCTATATATCCCAGCAATATTTCGGCCACAGTGTAGCAAGAGCAAATTTTCACGTACATGTAGTGCAGTAATAATGGCCGATAATGAAGTCCTTATTAGCGAAGCATTAATTGTGATAAAAATTTCAAGTAATTTCTAGATTACAACCTGTATCCGACTTTATTTAAACAAACAAGAAACACTTCACAATTTAAGCAACGAATTAATTCTTGACAATCACATTTTTCAAAACTTCACCAGAATGTTGAAGGGCGATTTTGAATATTTGCTTAAAAAATTGGGCCCATGATCGAGAAAAAGAACACGGTGATGAGGAAAGCAATACCGATCACTACAAGATTGGCAATCACCCTTTGATTCTTGGCGACAGGAGACTCCCATAAATCTTTGATGTATTTAATCAGAGTGTCCGATTGTTCAAATTCTCATATCGTTCGAGAAGTATGCGTCGGTTCAATGGTATGATGAAATTAATTTATTTAAGTACGTACAGGCTAGACCTCTTTATTTGTTAAATAAAAATATTAATGTTAAAAATTAGAAATTAACTTTTCTTCTTATTTACATTTTTTGCGTTCGTCAATAACTGATGCCAAATTTGTTGCCTATTACTTGCCAACCATCTTTCTTCACTTGGCGATCTCCATCAACTTCAAGTCCCATAATGAATTATTTGTGCGAACTTCATCTATAAATTTAGTTTCCGTAATTGACCAATTCATAAGTGGAATACTGAATAATTTTACACAGAACAAAGCTGCTCTATTGGATCATTTGAAATGGGTGATTGAGAAACAACCAAGATTGGCGCGCAAGAATGTGCTGTTTCACCAGGACCATGCGCCAGTGCACACAGCAGCAGTATCACTGACGAAAGGGTACGAGTTGGGATTTGAATTGGTTTCTCATCCTCCCTATTCACCAGGCCTAACACCAAGTGACTTTTTCTTGTTCCCGAACTTGAAAATTTGGCTTCGTGGAAATACATTTTGACGGAGTATTTGCAGAGTTTCATAAAACCCATTTTTGTGATGGATTGAAAAAACTGGAATCTCGCTGGGCCAAGTGTACAGCCAAGGAAGGAGACTATGTTAAGAAATAAAATACGTTTTCTAAAATAAATTTCTTTTTGTTCATTTTTCCAGATTGATCAAATAACCCTCATAACTGCTACCACGAAGGAGGAAGATTTTTTTTGAAAATTCTTTGAACATTTGTACTTGTTTGTACACTACCACAGGCTCTTCGGTAGTTAAATGTTAACGAGAGAATTTTGTGTACGATCTCTCCTATGCGCAATTTTTTATTTCAAGGTATCGTTGCCCACAAAAAATTACCTCGGGGGCCTGAGGGGCCCACTGGACGCCAGTTTGATACACCTGCTTTAGACATTCTTGACTTAGGACTATTTACGCGTAGAGATCAAATCCTTAGTTGCACGAATGAAATGAAAATTCAGTAATACATGGCTAGGGCAAAAACGTCGGATTACAATATGTTTACGGACAATGGCAAAATTCTTGGGAAAGGACATTTTTGCTTTCTTGTTTCGCAAACCCACACAGGCGATTGATACGTTATATAATTTCATTTGTCGAAGCCCGAGAAAATATTCAACAAAAAGAAAAAATTAAGAATGGAGAAATCGTACCACGCAAATAATAACTAATGAACGTTCAGTACCACGTAAGATAAATGTGTGGTCCTACATTTCTTTGTCATCGTCGCTGCACTGCAATTAGCTGTAAATCATTAAAAAAAACATGTAAATATGTTGTAGTAATAGATAACTCAACTGTTGTATTTATTGTTGGGCGCAAGGTTATTTTCAGGTAAATATCGGAACTTGGATAATTTTTAATATTTTTTCCTCAGGGCGTTGTTTGAATTAAACGACACGTGGCTTTCCAACACTTTTGTGGGGCGTCCGCCCTCGGGGGCCGTCGACGTGGAACTGCTCCTTCAAAGTGCCGACAATCAGGCTCGGCCCACCTCAATTGTTAGAGCTCAAATAGTATCAAATTACACCGTTATGAAGTTGAAATGTTACAATATATAAAACAATAAAATTATTAAAACATGATTATACTTTGGGATCGTATAATCTGTTTAAATAGGAATGATTCTGCTGTCTTAAAATTATATTTAGGCCTATGCTCTAATTATTATCATACGCCGCCAAGTGTTTAATAAACGTAAACCTGTTGGAATTCCGTAACTAACCTCAGCGATTACCAAAGCACAGGTTTTCCCGCCAATATCAGATGCTATCAAATTATTATTATCAACAACTTCCACTCCTAGTGGTTAAACTGAACCCTGCTGGGTTGCAGAAATAAACTCGGCGACTTCCAAATTCTAGATTCGACACCAATCGTGGTATTTGTCGCAATTTTTTGTCACCCCTTTCCACCCACCTCATACCTGTCCTTATGCTGTTAGGGGATGTAATTCGACACTAAAAGCATCAAGAGTAAAATTATAAATTTGAGTGACCCCAGAAACCTATTTATTTGGTGCCAATATAGGCCGTTACCACATATTTTGTATTTTGAAAATGCCACCTCCCCCCCCCCTCGGTAGGGGTCCTAGTTATTTTACATCCACGGCAGTTGGTTTTTGAATCTTAAGTGATGCGTGCACCAAATTTAGTTTAAATTGTTCCACGCAATAATGAATAACTTAATTTACACTAACAATCATATATAAATAAATACACCACTCAATTTAAGGTAAGAAAAAATGAGAATTAATTATATTAACAACGTTTCAGTTAGTAATTTGCGACCTCATCAGGTTCCAATTTTTTTTAAAAAATTTGACTGACAGGTCATTCTATGTTGGCTGCCGTGGTCGAAAAAAATCCAGATTTCTCATTAGTCAGATAACATATTTAAATATAAATCATATATATATAATGTATAATGAGGTAAGTAACATATTAAGTGTTCTACAATATTAATATGCTTCATTTCGTAAAAACTCACTTTTCGGGAAAATGACCTCGGTAAACGTGTATCTGTTTAATATACTGTCGGGCAAAAGGGAATCTGTATTTTCATCTGTCTAGAAAACGTTAAACATGATTGTGTCCTGCTGGCCAAATGTCAAGCGAGATAATGACCTGTCGGGCAAACGGCCGGATCCCCCTGGCCAAATATTTTCAGTCTTCTTGTTCCTTCATTCTCCATGCGTTGAACATATGATTTTCTTTGTACGCAATTCTACGCCCGAGCATTTTCATTCACATTAAGTGTATTCCCACCTTTCTCCTATTTATTTATTTGCTTACTATCCATGATCCTGTAACTTCCTAACCAAATTAAAGTTCTTAGCATGTGTGTATATATATATATATATATATATATATACATATATATATATATATATATATATATATATATATAACAAATTTGGATACGAAAGAGAGACAGTGCAGTCGACTTATCCTGAAATAAACAGTTGGTCCAGTAGGGCTGAGCGGATAAATTATTTCAAATAATTTGTGCCCAGCCGGCACACAGTTCAGACCTTACCAGATGAAGGAACATAACTGGAACAACTATTGATTTCTGATAAGTCGACTTAGCTGTCTCTCTTTCGTATCTATTTATATAAATATGGAAGTAAGGAAAAGTGTTGAAAGTCAAGTTAAATAACATATTTGGGTAGGAAAGAGAGACAGCACTCTTGACTTTATCGCCAATAGAACCTCCTGATTGGACCTCACACTGCAAATAAAATAAATTGGCACTCTTACTTTTACTGCTTGGCGTACGGTAAGCAGGAAAGTAGATCAGGAACTCAGGCTGCATTCGCCCGGCAGTTTGGTTCTGGCGTCCGCGTCTAAGGCCGATTAGTGCGTAGTCTCGTACTGGCGTCTCGGAGACATGCAAGATGCCCCACAGCTGATCAAGGAATTCGGGCGAGACAGCGGAGTGTTTTATGGAGCTTCGGCGTTCTGAAAAGCGTTCTCCAAAAACCATTTTGTATTTGGCTGACCAGATCTCCAGAGCAGGGTTGCTCAGGTCCGGCGAAGCAGATGAATATCTGTTACTGAGAAAGAAGGTATTATAAACAGTAATCCTTCCGAGTCCCGATAATACGAAATATTTAAAATCCAAAAAAGGTCGAATTTTCTTATTAGTACAGAATATCGAAGATCCAAGAGACGTGGAGAAACTCGAATGAAAACAAACACCTGACTGATGTTTGGAGACTTTTTTTTTAGGGCAACAGGCTACATGAGAGTAATTCACTCCCCTTTAATAGCATAGGAAGGGATTTGAAAGGGGAGATGCGGAAGGGTAGAGGAAGGTAGCCAAGGGTTATATTTTAAGGATCCTACCCGGCATTCGCCTAAAAGTAATGCAGGGAAAACCCTAGAAAAACCTGAATCAGGTAGGTCGGGCATTGGGTACTTGTCCCACGTCCTTCCGATAGCGGGAGAGGAGTTTGCTGTGGGGACGCAACATTCCCTTCTCTGTGCCTCGACCAGTTTAGGAGGCAGCTGGCCGACTATTCCAATGGGAATAGCGGGCAACTCTTACCGTATGCCCAAGGTCTGTCACCCCGGAACATACACCTCTCAGAACAGGCCGAGGTACCTTAGTTCAAAAACGGAGAGGAAAAGGCATCCCCAAAGGTAGCCCCTTCGTATCTCTCCTACAAGGTTCTGCCTGCGAGAGAATATCCCTCGCAGGTTACCTGTGATAAATTGGACAAAAACTGGGAACTTCTATAATGAATCACAATAATTAAACATATAAGATAACTGTAACAAACAGAACTGATGCAAAATAAAGAGTTTTAACATATGAACATAATAAATCTGCGGATAATTACTCAATTTAAATATTTTAACAGCTTACAATTACAATACAAGTGTTTGAAAATAACCTCCTTCAGTCTTTAGATTAAACAATTAAAAATTACTCAAAACCAGTAATTAAATTGTAGTCACTATTATAATATTTATAAATGTTAAAGATTTTATTTATTAAGTGACAAAGTCACATTTGATAATTGGATAGTGAGGAAGCATAAAAATATAGGACATAGGTTGGGAATATGTTCTGAAGAAAACATATATGCTTTAGTCATAGTAATATGCTCAAGGGAAGCATGTGTTCAAGGTGTAGATAGGAAAGAAATAAGAAGGAATGACTGAAAATATTTGGCAGTGCCAGGTAATTTTCTTTTGTACATAATTACTCTACCAACTGAGCTACCATGCCTTTCTTGTGTCCTAGCAAATATGGCCAGTCTTATTAGGTGTACAGTGGGAAATGGATAGATCAAAGGTTGTGAAGAGTGTGGAGCATCCATATGAGCTGCGTGTTGTTCTTCTGGCTCTTGTTTTCTTGAATTACCTTAGAAAATCAACAAGGATCGCTGAAATGTTGTGCCATATTTATTTTATCAGTTAATTTTGTCTGTTATTAATCTAATTATTATTTCAGTGAGCTCAATTTGGCTGTAGCTGCCCACATGTCTGACCGTACAACAGATGAAGTTATAGAATCTTTATCACGAAGCTACAAATCTTTGGTAAATAATAGATTTCAGTTGAATGTACAAATACTGAATTATTGGCTAGCCTTCGGTATTATAGAAAATAAAATTAATCCTTATCAATGTTTATTTTTTAGCAAGGTGACTCAAATAGAAATAGATCTTCTACTCCAGATGTTTTACGAACTAGGTCACGAGTTAGTTCAGATTCATCAAGAAATGATGCAAGTGAGACATTTTCTCTGGCCGACACAATCAGTCAACAATCTGATCAATCTCCAATTGTAAGTCACTTTGAATTGTTTGTTTATTAAATAATTATTTTATTCGTCTGGTTAAAAAAATTATTTGTAAAATTATTATAACCCTGTGAAGAAACATATTTATTTGTATACAGCATATGAATATACTAATAAGAACATAAACTTTTCAATAATACAAAAACCAACATGCATTCTTCCATTTATCGGTCTTCATAACCCAAGGTTTAGTATTGACCAACTTTCTTTGATTACAGATAAATATTTTTTTTGAATTTGTATTTGTTTCAATTGGAATGTTCTTATAATCCTTACATTACCAGTTTATAATATATCTGTAAATCTTAAGTTACTTCATCAGGAAAATCTTAAATCTAAAGTTGGAGTCATCAGGCAAGGAATCACCAATATTACAAATTTTCAAGGGCCTGCAGTCCCTTTAGGAGTGTATTTCTGAATGTCCTGCCAGCTGGACATTCCACGTTGAATTCAAGCCCTCCCACACCAGCCGTTAAGCAGCAAGTGAATATATATATATGTTCCTTAATGGATTCTCCTAATATTGTATTTATTTCTTAATGGAAGCTTCTAATACTTCATTCCCTCTACTCTATCCATTCCTCCACTAAAACTACTAATTGTCCACAATAAGACTGTCTATATTTGCCTGGTCAGGAACTTGACCCGGTGGCCGAGATGGTTAAGGCGTCTGTGTACTAAGCAGAATACGTGGGTTCAAGTCCCGCCTGGGTCAAATATTTTCAGTCTTTCCTTCTTCTTCCATCCTTCTCTCTGCTTTGAACATATGCTTTTCTATGTGCGTAATTCTTCGCCCGAGCATATGAATTCACATAAAGCGCAATCCTCCTATTTCTCCTATTTATTTCTATCCTTCCTCACTATCCAAGTTTGAATATATATATATATATATATATATAATTACAAAAGGAAATTGAAATCAAACATTACTTTTAAAAATAACAAAGTAATTTATTAAACAAAATTTACTCTTGGTTGATATTTACAATTTATTAAAATTATGCCACAGCTTTTGTAAGAACTTAATTTCAGTGCCGCCTATTGGGCCTCAAATAAAGACGTACAACAAAATGAAATTTAAATTTACAATAAACAATTATTCCTAACTTGAAAGTTATATAATTTTAATTAAATCTGATTGAAATCTGACGGTGGATATTCACATATAAAGTTTACAGATGATAAATTTATTTGTAGTTACATACACACATAATTTTGTTTCTAACACTTTTCACTGACAGTCCATTTGCACTGATTCTAATTATTATTGTTGGCGACCACATTAATACACTGCCAATGTATTTCTGTTTCAGACTTATATAATTGTTTGTAGATTTACCATTATGTGTTGAACAATTGCTGTTTATAGTTCACTTTCTACATTCTGCTCTCTATACTGATGGCCACTGACATACAATCATCAGCCTCCAAGTAACTCTCTCTGTTAAATTTAAGTGCCCAAATTCTCCCAGTAACTCTGACTCAGCTACATTATCAATACATACTCCTCAGCCTCCCAAATCAGCCCGCAGCCTTCCAAAAACATTCTCTTCCGAGCAACTCCAATTCTGCTAAAGTCTAGTGACCAACTGAACTGCTACATTCAGCCTCCCAACACCCTCCATCAGCATCTGTCTCGCTAAAGTTCTGCCTTAACTGGCAGTGCCCTTGGTAGCAAGCATTATCAGCTCCGTATTCTCATCGACAATACCATAAGTCACAATGCAATGGCTTCAGAGATACACCGCCAATAATGAATAATAAAATTTATTTATTAATTAATTACATATTTGTAATTACTACAATATATATATAATATTACTAAGGTTATGACATTGTCAAAAATAATTGTAATATTGTTATGGAAAGGGAAGAGCATCCCGAGAGCCAATGAACTACCTTCAGTTCCCTGTGGCAACACCGTACTTCACTTTCAGGTAAGCCACAAGCTATCTCTCTTTCCTTTCCATTTGACAATGTCATATCCTTACTTAAGGAAAAGGTGAAGAGGTCAAATTAAAGTCGGCTTACCTGAAACCAACAGTTGGCCCAGTCAGGCTATATATTGTAATAACAAAATTGAATATATTAAACCAATTTAATTTGCCCTATGTGTCAGAAAAAAATAATGTTATATACAACTTTCAGCTCTTTAAAATATTTACTTTAATTTACTTTGAAGAGCAAATCATTGCCATATTGAATCTTGAAAGATTTAAATAAATGAAAATTTTACTTAACAATTTATAAGCATATTATGAAATATTTATTTTCCACAATTTAAAATCAATCAATTTTTGAAGTTATTAAAATTTTATAATAATTCTCAATATTTTTTAAAAAGTTGGAAATTATGAAGCAGAAATTATATTAGTATAGTATTTAATGAATTTATTTAAAACATATAATACATTTTGGATGTTAATTTTACTCGTATATACTCAGGGTGTTTTATTGGGACTCAGAAAAGTATAGAATTACACATCACAAAATGAAATATATAATTTACAAAAAAAAAATTTGAGTTGAATAGACATATATATGTATATAAATATCAAGTTATAAAAGATCCCCCAATATACAACAAAAAAAATTAAATGAAAAATTGATGATACAATTATTATGCAAATTTTACACTCTATTTTACTTATTTTGAATAAACACTAAACAAACCATTTTGCTTGATCAAACCCCAGTTTCCAATCAACACAATTTACGCAAATCATGATTTTTAAATAATTACATTTTTTAACTTTTAAAAATAGGCCATATGGTTTCTTTTTTTATATGTTTCTTTTTAATTTTTACAAGTGAGCATTTATTAAGTGGAAAATTGCATTTTGAAATGTTCGGGATATTTCTGGAATGAGGTGGTCTTTGTGGATTATAGAATTACAGATATACTACAGGGAGTTGGTTATAGTTCTGAGGATTTTATTTTGTTTTATTTGGTTTCTGTGGAAGGATGGTGGGGTTGTCATGGATTTATAGATTGAATAAGATTGAGGTGAGGATGCTGCCTTGAGGAACACTTGATTTGATGCGAAAGGATTTGGAGAGGATGTTCATTTTATTTGAGTATGTGTGGTTAGTTATAATTAGTAAAGATTTGAATGAGAGTGCCTTAAGAGGATTTTTAATTTGGCAATGAGAGCCAGATGATAAACTTTATCAAAAGCTTTTTCCATGTCCAGAAACGCAGCAATGCAAGAATTCTGATTGTTGAACAAACTATTTATGAAGGTGGTTACAGAATACAGTTGTTGGATACGAGAATGCTTGGGTACAACTCTGTATTGAGTTGAAGGAAGGGGATGTGTTTGTTTGGAGCAGGGCTTTGGAGTGGCCACTTTTTGAGTTGCTCTGCTCCAGCATCAAAGAGCATTAATCACAAATATCATTAGTTGAATTTTAATATTATCATTCATCCACACTGGCAATGTTAGGGAGGGATCTATAACCCAGTATTGCGACATGTCTACATTCAGTTCTTCGATATCTTCTTTACCCTAGGAAATATTTTTATTATTGTCAAGTTTATTTATGTAACTTGTCATGTCCGCTTCAATATCTACACAAATACTTAGAACCTTTTTTTCATCTATTTCAACTTTGTTTAAAGTTTCTTTACTTTGATTTTTCAAATACAAACAAATGTCCCTTTCTTCACAATACATTATACTATGTTTTTTTTTCAGTCCAAAATTATTCATATGGCAAAAAATTTCTATTTCCAATAATTGCAGAATGTAGCTAAAAGTAGAGTAATTGTCATTTTATAGTTTGTCTTAGAATGATGCAAGCAGGCTCTGCTGTGGATATTAGTAAATGCCGAACATCATCCTGTCCTGTCAATACACCAAGCTTCTAAGCCATTTTACTAGCAATGCTTTGTTATTTAATGTGAATGTTGTGAGCGGTGTCATATTCATACAAACCATCTCAACAAGTCCCTCACTGCAAGTATTACTACTCATTATGATTGTAATCTTTGATGATGTAAAATATAAGAAATATATAAATCGGAGCAGCAGAGCAATAAATACTTCCGTGCTCTGGCTCCACTCCTGCTCAGAGTACAAATCTCCACCTGCTCCATGTTCCTTCTCCAGCTCCAAAGTCCTGGTTCATAGAGAAAGGAAAGGAATAATTTTTCAAATAATTTTAATAGGGAGGGGAGAAGACTAATAGGTCTATAGATGTTAGGGTAGGATTTAGGTTTGTTAACGATTATAACATGAGTATGTTTCCAGACTGTAGGACAGTATTTTGTTTCCCAATATTGTGTGGAATATTACATTTATGAGGATGGTTGAATTTTTTTGGAGGTGTTTGAGGTGGAGTGACTGGAGGAAGACTTGCTTTTCAGTTGGGTTATGGAGGAGCGGATTTGAGCAGGTGTAAATAATTTCGAAAGTGTACGTGGTTTGTGGAGTATATTGTTTATAAGATTATTGTGGTGGTGATTTACAGGATTAGTAGAAAATTGTAATTGTAGAAGGTTTGCAAAGAGGTTGGCTTTGTGGGTGGGACAGGTGTGCCAGAAGTTATCATGGAAGAGAAGGGGGTATATCATAATATGGTTTGGTAATGGATTTAGTTTTATACCAGATCGAGTAGTCAGAAGAGTTAAGCTGTTGCAGGTGATTGAAATAGTTGATGTATCTTAAGTCACATAGTGTGCATCTGAGTTGTAGGGATATAAAATTGTCTGTCATTAGGCGTTTAGCTTGTATCCATTTTTTGTGGGCAGCTTCTTTCTTTTAAGAAGATCATTAATAATGGGGTTGGATGTAGAGGTGTTATGTTTTTTAGGAGATATAGGGTAATGGGAGGCGGAGGAATGGATAATGGTGTATAAGTTATGAAAAACTGTTTCCATATCTCGGGGAGATTTGAGAGCAATCTTGAGTTAATAGTATGTGTGTATATTAGTGTGTTAATTTGGTGGTTACATATGGAAGAGATTCGAATGGAAGGAGAGAGAGTTAAATTTAGGTGTGCTAGATAGTGAAGGTGATCAGAGGATATCTCATTAAGAATATGTGAGTTGAAAAAATAATGGTCAGTTTTATAGGTTACTAGCTGGGTGCCCGGCGTTGCCCGAGATGTCATTTATCTATAATCCCCGATATGACTCCAATTTCGGATGCTTTTGCGCTGTTTTTATGTAACGTTCCTCGAACAAAATGCCTAATGTGCTCACCTCCCATGCCGAGAGGGGTTGAAATTATAAACAAACAACATCAGTAGAAATACAACCAATATAATTAACCGTGAAAAATATTTATTCAACGCAAATATCTGCTGTGTTTCCATGTTCCAAAATTTTCACCCCGCTACCCCTGCCTCTGAGGGGTAAATGCCAAGTTGAATGTCATAACTAAACTTGGTGGCATCCATAACCTTCGATTTGACTCCAATCTCGGTTGTATTCGCGTTATTTTCCTGTAAAGCATCTCCACCCCAAACCCTAAGGGTGCCATTTTCCTAGGGTGTAGAGATTAGAAATTATATCCAGATAACATCAGTAGAAACACTAACAATATCTGTGACCCCTAAAAATATTTATCTGAATGAAATATTCTCTGTTTTAGCATGTTTAAATAATTCCACCCCCGTCCACCCCCGTTTCTGGGGGTGGTAGACGCGTCTCTCCCCAACAGTGTTTGTTTCCTGGTCGCAAAGAACACGTGTACGAAATTTGGTGAAATTTCCTCCAACGGTGTAGATTTGTATAAGGAACGTACAAATATACAAACAAACACTGCTTTATTTATTAAGAAGAAGAAGATAAAGAAGTCTAGGATGTCCAGTGATTGGGCATTGTCTGAGTAATATGTGGGTTCTGTAGAGAATATGATTTTGTGGAGTTTGTTTAGGATAAAATTATACAGATTGTTGCCTCTCAGGTTAGAGATTGCTACAGATTCATTCCAGAGGGAGTAATCCTTCAATATTATGTAGTTTTATCTGAATGAAAAGTGCTTTGGAATGAATAATAATGTTTCATAGCTGACTGGTGTGTTTCATTCACTCAGTTCCTCACAGAGATTTGGGATCCAAAGTGTGGGTGTTTTGCATTTAAGTCTTTTCCTCTGGGAATGACAGGATGATAGGACATTTGGTCAGATTTGGAAGGGGAGGCATAGAAACTAGCGATATTCATGGAGCTGCTGTTGGTGTTAGTTGGAATTCTTTGGATGTGATTGGGAGGAGTTCATTATGGTTTATGGAGTTTTTGATTAGGAGTGTGGATCCTCATTTTCTGGTAGAGTCATGATGATCTGCCCAAGAAACTTGAGCTTAAGGGCTAAATGATGCATTTAGTATCACCTTCACTTTCACAACACACACTATTTCTTTTAGAGCACCAGAAAATAGTGGACTCAAGTTGTTTCGTTCACAGCTTCCAGTTACTCAGCCAATATTATCGTAAACACACAAGATATTATGACCGGAGATTTGGTTATTGTTACAGTGATCATAATAATGATGACAGATCATGAGATTGTTTGCCCATAGACACCGTCTATTAAATTTTCCAGATATAACAACCAACAGCAGCGTATTATTCCCATCTGCCGCAGAACTCTCTAAACAACTCTGCATCAAACTATTAATCACATATTCAATATAAAACTTCAATTTGGTACTCCGCCCAATAACGATATATAACTCTCTCAAGAATCGGTGACCGGTCATGTATATATATATATATGTATTGTAACCTTCTTGTCTCTGCAGACACACTTACCTTGCTATTAAGGCTCATTTCCTGGACTGCTGTAACTCAGCTCACTGTAGAGGGATATTAAGGGTAAGTGGATTCAGGTTTTGTTCAATCAATGAGTAATTATTCTGTTGTATCATGCGACCTAGGTATGCAATTACAGAAAGAAAACACCAAGTATTTGGTGCCGGTAAATCCATCACCAAAGACAGAATTTGCCAACAAACTTTCAAAATTTTGAATAAAAACGAATGATCTCAATATGTGACAGCAAAGTTAATAAGATCATGGAATATTCAGGTCACAAGTTAGATGAATCACAATAATTTTATGACAGTTGAATGTCTGTACACAATAGTGTTAATATACACAAGTCTAGTTATATTGGAAACTCTTTTATTCTTTTTTTTAGAGTAACAGGTTACGGGGTGGTAACTCCCCTTTAATAGAAAAGAATAGAAAGGGAAGGTGCGGAAGGATAGAGGAAGGTATTGAAGAGTTAACGAGGCTATGGTTTAAGGATCCTACCCAGCATTCTCCTAAAAGTGATGCAGGACAAATCCTAAAAAACCTGCATCAGGTTGTTGGGCATTTGATACTTGTCCCATGCTCATATTATGGCGAAAGAGGGGTTTGTTGTGGGGACACGGAATTCCATTCTATGTGCCTTGACCCGTTAAGGAGGCAGCTGGCCGACTATTCCAATAGGAATATTGCACAACTTTTATACTATGTCCAAGTTCTGTGACCTTGGAATATACACCTTTCAAAACATGGCGAGGTGCCTTGGCTTTTTCTTTTCAGAGGCTACATGACTGTAATCCGTATGGTGGCAATTCTCATTTAATAGTCTAGGAAGGGATTTTAAATGGGGGATGTGGATGGGTAGAGCAAGGTAGCGAAGGGTTAACTAGGGCCCTCAGACTGTAATTGATCTCATGTCTTCAATTCACAAATATTTAATTAAAAAGCTTAAAAATAATATATGTTAATTATTAATGATACCTCTCTGGATAAACTTTACTCAATTGACTTTAAGTGAATTATGTTTTTCTTATTTGGATGAGGCAAGACATGTGATGTAAACAAAAAGTATGTGAATTTCATGAAATGAAGCAAAGTTTCAACTGGTTCACGGTAATGAAAAATTACACACACAAATAAAAAAATTAATAAACTCCATACAATTATATTTGAAGTTAATAAGCAGAAATTATTCTGTTGGAAACTAGGTCTCGTAAAGGGCGTAAATAAATTTATTATAATACACACGCTTTTTAATATCAATTTGTCCAATTCATTTGCGGCTAAGTTCAAAATGTTTATCACCCAACTAATGCCGCTATGAACAAACATGTAATTTTGATTTCTTTCTCCGGATTAAATTGCTGCTACCTTGAGAATTCATCAAGCAGGCTGGACATTCAGGCGTTGACTATCAGACCGGAGCCAACAGCTGGTGAAGATGATGCGATGTTCATTCGGGTACCAAAACAGCTGACGAGCCGGACACATGAACAGGGAAGGACAAGAATGTGAGACTAGATACACCCACGATAACAGGGCGGACCACAGAGACCGTAACAGGATACGAAGGGTCATCGACTTACAGAAGAAATAGACTCCAGGCAGCTTCCGGTGATATGAACCGATGATTACACAGTGCGCAGACCCGTGGGAAGATAATGGACGCCACGAATGTGCGGAATTCCTATTCTCGAACATGTACAGGCACAAGTTCCAAAAGTCCGAAGGCAAATCAGAATCAGAAGTCCTCAAAGTTAATCGGCTTCGATAATGCACTGGAGATTACAATTGGATTCAACTTCTATGAGATTTGGCAAAGTCCCAACTCGGTCAAATGATGCGAAAAATTTCCAGAAAAATAAATTCACGGAGCAAACTGGCGTAAGTTCGTTCTCGATGACTCAACGAAGGTAGGTGATTCGATTTTATCAAAAAGTCTGTTCCTTGCGATTTTACCTGGAGGATGGGTTGCCAGATCATAATCGAAGACGACGTTTAGAGAAGACTAACATCAAAATATGATTAAAACGCCCGAGGGAACAATAAAAACATGGGGTTTGCATAGGAGAACAAAGAATAATATTCACTATCGATCAATCGACGGCGGAACTTACGAACCAACGGAAGAAAAATCTGACGAATATCAGAGATTAAATAGCGGTTTTGCTCCACTGTAAACGTGCGACAGGGAGCACAGATACATTGCCAACAATATGATGCTTTTGACAATGTCCAAACATACTCGTCCGTGTATTGCTGACAATAGGAACACAGTAAATTAATGAAAAATGATAGAAATAATTAAGATAAAAAGACGCAATAAACGTGAAATAAAAAGGAGGATAAATTCCTGAATTTTTCTATGCAAGGAAATCAGAATAAAGATCTAGGAAAAGAAATTTATTGCAAAATGAAGATGCAATATATGACAATTCAATTGTCAAGAAGGCAAACGCATCATATTAAAATGACGTAACGAGTTGCTGAAACAACTTGGACGTTACAATATATATATATTAACATAAGGGAAATGTGACAAGGTCAAATTAAATAACACAATTTGATAGTAAAGAGTGTAACTCAACTTAGCCGAAATAAACAATTGGTCCAGACTGGACAATTGGTCGGACTGAGGAGTTGAAGGTATTACAAATGTTCGAGTGCCCGAGCCTCATTTGTCAGGAGAAAAGGCCTGAACTGTGTGTCAGCCGGGTACAAATTGACTAATTCAAACCTTGTTCACCAGTTGTTATACAGCAACAACCGACACTCAACAAAGCCATCAACTCTCTCAAGAAAATGTTATGAAAGTGGAAATATAAGGCAATAATATACACATACATCTTAGAGTGGAAGGTAAAAACTAAAGATAATAAAAGGAAGTTAAAAAGTGAGTGTTAGTCAGGAAAGGATTAAAGAGATTATTATAATAATTATAATTGTTACTATTAGAATATAATATTAATGCAATATTGCAACATAATATTCTAACTACTAAAGTAATGATTATTATAGTAACACTAAAGAGCATTGAGTTCAGAACTTAGCTATTGGAAATTGTATTTTTGACAGTTTGATTGCGCTGTGGTGATTAGCATTGTGTTTAGATGGAGGTCGTTTGTTCGGCCTATATAACATGCAGGACAGAGTTTGCAATTATTCTGGTAGATAATGCTGGAGGAAAGACAAGTATTTTTTTTATTTGTAGTGGGCTGAAGATAGGACAGGTGTGGCAACTATTCCTACTGTAAGTTTGGCAACCCAGGTAAGTTTGGGAGTTTTAAGGGATGGTTGTGAGGTTGTGAGGGATCCTGAAGGCAACATTGGGCAGGTGGGGAGAGTATTATGAGAAGCATGTTTGTTTATAATGTACGTAAGCTTTCCTGGTATAAATTCTTCATGGTTGTGCAACCGGGTTAGATTTGCAATAACAGCCTATGTTTCCACAAACATTCTGCCATTGTCAAGGTATTTTGTCAGCGTATGGCATGATTTTTATATCTAGATTGGATTGTAGTGCAGTGAAGGCCAGGCAGATAATAGAGTTCCTTTTATGTAGGCCAGAACTGAGGTGTATATCAACATCGAGGAAGGTGATGTTGGTGGGGGAGTAGATCCAAGTGAACTTAATGGGGAATTTGTAGTTTAGGTGTTCAAGAAAATCATAAAGGGGATCTGGTACATGGGTCCATAGAATGATGATATCATCTATGAACCAGAACCAGGTTAAGGGTTTTAGTGGATAGGAATTTACATGTTGGTGTTCCATTTGTTCTATTAATAGGTGGCATAGTAGGGGACCATAGCTTTGCCCCTTATTTGGTGGTAGATATTGTTTTGAAAAGAGAAGTAATTCTTTACACTTCACCAGTTATCATGCTGAACATACCAAATGCTGCCTCCCATGCACCTTAACCCTTGGGTCACTCACAATTGTTCCACTTTGCTACCTACACCAAACTCTGGTTTTATGTATAGAAAATATACACTGCAGATCTCCTTCAGAAACCAATATCCCGTAACTATGCTATTCTGTTGTGAGAAGGAGTCCTAACCCACTGACACACTTCTCAATCCCACCCTTGTGCAACTCCATCTTTCGGAGCTCTCTTTCCCACATCCTACAGTCCGGGCCGAGTCCTGGACTCAACATCATCTAATAGCCTTTCCACTATCACATTCTAATTTACCTTACTTTTTGACTCCCACCTCTTGTTTGCCTGCGTGTGTTATGTATGTAATATGCATGTTTGTATCTATTTAAGTGGGTATGTATTATTCCATTATTTTGCCCTGAGAAAAAGGGAGAGAGAAAAATTGAGATGTTGCTTTCTTTGGTGTAGATTGTTGCTGACTAACAGCTGTCATATTAGGGTTTGAAATTGACATAGTGCACCCAGTCAGAATGACATTCAGACTTACTCTCCTGAAGAACGGGGCTCAGGCTCTCAAAAATTTTATATACATTGTAATAAATACAAAGAATAATGTTCGTTGTCAGTTGGTTCGCTGATGTCATAAAACTCTCAGCTGCTCAAATAATTTTGTGCACCAACACAATCAGCTGATTTATTAATGAGGATGTTAAGACAAAAAAATAAATATTTTAACAATGAAAATTTTACAAATTCAAACACAACAGATGTTGAACACAAAATTAACAGTTTTGACTATAGAATTTAAGTATTTATAAATTTACATTATTGGGTGCCAACAGTTTGACTGCAATGAACTTATACACAAAATTACAAATTCTCTGAGCTTTACATTTGCTGATAATAAGGAAGGAAGACAAAAAAGACAAAAAAAACTGAAGATATAAATACCACACAATGTTTCTGGGAGGCATGATCCTTTCTTCACATGCTAAAAAAACTAAAAAATACAAGAACCTAGAGTGACACAACAGCACAAGTTTAAATTTACTATTAAATCCCTGATATCTTTCTTCCATCGGGGATTTTTGGGTGTAAATTTTCTAATTATAAGACTGTTTGAAATTAATTGAGATGGATAAAGATATAAATCAAATTAGTAAAATTGTGAATTTTATAGCTTATTGTTCATTGAATTGTCCTCAAAACTATAAATGTTTCACCTCAGCTTCCAAATTGAAAATTGGCAAGTACATGGATCAGGAATGACTCCTCTGTGACATTTTCAGCTCAATGTGAAAGACAGCAACCTGATGCTTTGTCCACCACACAGCTCCTGGGCAGGTCTCTGATCTTGGGTTAGGACTCCTTCTCACAACAGAATAGCATAATTCATTTTAAATTCTAAAATTTTTGTTGAAATTTCCTGATTTGTGCTGATAAATTAAACTATTAAAATGTTTTTTCTGTAGTATCTGGTGTTTTTCATGTTCATGTTGTCAGCCACCAACAAGTGTGACCTTCCTCACTCACATGTCCATAACTGAATTAATTCTCCATCATCCTGCTCTTGTGCAGGTTTTAGAATTCTGTGGATTTCACTAATCAGATAATTTCTATCATATTGCGGAATCAAAATAACATCCAATAAAAATGTCTGTTTCACTCAACTTTAGAATTTAGCCGTGGCAACAAGTGAACTATGTTAAACCGTCAAAATTAACCACTATTTTTAACTCACTCAAACAATGCCTAACCATTAATTATTACAATATTAATTATATTTAATATTAATAATGATAATTTGACATTTCAAATTAATTCAGGTCTTCCATCTGGACAGAAAAGAGAGATAGAGGGTGCCTGATTTACCTTAACTGTCAATAGGCTAGGTGCTAGCTATGCTACCCATAAACACTAGACACTACGTCAGCCCACTAACTTTTTCTCTTGCAGAATTTACATTTCTGAATCCGTTGATACTGAAGTCCAACTCTGATAACTCCTCTCTGATCATGTCTTGCAGGCCAGATGTTTCCCAGTGAGACTGTGTTCTTTAATTTAATAAACTCCTTAAATTTAAAAACTTCTGCTTCTGAAATACTCCTCAGTAATGTATGTTGATTTGAACAGAATGAAGGCTGCACTTGCCCACTTTTTTGGCATACAAGTAAATTTTACTCCTGTTTATTTCAATTAATAACTTGGCAATCTCTTTTCAATGTTCTTATTCTTCTTAAAAATGGAGGATCGGTAGGTAATTCTTCTGAATATTAATTTTTTCCACATTACAAACTTTAAAATTTACATCACTTCATTTATATCATGCAAAAATTATATACGAGTATTGTTTTACTTTAGAAATTATGAAAATAAATTGTTTTAATCTAATTGATTTTAATTTTTTTCAAAAATGCAACTGTAACTACAATCAGAAATTGGAGTATTTAAATCTTGTAAGTACTTGAAGCTGTGTTCAACTTTTACTAAAATCAGAAGAAGCATGCATGTTAGTGTTTCCTTGATTACAAAATGCATGTCTTTCATGGTGTTATTTTTTTATGTAGAATATTTACAATTGCATATATATAAAATTATATATTTAATACTGGCTTAGTACTATTAAATACCTTCTGAAGTAATTTGTAGTACTTAAATGTTACAAACACATTAAGTATATTCCAAACATGCATTGCTAATATCTAAATGCAAGTGGATTACATATTTTGTGTAGAAATTATGTTTAATGTTGTGTAACCTGAAGTACTTATAAGCCAATGTCTTTGATGGTTTGTAATAAATGTTTGCTTTAGAATATATAAATGTTTCCTTTTGTACAGTTACACAAACCTAAAGAAAAATATGATCCGAACAGCATGCTAAATTAAAAAAAAAACAGACTTACTTCTTCTGTTGCAAACCTTTGTTCTCTCTATTGTATTATTAAATTAATTTTTTAACCAAATATAAGACTGAAATTGTAAATATAAAATAGCAGCATTAACTTATTAGTAAGCTAGTAATTGTTTTGTTATTGGTTGATTTATTGAAAAATGTAGACAACTCTTCATTGTTATATTTCTATTGGCTAATTAAACTATGTGATGATAATGTAGTTAAGACTATTTCTTGATGAAAAATTATCATGAATGAATTAATGTTATAATTTTATCTGTCATTTCTTATTTCACTTATTAAATATCTGTACAATGGTAGAAGTGAAACTGAAAATACCTTTTTATGATAAAATTTAAGCATGATTAGTCTAATATTTTTATTTCAAGGATAATTCAAGCAGAATATATGAAATACATTAAAAAGACTTGAGAATATCATCAAAATGTAAATATACATAATATTAAAAAAATGTTAATCATTTTTCAGGCAACTCCTCATTTATCTACTAAGAGGAAAAGCTTACATGGTCGAAAACTAAGGCCAAAATCTGTTGTAGATAGTGTTGAAGGTTTATCTGCAGATGATATTCCTGATTTACTCCCACCTCTCCCTAAATCAGCAGAAGGTAAATGTAATGATATGCATATGTTATAAAATGTGAATAGATTTAGATGTATTATTAGTATTCAATTAGCAGCACTTCTTAATCTCGTGAACTCTATTGACATTTATTATTTAAAAATATAAAAAAACATGAAAATATATTAAAAGATTGAAAAGGACCAGTTATAAAATACTTCTCAATTATAATTATTTTATGATGTGGCATAAATTTTGTACACAATAAATTTCATTGTTAATTTTTAGTTTTATAGTTAAATATAATTGCACAAGTAAGACACACATTGTGTCAGTAAAGTCATGGTCCATTTTTAACCAGTCTCAGGATATCAACGAAACAAGATAGAAATGTGAAATCTTCACCAAATGAAAGGAAAACTCTCCAAGTTTTGTACCTATTCAACACGATTCGATGTGGCTTCGTTTTGTTACCCTACATACATCTAAATGATGTTCCAGTTCTTCCCACACCAGGTTAAGGACTTCTGGTGTAACAGAGTGAATAATGTCTCTGATTCTCTGTTTTAAATTATTAATGTCATTTATAAGCTCACTGCACACCTGTTTGTGAGTTTCTGGATACAAAATTCCTCCAGCAGTGGATAAGCAGAAGGTCTGTCAAGCCATGGCTGCCACGATTCCCAGATTTGATGCCCTTAGACTTTACTTGTGGGGTTATGTGAAGCAACATGTGTACAGTGAACGTATTAATGACATTAATAATTTAAAACAGAGAATCACAGAAATTATTCACTCTATTACACCAGATGTCCTTACGTGTATGGAAAGAACTTGAATATTGTTTAGACGTGTCTAAGGCAACAAAAGGAAGCCACATCAAACTGCTTTGAATAGGTATAAAACTTTGAGACTTTTCCTTTCATTTGGTGAAGATTTCACATTTCTGTCTTGTTTTGTTGATTTCCTGAGACCAGTCAAAAGTGCACCATGACTTTACAAACACACTGTATATATAAATATGTAGCTTTAAATGTATAAATTCCTCATATTTTCTTGCTAAGTTACAAAATGAGACAGCACAGTAACTAATTCTAAAGAGTTTAATTGGAATCAAATATAAACTAATGTTATTGTACATAGTTGAAAATAAATGCAGTAAAAGAAATATAAATATGTGCCTATGAAAAGCTACACTTTACATAATTAATACAGAAATAAGTTATCAAATAGAAAAATCTAAGACATTTATTTTTTTATATAATTGTCTGAAAATATAGATAAAATGAAATCCAGTAATATGATAGTGACATTGTTTGCATGTATTCCATCATTGAAGTACTGGAGATATGTATTCACAACCAGACACTCTTCAAGCTTATACTGATTTCCATATGCTTATAGTACAACTAACATATTACAAAAATGTAAGGAGTACCTCTCAATTCCCTATTCTGTATGACTATAATGTACCCTACAATCTTGTGTATGCAGGACCATCTTGTAAGATGGACACCTATCAGTAGTGGCTGGTGTGTATGTGCTAAAGCACATAAATTAGTTTAGGATTTTATAGATTTTAAACTGACCATCTTGCAACACACTCACTCCTGCTACTGCAGCCAGCTGGCCATGTCCATGCTACTTGCAACTATAGTACTTAATTTCTATTTATAATGAAAAATGTGAATGTGCAGTATATATTTTCACCCCACTGCAACAAATAGCCTCTTTTTTGTGCTACGGAGTGGACAGCACATAGAAACTAAGCCATTCTGTGAAATTACACAGCAAGATGACCACATCAGGCAGCATAAGCAATGAAATCAAAATAAATTTGAACCATTCATTAATTAAAAATCTTATTTTATAGTAGATTATATTATAAATACAAAAAAGTACTCAAGAATTTATTGGTAATATTTTAAAAAAACACAATCAAAGGTTATTTTAAATGAAATATTTAAGGGGAATCATGTATCCTACATACAATACTGCCATCATGTGTGGCTTATTCCAAAAATTAACTATCTGTAAAAAATTTTGGAGGAAAAATACTTTCATATTAGAAATATGAGTCGATTTGAAACTAAATTATTCCGATTTAAAAATTTGACACTGTTAAATTATTAACTTGATGGAATTAAAAATGTTGCATTTTAAGGGTTGGGTAACACTATTGATGTTGTAGTATTATTATCTTACATAGTTATCTTAGAAAAAATTGTTGCATACAACTTAAAAAACTGTGGACCCCCATTGACACCCATAATTTATCTTGCTTACAGTAAAATTTTGTTCAATTTTGCTCACAATTTGCAGAATCATTGGATTCTGTAGCCGAGCTTCCAGCTGGACAACAGTTACAACACCTTGTGAAAGGAAGGCCACGACGGGCAAAGACACGTGCACCAACAAGGCCAATGTTACGTCCTTCAGACTTTATTGAAGACCTTGGAGAGGGCATTGAAACATTTTTCAGACCTGGATCAGTTACACCAACAGGGACACCACTTGTATCTCCTACATCAGATGACAGGTTAGCTAATATTTATCCACACAATTTTAGTTATTGTTATTGCCTTACTGTTATATAAGATGGTATGGAAGTGCACAGGATATTTTTTTATTTTTCCAAGACCTCTAGTGTGTGCTACAATAACAGTTCAAGCTTATTTTTTATTAAATAAATTTGAAAGAGTGAAGAAAAGGTAAACATAATTTATTTCAGAATTAAAAGTGTTGAGTGCCTCACATGAACTTAAGTTAATATTTTGGTCAGCTTTGCAGGTTTGTAGAAAAATGTTAGAACTGAAACATTGGATGAAGTTTTCTCAGGATTCCAACTGGGTATATTGAGGTGAAGATGTCGGTACCAGCTATGGAAACATTGTGGCAAACAAACATCAATACCTGGTTGGAATCCTGAGAAAACTTCATCCAGCCATTACACCAGGAAAATCTACTTTCCCTATTGAAGTAAAACCTTAATTCACTACAAATATTTCTATGAATGATACAAAATGTAGCACATAATTATTAAAACACCTTTCAGTCAAATATGATCATCAACTGATTTGTGTGTGTATGGCAAGCACGGAAGAAGAATAAAAAATAGAGCTGTTTTCTGCTATAATATATAAGGGAGTTCAGGTAACATAATTCTCAGTTTTCTTGGGATAATGTAATAGAATTTGTTGAGTGTCTTAAATGACAAGCAATGGAAACTGTCAAATACACTATTGATCAACTTGATATGCTAATTAACAGAATGAAATTCAAATGTGAATCATGTTGCCTAAATGGCAAGTATTAGCCATGCATCAGCATTGAGCAGTACTAGGAAGTGTCATCAGACTAAATACTTCACTAACACAAATCGTTGAGCATGGATCAGAAAGGATACTGGATCTTTAATGAGCTACAAATTTTCTATGTAGGGGAAAGGAGGTTTTTGGCATATGATGATAGTCAGACTGTGGTTAAAGCAGACATATGTCACCCTACTAGACGAGAAGTAGGTGAAAACGAATTTATAATTAAGTGTCACAGCCAGGCAATTGAATGTGAAGGTATTTTGGAGAAGAATATAGTTTTAGTTGTGTATCTACCACTGAAGGAACTCTGTATTGAAATAGTTGGTCTGATATTTACATCTTTGCTGGCATATGTTGATTTTCATTAAAGCAGCTGCCTCTATGAACTTCCAAAATCACATCCAGCAAAGATGTTGTCTCCCTTTGCACTAACATCCACCATGCTAATAGCTTAGTAGTACCTGAATATTTTCTGTCTCACAGTCCACTAAATTTCTTCCCCACCATAAAATTTCTGATAGCTCTCACCCAATCTTTAACAGGAATTTTGTTTGTTTCATAGACATCTACTATCACATTAGAGCCACCACACTCTGCAGACTAAACTGTTAGCTGATAGTTTAGTCTGGTTGGGTTGCATCGATACACACTAGGCCAGCTGAACTGTTTGGTTGGGTAGTAGTGTGCAGGTCATCCAATTTTTATCAGACAGTTGCTCAAATTCAGTTGCAAGTCTATGCTGCACTGGTCTTCAGGTTTTGTCCACTTTAGCTAATGTGACTGAGATGTGTTATTATTGCTATTATTTTAAATAAATATGACCGAAGAAGAGGAAAATGAGAAAATGAAAATTAGAATGTGAATATGGCCAGATCCAGACAAATTTTGAACATACCATTGAATAAATCTATGAAGTTTCTTCTGCCAAATACAGAAATTTCCCAATCAGTGGTACAAATCTAGCATGCCATTTATTGTTATAGACAATGAAGCCTTTGTGCTAGAAAATCATATTCAAAAAGAAATTTAAACTACACAAAACAAATTTATATCTATAGCCATACTAGGGCTCAACACATGGTCGAATGCACTTTTGTCATTCTTGTCAATAAGTGGTGTATTTTCTACTGTCCAATTGATGTAAACAACTAATTTTCTGTTCCTTTTATTAAAGCTTGCTGTGCACTCCATAATTTTGTGTGAATAAAAGTAGAATTTATAGATTCACCCTCTGATTGCACAATGAATAGTGATAGCAATAATACAAAAAAAAGGAAGAAGTAATAAGACTGATGTACTGAAACACTACTTCCCATAGACTTTTCTTTACATTAATACTTGAATATTATCTTTAAAAAATTTTTATGTAAAGTTTTCATTTATCAACTTTTATATTGATGTATCATTAATTAACACCATTGTCAAATACAAAAAAAAAATATGGTGCAATGATAACAATATTTGCAGTAAGGTATCACATGCAGGACACCAATAGGATTGTCGGCTAGTGTACCCACTCCTATCAATATCTTTGTTTCTATAACTTCTGCATATTACCTTTATATTCAGTACTTACTTTCACTTTTTAACTCACTTTGCTCTGCTTTTCAAAACACTCTTATAACACTTCAGTTCTGGTGCTATCTCATCATGCTATTTAACTTAAGCTTGCATGACTTTATAATTTCATATTTCAATTGTAACTTATTTTTCATGACCGCTCACAGATGACTGTGACCAGCTACTGTATCTATTTTTAAGCTTCCCACACACAACTATGAGCAAGTGCTCACCATAAATTTTCACACCAGGACCCTTGTAACAATACTTTGAGCGCTGTAACTCCCCCCTTGAGACCTCCATTTCTAGACCTTTAGAGCGCCCTGCACGCTCCATCCAAAAGTAGAGTAATAGTGGTCAATAATTAATTCTGCTGTGTGGATTATTGGCATAATGTTTTGGGTCATCAAAAATTTTACCTCATTACAATACTTAATAAGCAATCGGCCAATTGTTGCCCAAATTTTTAGTTGAATGGGAATCAAGTAGCTTATCCAACTAAAAATCTGCCTGTCTATTGGCCAACTCAAATAGCTTGCATTGAGTATTTGTCAGTCATTCTAATAAGCAACTAAACTGCAGTGGCTCTAAGTGGCACAGCTATATGTACCTGGCTGACTCCCTCCTATGCCAACCTGTGCATGAAACTACTGGAACAGAACCACTTACTCTTCGCTGAAACATTTAACCTGTTTCCATTTTCTATATGGCTCTTCCAAACTATGGATCCATGGGCCCAATTCCCTTTCTGATATTCACGAAAACCTAAACACCAAATTCCTTGTTAGTTTCACTTTGAACTTTTCCCCCCACCTTCCTTGATGTCTGTGCTTATCTTAGTTCTGGCCTATTCAACATGTAGCACGATCCCTGTAGCAGCGCCGTAGGAGGAAATACTGTAGGTGGCTTTATCAGGTATACATTATGCCCTCACTAGTCAGTCATGAAAATCAATGGATTGCTATGGATAAATTAGGCCTGGGAAAATGGATTTGAAACAAAGTGCCTATGCAACCATGAGATGTAGCAATTTGGTTACCAGACTGTGGGGTCTCAGCCACGGAGCAATGTCCTTCACTCATGAGTGCCTTTCTACTCTTTGATGGAGTCTCTCTCCAGTGGTAAATTCTACTGCCAAGTCCAAAACACAGAGTGACTGCTCAGTACCATGTCTCCTAACAGAATTATTTTCTGGCTTTAACCTCTAACTACCTGTGTCACCAACTAATTTATTATTGGTGTTTTTTTTAATTTTTTTGGACAAAACACAGGCCCAATAAGATCTGACATAAATTTTTTCTTGTTATGTTGGTGACGTCAGCACTAGAGGTTGAGCCCCTCTGCACGTGGCTGTTGTCAGCCCAGAAATACCCTTGGATTTTCAAACAATGGAGGTTCTGTTATAATCCCCAACCTATGGTGGAAGTATCAGCTAAAACATAATTGCTCACACGATTTAAAAAAATATCAGTGTAAATAATTAATAACACTCCTATCCTTAATAATAACATCAATCCCATTAATCCTACCAACACCTTATAATACCTCTATTTCACCATTTGTCAACCTGACCATACCAAATGTTCCCTCCAATACAGCTTTGCTCTAAGTGAGTTCTTGAAGGTCCCACCATTCCACTTCTCCACCTAAGCGGGTTGCCAGCCATGTGATACGATAGGAACATGTGCCATGTCTGCCCTATCCTTCAATCTACTACAGTACTCCAGAATCCTCAGAAATAACCACCTTTAAAGATTGCATTTCCTGCCTCTCCTCCCACATCACTTACCAGATTAACTACAGTCTCTGCCCCACTTTAAACATCAAACATACTAATAAATGATGAATATTGACTATTAATATCATTGAATAATTGTCATTGTGGTAGTATTGTGAAAGTGGAATAGTTTCATATGTAGTCTTTGACTGTACATTGTTGTTGCTATATATATATCTCTTGTTGTACTTGTGATTGTGTGTTACGTTTCGCTGAACGTGTTCTGCTAATAAAAACCCATAAAAACTAATATAATAGGAGTTATTACTCATAAAACCCAACAGGTTACGGGCCCAGGCATTAATAAAAGTTCGCGAAACTAGGATACGTGAGTGTTAGAAAGATCGGTTCATAACCTCTACTCAAGTTTATAATTGTGGTAAGTTTTGAGCGACAATAACTCTTTCCTTGCGGCTAAAAAACAACATACAAGTGCCGAAATGTCGATGAAAGACACAGACTTGTCTGCTGTGGAAACATTAATTGATAAAAACAGCTTCGCTATGTGGAAGTTTGATATAAGTGTTTTATTACGTGCATCGGCGATCGAGTATGTCGTGTTCGGCGAGAAGAAACTTGAGGGGGCAACAGAAAAAGAAAGATCAAGATGGGAGCAAGATGATGCTAAAGCCCAAAGAATAATTGTTTTTACGATTGATAAGAAATTTAAGATACACATAATAAATTGCAACACTGCTGCAGATATGTACAAGAAGTTGGAGAGTTTGTTTATGAGGGACCAAATCCAGGCACAAAACGTACTTTTGGAGGAATTTTTTCGCTTTGAATATGATTCCAACAAAGACATGTCTACAAACCTGAGTGTTTTGGAAAACATTGTTGTTAGGATAAACGCTACATCAGAGAAGATTAGTGACGAAATGCACATCGCACGCGTTATGTCAACTTTACCCAAGTTTTTTCAGCCTCATTTTACAACCGCTTGGGATTCGACTTCGAAGGAAGAAAAAACATTGGAAAATCTCAAAGCACGTTTGATAAGGGACGAAATGCGCTATTGTTCAGTTACTGAAAATAACTCCGTTGCATTCAAAACCGATGAATTAAAATGTTATGGATGTAATTCCAGATCACATTTTATTCGGAACTGTCCCAAAAATAATGACAGAAAGATGCCTAAAAAGTACCCTACTTGCACTTTCTGTAAGAAGACAAATCACCCGGAAAATAGATGTTTTTTCAAGAAGAAAAGTTTCAACAATAGAACTACGACCAGTGACAACAAAGTAAGTTACCTAAGTGTTGAGGAAACAAGTGCACATTTGTCGTGTGAAAGTAAGGACACGTTTTTCGTTTTGGACTCAGCTGCTACTTCGCACATGGTCGGGAACGAAAAGTTATTGACTGAAAAGCAATGCGTTTCCCGCGTCGTACGTACTTCAAAAAAGGGCGAGTGTTTGGAAGCAAAAAGTGTCGGTAAAATAGTAACAACCATTTGTGACCTTAAAAATGTTCTCTATATTCCCTGACTTGAGAGGAACTTGCTCAGTGTTCCAGCAATCACTAAAAACGGCGGCCAAGTGAAGTTTTCCGACAATGAGGTACTCATTACAACGAATAATAAAGTTGTCCTTGCCGGAAAGAAGAACAAGTCAGGCTTGTATCTTATAGAAATTCGGCCGATTTTTGAACAAAGTGCGTATATTTCTTCTGAAGTGCTGACCCCACTTGATTGGCATAAAAAACTAGGACATCTTAGTTTAAAGAACATGCAGAAGCTTTCCAAAATGTCAATTGGGTTTGACATAAGTTCCAGCTCTTTAGACGTAATGGTCTGTGATGTCTGTCAACAAGCTAAGCAAGTAAGGAAACCTTTCCTAAAAAATGAAAAACGTGCAGAAACCCCATTGAGACTAATTCACACTGACCTTTGTGAAGTCGGATGTAAAACGTGGGACGGGAAGAAGTATTTCATGACTGTGCTTGACGACTGTACACACTTCACCAAAGTTTTCCTACTTTCAAAGAAAAGTGAGGCAGTGAATGCTCTGAAGGAATATATCAAAGAAGCAGAACGATACTGGGACTCCAAGGTCTACAAAATCCGTTCAGACAATGGAGGAGAATATACTTCAAACAGTTGGAAAAATTATTGCAAAGAGAACGGGATAGTGCTGGACTACACGATTTCACACACACCGCAGCTCAATGCTCGTGCAGAGCGCCTCAATCGGACACTGATGGAAAAGACTCGAGCACTATTGTTCGAATCCAACCTCGATATGTCACTTTGGGGAGAAGCTCTCTATACTTCAACTTATTTGTTGAATAGAAGTCCGACATCATGTTTGGATTGCACACCAGCTGAAAAATGGTTAAGTGAAAAACCTAATCTTTCCCATCTTAAACTATTTGGTTCAATAGCTTATGCAAGAAAACTTGGATACTTAAATAAACTTGACAAACGTTCTCAAAAATGTGTTTTTGTCGGGTATGGAACAAAAGGTTATAGACTGTGGGACCCAATCAAGAAGATTATAATAATCTCACGTGATGTTACATTTACCAATGAACTATATATCTCAGACGAAGTTAAAAGAAAGTCATTATTGTCTTTAAGCACTGGAGATGATGGAAAAGAAATTCCAAATAATGAAGGCCATACTGTTGAATATGAAGATAACTCAGATGCATCAACTGAAGAAGATGAAGATGAGACGAACACTGCGATCCCTGAAGAACCAGGTGAAAACATAACACCTGGAAATGATGAAGTTCAAGGAAGAGGAAAGCGAATAAAAAAGAAACCAGAGAGATTAAATGATTATGTTATGCTGACATATGAAGAGGCAATCTCTGGAGACGATGCAGCTAGATGGAAAGAAGCTATAGAGGAAGAAAAGATGGCGCATAAAGAAAATGAAACCTGGAAACTCGTCAACCGCATTGAAGCGAAGAACAAGAAAATTCTCACAAGTCGATGGGTATTCAAATTGAAGGATGATGGGCGTTTCAAAGCTCGTCTTGTAGTTAGAGGCTGTCAGCAGCAAGCTGGAGTGGACTACAATGATGTTTTTAGTCCTGTTGTCAGTACTGAAGCCCTGAGAACAATGATAGCCTATGCTGCAAAACAAAATTACAAACTGATGAAATTTGATGTGAAGACTGCTTTTCTATATGGTACGATCACAGAAGAGATGTACATGGAGCTACCAGAAGGTTACTCAGATAGAACAAAGATTTGTAAGCTGCAAAAATCACTCTATGGTCTCCGCCAGGCTCCTGCTCAGTGGAATAAGAGAATCACAACTTTTTTAAAAAAACATCAATTAACTGGCCTTAAGACTGAGCAATGTGTATTTGTGAACCCAAACCGCTCTATATTTATGTCAATTTTTGTCGATGATGGATTAATTGCAGGGTCTGATACTAAACAAATGCTGAACATTTTGGAAACTTTGAAAAATGAGTTCAAGATAACCATTGAGGAAAATCCCAGCAACTATTTAGGAATAAATTTTGAGATTTCTGACCAGAAGTTGAGATTGGTGCAGGGAGATTATGCAAATTGTGTTGTTGACAAATATCATATGAGTGACTCAAAACCAGTGTCAACACCTCTTGTTGTGGGAAATCCTCATGTTCCAGCAATCGAGAGGAAGGAAATAACATTTCCCTACCGAGAGGCAGTAGGAAGCATTTTATATCTATCAACCAAAACGAGACCTGACCTGGCTCATGCCGCTGGAATATGTGGACGTCATGTGGAAAAACCAACCCATGCTGACCTGATGAACATAAAGAGAACCTTGAGATACATCAATGGGACCAAGAACACGGGAATATCGTATCTCTTGGGCAACAAAAGTTTGGAGAATGCTCTTGTTGGTTATTCTGATGCTGATTATGCCGGAGATGAGAAAACCCGAAGAAGTACCACAGGCTTCATTGTATTCTACAATGGTGGTCCTGTCTCCTGGGCGTCGAGACGGCAGCCTATTGTTGCAACATCAACAACTGAAGCAGAGTACATCGCTGCTGCCGAAGCTACAAAAACCTTGATGTTTTTGAAGAGTTTTCTTGAAGAACTGAGTGGACAGCCAACTAATGTGACACTCAACGTTGACAATCAGAGTGCCATAAGCCTTGTGAATAATGGAACTTTGAATCGTAAATCTAAACACATAGACGTTAGGTTTCATTATATAAAAGAAAAGGTTGATAACAATGATTTAAAACTTAATTACTGTGCAACAAATTCACAAATAGCTGATTTACTCACAAAACCTTTGAATTCTACTAAATTTCAACAATTTAAAAAACAAATAGCCACTTAAATAAGTTTTTTCTGTTGTAAATCTAGAAGAAGGAACAATTGATCGAGGACAATGACAATTACAGAGGGGTGATGAATATTGACTATTAATATCATTGAATAATTGTCATTGTGGTAGTATTGTGAAAGTGGAATAGTTTCATATGTAGTCTTTGACTGTACATTGTTGTTGCTATATATATATCTCTTGTTGTACTTGTGATTGTGTGTTACGTTTCGCTGAACGTGTTCTGCTAATAAAAACCCATAAAAACTAATATAATAGGAGTTATTACTCATAAAACCCAACAATAAAATGCATTGCTAACCTATCACAGCACTTTTAAACTGCCTAACACAATTCCCAATAGCTGAGGATTCTCAAAGCCAAAACACCAACAATTTCAACCAGCTTAACTGACTCTCCATGAATCCTTACTCCCCGATTTATCAAATGCTGATAACCGTCTTTGGGAACTCTCCTCCAAACTCATCCTACAGTCCTGACAAATTTCTGAACATAACATCATCTGACAACAGACTTTCCCTAACCATTAAGTAAATTAATTCAAAGTAAAATAACACTTTCATATTTAAAGTAGTTAAATATTACAAGTGATACTACCATCCAAGAAGAGGAGAGGAGGTCTAAACTGCATGCCGGCAGGCAATTATCCGTGACCAGATAATTTTTCAATCATAACATTTTATGAAAAATATTTACCAATTCCATGAAACATTTTTCATAATCTTCTTTCATTATTGTTTCTTTTGATGTTTTTGTGTATAATTTCAACCCCGTTTCGCATGGGAGGTGAGCACCTTTAGGGATGTGGTGGATAGGAGTTACATAAAAATAAAATGAAATTGCACATAGATTGGAGTTATCCAGGGTTACGGATGTCACTAAGTTTAATTATGACAACCCAGTCAACACCAGGCACTCAGTTAGTATGTCAGAGTTCAGAAAATAATACTTATGTACACATATTGAAGAAATTGAACAAAAAATAGTCACCTATTACAATAAATTAGAACAATAATGACTTGCACTATAAGCTAACTACAGTAAACAAATAATTAGAATGAATAAAATGTGGGAGGAGTGGAGGGATGTGGTCACCATTTACTGATTCTGTGGGGCCCAAAAATACTAGCTCATTCCAGAATTAAGTGAGAACAAATGATAGTTCACACAGCCAGTGAGTTATCTGCACAGTTCATTTTTCGAAATAGTTAATTTGAACAAGTATGCATCACTAGTTTTTTTATTTTTATCTGTCATATGGGATGGTGATGTTCAAAATATTTACATCATTCAAAGTTCTTCAGGGTAAATAATAGGGATGCTACTCGCATCTTGTGGAATTGATATGGGATTGTCATGGAGTATAAGAAAATGAGGACTTTTTTCCCAGTGTAAATTATGAATAAAGTATTCTCAGGTTGCCAACCAGGTTAAATATTTATTAAAACATGTTGTTTCAATGTTTTGCTGTGTCATCATTGTTAGGTGAATTGTTTGTTACAATTATTTGCAGTTTCATATTTCAATAAATGCCTTAAATCACTGAGAAGTTGTATATTTTAATAAAACAAAAATGGAAACTAATTAACTAATCAGCTATTTCGCTGAATCGTATACACCAATGCAATCATCTAAGACTTTGAGTAAATTTCAGCATTTTATGTGGCAACTCTCTTATGTGTACTGATAAATGAAATTATTAAAACATTTTCACATCAGTATCTGGTGATTTACTGGTCATGATGGGCACTACCGAACTTGACCTTATTCACTCAAATGCCCATTACAGAATAAGTTCTCTGCCATCCTCTTAAAAATTCAGCAATCAAATAAATTTTATTAAATTTCAGAATCAATAGATTTAGTCATGATGTGGACAATGTTACCTTGTCATTATTGATCGGTTTCTTAACTGTCGCCTAACAATGCCTTACTATTGATGCTTGTCATTTTGATAAAATTTTCAATAAATTAATTTAATATGCAAATAATTCAAATAAAATGGGTATTTATTTATATTAGCAATAGCTGTTCATTAGAATATATACACATTAATGAATATGTATTTGATTACTGGGTTGTCACATATTAACGTCTCTTCCACGTGTACTGTAACGTTATTATTTCTTGATGTGCATTAATTTGACACAAAATAATCACTTTTTAAAATTATAATTCTTTACATCTTTATGCTACAGGTTTCTCACCCCAACAGTACTGTTCCTCATCGTTCGAAGAATATGTGTACCAATTTTTGTTGCAATCAGTCCACATGTTTAAATTTGTATAGAAATTAACGTAAATACATACATACAAATATACATCCTTTTTCATTATATAGATAAACTCATCACTGTTTTAAGGCATTAATTGAAATCAGTAACCACAAATAATTAAAACAGAACTAACCATAATCTACCTGATTACAATGGCAAAGAACATGATCATATCTTTATGTATTAATAAATATTTAACCCAGAGGAAAACCTGAGAATAGTTTATGTTAAGTCTAGTCACTGACTGGATGATGAGACTCATTATTAAAGTTTATGTAAAACTTCTTAAGATCTCTGAAAAATGAAAATTGATTTATATATAAACTGTCAGTATTTTAGTGTAAAAATTTTCTTATTTTTATATGCAACCATAGTGTTAATGTAAAAATTTTATTATACATAAGATTGGGAATATTATTTGCACTATACTTAGGATGATAGAGTAGGTTTCTGAAAGTATTTATAAATGCATGAATTATTATTACAAGTATTTTATTTCTAGTATTCTTTTTCATATTCATATTTCATATAGCATTTAATATATATATATATATATATATATATATATATATATATATTGTAATAGTAAGGATATGACATTGTCAAAATTAATTGCAATATTGGTATGGAAAGGACAGAGAGATAGGTTGTGGCTTACCTGAAAGTGAAGTGTGGTGAGCCTCCGAAAATTTGAAGAACAATTTTCAGTTCCTCATGGCGACACCGCACTTCACTTTCAGGTAAGCCACTACCTATCTCTCTGTCCTTTCCATACCAATATTGCAATATATATATATATATATATATATATATATATATACATATATTTTTTAATTAATCAAGAAAGTAGGATCATTTAAATGTACCTACAGGAATATTACAATTTTATTCATTCGTTTGATGTTTTATTTATAGAATCAGTATATACACTTTATTGCAAAGAATTAACTTCTACTGTGTTAAATATAAAATAATTCACATTTTTCTTTTTGATTGAAATTAGAATTAGGCAATATATATTGCAACACTGTTCACAGTTCCCACACATTTCCATCAGATGGTAGTCCTAACCATATTCCCATTATAAAAGATGAATGGAAATCTAATGAAAAGTCAGGAAGCCAAGAAGTGACCAAAACTGTAAAAATTGCAGCTGAACTTCCAAAACGCTCAGAAGATGAAACTAAAAATAGTGTTAAGGAAAAACTGGGTCGAAGGTAGGTTGCATGAAAATTTATCTTAATGTAAAATATTGTACTTTTTCTTCTTGAGTTTTTAAATATTTTGTATATTTGACTGAGAGAGAGAGAGACTGAGAGAGAGAGAGACTGAGAGAGAGAGAGACTGAGAGAGAGAGAGACTGAGAGAGAGAGAGACTGAGAGAGAGAGAGACTGAGAGAGAGAGAGACTGAGAGAGAGAGAGACTGAGAGAGAGAGAGACTGAGAGAGAGAGAGACTGAGAGAGAGAGAGACTGAGAGAGAGAGAGACTGAGAGAGAGAGAGACTGAGAGAGAGAGAGACTGAGAGAGAGAGAGAGAGACTGAGAGAGAGAGAGACTGAGAGAGAGAGAGACTGAGAGAGAGAGAGACTGAGAGAGAGAGAGACTGAGAGAGAGAGAGACTGAGAGAGAGAGAGACTGAGAGAGAGAGAGACTGAGAGAGAGAGAGACTGAGAGAGAGAGAGACTGAGAGAGAGAGAGACTGAGAGAGAGAGAGACTGAGAGAGAGAGAGACTGAGAGAGAGAGAGACTGAGAGAGAGAGAGACTGAGAGAGAGAGAGACTGAGAGAGAGAGACTGAGAGAGAGAGAGACTGAGAGAGAGAGACTGAGAGAGAGAGAGACTGAGAGAGAGAGAGACTGAGAGAGAGAGAGACTGAGAGAGAGAGAGACTGAGAGAGAGAGAGACTGAGAGAGAGAGAGACTGAGAGAGAGAGACTGAGAGAGAGAGAGACTGAGAGAGAGAGAGACTGAGAGAGAGAGAGACTGAGAGAGAGAGACTGAGAGAGAGAGAGAGAGACTGAGAGAGAGAGAGAGAGAGAGACTGAGAGAGAGAGAGAGAGACTGAGAGAGAGAGACTGAGAGAGAGAGAGACTGAGAGAGAGAGAGACTGAGAGAGAGAGAGAGACTGAGAGAGAGAGAGAGACTGAGAGAGAGAGAGAGACTGAGAGAGAGAGAGAGACTGAGAGAGAGAGAGAGACTGAGAGAGAGAGAGAGACTGAGAGAGAGAGACTGAGAGAGAGAGAGAGAGACTGAGAGAGAGAGAGAGAGACTGAGAGAGAGAGAGAGAATGAGAGAGAGAGACTGAGAGAGAGAGAATGAGAGAGAGAGACTGAGAGAGAGAGACTGAGAGAGAGAGAATGAGAGAGAGAGACTGAGAGAGAGAGAATGAGAGAGAGAGAATGAGAGAGAGAGAATGAGAGAGAGAGAATGAGAGAGAGAGAGAGAATGAGAGAGAGAGAGAATGAGAGAGAGAGAGAATGAGAGAGAGAGAGAGAATGAGAGAGAGAGAGAATGAGAGAGAGAGAGAGAATGAGAGAGAGAGAGAGAGAGAATGAGAGAGAGAGAGAATGAGAGAGAGAGAGAGAGAGAATGAGAGAGAGAGAGAGAATGAGAGAGAGAGAATGAGAGAGAGAATGAGAGCGAGAGAGCGCGCGTGAGAGAGAGAGAGAGAGGGAGAGGGATATATATATATCACATTACCCGACCAGAAACCCAAGAATTCTTTATACAGAATATACGTCAGGAAAACTTACACTCTTTAGTCTTAAGCATTGTTTAAAACTGTGTAAGTTGTATACAGACGAATGTAAATAAACGCTATGCTCTCATCATCTGTGACTCACAGTAAGAGTTCAAACTGGCAACTCGTACTTAAATTTAGAAGAAATCATCAAATCCATCTGAATGAGAATCAGCATCATTGCTTCTCACCACCAGCTACATGAGGGAGAAGGACCCGGATCCACCCCCACACAACAGTGAAAACTTCGAGACATTCAACTCTCAAGCTCAGCCAACTTCAAAAGTGAAAAGTGTTTATCAAGAATCATGTGCTCAACCGTGTGAAAACAACAGTGATTGTACCATAACCTCGTCTCCATTGACACATTGTGACCAAGACATATCCGCTTCACCTGTTCTACAATCCTCCAGTCACAAATGTCGCAAAATGCTTCCTCCAGCCACTAATAATAAAAATAGTGAAAAAAGCGCACAAATAACATCATAATCTTCATTCCCTTCCCAAACTAGTATCTTAGCACATCAGGGTGGAAAAAGAAACAGTTCAGCAAAACATTCAACCACCATATGCAACAAAAGTGACTATAGTCCCCATTTTCCTCACCTAACAGATTCATTCAAACCTACTCATAAAAAAACTCAAATAAATATGCTCCTCCTCATTCTCCTACCATGCAGAGGGAAAAAAATTAAACTCAATCTACAAACACCGGAAGATTATAGATCTACCTTAAAATATCTAATGCCATCTGATGCCAAGCAACCCATTCTTCTAACACATGTCCTCTTCCCAAACCAAGCGCACCCTCTTGTCCCAACTGCCAAGGCCCACATCAAGCCAATTACAAATGTTGTCCTTATTACAAAAACTTACAAACTAATCTGAACCAGAAATTCCGCACAAACATTTCACCCCTTAACCTCACAAATGAAAACATCAGGAAAAACAATCCTACTCCTTGCGGCCCTCCCCCTTCTCACACCCCTCCCCTTCAACTGTACTCTGATGTACTAAGAAATAGATACCCCACTCCCACATCACCAAGAAACCACTGCTTCCCATCCACCCAGCAATGAAGTCAATATCCTCAATACCATTTGCAAAAAAATCGACAGCCTTATCTCAGCCATCACTCCTCTTCTCAATATCCTGGCTACTATCATCCCCAAACTTCTCAACTCCAAATAATGCCCTCTCCAAAAACTGCCTCTCATTCTCCTCCACTCATTATTTGTACCTGAACGCCTGCAGCCTAAACAATAAATTACACAAACTATCTGATTTCGTTAAACAATATAATATTGACATCCTCTTAATCTCCAAAACAAAAATGACTCCTTCACTCAATTTCTTATTTCCTAATTACATTACCTACAGATCTGACCATCCCTGTAATATTCAAAAAGGAGGATCTGCTATCCTAATCAGAAAGACTATTCCCTATTATCCCATCCCAACTAACTCTTCCATCAAACAACAACTCATTGCAATAACTGGCCAACTTACTAACAACAACAAAATTACCCTAGTAGCCTACTATTCCTTCCCTAATTATAAAATAGATTACAACCTCTATAGCCAATGTTTCAGTCCAATTCCATCTCCTTTCGTAATTGGAGGTGACTTTAACTCCAAACACGTGATGTTTGGTTCTAGAATTTCCTCACCAAGAGGTATTATCCTTAACAACTACATCACTAACAAACAATTAACTCCCTTCTTTACTAATGAATCTGCCTATTACCCAACTAATAACACCTCCCCAGATGTACTGGACTTCTTCATCTGTAAGAAGTCTAGACATCTTCTCTTGAATATTCACGTCATAAATGAGCTATCCTCTGATAACCTTCTTGTCATAGCGTCCTTGTCCATAAAATATAATTCACTATTCTTTCCCCATACCATAATCAATAGAATTAATTGGAACCTATATAAAGACTTAACAACAGACTTCAAATCCCTAATTCTCTAAATAACGAAAAAGAAATCCCGTCACCTGTTTTTATTTTAACCTCCATAATTAGATCAGTTATACATGAATCAACCTTAAGTCTTCCCCCAAAGGCACCCTATTCCCAAGCCAATAACATTGAACTGAATTCCCTTCTAACCTTAAAAATTTCATCAGGAAAAGATGGATAAAAACCAAATTTTCTTGTTATAAAACAATCCACAACCTACTTTCCAAAAAAAATAAACTCAAAGATATCAATAACCATATATATACCTAAAAATCTCCCAACTGAACGCCTCAGACTGCTCCCTTTGGAAAAAAGCCAAATACATTCACAAATAAAAATCCTGTATTCCGCCATTACTCCACAACTCCATTTGGTTTTCCTCGTCACAGCAAAAAGCTAACCTTTTTGGTAAACTTCTTTCAGTTTAAACTTTTAAACCTTTTCTGTCTTCCAATCCTACACTAGACAGTCTTATCCACAACTCACTATCAACCGCCAAAAAAGAGATAAACCCTCCACCCCTATTCACCTTGAACAATATAGATTCCGAAAAAGTCTTCGATAAAGTTCACTACTCTTCTGTCCTGCTTAAAATCAAACTCCACCTCTCCCAACACTACTTAAACCTTCCCTCCAATTACACTACCAGTCGGCAAAACAGAGTTAAAATAGACAATCACTTCTCTCCACTACATCCTATTCTCTCAGGATTCCCACAAGGAAGTGTAATTGGTCCATTCCTCTACTCCATCTACACCCACAATATTCCTATTATCGCCTCTGCCACCACCTCAATATTTGCAGATGATATCGCTATCACTTCTCACACACATGACTACCAAACGACAACAAACCACCTTCAAACATCCTTAAACCTCATTTCAATCTTGGCCAATGATTGGCGCATAGTCATCAATCCTTCCAAATCCGTAACCGTTCCCTTCTCCATGAAAATAAAAGGCTACGACAATCAGTCACTATCAACAACTTCACTATCCCTACTAAATTTTCCCATAAATACCTTGGATACAAACTAACATGGACCCTACACAGTTCCCTCCTTACAAAAATAATACTCCACAGATTCCACAAATTAAAACCATTTCTGAACTCAAAATCTCCTTATCCTTCACAACAAAAACACTCCTTTAGATATCCCTCATATATCCCCTCTGGTTTTATGCCTGTTATATCTGGGGTTTGGCTGCTACCACCCACATAAATAAATTCAAATATTGCAAAATAACTCCATAACTAACTGTACTTGGTACATTACTAACTCTAGAATCAACAATGACCTAAATATTCCCTCAACCCAAAAAACCATAATTCAAACCGTGCTAATCCAACGTAATAGAAGTCTCCACCACTTCAATCCCATTATCTCAAATACAGAATCCGATCCTCCTCCACCTAAACCCCTCATAAGACTAAAAAGAAAATGATAAATTCACCTGGCAACTACATAAATTAATGTGAGAGAGAGAGAGTGTGAGTGTGTGTGTGTTTTTACTGTATGTTAAAAAAATGCACATAACCAATTTTCTCGCAGACCCATTTTCCTTACTGATTAAGACTGTATTGTTTACATCTTTCATATATATATATATATATATATATATATATATATATATATATATATTGTAATGATTTGACTTTATTACCATATCTATATAAACTTTATTACATAAAAATACAAAAATACATTAAAAAAATTGATTGGGCGCCAGCAGATATATATATATATATATATATATATATATATATATATATATATTAATTGTAATAGTGAGAATGTGACATTGTCAAAAATATTGGTATGGAAAGGATAGAGAGATAGGTTGTGGCTTCAGGAAGAAGGAGGCTGAGAGCCTCCGAAAATTTGAAGAACAACCTTCAGTTCCTCATGGCGACACCGCACTTCACTTTCAGGTAAGCCACAACCTATCTCTCTATTCTTTCCATACCAATATATATATATATATGCAAAAAATTACAATAATTAGCTCCAACTTTGTTAATGAAATACTCCTTCTCTACAAGGTAATGTGGGTGGCTAGGTTTTTATTCACAAACAGAGCTTAGTTCCGTGCTGTGTAAAAAATCTTTAACTTATGAATGTACTTTACATTAATGGTAACCCTTACTTTAACTTGTGGCATCAGCTGACTTGCAGTGGATCACTGGTCTTGTAGCTCCTTCTTCGGCCTCCCGCGATGGACGTCTCTCCAAAACTTTTGTTCCTTCCAGCTCGCCAAATTTTCCAACCTTTTACCTCTCTCACTCCACTTTCAGTCCTCTCTCACTTCTCTGTCTCTTTTCACCCGGGTTCAGAGTATATATTCTTACTCCACCCCCCCCCCCCCAAACGATGCAAAAAAAAGGGACGCGTACCCTCAGCTTCTTGGGGCCTCTCGGGCACACGTGCACGTTTAATTAATTCCTTCTCAGGCCCGCGGAGAAAGGGCGGCCACTTACCGATGTTATTCACTACAATATATATTTGATATATATATATATATATATATATATATATATATATATATATATATATTGTAGTATTTAATATTAAATGACAATTAAAATAAGCTAATTAAACAAGCCCCACGTTGGGCGCCAAAATGTATTTACATAGCTTTTATATAAGAAAATTAAAATGATTGGCTTTTAAATAAAAAGATCAAAGTTGATTTATTAAGACCAAATTATTATCATCATTGAAATTATGTTACATGTTGGTAAAAACTTGATACTATGCCATGGCTTGATCTCAGGGCCAGCTATCAGGCTGCCATTAAAGAATATTTACAACAATCAATTAAAATTTACGAAGTGAGAAAATTCTTAATTTGTTTCAGTGAAATATTGAAATCTGAAATCAGATAATAAATATAATTTAAATTTAGGTTTACATATAATAAATTCTTAAATTTACCTTATCATTTTGCTCTGGGATAAAGGGGCTTGTACACACTTGTTTATTGTTTAACACTTACACATGCAGGACATGTAATGTACTTGTGGTTATTATTGCCACATACAACACTTCCTGCTCCCTGTATTGGACCACCCTAATATTTTTGCTGTTCTCTTGCAACATCAGACAACCATTGCGAATTGTACACTGGAGACTAGAAACCGGCAACTCCTAACACACTCCAGGTCTGAAATAAATACATTCAGCCCTGTATCCTGGTGACTCCCAGAAACGCACTCTTACAACTTTTTCTTCTGAGCTTCCAAAGCCACATTTTCTGAATTTCTGAGTTTTCTGGCTACCTCCTGCTTTGCCTCCCAAAAACACACTAAAGCTCCATGCATCCATCAATGTTTCACGACAATACACACAGCAAGCAAGCATTATAGCCCCATATTCTTGTACACAATCTTATTTTTACACCGCCCACAATGCAAGTCCCAAAATCTTGTTCATTAATCAATTACATGTTTCTTTTAATTACCGCAATATATATATTTATCTAAGATTTGGTGGGGATTTTAATTTTTGAAGGTTTTGTAGATAGAATATGTATTTTTTGTATATGAAATTTGAATTACAAATGAGTCAGAATACAGGAATACCTACAGAAAAGTCTACGTTATTAAATGCCGTAACAGGAATTAAAGTTACTCTCCCAAAATTCCGACAGCTAGGTGTAACACACCTGCTTAGATTTTTGAAAGACCTGTAAAGTGTGTACCGGAAGAAAATACATGGTATTTATGCAAGCACGTGAAGTACCAACAATCCAATGGATTGAAAGCACGCTTAAAGTCGAAGACTCGTACACCAAAGCTAAAGATATATTTTTAAGAAAAACGTCAAAACAAGGTGAACTGTTGAGATCTTTTAATGAAAATCGGTGTAGTCCGAGTAGAGGTTTATCAATGGCACAACATTTTTCGAGATAGACTGCTTGTTATAAATTTTTAAACAACCCGTTGGAATAAGAAACTTTGGTAGAAATGCTAGGAAACACTTTCCGAAGGCTTTTTTATGAAGCACCAATAATGACGATGCAAGGTGCGTTAGAATTTCTTGATAGGTATGAACATCTGAAATATCCGAACCAGCAAGGAGACGGTTATTATGGGAGACACTTTAATCCACCGAATAGGGATCTTATAAGGTACTATAGGTGGACTGTTACGAGAGCCCTGACGTGTGCAGCCAGAAGTAACGTTGACACATGTTTTAAACTTAGTTTTGTAAAAGTTTGTAATTTTATTGAAATTTTGATTTATTTATTTGATATTAAATTAATAAGTTTACAAAATATCGCATTGATGAACACTTTGAAAAGAGGCTACCGAAGTGGCTCGTAAACTAAATGCTGAAGCAGAATTCCGACCAATAAATACACATAGTCCAAGTATTTCAGTAAGAACAACATGCTAAATAGTTATTAGACCCTAAAATCATTTAAAACATAGTGTTTTTTTAAAAAAAAAATATACTAGATCAGACATTAGTTTCATTACTTTTCCAAACACATCAAAAGGATTAAGAATATTTCTTACCAGTTACAATTGCATCAGGTGAACATTTTTTTCAAAGTTAAAAAATTGTAAAGAATTATTTCAGGACAACTATTTGTTATTTCGATAGAACTGAAATATTAAATGATTTGGATACCAGACAGATAATACGCAAATATGTAATTCATAGAAGTTTAATTTTTGTTGATTCGTCTATATTCTATGTTAAGCCTTAAAATAAAAATAACTCATTCATAAACTAAGAAAACATACACTAACTGAAATTTTCTTTCTTTTAGCAAAATAGTAGGTAGTAGAATTATTATTCTTAGGTATACCTTATTAATTAGGCTAATTAAATAGTACCCATTCATTTTTAAGTAATGGGTAAATTTTAAATAATTGATTTTTTAAATACTACGTTAAAAATATCGTAATGACAATAAATAGTTCGACTTAAAAGTTTTATTTTTCATTTACACTTCCATACATAACAAAACTAAAATACCTTTCTCAAGCCTTGCCAGGAAAAACAGTAGGCCTATTAGAGGGGGCGGAATTACCTGTTTTCCAAATGCTGAAGCAGTCAGCGCCGGGCCAGAAAATACACATCAATAAATGGACACATGCATTGATATGTTACTATGTATTTGCATGTCAGTATGTTGCCGATGCGTTCCTAAACCATTCACCCAATTGCAATGAAACACGCCCGCACATGTTTCTATAGCATTATATGAGAATAATAGTATCTTGTTCTACTGTTTTTAGTGTATAATTTACAACATGGGAAGGCAGCATCACTATGGTGGTGGTGTGTTACATACAATTAATGTGAAACAACTGAGATTGGGGTGAAATCAAGGGTTGTAGAAGTCAGTGACTTTAATTCTCCAGCATCCTCGGGGGGGCATTTTGAATATATGTGTAAACTAGGTCTGTTATAGCTGTGGCAATCCACCGGATCTGCTGTTACTAAAGTTCAACCCTTGACCTGCTCCAACGATTGGCATGCTAACATTTCATATAGTATTTATAAAAACAAAAATACCATAAGGGCTTTCTCACGTATTACAATATATTTGTCAACAAGTGTAGAAATCTTCTCAGAGGGGTAAGTTAATTGGGCTACCTACATAGATGTCCCTTATAATACATCTGTCATTTAGAATATAAGGAAACTAGTTTGTTGTCATATCATTTCTTTGAATTCCTGTTACTGTGTCTTAGATAATGTTATATATTTAGTTATACATTGTAAGTAATTAGATTATTTAGTTTACAGTTCATTTCACTCTTACATATAGGCCTAATATATTCTGCTATTTATTTATTATTTATGTAATAACTTATGTAAAAGAGCTGTTACTAGTCCTATTTTATCATAAGAGGGCTAACAGTTAATAAGTCTATCTATTTATATTTGTTTTCAGTTTTTAGTTTGTTTCTGCCTTAAATGTAAAAATATTAGTCTCTACTTTGTGTATTGCTATTCACTGGATCTATGAACTGTGTAATTAAAAATTCATCAGGTGTATATTTCCATTCTTTTACCAACGTCAAAATCTCTTATTCTCTAATTCCTATATATACATTAAATTGTGATGATTATAATATTTTGTGTATAGTATAATACTATTTTATTGTAGTAGGATATATCCATTATTGTAACACTGTTACAGTTCACCTCTTCTGAAAGGTGTATCTGGTCTTTTGGAACCTACTCCTCGTTCACGGTCTTCTGATAACTTAGAAAAATATTCTCCACTTATTGGGCGCCGATCACAAGGGGATTCACCTCTCACTGCTTCACCACTAGCAAGAAGAGTTCCAGGACAGGAGATAAACCAAGGTAACCTGTAATTGATGTACTGAATTTATTCATAATATGCAAAGCCAAATGGGCAGCACTTATTTTAGTAGGTAAGTTTCTATGTTAGTTGACCCCAAGAGCTATGCTAGCACAAGCTTAAACTCTTGATAAGGCCACCAGACAAGAGTGGCTGCAAAGGGATGATGGATCCATCATGTTAGGAGCATCCTGGAGAAAAATATGGCTGTAGTTATAAAATGCTTGTGGGTGTGGTGAACCCATCATATTAATAACATAAAAATGGTGGACTGGAGTCAAGGTCTCAGAAATGGTTAAGGTGTTCCCTGGATGTGACATTCAGTTCCTGGTGCACTGCACTGGGGAAGCTGTGAGAAGTGAGCAATTAGAGGCATAGACTGTGGCCTTGAATGTTGTGCCACTCTATGATAGATAAGGGACCTAATTGAATACAGAAGAAAACTTGCATTGATGGGATTGAGTAAGACAAAGTGAAGTGTAATGGGGCAAAAGGGACTGAGTAAGGGGTTTCATTTGTTTAGGAGCATTTGGTCGAAAAGAAAAAATGTAGAATTTTCATCTGGTGAGAAGATGTGATATCATATATAGAGGAAATGCACAATGTAAATGACAGAATAAGGAAAAGTGGAATGGATTTGGAGAGTGGTTTAAAGGATTTCATCCAGGTATATGCTACTTAGATTCAAATTGTGGAAGAAAACTCTGAGGAGGTTTTGAAAGAACTGAGTAGGTGCATTGAAGACAAAGAAGTTGTGATAATGGTAGACGTGAACGCCGACATAGGAGCTGACAGACAAAGTAAAGGAGAGGTAATTGGTCCTTTCAGTTATGGAAATAAAAATACAGAAAGAGAGCTGCTAATATACTTTTGTGAGAGAAGTAGATTGACAGTAGAAAACATATGGTTCAGAAAACTAGGTGTGGATGGGGAGAAGGAAAATAAAATCAGTGACTGATTTGATATTTGTTGTGAGAGATAAATGCAGACAGTTAGAAGATGTCACAGCTATGAGAAGAGGAGAGATTATGAAGGAGACCATAAAATTACAACTTGGTAAAATAATAAAGTTAAATGACAGAAGGGAAAGAAAAATAAAATTATAGCAAATAAAGGAAAAAAGTGAAACATTTCCAGGAAGAACTGAAATAATTAATTCCTAAAGCTGAAGCAACTATTGTAGAAGAGCAACTGACAAAACTCAAGCACAGAATTATGAACTGTGCAGTATGTGCATCTGGCAGAACATTTGGTCAAAAGAAGGAAAAGGAAACGTTCTGATGGAATAACAGAATAAGAGTTGCAGTAAAGAGAAACAAACTGCCTGGAGGAGATTGATAAAATATAGAAATACAGAGAATGAGAAAAAGTATAAAGTAACAAAGAAAATATGTCATAATATTGCACAGGAAGAAAACCAGAAGTGTTGAAATATTTTCACATAATCCCAGATGTAAGGTGTTTAAGAAATTAAAAAGATGTATGGATTGATAAGAAATGAAGTGAAGAGAAGATACTATATTTTTAAAGGAAGAAACAGGGCAGATTTTGACACAAAGAGAGGATATACTCCTGAGATGTTCAGGTTTAAGTCGTGCCTAGGTCAAATATTTTCTGTCTTCCCTTCTTCTTCTTCCTTCATTCTCCGTGCTTTGAACATTTGCTTTTCTTTGTGTGTGATGTCAATATGTATTCAAATAAAGTGTATTCCTTCTATTTCTCCTATTTATTATTATCCTCCCTCACTATCCAAGATCCAATGTGACTTCATCGCCGAATTAGTTCCTAACATAGTAACTATTCCTTAACGGATGCTCCTAATTCTTCACTCCCTCTACCCTATTGATTCCTCCTCTAAATAACCATTTATCCATAATAAATTATTAACAATTACAGGATGTTCTCAATGTATTGCATATATAATTTAATGACAATAGTAATTATTTGATAATTTTATACTATTATCTGTGATATATTTATATATTGTAAAAAATATGGGCTCCACTATTATCTTAGCTCAATCTTCATAGTTCAGTTTGCAAATCTTCTGTAGATCCTCTGATGATTGGGCACCAGGTGATTTTTATAGAAAAATACCAAAATGCAGGTTGCTGTTTAATTATTTTCAATATACGAACTACGAGATAACAAATTTTCTAAAGGTTGTGGTTTTATCTGAACTGAATGGTTTTGTGTACAACTTAATGCAGATGTCTACTTGAGACAGATGCCTCTGGATAACTAAAAAAGTAAGTGTGTACAAACAACACACCTATGGGCTTGACCCATTGTTAATTTCCTGCCACCAAGCAAATATTCCAACAATGGAACATGTGGAAATATAGTGCTAACAATACCAAAGAAAAAAACTCCACTGAATGAACAGCATACCTCCTTTCTTTGGGCCAACCATCAGCAAGCTCCTAAGAAGACACAAGATCAGAATGGTTTTTTGTCCACAGACAAAGGTCAAAGACAATATTGGTCTTAGAAAACCAAGGTTCTACCAAATCCCAGTTCTTGCAATTTGAAGTTTATTGGCCAAACACGACAGGCCATTGAGGAAAGAAGGGTTGAACACCAGCGGAGCTTAAGGTTAAAGCAACTGTCCAAGTCACCCCAAGGCATAAGATGTGCTCTAGACAGGTCACAATATAGACTTTCAGAAGAACAAGGTACTAAACCCAGTTATCAATTTCTGGGAGAGTTATCTTATGGAGGCTGAATTAATAAGGACTGCCCACAATGGTCTGAACAAGAGGGACACCGGTTTCCATCTTAGTAAGCCTTGGGACCCAGCACTTGCCATTCTACAGAGGTCCTGTACACTGAGAGATGGGCCGAGGGTACACCTGCCAATGAAGACGCATGTGTGCAGGGATCACCAGAGGCAAGGCAGGCAGTTGCAAAAATTAATGTAGGAAGCAAGGAGTGGATACCAAGTGACCCACCCCTAACACCTAAGTACCAGGACCAATCAGATGACTCATGCTCCAGAACCATTGACTAAGGCTCTTCACTTGAAGAAGCAGTGCCAGCCATCAAAATTTTGTGGCAAACAAACACCATTACATAGTTGGAATCCCAAGAAAACTTTATCCAATGGAACATGTGTTCACAATCGACCACACCCAATTTCATGTTACAATGTATATATATAGACATCCACCCAACCTCCGAAATTTACTTGTCCACCCATGCAAAACCCACACCCGCACTCACCCACCCCTGCCGGGTTGCAAACCTTGTGGTAGGAGCAGATGCCATGTCTGCCCTATCTTACAGCACACCACAACCTTTTATAATCACACTAAAACATTCAAAATCAAAGAAAATATCACCTGCCTCTCCTCCCACACCATCTACCAAATTAACTGCAGACTCTGCCCTGCCTTCTATATAGGCCAAACCAAAAGACCCCTCCCTGAACGTATAGCCAACCACTGCAGCACTGTCAAACTATCTAAAATCCAATTCCCAGTAGCTGCTCACGCCCTAAACCACAACATAAACAATTTCGACCAATGCTTCACACTCACCATCCTTAAATCTCTACCCCCCAATTCATCAGAGGCAGAACTCCATCTGTGGGAACTCTCTTTCCAACCTGTCTTGCAGTCCAGGCAAAGATCTGTACTCAACATCCTGTAAATAGTGCCCTTCCTACGTACCATCCCCACTTACACGAGACCATGTGAGTATGTATGAGCATGCTCATGTATGTATGAGTATGCATACATGTGTGTGTGTGTGTGTGTGTGTCTGTGCATGTTTATGTGTATTTGTATGTTCAAGCATATATGTATACATGGGATGCTTTGTATGACTGATCTGTATCCTAACCTTTCCTATGCCACAACCTTCCCTTGAGAGAGAAAGTTAGTGGCCTGGTGGGGTGTTGATTGTTTATGGGCTACTGGCCGTGCAGCGGTCAAAACTCTGCTGTCCGCAGCCGGCCAGTGCATGGAATGGTGTAACACTCCTTCCTGAAGAAGGAGGCTGAGAGCCTCCAAAAATTTAAAGAACAACCTTCAGTTCCTTATGGTGACACCGCACTTCACTTTCAGGTAAGCCAGAACCTATCTCCCTGTCTTTTCCATACCAATATTGCAATTATTTTTGACAATGTCTCTTCCTTAATATTACAATATATATTATAATATAATATAATATAATATATATATATATATATATATATACAATATTAGGAGAATCCATTAAGGAACTAATTCACATTCAAACTTGGATAGTGAGGAAGGATAGAAATAAATAGGAGGATTGCGCTTTATGTGAATTCATATGCTCGGGAGAAGAATTACGCACATAGAAAAGCATATGTTTAAGCAGAGAGAAGGATGGAAGAAGAAGGAAAGACTGAAAATATTTGTACTAAAATATTAGTACTAAGCAGAATACGTGGGTTCAAGTCCCGCCTGGGTCAAATATTTTCAGTCTTTCCTTCTTTTTCCATCCTTCTCTCTGCTTTGAACATATGCTTTTCTATGTGCGTAATTCTTCGCCCGAGCATATGAATTCACATAAAGCGCAATCCTCCTATTTCTCCTATTTATTTCTATCCTTCCTCACTATCCAAGTTTGAATGTGTATATATATATATTGGATAGTGAAGAATGATAAAGCAACTGACTTGCATTAAATCAAAAGTTAGCAACAGCTGGCTGGGAAACAAACAATAAACTAAAATTTTCAAGGGCCTGAGCCTCCTTCTTTAGGACAAAAGTATTAAACATCATGTCAGCTGGCCACACAGTTTTGAATTTGACACCCCAAAATATATATTCTCTGTTATAAGACCTAGTTGCTTTATTGTACTTAAAAGTATTAATTATATACTTCATTGTAAATTTCAATTAAACAACATACATTTTATTTTGTGCAGATTTCCCTAGCTCGAATAAACAAAATATGTGCAAAGTAAAACCACCACCACCAATTGCTCCAAAGCCAAGACCCTGGTCAATGGTAGGAACAGACAGAAAGTCAGGTATGAAAAATCTGTTCTAGTATTCATTTATTTCTTTGTTTGTCCCATCATCTTGCCTGAATTGGATTCATTTTTTTCAGGTGAATTTTCTCTGTTAAGTGATGGTTCAAGCACAAATACATCTGCTGCTAACACACCAGATTCAGGAGATGCACTTGATGAATCCACTGACTCTGGAGTTGCGAGTATGGGTTCTGGTACTGGTAAGTTTTGACTGTTTTATTCATTAACTTCGCACACAGAACTTGCACTTTTGTGTATGAGATAAAAAATAATTATGGTAGTTAATTGTCAGCACTAAAATAATAAAAGACTAAGGCAATGTAGAAAGATTAACAATTTTCCATTGTAATATAGATCTCAGTAATTAAATTTTGATATTGCAATTAACTGGGTAGGAGAGAAAAATAATAATAGTAACTATTATCAACTGACTCATTACTTATACGTACCCAAAACAGAATCATTAATTAAAACAGTGCTTAAGAAAACAAACAAATTCCTAGAAATTATTTATTATTTAATTCTATCATTGGAAAATTTTGTATCACAAATCTTGTCCTTGAAAGTCAAACAAAACCCCATCATTTATAAATATCTTTTTAAAAAATATTAAATAATTAAACATATTCTGTTCAATTATTTTCATTCTCCAAATTTAAAATATTATTAAATTATTGCCTTTCTCATCTTCCAATATTTGGTATATAATCAAAATTGCTGGAAGGAGTTACAACACAAATAATTGTTTGTAATGACTTATCATGGCTTCGAAATTAACTCTCTTCACTCATATAAATTTATCAATAATTAAAATATTCAATACTAAGTATTCACTCAAATTCATTTCATTACAATATATACATGTGTAATTGGTTCATGATAGATATTGCAAACTGATTCACAAATAATTTTTTTTATGATATCTAGGAGCACTTGCAGCAGAAAAAAGGTCTGTTAGGGAACTTGCTGCAAGTCTTAACAAACAAGGTGGATCAAGTGAATCAGACAACAAACGTAAAGGTGAATCAGGTAGGAAATTATTTATAGAAATTTGTTTCAGCTGCTTTTTGTAAAGTTGTCATTTGAATGATCACCAACATAGGAGTAAAGAACATGGCCATAAAGTCACATATGCATACTTAAGTTTTAATTTTTTTTAATAATTTGAAAAATTTAACTTCTTAAGCTGTCTGTTTTGTGAAGCAAGCATTTTATCATACTCAACATGTGAGACTTATCTTTATCTTATAATCTTAAATCCAAATAAATGATATTTTAATGATAAATATGTTGGGAATGCCACTCTCATTTTCTTCCATTATTTATCAATTTGTTTCATCATTTTCCTGATTCCTTTGTCTAATTCAGTTATGTCTACTTTTTCTAGTTGTACTTAATTACTTATAAGATTGCTAGTTGGATTCATCTAACCCACCAGTTATTCATCTTTCCCTCTGTTGCCATGGAATCCTGAATTCTATACACATGTTTATTTTAGAGATTATGGTTCTTATTCTGGTTTACTTCCCATGCTTGTAAGACAATAGGGGCTTTACTTCCTATGTTGGGCCAGTGTAGGATATCAATTTTGTGCATGTTACCCATGTGGGCTAGAAGCAATCTCTCTCTGCCAAATCTTTGAAGTACAGGTGTGACCATTCACATACTAAAATTACCTAACATTTTTGTAAGGGAAACCTGTATGTATATTAAGTTTATCTTTAGTTCTTACATTCAAATAAGAATAATATTTGCTTCTCTTTTCCTATGCTAAGGTACTTTCTTTATCAATTTCTAGTAAAAATAAATTTAGCATGGTGTATTGTTTCATTTATTAGAGTTGCATTTATATATATATATCATTAATTCATGAATTAGCATGTAACTAATTGATTTTAAATGTGTCTTGGTGACACTGCAGATATAGTCTATTGGCATTTTTATGTGAATCTGTTTCACAATAGAAGTGTTTTGTGCTTGTTTGCTGCTTTTTTTTCAGAAATTTAGTTTTTAGTAGTGTGTACATATAAAAAATATAAAATTGTTGTAAATTTGTTTCATTGTTGAAACTTTGCTTAATGGGGGTTTTGCTCCATAAAACAATAGCTTTCATGTGCATGATGCAATTTTTATTTATTTATTTTTATTTATTTAGATTTTGCCGAATCAGTAGATAATGCTCTTAATTCTGCCAGTGCTTTATCAAACATGAGCAAGAAATCAGCTATGCCACAGGTACTGCTTTTTGGTTTCTTACAACATTTCAACTGTTTACTGTAAATTTTTATTAAATTAGTTGATATTTTATTAAAGCTTACTGCAGCTTATTTTATAAATACTTTATTATTCTTTATAACATTTCATTAGTAACAGAATGCAACAAATAAATATTCATTTTTTATCAATATAAGCACAGCATGCCAAAAGGCATTTCACTGTTGTGTGTTTTCCAACTCCATTGATCCAGTTTCTCCATTTCTTTCCTGCTTCATTCATATATCTCTTAGTCAGCTAATTTATCTCTCACAGGCTTTAAAAAGTTTTATTGAAAATTTAGTTTTCATTGTATGACTCATCCATTCTTCCAGAATGACAAATACACATCACTGCAGCCATAGTATAAGGAGGATTATTATTCATTCTTTATTACACGTTATAACCAAAAAGAAATTAAGCTCCACAATATTTTCTTCAACCCTAATGCCATTTAATTGATCTGCTTTTAAATACATTTATTGTTTTGATTTTTTACACATTCTTAACAGAACTGCTACATCTGCTAGAGTTTATTTTTCCATTTCTTATAAAAGTGTTGTAGCCTTATTTTTAAACATGTAATTTAGTGAACCCCTTTTTACAACGTGGCAATTACATGGTATCATAAAATGAATATTGTAAATTTTGATAATTTTTGTCAACATAACGAGATTTCTGTGTTCTACTGACATATATAAAAATACAGTGAGTTGTTATAAATTACTGGATTCACCGGCAACACTTCATATACTCTACATTTTCATTCATTTGTTATGCATCTTATTTAGAAAATAGTGTTAAGTTAAAATGGAAAGAACTGATACACAGCCTCTGCTTAAATATTCAAAAGGTCACATAAAGACTGTGAATTAATTTTGTGGATGTTAAATAAATATTACTTCATTTATTTAACCAGTAATCACAATTTTATTTTAATTTACATGTCAATACAAAAATGTTTTGAATAACACATTAGACTGAACTGAGCAATGGAAAAACAAATAAAATACATAGTCAGTTTACAATGGTGCCAACTCAAAAAACAATATTTAATTCTCTACAATCCCCCCTTCGAAAGAGCATGAATTTGTGAATGATTATTCCACAATTTTACTGGATTTACAAATTGACCAAGATGAAACTCATGCGTTTTCTGACATAATGGCTTTGTCAGAATATTTTCAGTATTCTGTTAATTCCTGATGTACTTCAGATCTATGATCGCGCTTGTAACCTTTTCTCTGACAAAATAGTGCCTAATTGTAATATGCTTTGTCCTTGATTTATCAACATAATTTGGCATGTGCAATAGCTGCTTGACTATTACTTCTAATCAATGTTACTTCATCGTCTACAACATTGAACATTAAAGACTTTAATAATTTCTTTACCCGAAATACTTCGCTTGCACAATTTGCTAGGGCTACGTATTCTGCTTCCATAGTACTAAGAGCAAGTTGAGTCTGCTTCTTGCTCTTCCAAGCAACTGGTCCACCTGCTAACATCAAAACATATCCACTTATACTCTTACGATCAATTATACAACTGGCCCAGTCTGCATCAGCGTATGCGACAAGTCCTTGTTGTGTTGCATGATAAATAATGCTATAGTTTTTAGTCTCCTTCAAGCATTGAAGAACTCTTTGCAGTCTACCAGTGACTTTTATGGTATTTTGAGCAAAATTGAGCTAATTTCCCCACAGAAAAGGGTATGTCTGGTCTTGTTTTACATTAGAGAGTAAGAAGTCCACCAATTAGTTCTCAGTAAGGGAGATTTTCAACCTGTCTCTCTTCTACATTTTCTAAAAGTTGTGTAATGTAATCCAAGCCTTTTCAAAAGCTTGTCAACATATTCTTCTTGTGGTAGAGTAATACTACCGTCTTATCCTTCTGTTAATTTTACTCCTAACATTTGAGAAATTTTTCCCAAATATTTTATGTCAAGACTTTCTTCCAAAAGTGTTTTGACTTTATGTCTAATCTTCTCGTTTTCTATATTTGCCAATATGTCATCAACATAGACAGATAAAATGACTCTCCCATCTTTTTTTCTCATTTCTTAGACACATGAATCAATTTGGTTGTGAATAAATCCCATTTTCTCCAGTTTCGTGCTGAAATGGACGTTCTAACATTTTCTGTTTGTTTCAATCCATATGTGGACTTTTGTAGTTTACATACTTGATTATCTGTGTAAACACTTAAACAACCAAACGTTCCCTTAAACGTTGTGTTTCACTCATAGTTTTGCAATACTTTCTTCGTCCTGGTAAATGTCTATGACTTTTCTCTTCTTTGATTCTTCCGGAGAGATTTTCTGTACTTCTATTTCTATCTTTTCTATTTGTTCCTCTTTGAAAATGCAGTCCCATGATTCCGTGATTTGATGTGTCCCTGGAATCAAACTCTGGGTCCATAACCATTGTGAATATATTAGTTTTGTGTATAATAAATAAATATTACTCCATTTATTTAAGCTGTAATCACAATTTTATTTTAATTTACATGATGATACAAAAGTGTTTTGAACAATGGAAAAACGAATAAAATACATAGAGTTAACAATGGTACCAACTCAAAAAACAATATTTAATTCTCTACACACTGGTTTTGCATATGACTTTTCAACCATAGGTCATATTCCTTGTTCACTTAATTATTATTTTTTATGATTTTATCATTATTTGTTAAATTTTACTTGTTTCTATTTGATTATTTCAATTGTGTTGAGCAAAGTTTGTCCTTGTTTTTGAGGTTTGTACAATTACTAAGTAGTTCACCTGATAAAATGTCTTCTTATTACTGTCCTTTGTTGTCTTTTATTTAAAACTAGCTGAGTGACTGGTGTTGCCCAGGTGTTAGTTTAAATTTGCCCAGAGAAGGAATTGATTCAACAATAATCTCTTTGTAAATATTTCATTTAACCAGTGTCACTATTTAGAACCTTTTTATTTTCCCCTCCCCAATCTAACTTCAAATAAACATGCTGACATATGGTAATTTAACAACTTGGAATTCTCCTACTACATAAAATAAGTGTGTCTAAAATCATGCCAAATTAAAAGAGTAAAATATACTCACTACCTTCATAAAGTCCAAAAATACTCTTGGCACTTTAAAGGAGTGTTGAAAACCCTATAACTAAATACAGACCAAACATGTACCTGGTTCCCAAAGAAAGAAAAAATACTGTGGATAACTTTTTGTCAACCACCTCCACGTCGAGGAACATAAAATTTTATTAACCGCCATGGTTAATGTGAGAATTAAACTCGGTAACCCCTATAACCCCAGAATAGACACAAATGTTAATATTTTTTAAAATTATTTTTATGTTAAAACACTTTCTCAACCACCTGTATGAGTGTTTGCTTCCCTTGTCTTTTGGAGTTGAAATTAGACACTTGAAACTTCTAGAATGACACTATTAAATTCAGGAACCCTGAAAACATTATTTTGGATGTTAATAATGGCCTCTTATGAATGTTTTTTAAATGTTATTCACCAGTGCCATAATGAAAAGTGTGACAAAAAAGGTGCCTGTGGCAACTGGGTTTGAAGGCACAAAACAAAGGGTTTGGTTGAGAATCGCATGTGGTTTTTATTTTACTTGACTATCGTACTAGATAGGTATCAACACTGACTGTCGCAGGCCGTTGATCATCTCCTGACCAATTAGGGAGGCATGTATTATTGTACATGCATCTCTCTCTCTTTCTTACTCTGGACTAGCATCAGGTGAAAAGCTTATCCAATCAGAATGCCAGGAGAAAAAATGTTAATATGATGTTCTGATTGGCTAAGCAAGTTATGTATTTTTCATTTAGGTTATGAAACATTTACCTTCATTTCTTGTACACAATGCAATATTGAATAAATATTTTGTTTAATTTGTATTTGATTTCCATATATATATGATGGTTAAAATTATGTTTTCAACTGTATAGGTAGTTGAGAATGTATCAAGCAGTTTGCCTATTAAGGACAGAAAATTAGTGATTTTACCATCAAAGACAAAACGAGTGAGCTATGTTGCAAACAGCCAATCAGCTTTTCATGAAGATGAGGATGATGTTGTAGACGTCTGATTGTAACTGCTTGATTTTTGTTGCCTTTAATCTGCACTGCCAAGGTAGTATTGGATATAATAATTTTGTTTAATAAGGTGAAATGAATTTTATCTTTTCTGAAGAAATTATCACTACTTTATTGTTTTACAAATGAATTTTTTATTGCAATATATTTTAATGTTAATTTTAAGATTTTTATTACTGTTAGAGATATTTTAAATGACAAAAATCATGTTTGGATAAGAGATTAGTTTGTAACAATTTATTTATCATGCGTTAATAATTTTGGGGTATATTAAATTAATGTTTTTGAAATATTAAGTCAGTAAAATTGTGCTTATTCACACATCCAATCTAAGTCTATAATAAGAACTATTATGAAATTGGAGATGTATTTCAAAAGAATAATATATTATTTACATATCCAATCTAAGTCTATAATAAGAACTATTGTGAAATTGGACGTGTATATCAAAAGAATAGTATATTATTAGTCAGCATTTGAGGATCAGTTTTCTGTGTAAATGATGTTTCCTTTCATTTTCATGAAATATGGACAGTTTTCTACTTTACACTGTCTAGTCAGCTTTGTGATTTAAACATTATATTATTTTTTTATCTTGTTCTATAATATGTACTATGTGCTACCAAAGATGCTGAATTTCATAATATGTGTTAGTTTCATAATTAGTTTTTTTTAAATGTATTTATTAAATAACAGAAATATTTTAAAATTAGGCAGTATTGTTTCATTTGATTAATCATTAAGATTTATTTTTCCAAGCTAATATCTTTGTTGAGTGATGTTAAGAAAGATCAACTTACATTACTAAAATGTAACAGTGTTTGCATCAGTTACCATAAATAATTTACCAATTTTGTTTTCATTAGTTTTGAAGTTGATTATTGTATTTTACCTATTTTTACACTTAACATCATATTAGCTTATTTAGTCAATTATTCATTTACAAGTTTGCTAAGCAATCATTTTTTAAAAAATTGTGCATACTAAAATACAGCAGGAAGAAAGGAGGCTCAGATCCTAGTAAATTTGAAATACTATTTTTCCCCAGTCTGACTGGACCAACTGTTGTTTTAAGGTAAGTCAGCTGCACTCTATCCCTCTTTCCTATCTAAATGAGTAAAATAATTTGATTATGTCACATTTCTTTATTTGCTATATATATGTACATATATAAAACACATAAAGAAAATGTGGCAAGGTCACATTAAATAACACATTGGGATAGGAAAGAGAGACAGCGTAGTCGACTTATCTAAAATCAGCAGTTGATCCAGTCTGACTGAGCAGAAAATAATATTTCAAATTTTCAATATATATATTTGTGTGCGAGTGTGTGTGTGTATGTACGCAAGTATATTAATTTTTCCCAAAATAGGCATTACCTACATTATTTCAACTATGCATTGTAATACTTGTCGAAATACAATTATAGTTACTCTTCTTTGCATTCCTTCATAAGTGTAATGAAAACTGTCCATGTTTACTGCAATATTCGTATCAACGAAAATAAATATTTTTCTTATTAATTTCTACAATTCTATTTATTCTTTATATTTTGTATATACACAGATTTATATTCAATTTTGTAATATATGTGTTGCTTTGTACCTAAATATTATATTCAAGGCATTGAATTGGAAATCAAATGTTGTTTGTAGTAACTGCTTTTTATATCATATTATTTTATATTAGATTGAAAGTTTAGTTGAAAAGCATCAATCAAACTATTGTTCTGAAGACTGGTCTTTTACATCTTGTATTACTTTATCAGTATATTATAGAAACTTAAAAGTATTTACTAGTATTTGATTTTATTGTGCTAAGAGAGCTTTAATAATCCTTAAATAATTATAGTAATTTTCCATATAATATACTAAACTGGAATGGTTCCTGCTTAGTTCTTCCATAAATAATGTATCAATTCAAATTTAAGATGATGTATATATTTTTTGTTTTGGTGTACCATATTATACATTTATTAAATTATTTCATTAACAATTTCAGTCATTTATCTTAATGTTGTTTTTTAATAAGTTTTCCTATTTTAAAAGAATTTTATTGGAAACTGTGGTAATAAATTGGGTCAAAACTAATTAAAAGAATTTTCCAAAGTAAGATTGAGTTATATGTGAATTCAAGTTAAACATGTGTAAAAATTCCAATTATTCCGCATATGAAGTTTGAAAAGAATTGTATATACTGTTATACCAAGCTTAGTACAAATTATGGTGCACAGTATTAAATACAAATAAATTGGCATGAATCATTTAAATTTAAATGCATATTGAAAAGGTGTGCAGTACTTACCAATATGAATAATAAACTGCTTTATTAAAATAATTGTTTAATAGAAAATCTGCAAATGAATAATGTGTTACAAAAATCACATTCCATTGATCATACAAGTGTAAAGACTGTTATGAGCTAGTAGAAAGTGCAAGTGAACAGTATGAATATAGGTTAGATTATAATCATATTTTCAAGTATGCAAAACATTCCTAGTATTGCCACATTACAGTATTTGAATATGATGTATGCTACTATGTAAATATGGCGTCCAAGGAGTTTAAAATGATTGGAATAATGAAATTATAAATTCATGTGTTTTAATTTTCATGTGATTTGTTTTATATCTTTATTATTCATAAAATGTTTCTTTTTCCAATTGTTTTTCATATATTGTTATGTAATGAGCTGTATATATGTACAAGTGCTTATATTTAAGTTGCAAAAAACATTTCAGAACATTATTGGTACATTATTAATCATCAAATTAACTTAACAAATTGTTCAATAAAATTCAAACTTTTATAATCATTGTTTATTTCCTAGCCTCTGAAGTAGGGGAATATTACCTCATATTTAAACAGTGTGGTTGTGTATTATCATAAAAATGACTTTTTCTTTTTAACAATGTAGGAAACAACTGCGTGTAAATAGTTTATCAACTTCAGAAGCAGTGTTTCAAGGGGTCAAAGAAGAATTTTTCAAAGTCATGTTTTCAAAAGTTGGAGCATAAACTTCCTAATGCTGTTTTACAGCTAAAAACAAAACCTGGATTCACCATTTTATGCATGAATCAAAAATACATTAAAGACAGTGTGGAAAAATACATTCTTGGCCTGATATGTGACAGTTAACATTGGTGTGCTAAATTAGGACTGTCCATCAGGTAGCAGTTGCAATTGCACAAGCATGTGAGCTGGGATAAATAGTTTGCCTTTCTTTGTATTTGACTCATTGTGATTTTTCTATATGTAGTTTGTCTTCACTGTTTTGTGACACTTATTCATTGGAGAAGCAATATAGGAAAGGCATTGTCACCTTTTAGCCAACCTGCTTTGGTGTAGTTGTCAGTGCATTACAGAGGTCCTGGGTTTGAATCCCAGCGTGAATATGGATGTTTGTGCTCGTCATGGTCATGAAAGTTGGGATTAAGACTAAAGGAGAATCGCTATGTTGCCAATCCTATATCCAGAATGTGTCATTTACGATGACATACTGCAAATTAGCCTTCCTGGTAGACAAATGGGTTGTAGAAGCAAGAAAAAATAAAAATGGAAGTGATATGAGATTTTAAACCTTTTTTCCCGATTTGCCAGGTAATCATGCTCCTCTGGTAGCTCAAATACCAGAATCTCATTTGGTGAGCTATTTCTGTGTTTCAGGAAGAGGGTGACACAGTTGGCTAATCTTCAATACTTCTTCTCATGAATCTTCTCTGGAATCTCGGGGCTCGTTCTATTCAAATTTTTATTGTAAGTCTCAACTGGAATGATTACTTAGCTCCTTCTACATTACCATCACTCAGCAATCACTACTTGCTTTTCTTTTACTGAATTTATACTTCACTGTCTCTCTTGAATCACTAATTAATTACTCTGCTCCTTATACATTACCGTCAAATTTTTCCTCTCCACTACTCCAACTTCTGCTCCCTGAACGACCTCCCTTCTGTCTGCTCTGCATATCATCTCCACAGCTCAGTGAGCATATATGTTCTGCTCGCCATAGCCAATTCTAAGTCCCAGGGGATTCATGTTCGTCAAGGCAGTAAGATTCCTAGAAATTTTCACAAATGTGTTGAAATCCTGGGAATGGAGATTTGTTTCGCCAGATGTTTACAACTTCTGGCCGCCTTCTTGACTATCATTAAAAGAACAAGAAAAGAAGAATAAGGCTGTTTGCTTTTGTTAATTACCAGAGTTCCATACAATAACCTGGACAGTTGAGGTGCGAGAATATTATTTGCACAAAACTTTTACTCAAAGTTAGAGAACCCAATTAATTTCACCTGGTTACTCAAAAATGATCTGCTGTAGTGTAGCGATCAGCGTCATTGCCTCACATCACAATACTGGTGAGGGCATGGATGTTTGTGTGTGTGTGTGTATATCTCATTTTCAGCATAACCAAAATACCCATTGTATTAAACACAGATATTTTTCTTCAGCATTAAAAGACCAGACTTTTTGTGTCACTTGATCTGGCTTTGAGATGTCTGATAACCTTTCCAACACTTCATTTTCGACGAAAGAGAAGTCTTGATACAAATTTTTTTATATTATAGTAGAAAAATTTCAAAGTGTTCTCAGGAAAACTAGTGAGTTTCAATATTCATTCACATTTTAAAATCGGAAAAAACATGTTTGAAGTTCACTCAGATGGTTTCTTCTGTCTCGCCAATGTCATAATTTAACAGAGGACTTGGCCTTTCTTTCAAAGCAGCAAAAATTTTCTATTTAGTTTATTATTTTGTAGATTGTTAACTTTTAAAAGGTTAATTGTGCTAATCTTGTTAGTAAAGTTTTTATCTTTCCTTGTAGATCCATGTTAGTGCCATTTAAAAGACATGTGTCAAGTAAGCTAAATGACTACCCATTTTTAGTTTTAAGTATCTAGTGTAATCCTCTTAAGTCATCTAGAAAATATATTATTTTGGGTAGTAGTTCTGGAAATCTTTCTAAACCCTTTTCAAGACTCGACAACTACCTTACGTCTGCATGTAGAAGTAAAACATCATTGTGCTCAGTAGACTCGCTAGATTCCAATTGTAATAGAGACGTCGTTGCAAGCTTTAGACACGATTTCCTTAATGTAATAGTACAAATCAATACCGTCAAGTCAGCATCATTCCTTGAATCGTCTTAACGAACTACTGAAAAAGCCAAATAATTCGACTAAAGTTTCTAATTATTTAACTCTATTTGTTTAAGGTAACTAATGACTGATCTAGAATACTTTTTTTATATAAAAAAATATTTTTGAAATGATTGCTCATACTAAAATACTTGGGGATGTGTATTTATTGGTGGGAATTGTGCTTCAGCATTTAGTTTGTGAGCCACTTTGGTAGCTTCTTGTGAAATCATTCAAAGTGTTCATCCGTGTGAATTTTGGTTAAACACAAGAATTTATGGCACACAAAAATGGATAAATGGATAGACTTCAAAGTTGTTTAAATTTTCCGAATAATCAAATTAGAATGTCAATTTTTATTTACAAAATAAATTTAATTGTTCTTTGTTATATTATGCAATTGCCTACGATACTCAATTGTGTCGAACATGCTGACGTTTTGAATTCATTCCTGATAGAGATGAATAGATGATGTTATGACATAATAAAAAAACGTGCCGCCCCCGTGCTCTGCACGCCCCATCCCAGCGGCCCTGGTCGTGAGAGAGTTGCTCGAGGTAGTAGGGTTGTGAGCGACTCTTGTTAGTGAATTATAAGTTGAGTCGTTGAGTTTAAGAAAGTGGTTCTGATTCGAAAAAACTATGAGCGGAACTTCAATAATTACAAATAACACTCGTAATAAATTGTCAAGTGAGTACTAGGATCCTTTAATAGACAGTATGGTAAAGTATTAATTATTGCTTAAATAATGAAGACAGAAATTTAATTTTTACTTGTTATTCTTACGACTACTCTACATCCATAGCTAACATATTATTCCCAGCGTTTTTTGTCCTTTCGATGTCGATAGTTTTGTTAAACTTTTTGAAAAAAATTATATTCTCAAACCACTATCCCACTTACATTTTATTTACAAGATTGTGTACAATGAATATGCAGAGTAAATTTTATGCAGATATGTAGATAACATTGAAAATTATTCCACGCATTACTCGCGTTGAATGTTTCGTTTCCAATAAATCCCGGAAGGTGGGCTATGAGATTATCCCTCGTTCTCGAGGACTGTTTCCCGAATGTACAATTGAAGAATTTACTTAGAGAGTTAGATCATGTCGAAAAAAATAAGTCGACTCACTTCCCAAATTTTATCTAAATAGCAATATTAACTTTGTAAAATAGTCGTAGAAATATATCTACATCATTTTTCATAAATAAATTACTTCATAATTATTCCATTTTCCCTTAATTTTTGTGTGTATTCGTCCACACCCCACCCACCCTTTACTTACTCACGTTATTAATGTTCAAGCTTGAGAAAAGAACTGGATGGGATTCGGAGTTTAAACGAATCGACTCGTTGCAATGAGTGAATCGAATCTGAAAGACTAAACAAAAATAATCTATCTGCCCATCGTTCATGGGGAAGTGAATTTGTATTTTAAAAAATTGTAGTAGACATATAACCCTAAATCATCCCTTATAAAATTCTTTTACCGACTGCTAACTCGGACTACGAAACGATTTCCAACCGACCGTACAGTGGGGCAGTTAACTTATGTTCACTCAGTTAAAAGGTAGATAACGTTATATATATATATATATATTGTAGGGACCGCTAATGTTTAATGAGAGTATTTGTTTATAATTTCTTTAATATTTGTATTGACGGCGTAATAATTATGGCCCAGGTATTGTAAACAACGGTCAGCGTGGCGTAAGAATGTGGTGTGCTGGAGGCGTATGTTGAGGTTGAAAGCTGGGACGAGAGAACAAAGCAGTTGGTAACGAAAGCCGTCATGGAGAGTCTGTTGTGGGAGATTGGCCAGTGGTGGTGGCATTCAGCCTATGATATTAAGTGAAACAGTATAGTGGAGAGCCTGCATTAATATCCAGAACAGTAAAGTACTGTTCGCTAGTAGATGTTGGATGAAAAAGTTATAGAACGAATGTTGGAGACGTGTCCGGTGGTTAGTTGGCCGGAAATATAGCAAAGAAAAACTGAAGTTATGGAGTAAGGTTTTGAAAAATGGTTTTAAGTTGATTAAAGAGATATAACCCAGAGGCGATTTAAAACTGATAAAAATTCTATAGGACTTCATTATCTGTGGTGCTGATTTAGGTTGCGAACAGTAACTACCATGGCCTATTAAATAAAATCATTTTAAATTCCCAGTGAAGTGTATATTCAGTGTGTTATGAGAGCAGCTTTGATGATTTGGTATGTACAAAAGTCCCATTGTAAACCATATATCTACACGGCAATCTATATATCTGGATAAGATTTACTCTGCATATTCATTGTACTCAATCTTGTGAATTAAAGCAGTTAATGTTTATATGTAAGTGGGTTAGTGATTTGCGAACATGAAATTTTAAAAAAAATTGCGTATCGTCAGATGTCCTTAGATTTATTTAGATTTTTTTATGTTAATTTTTCTCCTGTAAATTTAATTCATTATTTTTGTAATATTTTGTTTTCATTTTTTTTGGTTATAATTGCGAATTGCTGCAAGTATTAGAGGCCCAATAAGTGGTTCTGAAGAATTAAGAATTTCACTAAAAGCTGTGTCGATTATGAAAAAGTTTATGTACAGAATCCAAACTAAATACAAATTTGTATTAAATGTTTTATATTTAAAAGTTAATTATTTAAAGTAATTCATAAATTATTTATTTATTTATTCCATTATTTAGCTACATCGTGGTGGAAATTTTAATCTACCATTACATATTTTGGCATCATATCATTTCTTTAAAATGTTTATTACATTATTTGACGCCACAACGTGAGGCTTATTTTAATCATTCAAGTGATTATTACAATATATATATATATATATATATATATATATATATATATTGTAATACCCAGTTAAGAAGGACATGAATTTTGTTCTTATTTCATCCGATTTGTTTACCAACTCAGACTGGGGATTCTTGAGTGGTTTGTAGAAAAAAAAAGATAATAAAATGATGGATAAGTGGCTTTTAGAGAAGGGGAGGACTATAATTGGGCGTTTATGTGCTCTTAGGGCTAATGGTTGTGACCGACATCTGGACGACGGAACCCTAAATGCATGCTGACAGAAGTTTTTCGGACATACAATTATATTAAAAGGAAATAGTTATTTTGATTGTATTGAGTGGCTCTCGGAGCGTGAGAAAGGCAACAGCTGGTGTTGTTTGGCGAACGTGGAAACTCAAAAACTGTGAAAACAAGGGAATATTCTGGAGAGGGGGAAAACAAATAAAAGCAGGCCGAAACAATTTTATATATTCATTCAAGAGGCAGTTTTAGAGTCGTTAGGAGAGATTATCGGATGGTAGGCCAAGCTAAGTGGCCGAGAGTCATCAGTTGGACAGCAGTCATCAGCAATCGGTAGGAGTTTCGTCGTGGAAATCTGTCTGCCAGCAGAGTTTGTTGTTTGGAGGAATTCGTCGTGAGGGTAGCATCATCAAGAAGAGGTGGCTGTGAAAGCAGAGTGTGAGCGCAACCTGGGGCTCTTTATGCCCTTATAAAGAGAGTGTGTGCTGGTATGCGAGAGATCCAAATTACATGGACCAGAGAGATAGTAAGTTTATTTTTTTCTGTATTCATTATGTAAATTGTTAAATAAGGGTAAAGAGTCAGATTTCGTTTCATTTCGATTCATTTCGTTTTTAATTTATTTTAACTGCATTGTTTAATTGTAAATTTTGTGTTCCGTTTCCTTATCAACCCAGTAAAGACCCTGGGGTACAGAGTCTGATTTATTAAAATGTATTCTAGATTAATAAAATTGTTTTGTTGATCAAATTTAATAACGTGTTTAATTTAAAACAAAATATAATCATAATTATCGAAAAGAGGGATATTACTATATATATATATATATATATATATATATATATATATATATGCTGCCTGTAATATATTACAATCTATTATCTATGGCTAACTCACTGACTGCTGTGTTCTGCTGGCGCTTGTCATCTTACTACATGCTCTCGCTGTCGCACTCATTGCGTAATTAAAATAGATAACTGCTGTAAATACATACAAATAGTTCGAAGTTGTAAAGGTGCTCGTAAACGAACAACAGAAATTCCACATTGCAGGCATTATTTTAGGAAACTATGTCCCGGCAATGTGTTGCCGGCAAGTATGGCCGGACAATATGTTGCCAGTCACACATTTGTATATCCCGGCAATATTTCAGCCACAGAATAGCCGGAGCATTTCCCGCGTACACGTACTACAATAATAATGGCAGAAAATGAACTGCTTATTGGCGCAGCAATAATTGTCATAAAAAATTTCTATAAATTAAAGGAAAAATATAACCTGGTTTCGACTTTATTTAAACAAACGAGAAAAATTCACAATTTAAGCAACGAATTAATTATTGACAACTACCTATTTAAAAACTTCACCACAATGTCGAAGGTCAACTTTAAATATTTGCTTAAATAAATTGGGCCCATGATTGAGAAAAATGACATTTTGGATAATATTTTTAAAAAAATCATAATTAAAGGTTAATTTAAACAAAACAACATTTTAAGAGGCATCCAAAGACATATATAAATAACATAGACTGGACAAGGCGCCACCATATTTGAAGCATATTGAAAACTCACCCGCCATGTTTTATATATTAGGGGTTCCCTGTCGTCTGCTACCATTGAATCATTATTGTATGCTGTGACTGTATTGTATGCCGTCTACTGACATTCAATATATTGTAAAGCTTATTAGGACAAATTACATGAAACACATTTACGGTATTGAACAATTTAAAAATTTATTTGGCTTATTGTCCTTTGACAATTTTTTTTGTGTACATTTGTCTTATGTCTTTTTGTCTTACATTCATATCTTTAGTTTTGCACAAAAGATGCAATCTACTAAGTAATGTTTTAAAAACTTCTGTATTACAATTGAATACTGAGATTCCTCTCCAAATTCAAAAGTAACCATTAAGTGGCCAAAGTCACAAAATAGTCCTTGGCTCCAACATTCTGAAAACATCTACATACAATCTTAAGAGAAAATTCTTCTTCGCCATTAACATTTCGATATTCCTTAACATCTTCTGACAATTTGAATAGTTTTATCACATCTTTAGAAGGATTGTATAGGCTGTCTTTAAAATCTTCAGAACGAGGAACAAGGAGAATGTCCAAACAATTTAAATACTTCTGTTTTCTACTCACTTGCCTAACAACACTTTCACAAATGTATTCCACTACCTTCTCCAAATACAGTGTCAACTTTTCATATTCTGGGTCGTAGCGTGATGAGAATTGGCATTAGCATGAGATTTGAAGACGTAGCTTGCAGTAGGTCTCCACATATCCACCACTACTTTTAGCCATATTTGATGGTTCTATCTGTGTAATTAAACGCTTCTCTGAATCGTTAGGATTATTTCTGTTTCAACTTATAAATAAACAATAGTCAATTTAAATATCTTTTTTCTGACTTCAAAAAGGCTGATGTTTATTTATAAGATGTCTTAAATACTCAGAATATATATGTATATATATTTTTCCTGTTTCAATATTTTTATATGATAATATATAGTAGAAACAATGAATTTCTGAATAGCTTCATTATATGAGCTGCTAGAATGAAAAGAAAAATTATTTTAAATTACTTTTTCATTATTTGACAATGAATCCATGACTGGCCTGTTAGCTGCAGCACACTAGAACAACTATTCATATTCCTGTCTCCTCCTGTTTACTGCTGAAGTATATTAAGCTTAGCATTTTCCAATAAGCCATTCAGTAAATTATATACAAAAAGGAAATTTCCGACTGCTGTTAAGTGCAGTTACCATAAACACTAATGTCTCTCTTGACTGTCATCATTGTCCTCACATCCAACATGCACCCAAGTGTTTCAATTATCATTTGACAATTTGTTAAAATATTGTAATGCTTGTTAATTTAAATTGTTGGAAAAACATGGACAGCGATAATCGGAACCACAACAAGCAATAATGAAAAGACAGTATTGTTGACTTGGTGGGGAGAGAAAAATTACGCGCTCAAAATGGCGAGACGGTTAAGAAGTTTTCAGTCGGATGGCGGACACAGTTGCGGGCAGATATCCATTCAGAAAAAATTGTAGTATAAAGTCGGCGGGGTGAAACGACAGAATAAAGTTGTTCGTCGAAAGATTACAGTATAAAAGTTGGCAGTCAGCAGCGAGGAGCAAAGCGAGAAGTCTTCAGTCGGCAGTCAGAACGAAAGAATGTGGTCCAGTCACAAACATGCTTTCAAATAGTAAAAAGTAAAGCAATCTTCAGTCGGGAAGGAGACACAGTGCGACTAGTGTTGTATTCGGTGGTCGAGCGTAGATTCATCATGCTGGCCACAGACAAACTAGTGAGTTGCGCCTACAACATGGCTCACGAGATCTACGAATCCAGGTTGCAGTAAGTCGTCGAGAGGTAACCAACTTCTTTTTTTTAAAAAAAAAAACCAACAGTGCTCATTAGAATCTGTGAATAAATAGAAGCTGTGAAAACCCCACATGTGCTTCGAAAGTTGAAAGAATCCTTTCCTGTCGTAAGTAGCAAGAAAACCGTAAAAATTTTGTAAACCGATTTAAAAGATAACGTCAGATTGTTCTTTAGTTTTGATAGAATAAATTGTTTAAAGTCTATGTCAAGACGAATAGATATTCCCTTTTAAATTTAAAAGTAAATTTTGTGTTCTTTGATTGTTTAAATATTCTGCCCTTATCAAACCCAGTTTGAGACCCTGAGATCCCTTTTTTATATTTTGTATAATTGTTTTAAAGTATTGTCATAATAAATCTTGTTTGTTGTTTAAAGTTAATAGTTTTTCATTTAAAAGAGAAAAGATATAAAATAAATTATTGCAATATTTTACCACATATATTCAAAATTTTCACAATCAGTAGCATAACACAAATAGGGGTTTTTTTTTGTGACGTGAAACGACTAATAAATAGCTGTCAGTGTTGTTTGTTGTTGCCACCCAGAGCGCTGTAACGCTGAAGTAGCCTCTCTATTGTGTTTATATACTATTCTCTCGCAGGCAGTGCCTGCGAGTGATATTCTATCGCAGGCAGAACCTTGTAGGAGAGACACGAATGGGGCTACCTTTGGGGATGCCTTTTCCTCTCCGTTTGTGAACTAAGGTTCCCACAAGCCGAGGCACCTCGGCCTGTTCTGAGAGGTGTATGTTCCGGGGTCACAGACCTTGGGCATACGGTAAGAGTTGCCCGCAATTCCCATTGGAATAGTCGGCCAGCTGCCTCCTAAACTGGTCGAGGCACGGAGAAGGGAATGCTGCGTCCCCACAGCAAACTCCTCTCCCGCTATCGAAAGGGCGTGGGACAAGTAACCAATGCCCGACCTACCTGATTTTTAGGCGAATGCCGGGTAGGATCCTTTAACTATAGCCCGGGGACACTAGTTAACTCTTGGCTACCTTCCTGTACCCTTCCGCATCCCCTCTTTGAAATCCCTTCCCTATGCTATAAGAGGGGAGTTGCCACTATGTTGATTACCCTATACATAGCCTGTCTACATCCAAAAAAAAAATCTCTTTGGAGGCATCGTAGTGCGAAAATCTACCGCACGACCCTGCATACAATACTGCCTTGTTTCAAAAATTAACTTTATTTAAAACATGCAAGAACGAAACATACTTTCGTGTTCGAAATGGATGTCAATTTGTTGCTAAATTATTCCGCTTTTCAAAATTATACACTATTGAAAATTATGTTGAAAGAATTAGAAATGTAGCACTTTACGTGTTCCGTCAGAGTATTGGTAATACTATCGCTGATGTAGTATTATTATTTTACATAGTTATCATCGTAAAAATGGTTGCTTGGGATGATGTAGCACATAACTTCAAAAAGTCCTTAAGGTACCGGAATTATTACGACTCAATTAAGGCACCCGAAGTATTTATTCCGAAACAAATTTTACTCCTTTAAGGTACACCAGGTGTATTTTTGTCCTTCTGAAGTTACAGAGATTATTTTTGACACCCTCAATGTACCTTGATTTTTTTCTCTCTCTTAGGCCCTTTATCATGGCGATTCTGTGTATGCGATTTATGAAATGAGTCGGCCGTCTGGATTACTTTAAGAATTGTGCGTCATTCGGACCATTGACGACAGTGGACTCGTTCACACGACGATTCTCACGCGCTTATTGTGTATCAACGTGCTTGTTGTCCATTCATGTAATTTTATTGTTAAAATGGAGAGTACTTGTTTTTGACAATTTCGCAGATTCAATGACATCCAGCTTTATGTGAAAAAAGTGATTCTGATTATTCAGATAAAATGAGGAGAGAAAACTCAGGGTGAGCGGTGGCGTAACCTATTTGATGTCGGGTTATGAAGTGGAAAGTTAATAAGAAAAATGAGACTGATAAGTTAATAAATGTATTAATTACGTATAACGTTAAGTAATTTAAACGTAATGTAAAACAAAACAGATATTTAGAATGAACAAAATTAATGCGATTCAAATAGTAACCGTATATTTAATATTTAAGTTACTTTCAATATTCTGAAAATATCTCCATTGTTTTGTATTCCTCTGTTCGCGGACATATCAAGACATACAAAAGGAGATGGGAAAAGTTTTATTTTTTTAGAGTAACAAGCTTCAGGACGGTAATCCACATGGTGGCAACTCTCCTTTAATAGCATAAGAATGAATTTGAAAGAGGGCATGAGGAAGGTACCTAAGGGTTATCGCGGGCTGTGGTTTAAGGATCCTATCCGGCATTCGCCTAAAAGTGATGCAGGACAAACCCTAGAAAACCTGCATCAGGTAGGTCGGTCATTGTGTACTTATACCACGCCCTTCCGATGGCGGGAAAGAGATTTTCTGTGGGGACGCAGCATTCCCTTGTTCTCCGTGCCTCGAACAATTTAGGACGTAGTTGGCTGACTATTCCAGTGGGAACATAGAACAACTCTTACCGTATGTCCAAGGAAGATACACCTCCGAAAAAAAGCCAAGGTGACTCGGCTTATGGGAACCTTAGGGTACGTCCATAGTGCACCACCACCCGTGTTTATTGCGGCAGACTAGCGGGAACAAATGCAAGGAAAAATGTACGCTCGTGGTCATAGTGCGCCTGCCCGCCTGATTCAACTTGTTTAAACCGCTTTTACCCGCATTTACCGGAATTCATTATTGTATCTTTTCTCGCTTCACCCACTCGATCAGTTTGCGTAGAATTTCCGACGCAGATGTTCTTTCGTTTTCATTAAGTAAATATTAATTTAAAAGGCGCGATTGAAGTGGATAAAGATATTTTAATTTCTAAAGTGTTTTTAAAAATTGAAATGAAAAAATTTACGTCTGTTTGAAAATTAATAATAAGAAAGATAGCCAAATACAGACAAAATAAGTGATAATATAAATACCACACAACGTTTCTAGGATCCTTGTCCCTATAAAAATGATTTATGAGACAAACGGTTGAAGGGTCGAGCAAACCGCAATATAGTGGACAAAGCGTGGCAGAAGATACCTATCGAAATGGATATAGAAGACGGTAATAGAGAATTTAACAAAACTTATAATTATTTGATTTACATATGCATAAAATTATGGCTACAACAAATTATTAATCTTTTTTCTTATTTAGGTAATTACTTCCCAACATAACGTAAGCTTGTGTATATTATTATTTTCTATATTTAAATGATAATTTCACGGTGAGACCTATTAATTTCATGAAAGTTCTTTAAGTTTATAATGAACATTATCGCTACCTAATAATACACACAATACATCCTCTTGAGATAGCTCTGAGACGCAGCAAGACGTTCCCGCAAGCGGTGCTCTATGACCACCGCCTGCTACAATCGAGTAGGTTCACGAAGTGGTAGGGTCTGTCTCGGATTAAAACCGGCAAGCGAGAAGCGAGAGGAGGTGCACTATGGACGTACCCTTAGTTCAAAAACGGGGAAAAGGCATCCCAGAAAGGCTCATCTGCGAGAGAACCTCGCAGGCTTCTCCGTAGTCGATGGGACATTTTTTTTAGGGCAACGGGGTAATCCACGTTGGGCTTTAATAGCATAGGAAGGGATTTGAAAGGGGGGATGCGGAAGGGTAGAGGAAGGTAGCCAAGGGTTAACTAGGGCCCCCGAGCTATATTTTGAGCATCCTACCCGGCATTCGCCTAAAGAAATGCAGGGAAAACCCTAGAAAAAACCTGCATCAGGTAAATCGGGCATTGGGTACTTGTCCCACGTCCTTCCGATAGCGGGAGAGGAGTGTGCTGTGGGGATGCAGCATTCCCTTCTCCGTGCCTCGACCAGTTTAGGAGGCAGCTGGCCGACTATTCCAATGGGAATAGCGGACAACTTTTACCGTATGCCCAAGGTCTGTGACCCCTGAACATACACCTCTCAGAACAGGTCGAGGTGCCTCGGTTTGTGGGAACCTTAGTTCAAAAACGGAGAGGAAAAGGCATCCCCAAAGTTAGTCCCTTCGTATCTCTCCTACAAGGTTTAGCCTGCGAGAGAACATCCCTCGCAGGTACTGCCTGCGAGAGAATAACCCTCGCAGACTAGTCTGACAGAGACCTCGATGGGACAAGTTTTTTTTTTTTTTTTAGGGAAACAGGCTACATGAGGGTGATCCACATTGGGCAACTCCCCTTTAATAGCATAGGAAGGGATTAGAAAGGGGGATGCGGAAGGGTAGAGGAAGGTAGCCAAGGGTTACTAGGGCCCCCGGGCTATGGTTTAAGGATCCTACCCGGCATTCGCCTAAAGAAATGCAGGGAAAACCCTAGGAAAACCTGCATCGGGTAGGTCGGGCATTTGGTACTTGTCCCACGCCCTTCCAATGACGGGAGAGGAGTTTGCTGTGGGGACGCAGCTTACCCCTCGCCATGCCTTGGCCTGTTTAGGAGGCAGCTGGCCGACTATTCCAATAGGAATAGCGGACAACTCTTGCCGTATGCCCAAGGTCTGCGACCCCGGAATATACACCTCTCAAAACAGACCACAGTGCCTCGGCATGTAGGAACCTTAGTTCAAAAAAAACCCAGAGAGATGTGAGAGCATCCCCAAAGGTAGCCCCCGCCAGAGCTCTCTGGGAAGGTTCACCTGCGAGAAATCCTCTCGCAGGCTTACTTTTCCGATGGGACAAGAAGCCGCCAAGCGACTGTATCGAGATACTTTCCTGAATCTGCTACGAGAATGGGGTACACAGAATCGCCGTGTGGAAGGGGCCTTAAATTCCTTCAGTCCTTAAAGGTACAGGTCGTACTTTGGATTCCTTTTAGATACCGTAAATATTTTTGACTCCATTAAGTACCTTGGCTACTTTTCACTCTATTAATGATCCATTTTAAGAGTCCCGCTTGTATTCGATGTACCTAAAAAATTCTTGACCTGGTTAAGGTACCGTCAGACTTCATTCCGATCCAACAATATTACCCCGGTTCAATGAGTTGACCATTTAACACTTTTCCAGGCTAATATATATATACATATAATATATATATAAAGAGATAAACAAAGGGTAGGCTAATATAAATGTAAAAAGGGGGAGGGGGTAATATAAGTACGTTTCGTATTTTTTACCTACTTCTCTAGTTGAGGAACTGAGGTAATGAAAATATAAGAACAGATGTGAAAAGGATCGATAAAAAAGAAATAGAAATAAATGTTTTTGGATAATGAGGATCTTCACCATTTTGGTGTTTCTTAGGGATTAGGTTTTTTGCCCGCTATCGCCAACTTACGAACGCCGGCGTTACCATAGTTACAAGTATAATTTTCTTGGATAGATGTTTATACCCTATAATCTTTCTAGAAATAACTTTCTTAATTACATTTTTATCTGTTTACATGGATGTTTATCACCCGTCTACAAAGAAGTAGCTTAGATACATTTTATTGTTTAATAGAAAAATCGCGTTCAAATGCATTTAGTTAGTAATACAGCTATGACATTAATGGTTGATATGATTACACGGGACTGGTCATACTTAAGCAATTAATAAATTCCCATTCTTTAATATGGACGACGATGAGGATGTATTATACGAGGTATTTTAACAGCAGAATCCATGTGTTTATTAACTCTCAAAACATAACCTGTAATGGTAGTTCATTCGGAATTTAAAGCGGAAGTTTTTTTTACCATTCATGCAGCGATTAATTACACAGCATTGAAATAAGTTATGAAACAGATTAAGCAAGTTATATGGTGTTCAATCGTAAATGTTTAGTAGGCTCTTTTGCATATTTACATCTCGTGAGTGATGTCTAAATTATCAATAAAATATTTTATACAGTATCAGATCTTGTGTGAATGGATTGAGACATTTTTTGCTTCGTTCGTAATTTTTGGGACATGTCGTGTAGTTTGGGTGAATATGCCATTTCACTACGTTTTATTTTAATTGGTAAAATCAAATATTTATTTTAAAAAAATTAAAAGATGTTAGTGTGACACCTTTCTAGCGGAAAATCTTATCCAATTAATTATAACCACCATTTGTAGTACATGATCATTTAATCAACACAATTTAATAAATTAAACTTAACCAAGCTATTTTTTATTTAATTTTTTTTACCTTTGTGTATCATTTCATTGTATGTGTTGTGTTTTTTACCAAGGCAATTTCTCTCATACACTTCAACATTACAATTTGTGTGTGTGTGAGAGAAAATGTATATTGTTTATTTCACAGATTGTATTAACAATTTTGTATCAATTTATCCATTGTATGTACACATTTATAAAGAATCCAATAATTTATTTGTATGTTAATAATATTTTTCTTGTAACAAAAAAAACAAATACACAGTTTGCACATACTTTTATTTTATAATGATTGAATTGTTGACATTTCTTAACAAAGAATTATGACATTTGTTTAAACTCGTTAAATGTCTAACTTCTCTTATTGTACCTCATACATACATACATATATATATATATATATATATATATATATATATATATATATATATATATAAAGCAAACAACATTACTCAAGAATTATTAAATTAACTATGTAAACATAAAAATGCAAATCTTATCTTGCTGTAGTTGTGATATTTATCATAATAAATATAAATGTGCATGTATTTGCTTTACTCTTTTTGTCAATATTTTGACAGAGGAGATAGCTCTTTCCACACAAATAGCTGATATCTATAAGTACTACTTATTGGACCATTACATGTTGGATTGCATGTTAAATTAATTACCTATGTGTGAATTTGTTGGTATGTCTTAAAATATTTAAGCAATTATAATTTTTTATAAGTAGTCAGTTGAAATTTTCAGTATTTGCTATTTAAAATCTCATTTATGATTATTAGTGACTTATTGAAATAAAATATTTTAATATTAATAAATATATATGGCATAGAGTCAGAAAATTATGTTTATTAACAAAAATATTAAATATATTACTTTTTGCTCTTTTAGGACCTCTTCAGGTTTATAATTTTGTGTATAAATCATGAGAAAAATTTATAGGAAACGTTTTGCTGCCTTACCTGTTTCAACCAACCTGTAGAGGTTTTGTTTGTCAGAATATCAAACTAGTATCAAAAAAGGCTTTTTCTTAAGTCTATTCTCATGATATATTTTATTTTGGCTCCAGTTGTTGCACAGTCATATTATGGTTTCTTAATGGTTTGGTTAAAACCTCTAAGCATTTTATGGCCATTATTGCTCTGTTTTGCAAAATATTTTCCTCTTCTCAATGTGGCTTTCAATATCTATCTTCAAAATTCATTCAAAGCAAGAAAAAATGTTGATCTTGTATGAGGCATTTGATGAAAAAATTAAATGTTCAAAAAACTAGCCAAGCTTAATGATAAATTATCTGATAACAATAAAGAAATTTTTAAAATCTGAATTGGCTTTATATTCAGGAGTAATCAAAGTGCAATGGATGAATTCTGTCATATCTAACAAAGTACTATTTTTTTAAAACCTTAATTTGTTATAGAGAAACAAGTTATTTAAGAAAGATGACAAAAATGTTTAGGAGACATTATTGCCAGTCTTCTTCAAAATCAAGAGAAAGTTATTCACAACAGGGTTATCAAACAGTTAAACTTGCTCACTGTGTCTCAATTTGGCTTCCAGAAGGAATATTCAACACTAAATGGCACTATCTCTGTTACTCAAGGTATTAGAATCACTTAAGAAAAAAACAGTATCCAATAAGAATCTTCTATGACCTTTGCAAATCATTTGCTCTGCTAGAAAAAGTGATGTATTCTGACATTTTTGAGACATACAATTCCTGGTTCATCTCTAACTTCAGCCACATGTAACACAATAGTAACACTGAAGGATACATATTCTGGTAAAACTTTTCATTCTGTTTGGGAATAAATAAAGATAAGGATTGCACAAGACTCTATTGTAGTTCAATTGTTGCTCTTTTTGATTTATATAAATCACTTATCAATAACATAGACCACATCTTCTGAGTTTATACTGTTCACAAACAACAGAAGAATTTCAATAAATAATAAGCAGGACATTAGAAGAAGTATTGAATGATGCATTTACTGCATTGGTTTTCAGCTAATGGCTTATTGACTAATTATGATAAAAGATTTTATGTAATTTCAAATAAAAATGTGACATCAAATCATGCAGATTTAGGATTTTTTTTAAATAATACAATTTGTGAAGTTGAATGTTCTTGGATCTATTTGTGGATAATAAATATAATTGGAAAATGCACATCAATACACTTGCAACCAAATTAAGCAAAGCTACCTATGCTGTTTGAATACTGTCAAAGTGGAGTGATATTAATATAATAAAATTTATTATATAAAGTATAATTTTTGGAGGTAATTATTTGGGACAGAGCAAACTCTTATATTTCAGTTAAGGGTTGTTACTTATGTGCCAAGTATCTTCAAGGAGATTTTAAAAAATTGGGTATTCTTTTTGTTACATGTCAGTACATACAATCACTAATGCAGTTTGTAATTAATAGTTGCATATTCACATCCAACTCAAATATGCACAATTTTTATATTGATTTATTTACAGTCGCATCAACAACTTCAGTTATTAGCAACTCATTAAGGGAACTTATTTTTGCCTTTGACGAGAGTTTTCTCTCTCTCACACACAAACATCCATGTCCTCGACGGGATTCAAACCCAGGACCTCTGTGATGCGTGACACCTATGCTGACCCCTACACCACAGGAGGTCGGCAAAATTTTCATACAAGAAGCAAAAATATATTTTGCACAAGATATATTACTGACAATTTTTTGTTAGCCTTTCCTATAAATGATAGAATTAGTTTTATACTAAAATATATCTTCTTTCAAAGTTTGGGACTTGACAAATTTTATTTTAGTTATAAGGTATTATTAAAATACATGTAAATTTCGTCAGATTTTGGTTGAAAGTATTTGTGCCTCAATAGGAACTTTTGTAAAATAAATACAGTAATTTTCAATTGGATTAATAAATCTTGTAAACCATGAAATATACAACCTGAAAGTCAGTAAACATTTTTCTATATTTTATGAGTAAAAGCATAATATTCTTATTAAAGAAAGTAAAAGAAGTTCTGTGAAGCAATTTGACCAATATTAACTTCATGATTGCTCAAAAGATGTATTCATGTACCTATAGGTATAAATAGCATTATACTAACTAACTCTGTAACATCCAACTGTGGATTGAACATTTTGTAACCTTCATATGAAATATAATAATAAAGTATTTTTATATTGTTAACTAAATATTTTCTTATGCATGATATCTAATTTATCACCAAACTAGAATAGTGCACACTAGTGACTTCTAATTTTTAAGCATGTGAATAAGCAAAATGCATATGGTCATGGTGTTTGTGGTTGATAGAACTATTGCTCTGTATTCATTTATCAAAAGTAAGCTTAGGAATTTATTTAGTTGAAATAAAGTCACTGTTTAAATGTTGATAAATGAGCTGATTATGAAGAAACCTGAAAAAGGCTTAGGATCCATAGTTGTTAATTCCGTATGTCAGATACTTTATACCAATATATTAAGTATTTATTCATGGTTTTTGTGACTTTATTGGTATCCGTTGTGTTGTTTTCAATTTATACATAGTGTGCTTACAATTACATATATACATTTTTTCAGGGTGAACCGTTAGATCAATACTTGCAAAACATTGGATATGTAGACTTTCTTTCAGTGAACAGACGATCACATTTTGACCATGATCATCAAGTTAAAGGAACTCTTTTCTCTAGATTCAAGGTATGTTAATACTAATGATAACATTATTTATATAAGCAGTAACAAATGTTACTTTATATGTCTTAATTAAGTAGTTCTAACTGTATAGAACAATGTAAGATATCAAGCTAGTCCTAATAAAAAATGATTTTTATTCCAAATTCTCGTGAAATATTATAAAATATGTGTATATATATATATATATATATATATATATATAAGATATTGGTAAGGATATGACATTGTCAAAAACAAATGTAATATTGGTATGGAAAGGAAAAAGAGACAAGCTCTGGCTGACCGAAAGTGAAGTGTGGTGTCGCCATAAGGAACTGAAGGTTGTTCTTCAAATTTTCAGAGCCTCCCTCTTCAGGAAGGAGTGTTACACCATTCCATGCACCGATCAGCTACAGACTGTGGAGCTTTGACCGCCGCATGGCTAGTAGTCCATAAACAATTAACACCACACCATTAACTTTCTCTCTCAAGGGAAAGGTTTGGATAGTGATAATTCATGCAAAGCAACCTATACATACATATAGACTTAAACATACATATACATATAAACATGCACAGACATACACACACTTATGTGTATGCATTCATATACAAACATAGGCATGCTCATACATACTCACATGGTCTCGTGAAAGTGGGGATGGCAGGTAGGAAGGGCACTATTTAAAGGATGTTGAGTCCAGGCTTTGCCTGAGCTGTAAAACATGTTGGAAAGAGAGTTCCCACAGATGGAGTTCCGCCTCTGATGAATTGGGGGGCAGAACTTTAAAGATGTTGAGTGTAAAGCATTGGTCAAAATTGTTTATATTGTGGCTTTAGGCGTGAGCAGCTACTGGGAATTGAATTTTGGAAAGTTTGACAGTGCTGCGGTGGTTGGCTATTTGTTCAGGGAGGGGTCTTTTGGTTTGGCCTATATAGAATGCAGGGCCGAGTCTACAGATTATTTGGTAGATAGTGTGGGATGAGACACAGATTATGTTTTCTTTGATTTTGTGTGGTTCTTAAACGTTGTAGTGGGCTGTAAGATAGGGCAGACATGGTATCTGTTCCTACCAAAAGGTTTGCAACCCGGCTGGGTAGGGGCGTGGATTTTGCACGGGTGGACAAGTAAATTGTGGAGGTTGGGTGGGTGTCTTAAGGCAACCCTTGGGCATGTGGGGAGGATGGTTTTTAGTTCAGGGTTGGATTGCAGTCCAGTGTTTGCTAGGCAGAGAATGGAATTGATTTTTTGTAGCCCAGGGAAGTAGGTGGTTGTGAGGGGTGGACTACTTCTTTTGTTTTGGTCCAGAGTGGGTGTGGGTTTTTGGAGATTTGATAGGCACAGGTTATCTGTTTTTGGATGAGGTCTCTGGGATAGTTTCTATTGATGAATATGTTGAGGATCCAGTTGGTGTTAGAGGCCAGATTATTCCAGGTGGAGCAAATACGTTCTCCCCTTAGGTCTAGTATCTATCATTTTGTGTGGTGTGGGTGGCAACTTGTGAAGTGCAGATATTGGAGTGTGTTTGTGGGTTTTATGTGGACAGATGTATTTGATCGTGCCAGAACTCAGGTGTACATCAATGTCTAGGAAAGGGACTTTGGTTGGGGAGTGGTTCCAAGTGAACTCGACACCGCACTTCACTTTCAGGTTAGCCACAGCCTATCTCTCTTCCCTTTCCATACCAATATTACAATTTTATATATATATATATAGGAAAAAGTAACTAGGTCAAATTAAATAACAAATTTAGAAACAAAAGAGGGACAGTGAAGTCGTCACCCTGTAAATCAATATAATGTAATCAATTGCTGTTCAGTGTAGCTGAGGATTGAAAATATTTTAAATTTTTGAGGGCCTGAACCACTTCCACCCGGAAGAATGATCTGGACTGCTTGCCAGCTGCAAGGAAAGTTGGTTAATTGCATGAAATGAATATTTGGCTTGCCAAGACAGACTGGAAAAAGTTCCTTAAATTTATGGAGGAACTAGCCTCCTTCTTCAGGAGCTAGTCACCCAACCAGTTACTCACATTCATGCTTTCCTTTCCATATCAATTATATGTACATCTACATTCAAGCCCAGTACACAGTTCAGACCTACTTTCCTGATGAAGGAGGCTCAGGCCCTCAAAATTTTTACTTATGCCAGACTGGATTTCAGGTAAGTCGGCATCACTCTCTCTTTCCTATCCAAATCTGGATATATATATATATACAATGTAAAGAAATTTAATTTGGTGATGAAATTACATGGAATAGTGGGTATGGAAGAAAGATTGAAATACGCTTTATGTGAAAGCATATACTCAGGCATAGAATTACGCATTTAGAAAAGCATATGTTCTAAGGAAGAAGCAAGAAAGACTGAAAATATTTGGCCAGGGTGGGACTTGAACCCACATTTCTGCTCAGTACATATATCTGGCTCTCCTCCTTCATCATCTACCAAATTAATTCAACCACTCCCTGAATGCTTTGCTAACAACCACAGCACTTTAAAACTATACAAAACCCCTTTCTATTGGCTGATATATGTATATATTAATTCATGTACAGCCAACATGCAGTTCAGATCGTTCTTTGTTATGAACGAGGCTTAGGCCCTTGAAAATTTGAACTTCCACTTATGTCAGAATGGACCAACAACTAATTTCAGGTAAGTTTCCTATCCAAAGTGTAATTTAATTTGACAATATCACATTTTCTGTAAGTGTGTATGTATGTGTATATATATATATATATATATATATATATATATATATATATATTAATTGTAATAGTAAGAATGTGACATTGTCAAAAATAATGGTATGGAAAGGACAGAGAGATAGGTTATAGCTTACCTGAAAGTGAAGTGCGGTGTCGCCAAGAGGAACTGAAGGTTGTTCTTCAAGTTTTCGGAGGCACTCAGCCTCCTTCTTCAGGAAGCAGGGTTACACCATTCCGTGCACCGGCCGGCTGCAAGGAGGCTGAGAGTCTCCGAAAATTTGAAGAACAACTTTCAGTTCCTCTTGGCGACACCGCACTTCACTTTCAGGTAAGCCACAACCTATCTCTCTATCCTTTCCATACCAATATTAATTCAAATTTGCGAGGGCAGAGACCCCTTTGTCATGGAGGAAGGTCTGAACTGCATGCCAGCATTCCCGAAGATTGAGTTCAACATCCAATGAGTCAGGGGAAGATGGCTTCGGGAACTTTCCTTCCAGCACATCTTAAGTCTAGACATACTCCTGGACTCAACATCCTTTATTATATTTATAATAGTAATATAAAAATTTATAATATTTTGATGAAATCTTGTATCAATATAATATTATAATTCTTATTATAATAATTATCTTTTAATCCTCTCCCCATTCTCATTTATTATTTTTTAACTTCAGTTTCTTTGCTTTTTACTTTTCACTCTAATGTGTGTGTGTGTATTTTTCCATTGTTGTGACCATTCCTTGAGAGGGAGAGTTGTTGGCTTTGTTGGGTATCAATTGTTGCTGGCTAATGTCTAGTGCACCTTAGTTTGAATTTGTCAATTCATACCCATAATAATTATTTTAAAAAAGAGAAGTAATGCATAGACTACCAGATCAAATAATAAGTATTTCATATACTAATTATTACTAATATCTTTAACATATTTTGAATTTTTAAATGTAGAGTACATTAACTTCTGCTTAACTGTTTTATGAATTTGTTTCACAGGGTGTTTTTCTACAATCTTTTGGAATTCCTTCATTTTGCAATCCATTGTGGCGCACTGAAAATATTTTGGTTAGTGATGAAATGGTATTTTTTTACATTATTACCTATTCAGATTAGATTATAATTTAATTTTTCTTTTTAGGACACTGAAGCATATCAGGAAATAATAAATATTATATTACAAAGTAAATTATTGTTCAGTGAAGATTACCAACTGATATCAAACTTAAAATTTGAAAAAAACACTCATAAGCTGTCATGGTAAATACTTATGTAACTTTATGTTTAAACATCATGTAATGTTTTAGTTATTAAACCTTAATATCTAGGACTGATAATTATATTTATTATTAACAAAATGTAATGTAACTCTCTTGAGCATCATTAAACCATTGTTCAAAATATTGTGATTTTGTATTATTTGTTTGTACATTAATTGCAGTGATGTTAGATATAATTCTGGATTACTAATGGTGTCAACATCTAAGTTCTTAGCATTTTGCCAATCAACTGAATGTTTTGAATTGATGAAATTACAGATTTGATATTGAGCAAATATTCTTTGTTACTGGTATTAAGTGATATTTTTGTTTGTCCAATTTAGAAGGAATTACAATCACAGCAAGATATTTTGTAAAGTACACAAGGTTTGTGGTTGGTGTCAATCGGATCATTGTGGGTTTTTTCTTATCAATATGAATTAGTAGATCTGTATATTATGGATATTTGATATTCTTTAAAAATTTGGATGAACATACAATGTTAAAATCTGTAACAAGGGAGAATGAAAAAAACAACAATGGATTGAGGTGATTGGAGACGAGTAGTTGTAGGGAATTGGATTTTGGTCAAACTAATGTTTGTGTCTATTAATAAAATCTAAAGGATACTCATTAGAAATTAAAATGTTATGAACAATATTTCTGTTGTTTTGATGGATCTTTGAGTTAGAAAATAATATAGCTCTGTCTACATACCTTAGCTCTCTTTTGGTTAGAGGGGTAATAAGAAAGACTATTGAGTATACATCCTGAGTATGTTGGTTTTTTTAAAACTAATTGGTGAGAATGTAACTACTGTGAATGGATACAGTGACATCAAGGAAATTAAGAGAATGGCTAAATTCAAATTCATGATTGCATTGTAAATTGTGATGATAATAATTGAAAGTATTGAATTGGAGAGGACTGAACTTTACAAAAAATGTCATCTACATATTTAATGTAGCATATAGCTTGTTCAGGAAGTAGAGAAAAACTATTTACTATTTCTAATGAGTATCCTTTAAATTTTATTAATCAACACAAACATTTCATCTGTGAAATTTTCATTCTATATGACATTCAATTTGTTTATATGATACTATTCTTCAATAATAACAAAGATTATTTTTATGTTATTTCTTGAATAACTGAAGTGTTTGGCACTCTTGGTTTAATTAACAAACATGAATTATTGGTATAAATAAAAGCCAATAACTTTTTAATCCATATGTTCTAACAGGTGGCAAGGTTCATTTTTTCTATCATCGATTCTTCTGATAAGCTTGAGCAATTTGAAAATTAAAAATGCTCTCTTGTTTCCCATCACCCTATACTTTGGAGGGTGGACATGTGGAAAATATTACTTAAGAAAAAAATATTTGAATAAAATCCAAGAATTAGTCAACACACTACAAAAATTTTCTTTCACAGTCAAGAAATCATTAAAATACTTACAAGAAAGTGAGATAATTTCACGAGGATTTACATAGTAAGTATTCTGACATCAGTATGAGATTTAACTACTTCATTGCATTGAATATTATTCAGTAAATAAACTTGCTAAAATTACATTTTCAAAAACTAAAATGTTTTTGTTACATAAATATGTAAAATTGTTAAAGAAAGGAACAATTAGATTTTTGCATGCTATGTCCAAATAAAAAACTATCTGTTATATACTGTTTAAACTATTTTATGTTTAAATTCATTTAATCACCACTCTGACATTACACAGAATCTCATTTCTAATGTCTAGAAATCACATTTTTGTAGTCTCATAATCATGTATAAATATATCTCTAACATTAAATTTCAATCACTTCTGAATTGTTCAGCAAGAAAGTTTTTCAGTTTTTGACAACAGAGAGTGGAAGTGTCAGCCAGTAGACAGGGTGTAGCCGAAATATCTAATGGTTTTACAAGTGTTATAATTTTTATTTTTGAAAATCAAATTGTTTAATTTTGTTTATTAAAATCAATATATTTTGCCATTGTTATTTACAAAATACAAAGTTTCAAGAACACAATATAGTTGTGAAAAAGTCTAGCCTGATTCAGGTTCATAGATGACATCATCATGTTATGCACCCACAGACCAGATTCCCTATCTAAATTCCTTCACACCTTGAACTCCACCCTGTTAAGTTCACTTGGAACAATTCCCCAACCAAAGTCACTGTCCCAGATGTTGACATACACCTGAGTTCTGGCACGATCAACACATCTCTCCACATAAAACCCATGAATGCGCTGCAATACCTGTACGTAACAAGTTGCCACCCAAACTGGACAAAATGCTCCCTCCCATACAGTAGCACTCAGGGAAGAACATATTTGCTCCACCTGGAGTAGTCTGGCCTCTTACACCAACCAGATCCTCAATGCCTTCATCAATGGAAACTATCCCAAAGACCTTCTCCAAAAACAGATAACTTGTGCCCTATCAAATCTCCAAACACCCACACCCATTCTGGACCAAAACAAGAAAAGTAGTCCACCTCTCACAACAACCTACTTCCCTGGACTACAAAAAAGCAATTCCATTGTCCACCTAGCATACACTGGGCTGCAGTCCAATCCTGACCTAAAAACCATTCTCCCCACCTGCCCAAGGGTTACCTTCAGACGTCCACCCACCTCCACAATTTACTTGTCCACCCCTTCAAAATCCACACTCCCACCCATGCTGGGTTACAAACCTTGTGGTAGGAACAGATGCCATGTCTGCCCTATCTTACAGCCCACCACAATCTTCCAGAACCACATAAAAACATCACCTGCCTCTTCTCCTTCACAGTCTACCAAATTAACTATATAGGCCAAACAAAAAGACCTCTCCCTGAACAAATAGCCAACCACCACAGCACTGTCAAACTTTCCAAATTCAATTCTCAATAGCTGCTCACACCCAAAGCCACATTACAAACAATATCGACCAATGCTTTACACTCACCATCCTTAAAGTTTTAACCTTTCCCGATTCATCAAAGGCTGAACTCCATTTATGGGAACTCTCCTTCCAACACGTCTTACAGTTCAGGCAAATCCCTGGACTCAACATCCTTTAAATAGTGCCCTTCCTACCTGTCACCCCTACTTGCACGAGTCCATGTGAGTATGCATAAGCATGCTTATGCATGCATGCATGTATGTGTATAAAATGCTAAGTGGAAAAGTTTGGTAGAAATTGCTCCCCTTATTTAAGATTGAATGCAGAACTGTGTTTCACTGCCTTTACATCTAGCATTTATCTACAACTTAACCTGCTTGTTAAATGTCAGAATTAAACTCAACGACTTCCAAATCCCCAGAATCGATACCAATCTTGGTTGTTTTTGTGTAACTTTTACATAATGAGCCTCCATCCCCAATGATAAGGGTACTCCTCTGCTATGTAGAAAGGGGTTGAAATTGTACTATAACATCATCTGGAGAAACACTATTATTCTCATTTTCTTCACTTCTAATATCAGCAGTTGTCAGTTGTTATGTTATAAAAATTCCTCCAGTGGGAGTTGCCTAACACTTTGAGTGGCTGACAGAAACCTTCACAGGCATGCACATAATGGAACACGAAAGTTTCATTGCAGTTTGATTAATGATGTAGGAATGCATCAGAAACAAATATAAATTAATTCATATATATATATATATATATATATAAAGTTTTGAGGGTCTGAGCCCTCTACTTTAGGATAGTAGTTCTGAACTGTGTGCTAGCCTCTCTTCTCTTTTCCCCTTCTCCCCCTCCTATTCACACACTCACTCAGTAACAAGTAGCTCATCTGTTCCCTTCATTTTCTTTCAATGGCTCATCAATCTATAGTGATGAACAAATAAGTTACGAGTTTTCAATTTTATAGACATTTTTTTCTTTGACTCATTAATTTCATTAAATGTAATAAAATTTACCTGATTAACATAAGCTGGAAATTTGCAATAATGCAGTGAACTAATGTGTTCTGTATGAAATGAAGAAATGTACGTCTGATTGAAAATAATGAATAAGAAAGATAGCCATTACAGACAAAGAAAGGGTAATATAAATACCACAGTGGTATTTATATTACCCTTTTTGGTCTGTATTGGCTATCTTTCTTATCCATTCTTTAATGTGTTCTATATTCCAGCCTCGTATTTGAGGCTACTATAGTGTATCTCATATCCATAAATAGAACTTTCTATATATATATTTATATGAAAAAATATCTAAAAGGGTAATTTATAATATTAATGACTACTAATGTAGTTTGAACTAATTGCTATATAGTGTATGTATATACTCTGTTATATTTTATTATACTCTTTTTATTGTATATTTCTAAAGGTCTGTTCAATTTTATGGATAATAAAAATATTATTATTTAATTTGCAGTGCAGTAACTGGTAGCACAGCTGAGCAGCTTGAAAATTCTGCTCTTCAAATTATAGAGAGAAAATGGCATATATCTCCAGGTTTCCGTCAAAGTATTGCTCTTGCCCTTGACACCATGATAAAAATGATTTCAAAATCAACACGTGATATACTCTTGTTTTCTCCTCTATGCTCACAGTTTGATAATGCTAAACATTACTTATCTTGCCACGAAGAACTGTTATCAAAGCTTTCAATTATTTCCAGTGACTGTGATGATCAAGTTTGTGAGAATCAAACTGAAATCAAGTTGAATTTTCTAAAAGTAAGTTCTGTTTGCATATGTAATTATTATATAAACTGCACAGAAATGCAGTCTACTAGTTATGCTCACAACCACAGTCAATAATTTTTAAGTTTTTTATTTATTAGTAGAAATACTAAGTTACATTAAATAATTTCTCACATAAATTATCAAGTCATCTTTTTTATCACAAGTAAGAAAAGTTATTTTGAATAATATTCTTGTGAGTTAATCTAATGGAGGTGAATGCCATTTAATCATTCTTCTAACTAATTCAGTTCCCTTGTTACCTATGATATTGTGGGTAAACTTTTTTTGAGATTGACATGTAGTGTTGTCAGTTACACTTTTCTCTACTTTCTCCTCCTCTAAGTTGCCATTAATACCTTGTGTAAACAAATACAATCGCTTTCCATTTACAATGTTCTTCCAATAGTTGTCATTGCATAATGACATTAGTCCTAGTTTAATTTGAATTTCATCTTTTTGTCTGTATGCAATCTTCTTAAGATAACATGGTTTATGTGGGACAAGTTCGTATCTTGCTAAATTACTCATGATTATGTTGATGTAACTGCCATTTGTTTCTTTTCCAGAATGACTGAAATATAAAGATAATCAAAGTAGACTCTGTAGATAGCAAAACAATTATGTTAATACATTAGCTATGATTATTATTAATTTGCATAGACTAAATTAAGTAAATGTTTATTTTTCTTATTCTAGACTCTGCATCACCATCATTTGCTCCTTGTATCAGAATTCTTGCGTCGATTTTCTATGTCATTTTGCCCTCTTCTCCAAAAACGCAGCAAAAATTTTCACATAATGAACGCTATGTTTTTAACTGACATAATAGCTTGTTGTTCAAGTATGCAAAACACCTTGGATTTAGAATTCACTTACTTATGTAATTATGGAATTAGCACGGGTGTAATGGAATATACAAACAAAAACAAATATCCAGTAACTAAGTATGGGGACATTTATGTGAAGGTTCATAGTGCAATATTTCACCTACAAAGTATGCTGAGAAGCACTCATTGTGTAGAAGAGTGTTTAAAAAATTATGAAAAAATAGATATCGAGGAAAAAACACTACAAGAGTTGAACATTACATTCAAAAATATATTAAAAGAATTGGAAATGTGTAAATCTTGCTTTGAAGAAGGGCAAAATAATATAGAATCTTTAAGACATCCTGATATTAACTTTCATGAAAAGGAAACAAAAGAATTAAATGAAAAATCATTTGTTCCCTATGAAAATATCAAAATTGTCCATGTTGGGAAAACTGATTTAGATCCAGTTGTTCCAGATGAAGTCTTTGAAGCTCTGTGCACTCAAGAAATACTCCTGACTGATGATAGTGATGACTTTATTCAATTAAACAAAGCTGAAATGGAAAGGAAAGATATTCAAAAGACCTGTGCCAAAATAATGCTTGAAGAACTTAAATATGTACTTGTAGACAAAGCAAAAGAATGGAAAGAAAGAGAAGAGAAGGCTTTAGAACTGAAAAGATTAAAAGAAAAAGTTAATGACACAGAAACTACTGATAAATATGACAAGTGTAAAAACAATAGCGTAATGGAAAATGTGGAAGTGAATAATGATACTGGCTTGAAAAATATTGTGAAAGATTCTAATGAACTAAGTGATATAGCTTTAGATGATAAGATTTTTCATATTACAAAAGAAGTATCTAAAGAAACTTTGAGCAGTAATGAGTTAGAAAATACTGTCAAAATTGACTCTACCTCTACAACCAATAACAGAATACAGAATACTAATTCTGAAGCTATTGCACACACTGAAAAAAAAGAATATATATTGAAAACAACAAATATAGTTTCTGGTGAAGATAATTTTCCGTTAACTAACATATCGAGTAAAACAACTGATTACGTATGTTCCAGTGTAGAATGTTCAAAATTAAAAAATGAAGATCCAAATCATGCTGATTCTGGTCAATGTTCAGAAAACTGTGAAGAAACTAACAATGAAGTAGACTCAAGCATCACAATAGGTATTGGACTGCCTGCTTTTGCATTACCACAACATAGATTCATGCTGAAAGATAGTGAATTTGAAACATTCTATGGGTATGGTGAAAATTCAGATAATGAGGACAGTGATGTTAACACCCAATAAAGTCTTGTTCAAACTATAAGAGTATACACTATAAAACATATGTCCTTTGGAATACATTCAGCTATTGTAAATATAATTCATCTATTTTATTTTTGTATTGTATGTCAAATAAACATAAAAAATAACAAATAAGGAAATATTTAACTCATTTGGATAAGTGACAAAATCAGCAGCGACAAAATAAAATTTCAAATTTTCAAGGGCCTGAGGCCCCTTCTTTAGAAAAGAAGGTCCGAACAGGCACAAATTATATACATATATATACCTATGGCAACCTCTTAATGGGACAACTGGAACAGCAATACCTAAATTTGTCTTCACTGAAAACCTTAACCTGGTTCATACATATTTTCATGCTATTGTCCCATGGGCCGTATGCCCTTTCAGATTTTCTTGAAAATCTAAACGCCAAATTCCCCATTACATTCACCTGGAACTACTCCCCAACCATCACCACCATTCTCAATGTTGATATACACCTCAATTCTGGCCTAATTACCACTTCAGCCCATAATATTCCCAACAACACCTTACAATATCTTCACTTCACCAGTTGTCACCCTGAACATACGATATAGTTTAGCTTTTAGAGGTGCTATACTTGGAAGTTTCGTCACCTACACTAACTTAATCCTCAATGCTTTCATAAACAGAAAGTGCCCTGGAAAGTTTGTATATGGTGAAAAACCAGACTCCCACACACAAGTAACAATGTTTATGTTTTGGTTTGGTCATTTGGGGGTGGTCGGCCTCAGAGATCTGGTGGACCCCCAAATACCTGCTCCCCTAAAATTTCAACAGTCGTGCATTTTCTTGGTGTGGTAAACAACCTTAACAAAGTTCCAAAGCCCCCACTAAGTTTTAACTTATTATGATTGTCGAAAAGAGCTCATAGTCCTATAACAGCTCTGGAATTTATCTTGAATAACATACTTATTATTTGGCTGTCCTGACACTTCGCCTCGTAGATAACAACATAGAAACCTGATAATGTTAACTTCTATTATTGACCAGATTGTTACCATTAGTGACTTTTTTAATGATATTTCACAGTTTTAATGAGTTGTTATTCTATCATTTTCAAGCTGTTTTGCTTTTTTAATAACCTTATTTAATTTGCAGAAAAAACATTTTAAGTAAATTTTAATAATTAAATTTTGACTACAAGACATTAAGTATAATTGATAGAGCATTCTTTTCTTATTAAGTGAGATTATTATTTCCTGGGTTATACTGATGTTTTTGACATGGATCCTCTCTCTAATTAATGTCTTAGGAAATGTGATGTGTTTTATTATCAATAAGTGTCAAATTTATGGTTTATTGAATTATCTACAAGCATATTATTCCAGATTTATTTTTAAGTGAATGTTTGAAAACATACACCCTGCTTTCATCAAAGATTCTCTATGAGACCAAGCTATAAGCAACCTTAGTTTTTACTTTGGAATTAATATATATTACTCGAGACTTTTCATCTGAAAAAAATTGAAATTAGTTCATGAACTATTTTCATGGTTAATATGATGATGAAAAGTGTAAAAGTTGATTTATAAGGGCTTTCATAACAAAGACACACACTATATGAACTGGTTCCAAAAAGTTGAGCATTAGCTAAGTATTAGGTAAAATATTACAACTTGTAAAAATTATTGTATGATAGTTGTTACACAGTGGAGAGCTGAATATGTCAATTATTGTGTATAAAATGTTTTGTCAAGCTGAAAATGGTAAATCATGATTCTAAGTTTTTATAGAACGTACATTTTCCGATATTATTCAGAACAATTAAGGGAACCAGCAAATAATATAGTAATTCAGAGAACAAAATCCTGTCGTGTAGTGATCATGTTTTTAAGTTGTCAATAAGAAAGAGTATTGCAGACCTAGATTGTTCTTCTAAAAGGCTTAATATAAAAAATTGTTTGGCTTCAGTTTTTAACTTGTATCAATTACAAAAGAAAGTTTATTAAATAATTCATATTAAATTGTACAGTTGTATCAATAATTCATTTGATACTTTTCAAAATAACAATGAATGTGTGTACAAAATATATTCATCACAATTCCATTACATAATTCAACTGCTGTTTCAAAAAATAAAGAACACAGTAGAAAATAAGAAAAATAAATCATTTAAGTATTTTGTCCACTTTTCTGACAAGTGCATATATATATGAATAATTTGTTGCTTGCAATGACATCACATTTGTCATTTCAAACATAATCGGTTACATTTCCAAATCTTAAGAGGTACACTCTTATTGACATCAAATTAAAACATGTCATCATGACTTAGGTCTGGTATATAATGTAATCCTCTTTCCTTCAATGCTTTTGCTAAAAGCTTTTCTTGCTCTTGCTTTGCTTCCTGTTCTCTTCTTTGAGCATCTAAAATGTCATCAACTGACACTTTGGTTAAGGGCAGATCATTTTCCTTTTCTTTGTCCTGCAAAAATTGATACTTGTAAATGCAACACAAAGATAAACAAGATACAAATCAACTCTTGTAATGGTTATTGCAAGAAATTTGACTCTTCCATAAAATAAATATTCTGTAGTTGACAATAATGTTATCATAACTTTAAGTGTTCAGATATTCAAAGCAATAATATAAAAAAAACAGCATTTTATTAGAATTGTCAATTACAATTTAAAAGAAATTTGCAAACAATATGAAAGATAAAATAAACTATTAAGTAACAAAAGACTAAAGCTATCTTCAAAATCATGGGATATATATTATTTCTACTCATCTAAGGCAAATGACACAAAACTTCACTGACTGGACAAGATAATTCAGGATGTCCTCTCAGTTCCGTACTATACGTAATATATAAAGTCGAATATTTGATTATATATATTTTCAAAATATCTTCAAGTACTTGAATTCCAAGACCATAGAACAGACCCATATTATTCTTCAAAAGGTTTCCGTCAAACACTGCACAGTTCAGATAGAATACAAATAAGGACAGGGCCATGTGGTTGATTTTCTCAGTATGATAAAAGTCTTTGAAATGTTTTTATACTTAAAATAACCTTCAATTGGGATTTTAAAAAATGTACAAATACTATTCTTATTTTGAAAATAAAGTACTTCAAAATAATTATATCAACTACAATTTCCTAGATTTATCCTTCTAACTTTAACTATAAATCATAATTAGAATGAATCAATGTCAGAATAACATAGGCCAATGTAGGAAAGTGTTTTGAAAAAGATTTTTAATTATTGAATGGTTCAAACTATGTATTGATTTCTATACTTATGCCACTCCCTTACAGTGACACTTGATGTGACTGCCTCTCTGTATCATAGCACAGCATAGCCTTGGAATAAGTGTGTCATATATAGACACAAATTTACAAGTAGTTTATGTGAAACCATTACTAGCTCAAACTTTGGGTGTTGCCTTATGAAGCAATTTCACTGAATAAAAGCCTACCAACATTTTAAACAAACAATAGCTCTTGTGATCACTGCAAGCTGCCAGTTTGTCAACCTTTGGATGGCTGTACTGTTGAAACTTTCACAATACATTAATAATCGTTGGATTTCTCCCTTCAACTCTACCCTACATTGTACAAATTTTCTGAAAGCAATTTTTAAGGTCATATTATTCAATGACTACAGTGGGCTTTTGCGAGACACTGATGAACCAACTAACCAAGCTATTAAGGGTCAATTTCATTGTTGGGAGATAAAGAAAAAATTTAGACAAGTAAAACAATTGTTAATAAAAACCCTACAGGCAGAAGTACCTTTAACTTCACATACTCAACCAACAGAACAATAACATACACGTTAACATAAAAATAAATAAAAATATTCAAGTCTGATAGTAAATTCTAAAATGCTTATTAATTTTTATCATGATAAAAGGTAAAATGAAGATTACAAAACTAGTCTTTTAATGGGATACCTAAGAGAAATATAACTACAATAGATTACAATTCAGTTGATGGTGTGTGGACCTGTCAAGGTATAAGATGTCTATCACACTTGCTTTATTGTAGGGAAAGTTTTAAAGTATAAATACCTTACAGTTTGCAGTCATGAACCTGAGATAATATGAATTATGTGAATAACACCCACTCCACCTTCCAAAAAGTAACCCCCACAATTAACTTTAACTTTGAAATTCAGATAAAATATTTTAGAGTTGCTATTTTAAAAGTATATAGCATTATTCAGGCCCTCAAAAATTTGAACTTCCACCTATGCCAAACTGGACCAACTATTGATTTCAGGTAAGTCAGCATCACTGTCTCCCTTTCCTATCCAAATTTGTTATTTAATTTGATCTTGTCACATTTTCCTTTAAGTGTTTTATATATATATATATATATATATATATATATATATATATATATATATATACACACACACGAATACATGTACATATACACAAACGACTTGAGAAAAATGTGATGCCAACTTTTAATTAAGGTTAGTCAGCCATTTTCATATCCAATGGGTGTATATATATTATATTAGTCATTGTCAAAAAAAATTGTGATATTGGTATGGAAAGGAAAGAGAGATAGCTTTGATAACAATTAAAAGGGCTAATAAATACTGCAGATATAACAATAATTATAGAAGTGAATAAACAAGGTGCAATGGGTAGAGAATGGAGCCCAATTATGTATAAGAGATCAAGATCAAAAAGTATTTACTCAATACATTATAGTTTCAAGAAAGGGAATATTGCCTCAACTTCCAAGTTACTCCCTGCACGATTCATTTACGGCACCTCAATTAAACATAATCTTTTCTCTGCCCAACACAGAAAATTATAAGCAACAACTTAACTGGAGAAAATAAAATCACTTTTTAGAACTATTCTCACTGATGGTAATTATCAAACTACAATGTATCTATTACGAATACAGTTTATACTGAAATGGTGTACAAATGTTTTATTAGTGGTAATATAATATGTAAATAAAAAGATACTACTTTTTTTTATAAGAAATTGTACTGAACAGTTTATTAACATAACTAAATAAAGAGCTACTTACAATTTCACCCAACAATATTACATTCTCACCGCGTACAATAATAACTCCTCGCTGTATATCTCCATATTCCTTACCAACATGAATTCGTTCTATGGTGTGATGAAGAACTAAATTGGCAAATTGATCAACACTTCTTAAGTATCCAATTAGTGTTCTACCATCACGTAAGAGAACCATTAATTTTTCTGTTAACACAAAACATATTAATGAAAATTGGGAGCAATATAAATGAACCTGCATGTTTCTCTATTACTGACTTGAGTAAAATAAATTTAATTTCAACTACTTATACATATATAACACCTAAGGAAAATGTGACAAGGTCCAATTTAAATAACACATTTGGATAGGAAAGAGAGACAGTGACGCCACCTTACCTGAAATCAGTAGTTGGTCCAGTCGTGCATAAGTAGAAGTTCAAATTTTTGAGGACCTGAGCTCCCTTTGTCAGGAAGGATGACAAAGGGGGCTCAGGACCTCAAATATTTGAACTTCCACCTGTGCCAAACAGGACCAACTACTGATTTCAAGTAAGTCGGCATAGCTGTCCCTCTTTCCTATTCAAATGTGATATTTAATTTGACCTTATCACATTTTTCCTCATGTGTGTGTGAGTGTGTGTGTATATATATATATATATATATATATATATATATATATATATATATATATATAAAATATCATGACAAAAGTATATAAGTAAATATAAGAATAAAACAGGATAAATAATAAATCAGGAAAAAAAAATGTTATTAACTTTTAAAAAATCGTGGTCCTAATATAGCTTACATAGTTCGTTTTTAGTAATTTTAATTTATAAAGATAGGAAAGTGAAATTGATAAAAGTTATTTTAGCATGTCTGCTTGCTTGAAAGAGGGAACAATAGTCCCATCATCATTAATCATTAAAGAAACATCTCTAAATTGAAATGGTTGTACTAAAAACCTTACACACATGCCAAAACAAACTCTCTCACGTATAGTTGATAGTGAAAATACAATTTAAAACATAACAGCTTTTTACAATGATAGGACTAAGAAAAGTAATTAGCATAATGCTCTAAATTATTGAATTCAACATGTCAGGCCTCTTGGAAACTGTATAAGTACAATAGTTAAAATATATATATATAGACAACACTGGATTAAACAAAGCAACAAAAGGACTGTAAACCACTTATTTTACAAATGACAAAAATTAAATGAGAGCAATCTTTATACATTAAAAATAATTCATATTTATCAATTATAAGAAGATACCAACAAAGTACAGGCCCAAATTATCAAATCAAAATATATTTGATAATATATAAACAATGTAAGAAAACATAATACCATGAAAACTTGATGAAAAACATATATAAGAAATTTGGCAGTCAATTTTACAAGGAAATCTCACAAAGAATAAATTAAAATTAGAGTTACATTTACCCAAAGTAATATAAGTATAATAATTTCCGCTCAATAACGTATATATTGTATCGGTATTTTTGTGTTAATTAAACTAGTTACCATTTTGTTAAACAGCAAAATATTTCATCAATTATCAAAGGTATTTTATAGACAAAAAGAAATACAAAACAGGGTTTCAGAAGCATTTGGAATCAATATTACCTGTTATTTTTACATAACATAAAAAATTATTAGTTGTCACTTCTTTATAAACTACTTTACCCAATAAACTTGAAAATGGTCAGATTGCTTACGTCAATGTTCATTTAAATCGCAGCCATTTCCATACCACCAATATTAGCCTTAATTTGTTGTTGTTAATTATTGCATAATTAAAATTTATTACACAACAATATTGTTAAACATAAATGTGAAGTTCCTAATCATCCATTAATAAATGTAATCTTTTCATTATTTAAACTTCTTCAGAGGATCAAATCTTCGTCCAAAACTATTTTTTAAGATTATAATTAAAAACTTGGCATTAATCAAACAGGTGTTTGCTAACGAAATAAAACTTACTATCCAACTCTTCGATGAGTGTGGCAGTTCCAGGATAAAAATTCATTATCACAATCAACTGAGCCTTTGGATCTCGATTTTCACAGTGATCATTAGTATATATAACCTTACATTTAATAAATGTAAAACAGTAAAGAATGAAAATGTATTTCTTACAAGTTAACCAAATATACTATTAACACTTTGAACGCGATATCATGTCATGTCAAAATTTTAATTCGAGTGCCAAAACACAATGAGTTTAAGAAAGCTAATACTTTATATGTATAGTCACTGATGCGTAAAACAACATCAATTTTTGCATCGTAAATTTAAAAATACGCTACATTATTAAAAACGAAGATATATTTTTTAAAACAAAAACATTTTAGAGAGGGAAGCTAATAACTGGCGTAATTATGAGTTCCAGGTTTAAATTCATACTACTTCTGGAGATGATTTATACTATCTCCAGTTTAAACTCGCCCAAAAAAGTAGTTTTGCACTTCAAAATTATTTCAGTCGAAAACAAATTTTACGATAAAGAACGACAAATGAACAATGTTTCAGTGACTTTTTTCCGTAGTATTATTCATTGTGCCCCCGCTTTATCAAAATTGTCAATTTGTTCAATAATGAACGACTGAATAGCAGCCAAGCAATGACTTCGGACATGTTTTCAGCAACTAAGCTGGTTAGTGGGTTCAAACATGTAATAAATTTGAAAAGGTTGCATGGAAGAATAGTAAATGTTTGGTTTCCATTTTTAGTGTTGTTGTTCTAACGTGAAACAATCATCAAACCAAGGAAACTATGATTTAGAGACGTCGACATGTTTTAGCCGGTGACGTGTCAGCCGTGCATGCAGGAGTTATGGCTGATTTTACTAATTAGGATACAGGAAGTATCATTTTTACATAATGTGGAGATATGTTAGTCCAATCTCAGTTACACAGTAGGAAGGGAGAGTCTGTAGTTACAGTGCAAAGTAGATAATGGAAAGAGTTAAAAACCCAAAGACATATATAAACAACATAGACTGAACAAGTCGCCGCCATGTTTGAAGCAAATTGAAAACTCAGCCGCCATGTTTTATACTGTCAGGTGGGTGTTCCCCATCGTCTGCTAGCCTTAAACTCTGTCGCACAAATGACCTAAAACTAAATCTCTACGGACAATATATTTTAAGGTTTAAGAAAATATAACACATTTAAGGCATAGAAAAATTTATTGGCCTTTAAATAATATCAGTTTTGTATACAATTGCCTTATGTTGCGTCCTCTATCACCCATTGCTTTTTCTTTACACATATGACGAATTCTGCAATTGAAGTAATCTATCTATATAATAAAAAAGGATGTATATTTGTATGTATGTATGTATGTATTTACGTTGTTCTTTATACAAATTTTATCGCGTGGACAGAATGCAACAAAAATTGGTATACGTATTCTGCCAAAATCGAGAACCGGTACTGTGGGGGTGACAAACAACTAGCATAAATGTGAAAAGAATTATAATTTTAAAAAGTGATCATTAAGTGATAAATTACTGCGCGCCAATATATCATGACATCACGCGACAGAGAGAGACGTTACTACGCGACGAACAAAGGAAATAGTTCGATTTTTCCGTAATGAAATGAAGCAGAAATATTTTCATTTAATGAAAGTATAATTCTATCCAGTAATACTCCATCGAGTGATAATAAAAAACAATACAAAATACTTTACAATCGTTGCGGAAAATGTTAGTTAATTTAGTGAGTGCAATATGGCCACCATTTCTTTACATTTGGAATGTAGCTATCAATTTGATCACTTCAATCCTTCGTAATGTGCGAATACTGATGGACAATTATATCCTGCAATACTCAAGAAGTACTGTCTGAAGACTTACTGACAATTATTTGTTCGCGGAGAATTATATTTCTAAAGAATAACGATGGTATGTTTGTTGCTATTATGCAATTAAATTCTATGTATCTTATAGCTATTAAATTAATGCAGTATATTTATGTATTGGTAAAGCAATTCGGAGGTATGTTTGTTGAGATTGATGCAATAAAATTCAATGTATTTTATAGCTGTTCAATTAAAGCACTATTGGTCGAAATTGTGTACGGAACTAGGAATAGTTAGATTTAGGTTGTGTGTTCTTGACTAAAGATTAATATAGAATTAAATTCTTTTTCGGGTTTATATAAATAAGTACACGTGGCAACGCCGGGCACTCAGCTAGTGTTTTAATAAAACCTTTATTAAAATTGAGTAGCGAGTTTCCTCACTAAATTCGGCCGAAACTATTAAATAGTCGAATTCACAAAATAAAATTTGTTTATGTCCCAACATCCGGAATACCTCCACACACAATTTTAATAGCAAATTCTTCTTTCCTATTTGTGTTTCGTTATTCCTCAATACTTTTTCAGCAAGTGTAAATAATTTCACAACGTCTTTAGACGGGTTGATTAACTTGTCTTTAAAGTCCTTTATCTTAATCAATCCCGTTTTTCTTTGAGAGCGAGGAGCAAGGAGAACCTCTAAACAACCTAAACACTTTAGTTTTTTTACCACTATCCTTACAACACTTCCTGAAATATATTCTACCACTTTTTCTGAATATAATGTTAATCTCTCATATTCAGGGACGTAATCATGATCAAAATTGTGATCTGTACAAGATTTAAAATTATTTTTTTCAAATTGTACAACCAATGTCTCCAAAATTCCTCCCGTACTATTGGATGGTTCTGTCTGCGTAATGCATTTGGATTATTTCGATTTCTCCCACATCTTCGTATGCAAGAAAAGAAGAGTTCTAAATGGTCCTGGCTCATTCTCCTACTTAATATAAATTTGAGAACTCGAGAATCGTTCCACACATACTTCTCTGTCAGTTGCATCGAACTGAGAAGATCTAAAACAATCCCCGACAAATTAATAAACTCCCATCGTACAGCTTTAAATTCATAAAATACTGCACAGATCTTTCTATTGTGTTGCATATTGTCACTCTGTTACCTCTAAACACAGGAGTTTTTGTACCCTTGTTCATAACATTGCACGAGTTCAACAAATCAAATGCTTTATCTACCATTTTTATGAACTTTACCGTGCCCTCACAACTTACAAATTCAGACAAACCCAAGTCTCTACAAAAAATCTGCTACAGATTTGCTTAGTGTCTGGGCAGCCAATGCTACCTTCATTTACTGTGCCTCATACTGAATGTGTAGCCTCGTCATTCTATTTGCAACATGTAACCGTTCCTAGTCTAGAGCGACACAACAGCACCACCAAAGCTTTTTTTTTTGTCAAATGACGAGTGCAGTTAGTCGCTCTAGGCTCTTCTTAGCACCTGAAGAAAGGATTAGGATCTCTGAAACGTTGTGTGGTATTTATGTTATCACTTATTTTGCCTGCATTTGGCTATCTTTCTTATTATTATTATTATGCTGATACTTAAAATACGATACTTCATGTGTTTTCAAACTACGATTATTACAATTGTAGGCTGAACACACGCTTGGCATGATTTATAATAACAAACAATTTATTTTAACAAAAAAACTTCAAAACTTCCACCATCAGTAGCATAACACAAATCGGGGGTTTTAGGTGAAGTGGACCGACTAAAAAATGGCGGTCGGTGTTGTTTGTTGCTGCCACCCAGGGCGCTGTAACGCTGATATAGCCACTCTATTATGTTTATATATCTCTTTGTTAAAATCACTCTTCCTAACCAATTAAATTAGTTCATTTTGACAAATTGCTAAATGTAAAGGACTGTATTACATCTCTCTCACTCTACATGATATAATTTTTACCAGTCAAAGAAACTAAACGGAGAAGGAAATCTAGCTTTTTTTATTTCAATTAATGTTATCAGATATAGACTTACAATAAATGACGGTAGGGATACGGAATTGAGATTACCTCTTATCAAATAGCAAGACTTAACTCGAACTAGTAACAATCTCAATTTGTCGACCGTTAGCTACGGTAAGTTTAAACCAAGCATTCATGATCCTTATCGATTCCCAGAAGCGCCAGATAAATCGAAGCAGGAAAGGCTTGCACATGTCCTTAGGTAGCGCAGATGTGCTCATCAGCTGCTTTAGTTTCCCAACATTGATGTTCGAACATATTGTATTTCTTAGATGTAAAGTGCGCTTCCCCCTGTGCTCGTTGCTCTATTCCGGGTGACTACACTTCCACCACTGTGTATTCAAGTCAGTTTCTGTGTGTCGTTAATAATCTAAGTTGAACTGTCCTACAAGACTGTGTTTTTGCGAGTTTATTTTCTGTACTTGTTCACACTGACTGGACTTCACTGATTTCAATAAATGTTGATTGTTTAAATACGCCATTGGGTTATTAGCCGCAGCAGACAGAATCAAGTGGATCCCGATATTAATTAACCAAATTATCAGTTATGGAAATTCAAAATGAAAATTATTCTTATGCGTGATGGCATATGGGACTATGTTAACTAGTCAAAACTAGAGAACGCCACGCCAGAATGAGAAAAACGGGAACACCGCGCCATCGCAGCAATAAGTCTTGCCGAGAAGATAGTGAACTTGTTCATTTAATAAATTTAAACTCCGTGTATGATATTTGACGCAAATTACAAAAAATTCATGAACACGCCTCCATGTGTAATAAGATATATTTAATACGAAGATTGCATGGCACATATCACAAATGTTTGAAATTGTCAACCAGTTACGTGGACTTTGAAAACAATTAGGCGATGACGATATAGTTGGAGCATTACTTGGAAACCTACCAGATTCATATGCAACACTTGTTACAGCATTAGAAGAAAGAGCGGAGGAATATCTCACTGTCGATTATGTTCAGGGAAAACTTATTGACGAATATCATCGGCAAACTGAACATAATATGATATAGGTCGCCTTAAAAATATCCGCTAGAAATGGAAGCCAACAAACAAAACCCAACAACGTGAAAAAATGTTCTTTTTGTAAAAAGAAAGGCCATTTGAAGAGTGAATGCTGGAAACTGAAGAAGAAGACTGCAGTAGAAGAAGATAAAGAAAAGACTAAAGTGATCGTTTCAGAGAATAAAGAAGACATCATGGTTCATTATGTCTTCTGAGCAACTGATTGTCAGCGATCAAATGTGAAACATACGTGGTACATCGACTCCGGAGCATCATGTCATATGACAAGCGATCTTGAGTTCTTTACGGACTTGAAGGCAACTAATCGGTAAACATGGCGGACGATAACACAATTAAAGCTGAGGGCATCGGAATCGATACTTTGATGGTGAAAACGCCTACCTGAACAAATCGTATCGACATTCGTCTTTTTCTCTGAGGTTCTACAATTCTTTATTCCTAGCACTTGGGTCTTTCAGCACATCATCTCGTCATCTGACCGTTGGTCTTCCTTTATTCCGCGCTGATAAAGGACACCAATTATAGGTTTTCTTTACTGCTCTGTTGTCATTAATTCGATAAAGATGACCAAACCAGCTGAACCTTAGGGCTTTGATATGTCTTACGATTGTTTTGGACTTAATAAGTTAGTTAATTTCGTGGTTATACCTGTTTCCTCAGAAACATCCATGTACCTTATTGGTCCATAGATCCTTCTCATAATTCTCCTTTCCAAAATCAATAGTGTTTGCATATCATTCTCCTTCATAACCCAGGTTTCAGATGTATACGTGACTATTGGTCTGATGATAGATTCATATAACCTCAACTTGGTATTTTTTGATAAGAGCCTACTTCTAAATAGATCTATGTTGGCAAAGTATGCCCTATTTCCAGCTGCTACAAGTTATCTTATTTCTTCTTCAATAGTGTTAGTTCCATTTATTTTAGAGCCAAGATTTGTAAAACTTCTGACTTCCTGATATGTAATATGATTGATTATAATATGACAAAATATCTTGTGTTGTATGAATGTCTACTTGCATTTCATATATTTTGTTTTCTGATAGTTGATTTTGAGGCCATATTGCACTGCCATCTCTTTAAGAACTATAAATATTTCGTGTAGTGCTTTTTAGTTCACACCATTAGTAATATATCGTCTGCATAAGCCAGACATTGTTTCAGCCATGTGGTTATATTACCCTTGACATCAATCTGGTATAAAATTGCATCCTTTGTGATGCAAAACAGAGTTACAGATTGTACTATTAGAAAATGTAAATATATAAACAAAGAGATTTTAGCGTTTAATAACAAAGAAGTGAGACTTGCACATTAACAACCTCGATGTGTTGCCAATCTCTACTAACAAAAATCAGTGTTGCCACCTTACACTTAAGAAAAGCACAATCTGTCTTTAATTTCTCAGTCTGATTTGCTTCAGTCTTTAACATAGTCCTTTAAGTAAGCAGGAGGTTGCTTGAGGCGAACAGGACACAAAAATATAGTGTTCAGTTCCTTTTGATAACATCTTCTGTGGTGATTGTTTAGGATTGGTACTGTACTGTAGTGGAGGGGAGGCCAGATGGCCGGACCCTATTGTTTTGGAGTCAGGTAGAAAAAAGTACCGTAAGATTTGAGGAAGCTAGTAGTGGTCAGCTCGGCAGTGTAGTGTAAGCTTTCTGCTGAATAAATACGCATAATATTAAAACTCAATCTACAATTCTATTATTTTTCCCTACCAATATTTCCGGCAGTTTTCAAGTTAACTATTACGTTAACAAATTATGGTCCTCCGGGGTCGGATTTAAAATATTGGTAGCAGTTCTATATTGTGCTTCGGCGCTTACAAAGTTATAACTTGTAAGTGTTACAACGATTTTCGAGGTTGTTCGTAAAGTACTTCACGACCCTCACATTATCTGCTAAGACTAGCAAAATGTCGAAAGCTGACAAGAAACAAATGGAGAGATTAGTACAGGAGCAGTATATATTGAAGCAGGAGATTCAGGACGTCAAAAATCAACTTTCTGCGAGATCTTCAATTTTGGTGCCTATGCTGAAAGCGTGCCTACAAAAACTTGAAGTGGACTGGGGCAAATATCGTACGCAGCATGCTGAAATTCAATCCCTGAAGACTTCCGAGGATGAACAGAAGATCTACTGTAATAAGTGATTTTTAACATTTATACTATTTGTCTTGTCGTGGGAATGTTGGAGGTAACATTTGCACACGGCCGGTTTTTGGGACCCAGTTACGTCAACAGGAAGTGGGTTTTGCGAGGGACGCCTGGTCAGGTCATTTTCTGACCATAGGGGTGAATGTGCTCGGACAAAGGTGACCGTGGCTGGTCACAGCTGTGGCGGATATAGAAAAGGGAGTCGGGTCCTGGAGGTCGAAGGAGAAGCTGTGGGCCAGGAGACGGGACAGTTGTTACCCAACATTTGGCTTATCGGCAAGCAGAGCCGACGTCTTTGACCGGAGTGGTGTGGTGGAGACGAGTCACGTCCTGGAAGGCAGGAGAGCGGACGTCGTCAGTTCAAGGGACGAACGCGTTGGAGATTCTGGTGCGGAGGTTCTTGGAGGAGAGGACCGGGAGTTGCGGAGCAAGCGTGGGCCGTCACGCCTGTGTGGTTTTAGTCACTTTTCTGTGTGCGGCCGGGCACCTGAACCTGACCCTGGTCATCATCAGAAGACGACGCGTCGCAGTAAAGTAAGCAAACTTTCCACCCTTTCCCTGAATCGTGTAAAGTTACTGCGAATTGAGAGTTGAGGGTCCAATGACCGGTTGTGTTTTTAAAAGAACATATTAAATTAAATAAATTTGGCCAAATAGTAAATTACAGAGAATTGTTAGATTTAAGTTTATGACTAAGAGTGTGAAAAAGCAACATTTAGCGATTGAGGAGTCGTGCCGAGTGTTTGTAGTAACCCTAATTTGTTTATTAAACTGAATTTTATGTTCATATTTTGTTTTATTCAGTGAATCCTTCCTTTACGTAATTGATCAAAGCCAGGACCCCTGAGATACAGTTATTGAGAGTCTCATGCTCGACTCAAGTACTCACGAGTCGAGGCAAATCGTTTATCAGCTCCCTGGTGTGGATCGCGCGGATCGCGAATGTTAATTAATGAGACGATTGTCGTTTACATAATTTAAAATAAAACTTTTCTGCACATGCAGTGGCGCCCGGGTCGGCATTAGTCCATTATAAGGATCCGAGGGAGCGGGTAGACGATTACATAAATGGCTTCCAACTGTGGGCCCCAAATCGTTGAATGTTGCTAACTCCTTTTATTATCGTGTATTCAGTGTGTGTATGTATGCTTCTACCCAATATTCCAACGCATGCCGATTAAGTTGCGCTCAGGACTCGTAACGAGTAACGATTACTCTTTTTCTAATAAGATTGGAAAGGTGTCTGTGTTTAAAATGGAAGGCATAAGTGAAACTGCCTTTAACCAGTCATGTGAGATTGATCATGATGAATTGATCCAAGAGAGTGATCTGGAAAAAGAGACGGAAATCCGTGCGGAGGAAAATGGGGCGAATATTGAAGAAGTTAATCGTACATGGGATAACCGCGATCTTATGCCATGCTCCAGGAAATTAAAGGTGATATTGCTAATAAAGATACGTCGTTGAGGGAAATGTTCCGAGAATATGACACGAGACTCCATGCTAAAATAGATCTTGTTGAGGTCGAAGTGACGGAACGGATTAATGCGGAAAGAAAGAGAATAGATGAGGTTGTAGAAGTGGTCGAGAAGATTCCAAAATATTTGGACAGAATTCAGAATGATGGGAAAGAACGAGTGGGATTAGTTGAGGACGAGGTCGCAAAACTGAAAGTAGAACTAGAAGAGTTGAGGGTGGTTGTCAAGGGAAAAGTAGAGGGTGGTTTAGATAAATGTGTTTCTGAAGAGGTCGCTCAGGAATTTTCATTGAAGGGCGCGAGAATTAGGGCACCCTGTGACGTCGCTCAACCAAGTTTTATACCGACCGTTCCGGACGTTGTACCTTTTACTGAACGGGGACAAGTAAATCCAAAACGTTTTATTGATGATGCGGAGGAATATTTCCGGTTAAAAGGAGTCCCAGAGGAGTATAAAACAGTTGTTTTCAAATCGCTTCTGGACTCGTCCCTGAATCTCTGGAAAGACACATATTTGACGGGGGTTACAGACTATAAACAGGCTAAAGGAATATTCTTGAACAGGTTTTGGGGAGAGTAGGCCCAATGGCGAATTCGCGAAGGGTTGCATAATGGCAAATACCAGCCAAAGGCGTTAACCTCGAGGGAAGATTACCTGGCTCAAAAGGTGTTGAGTAATAAATATTTAGACGATCCTGTGCCAGAGGAAAGGCTAGTGTGGATGCTGATTCGGCATTTTGATGTACATTTAGCCCAACTGTTATTTGCTAAGGCACCGAGGACTGCGGTGGAATTGCTCGACTGTGTTCGGCAGTTTGAGGAATTGGGGCGTGAATTTCAGGACCGGTCCGGTCAGGGGCGCGTAGGAAATGCCGAAGTTGAGACCTGCAACGGTAATCGATTTCGAAGTCCACCCGATAGTACGCCGAACGTAAATAGCGGACAGGGTGTAAAGGGTCACACGAGGAATGGAGGCCAGTACGATGGGAATAGAGATCGTAATAACGGTATGATGCAACGGGAAAATAAAAATACTCGTGGGAGATGTAATGACAGCGATAGAAATGATGATGTCGCGATGGGTGGAGTGCGTAACTCAAGTAATAATGGAAATTGGAGGTCGGGAAACTAGGCCAGCCGACTGACTCGTCCCCGGAGAACAGATTATGGCGCAAGGGGAAGGGAGATAGGACAATTTTGCTACCTGTATTGGTAGCTGCAGAGGACTTGAACGAGGAAACAAAGGAGCTCTCGGCTGTGGCTCACAGCCACATGGAAAAGCCTTTGTTGCTGGACGTTGACGTTGATGGGGTTGGGGCGGTTCAGGCCTTTTTGGATACTGGCGCCTCAGGTAACTACGTAAGTGCGGAGTTGTTCGAGCGTGCGAAATACCCCGGCTTGCGGCGGAGTGTTGCCCGTCACTGGGATTAAGGTATACGCGGCGCTGGGAAGAAAGAACCAGTTAGTTCGACAGCAGTTAATTTTGATAGTTAACCTGCAGGGTCATAAATTTAGCATCCATTGTCTCGTTCTGCCCACCTTATTCACGGGTCTAGTCCTCGGACTTCAATGGATGAATGAGGCTAAGGCGGAAATAATTCCTCACCTGAATAAGGTTACGGCGAGCTGGATAGACTTGTCGGGAAAGGAACATGTTATAGAGTCCTCTCTGTCGCGATCTGACACACGCAACCCAGACCGCCTGGATCGGGCTGCGCGTCTCGCAGAGCCGAAGTGTGTGACAGGCAGTAAAAACGGGAAGGAAATCCTAGATGAAGTGATCACGGGAACGGAACATCTGGACGCAGCGCAAAGGAATGAATTCGCGAAGGTTTTGCATAGACACGCCCATATTTTCAGCGATGCTCCCGGAAAATTTCAAAACTTCCAGTATAGTATTGAGACCAAACCGCACTCGCCGTTTAGGGAAAAGACGCGACCCATTTCGTTAGCTAAGCGAGAGGAAGTTGAGAGAAATTTAAATAAATTAATAGAGATGGACGTAGTTGAAAGAAGGTCGAGTCCTTACGTGAACAATGTCGTCTTGGTTACTAAGGCCGATGGTTCACTGCGTATTTGCCTGGATGCGCGGCGCCTGAATAAACATATAGTTCCTATGTTCGAAGCACCGGGACGTATCGATGAGTTGTTGAGGAAATTTCAAGGTCGAAAATGGATCAGTTGCTTGGATCTGACAAAGGGATACTATCAGGTAGAACTTGATGAAGAATCCCGGAAACTGACGGGTTTCAGTCTGTTTGGGAAGCAAATGGTGTACAAACGCCTACCGTTCGGTCTGTCTATTAGCAGCCAGGTCTTCGTAAAGCAGCTCGATATTGCGCTGGGGGACGTATTGGGGGATCACTTAGTGCTCTATATAGACGACATGGTTGTCGCTAGTGACACGTTTGAGGACCATATGCGGCATCTAGATACTCTTTTCAACAAACTCTCCGAGATTGGTCTCACTGTAAATCTGAGTAAGGCATCGTTCTGCCGCCAGGAGGTCAAGTTTCTTGGACATATGGTGTCGGGAAATTCCATACGTCCTGTGTCAAAGAAAATGGATGAGCTGCAATTAATGTCTGTGCCGAAGAATAGAAAGGAATTGCAAGGATTTCTTGGGTTCTGTAATTTTTATAGGCGTTTCGTTGTTAGATTTGCGGAGATCCTACAGCCACTTTACGAGCTGACGAGTAAGAAGGTTAAGTGGAAATGGGAAGATCGCCATCAAAAAGCGTTCGCGGGAATAAAAGAAAGTTTTAAGCAGTGCGTGGTGTTGCATCAGCCGTTTGAAGATGGCGAATTTTTTATTCGAACCGATGCGAGTCAGAGGGCGGTGGCAGGTATACTATCCCAGAGGGATGAAGAGGGGAACGAAGTAATTATTGATGTGGTTAGTAAGAAAATTAATAAAACGCAATATTCATATACTATCACAGAGCTTGAGTTATGGGCGGTAATCGTGGCCCTTGAAAAATTCCGGGTCTATGTGTTGGGAAGGCCTGCGACTCTTTTGACCGATCACAGTGCTATTACCTGTCTAAGAGGAGGTCGGGGAAAAAGTGCCCGGCTTACCCGATGGGCAATGCTCTTAGACGAGTACAATCTCAAGATTGAACACGTTCCGGGTACACGTAACCAAGCTGCAGATTATTTGAGTAGGTGTTATGACGAAGATGAGAGTCGGGCTAAGAACGGGGGCACGACAGAAATAATTGCTACCCTGGTAGGACGAGATGGACGTAAAGCTGAGACGAAAATATCACGGCAGGAGCTAATCGACCGGCAGCGTGATGACGTTAGGTTATGTACGCTGAGGCGGGAAGTTGAACTGTCTAAGAAGCTCAAGAAGTACTACAAAGTACATAATGACCTCTTGTTTAAGAGAAGAGCGAAAGCCCGGCACGGTTGGGTGGTATGCATACCTGAGGACGTACGCATAAAGATCCTCAGTATGTTCCACGATGATAATGCACATTTTGGGACTGACAAATGTATAAGGCTGATGGGAGACTTCGTAACTTGGAGGGGCATGACCGATGACCTGAAGAGATATATTAAGTCTTGCTCGCTTTGCCAGGTAAATAAACATAGGAATTTTACGTTTGTCGGGGCGTATAACGCTGTTATACCAGAGGGACCAAACGACTTGGCGGTTCTGGATTTGTACGGTCCGCTTCCAAAATGGAAATTTGGCAATGCCCATATTTTGGTTGTTATGGATGCATTTTCTAAATTTGTCAAGCTGTACCCGTTAAGAACAGCTAACACAAATCAGTGTCTGGGAAAATTGACGAACGACTATTTCCTACGTGTGGGCAAACCAGACAGGGTCCTCAGTGACAATGGGGCGCAGTTTACTAGTAAACAGTGGACTGAGAGACTGCGGCGCCACGGGGTTGAGACGGTTTTTACCTCCGTGCGGCACCCGCAAGGGAATCCCTGTGAACGAGTTATGAAGCAACTTGGTGTGATGCTACGGAATCATTGTGGTAGTAATCACTCTTCCTGGGTTCAGCACTTGCCAGTGATCGAGGCCTTGGTCAACTCCAATTACAGCATAGCCACTGACGCAATTCCTTCTGAACTGCATACAGGGATCCGGGCCCGGTCTGATCTCGAAGTGCTGATTCAGTACCCAATGGAGGGAGTAAATTTTAATAAGTACGATATGAGAAATCGCGCGCGTGGTAGATTAGTTCGAGCAGCCCAGCTTCGGGGCCAGCGCCAAACTGTTCGGCATGTTGAGTTCGAACCTGGAGATAGTGTCCTGCTTAAAAAATTGCGGGTATCAAATCAGGAAGCCAAGGTCACATCAAACTTCATTAGTGTGTATGACGGACCTTATAAAATTGAAAAACGAAACATAAAGTGTAATTGTGAAAGTCAATCCAATGGACGTGAAGAACTATAACATTTGTGAAATGGTACCCTATTATGACAGGTCAATTTTAATGCCGGACCTAAAGGCATAAAAGTCCACTAAGGAATTTACGATCCTTTGGTAAATACATGGCTGGCATCCATGGTGTATCCTAGCTGTTTGCGGACTTTTTTAATTTCGGTTTGCAATCTCTTCCTGTAATCTTTCTTGCTAACTTCAATTGTAAATAAGCGAATAGTATTATGAATATGACATAAAATATCTGTGGACACTATATCCAGACGTAAGGTACAATAATAAATAGGAGTGAAAGAATGTGTGTGTGACTGTTTAGGTTAAGCTAATGAGAACACGTGCCAAACAATCCCTGAATTCATTCTGATTTAATTAATTATTTGTCAGGGGCATATGTAATATGTGATTTTTAACATTTATACTATTTGTCTTGTCGTGGGAATGTTGGAGGTAACATTTGCACACGGCCGGTTTTTGGGACCCAGTTACGTCAACAGGAAGTGGGTTTTGCGAGGGACGCCTGGTCAGGTCATTTTCTGACCATAGGGGTGAATGTGCTCGGACAAAGGTGACCGTGGCTGGTCACAGCTGTGGCGGATATAGAAAAGGGAGTCGGGTCCTGGAGGTCGAAGGAGAAGCTGTGGGCCAGGAGACGGGACAGTTGTTACCCAACATTTGGCTTATCGGCAAGCAGAGCCGACGTCTTTGACCGGAGTGGTGTGGTGGAGACGAGTCACGTCCTGGAAGGCAGGAGAGCGGACGTCGTCAGTTCAAGGGACGAACGCGTTGGAGATTCTGGTGCGGAGGTTCTTGGAGGAGAGGACCGGGAGTTGCGGAGCAAGCGTGGGCCGTCACGCCTGTGTGGTTTTAGCCGCTTTTCTGTGTGCGGTCGGGCACCTGAACCTGACCCTGGTCATCATCAGAAGACGACGCGTCGCAGTAAAGTAAGCAAACTTTCCACCCTTTCCCTGGATCGTGTGAAGTTACTGCGAATTGAGAGTTGAGGGTCCAATGACCGGTTGTGTTTTTAAAAGAACATATTAAATTAGATATATTTGGCCAAATAGTAAATTACAGAAAATTGTTAGATTTAAGTTTATGACTAAGAGTGTGAAAAAGCAACATTTAGCGATTGAGGAGTCGTGCCGAGTGTTTGTAGTAACCCTAATTTGTTTATTAAAATGAATTTTATGTTCATATTTTGTTTTATTCAGTGAATCCTTCCTTTACGTAATTGATCAAAGCCAGGACCCCTGAGATACAGTTATTGAGAGTCTCATGCTCGACTCAAGTACTCACGAGTCCTGGCAAATCGTTTATCGGCTCCCTGGTGTGGATCGCGCGGATCGCGAATGTTAATTAATGAGACGATAGTCGTTTACATAATTTAAAATAAAACTTTTCGGCACATGCAGTGGCGCCCGGGTCGGCATTAGTCCATTATAAGGATCCGAGGGAGCGGGTAGACGATTACACTACTTCCAGGACGACCATTTCAACACTATCAGGGAGGGTTTTCAAGAAATATTCTATTTCATCTTGGAGAAAATTTCTGAAGAAACGTGTATCCAGAACTCAACACTGAACAACGCTGCGGCCTGCGCACCATCGTCACAAGTTAAGTTACCGCGTATTGTTCTTCCTTCTTTTAATGGAAAAGTTACAGACTGGATAAATTTTCGTGAACTATTTACATCCTTAGTTATTAGTAATAATTCTTTATCAGATATTGACAGATTGCATTATTTAAAGTCATGTCTTGTCGGTGAAATCAGTAACCTGTTGTGTGGCATTTCCTTGTCAGATTCTAATTTTGTAGAAGCGTGGAATTTGTTAAAAAGCCGTTTGGATAATAATCGTTCCTTAATTAACGCATACCTCAAGCAATTTTGTGAATTTCCAGCAATTACCTCTGATTTCCTGCCAAATCTTAAAAAATTAAGAGATATCTCTAATTCAGTTAGGACTGCCTTTAATAGTCTAAAAATTAAGTCAGAAGACCATTTTTTAGTCTATTTGATTGTTTCAAAATTAGATATACAATCCCGCAAGGAATGGGAAATGCATGTAAGTGATACAACTGAATTTGTAAAATATTGTGATTTGGAATCCTTCATTTCATCTCGTATACGTGCATTAGAAGCTATTTCCGTGTATAACTTTAGAGATGTCAAAACGCGTAATACTCAACAATTTTCTAAGAATAATTCATTAAATTCTCATCAAACATCTGTGTATAAAAAATGTTGTTTTTGTAATGGCGATCCTAAGATATATGCTTGTGATGCATTCAAGAATTTGTCAGTCTTCAATCGGCATTCTTATATTCGAAAGAATCAACGGTGTGTTAATTGTTTAGCGAAAGGCCATAATCTCCAGGCCTGCCCTGTAGGTTTTCGAGCAAACATTGCCATAAGAGACACCATTATCTGTTACATCAAGAAGCAAATATTAATTTGAGTTCTTCTAATCTAGTTTCGTCAGATAACTTAAATTCAGAAAATTCGTCTCATGTAAGTCCATCAAACCCACCCGTTAGTAGTCATTTTAATTCTATTGAAAAAAGCAAGTTGCAACCAGTGTTACTTGCTACAGCTCGTGTTGTGTTACAAGCTGTTAACGGTAGACAAATTCAAGTTCGCGCCTTGTTAGATCAGGGTTCAGAAGCTTCCTTTATAAGCGAATCTATTGTTCAAATATTATGTTTACGTCGTTCCCGAATATCAACTTCTATTTCGTCAGTTGGTAGTACCACCGTAGCAAATATTTCTAGTTCCGTGAATGTTATCATTAAACCTATTGATAACCCGGAAATTTCATTATCTACCACTACTCTCGTTGTTCCAAAAATAACTAAATATGTACCTAGACAATTTAGCCTGATTGGTTGCAAGAGATTGGTCGCTTTGGAACCGACTACGATGAAACCTTCGCACCGGTTGTTAACCATGATACGATTCACACATTGTTAACAATTGCAGCTCATCAACAGCTGGAGGTACGTCACCTGGATGTCATATGTGCATTTCTCAATGTTCATCTTGAGTAAGAGATCTATCTCGAGCAGTCAGCAGGCTTTGTAAGAAAAGGCAAAGAAGATCATGTTCTTAAATTACACAAAAGTATTTATGGACTAAAGCAATCTGCAAGAGTATGGAATAGAAAAGCTAGAATTTTCGCGCAGCAGAGCAGATTCAAGTCTATATTCCCATCAAGAAGATGATAAATCATACACATCTTATTTTATATGTTGACCATATTTTGGTAGCTAGCACAGATGAAGACACCATCACAAGGTTACAACGACAGTTCAACCGTCATTTTGAAACCAAGAACTTAGGAAAGCTGTCATACTATCTAGGCATACAGATAGCACGTCAAGAAGACGGCACTTTTCTGCTTTATCAAAGCTTAAAGATATCACATCTTCTAGAAAGATACCATTTGAAAGATGCAAAATCCATTCGTACACCAATAGAAGCAGGATTCTCATCACCAAAAGATTTCGACACCTTACCAGAAAATAATGACTACCGACAACTCATGGGGTCATTACTACATATCGGAATAGTGCCACGACGAGACATTATTGCTGCAGTGAATATTCTGTGTCGTCGCATTAGCCAGTCATCCCAAAGTGATTGGAAGGCAGCTAAGCGTATTATACGTTATCTTGGAACAACAGTTCATTATTGCCTAAAATTATGTGCTAGAGATGAATTGCAGATCAAATGTTATGTTGATTCAAGTTGGGCAGGTGAACAAATAGACGGAAAATTTAAATCAGGAATTGTATTCACACTTGGTCAAGCTGCAATATCCTGGACGTGCAGAAAGCAAGTTACCGTCGCGTTATCATCTACAGAGGCAGAATATGTCGCCGCAGCTCAAGACACATTGTGGTTACGACAATTATTGGAGGACTTCCACAATTCACAGAAGTATTCTACTACCTTTTATGAGCATAATCAAGGCTGTATTGGTTTGATCCAGTCGGAAAAGATAAACGCACGAACAAAACATGTAGATGTAAAATACCATTTATTACGGGATCTACAAGAACAGGATGTCATTGTCGATAAAAATTGTCCAACTAAAGAAATAATTGCAGACATCCTTACAAAACCGTTACCACGAGAGGCTCATGAAAAACTTGCCTCAAGATTATTGCAAGTTCCCATTGGAAGTGAGAAGGGCACTCCCTGTACTCTTTGCTCTATTCGGGATGACTCCACTTCCACCCCTGTGTATTCAAGTCAGTTGCCTGTGACCGTTAATAATGCAAGTTGAACTGTTCTATAAGATTGTGTTTTTTGCGAATTTATTTTCTGTACTTGTTCTCATTGTCTGTACTTCACTGATTTAAATAATTGTTAATCGTTTAAATACGCCATTAGTCTTGTAATCAAAAGTCTTACGGAATTGTTTTACTTGGGTGGATCAACACGAGACTGAAAGTTTTCACAGTTCAGCACCCTAGGAACACATTGTTACTTAGGTTCCAACGATTAAGTTAAGATATGTCATCAATAGAATACAGTTGTAATATAAAACAGAGTATAACAACAGTATTAACCACTATCACTTAAGTATGCATGTCTGTCTAGATCCCGTTAAGGACACACAAGCAAATTCAGCACATTCAACTTACCACCAAAGCCAAGCAAAAGGTTGTTTTTATGTGCTCATAGTACAATCATTTACGAAGATACTACCCCGACATTACTTTTCCAAAAACAACAAAGGATACATGTTGAACTCTAATTTGTAACTTAAGTTATGGAAGACGGCACTTTTAAACTTATTTACATTATTTTATCCTTCTAATTCACACATAACTCGTTCAATTTCTAATTCCACTAATTTTAATATCTGTCTTTGCTTTCGTAGATAATAAATCCTTTGCATACTGGGCCCAACTTATCCCACCTCGCCCTCGGAGACTTCTCTCTCCTCCTCTACCACATACTCAACTTTACTGTCTCAATTTCTATCGCCTACTGTACTCGACCGCTACTACCCGGTTGCTTTTTTTTAGTCACAGGCTGTATGAGGGTTATCCGCTTTGATGGCTACTCCCCTCTAATGGCATAGGAAGGGATCGAAAGGGGGTAGGAGGAAGATAGAGAAAGGTAGCCAAGGGTTAACTCCACCGGGCTATAATATAAGGATCTTACTTGGCATTCGCCTAAAGATGATGCAGGGAAAACCCTAGAGAAACCTGCATCAGATAGGTCGTGCATTTGTTCCTTGTCCCACGCCTTTCCGATAACAAGAATTTGGTCTGCTGTGGGATCGCAGCATAACAAACTCCATGCCTCGGTCGAATTTGAAGGGCAGCTGGTCGACTGATACTATAGGATCAGCGAACAACACTTACCGTATGCCCAACGTCTGCGACCCCGGAACATACACCCCTCAAAGCCTGACAAAGTGTCACGGCTTATGGGAACCTTATTTTTGAGATTCCTGCCCCAGGACAGGAATGAGAAAAATCCCGAACAGGAGGTTATTCCATTCCTTTCCACTGCCCTGTTCCCATTGCAGACTAACTATTATAATTTGAGAGGTCTGGCAAGGCATGCGATCTGTGCTAAGTAGGGGGTGTGGTGTCTTGAGGTGAATTGAGTAGCCATGAAATATATGTATATGGTTTATTGCTAAGTGTAGAGTAACATGTTAACACAGCGAGATCCCACACTAGAGTGTGTGTTTTCACTGTGGTTTTAGGGTTCACACATAGAGGGCTAGACAGCGCTTTCTATTCACATCATGATATATTACAATCACACCCCTTTGAATTTTTAAATCAATTACAGATAATACATAGGAACTATAGATTGAGTCTATTAGGTGCACGATGTTGTCGAGTTGATCTGAGCGGTTGTTCTGCACTTAACACTGGTTTGTTGCCTGTTGTGGTGATCTGCTGTCCAACATCAGTAGATGGTGATCCAGTCTCTATCACGGTCTCTATGTTTGGAACCACCTGTTTATCTGCATGTATTGTTGAACTGTCAGATGGAACAGGATCTGAAACAAGAGGACTAGAACGGGGTTGATGAGTATCACTGTCAGTACGGCTACGTAGCTGTTCAATGTGACGTCGCCAGGTGAATCCTTCTTCGGTCTGGACCTCGTCAGTGTGTGTGCCTGTTGGTTTTGCAATCACACCAGGAGTCCACTTATGATTGGGTCGATAATCTCTGATCCACACAGCTTCTCCAACTTGATGTTCTCGAATTAGACCACCACGAGTTACTATAGTAGTTAAGTAACCCAAGAAATGAACGAAGTCCTCTAAAATCACTCGGAGGAGGTGCATAAATAATTGCATCTAATTTATCCTTGGCAGGACCAACACCTTCCTTACTGATCGTGTGACCAAGAAATTCAACTGACTGTTGCATAAACTTGGATTTAAATCTATTAAGGCGATGACCGGCCTCTTGAAGACGTCGAAGAACTTCATACAGATTGGCCAAATGTTCAGAATCATTTCTTCCAGTAACAATGATGTCATCCTGCATGGAAGCGACACCACGAAGATCTCCAATTAAATTATCAATGACTGACTGGAAGATTGATGAAGCTGGTGTTACACCCTGTGGTAGACGTTTCAAACGAAAGTTGCCCTTGTGTGTACATAGGACAGTTAAGGCCTGTGACTGTTCATCCAACTCCAACTGGAAGTATGCAGATGGTTGATCAAGTATGGTATACTTTTCACCATTTGCAATTTTCTGGAAGATTTCCTCATTGGTAGGGTGAGGGTAATGATGCGGTAGAAGATGGGGGTTGATCGTGACCTTAAAATCCCCACAGATTCTAACAGATCCATCCTTCTTCTTAACCGGAACTGTAGGTGTTGCCCAATCAACCGATTCGTTATCTTGCACGGGTTTTAGGATGCCTTCAGCACAGAGTCTTCCCAGTTCAACCTCAATTTTATCACGAAGAGCAAATGGTACCGACCTTGGGCGCATATATACAGGCTGAGCGTCACTTGCTATTCTCAGTTGTACACAGTACTTATTAAATCTTCCCAGACTTGGATTAAAGAGTGCAGAATATTTTTGTAAGACTTGCTCCAGATTTGAATTGGAATGTTGGAGACTTTTTATATAATGAAGATCAACATTGAAATCCCATAAGAATGGTCTTCCGACCAGCGGAGGTCCTCCATCCATAATAACATATATTTTGTGTAAGCTCGTCTTACCATTGTAGGTGATTTTCGCCGATAGTGTTCCCTTTGGCTGTATTGCAGGACTTCCATATGGTTTAAGCCATTCAGCAGTTGACTGAAGTTGCAAGTGCTTAAAGAAATTTCGATATAATTCTTCAGAAATCGCAAAAACTGCTGATCCAGTATCAAGCTCGGCTGAAATTTTAATTCCTTCCATATCGATAGGAATGACTATAGGATTTTGTTTATTTCGTTCCAACGTGTATAATAGCAATTCTTCCGAAGTATGAACTGCTGCATACCGAACATTTTGCTGCTGAGGATTGTTATTCCGATTTGTTCTATCAGATGTTTGTTGAGTAGTGTACTGCTTGCGCTTGGCTTGACATATTTTGTCAACCTTCTTGCAAAAACGACAGGTTGCATTAATAGCGGGACATTTCTGTTTTTCTTCATGTCGCAGCCCTCCACATCGGAAACAAATATATCGCGAATTTGATTTACCATATGAACTATTTGGTTTCATTCGCTGTTTGTAGTTGTCAAATTTTAACTTGGATTCAAGATGTTTTACAGTATGCTCCTTCTTTTTTAAATCAAGAGCGTCACGGTTCGCTGTTTCAATTGATGTTGCTAAATTTACAGCCCTGGCATACGTTAAATCGGGTTCTGCAAGAAGTCGCTTAAGTGTCCCTTCGCTACGAAGGGATACCATCGACAAGACGATCACGTAGACGGTTCTCGAGATCAGCCGCAAAGTTGCAATGAAGTGAAAGCTGTTTAAGTGCAGCGATATACTCAGCAACGGTTTCCGTATCTCTTTGTTTACGCTGGTTAAACCAATATCTTTCAGCCGTGATGTTTGGCTTTGGGTGTAAATGATCTTTGACAAGTGCAACTATTTCAGTAAATGTTTTCTGGGACGGCGGTGTCGGCGCGCAAAGGTTACGAATTAAATTGAACGATTCTCTGCCCACCACGCTCAGCAGTAAATGACATTTCTTACTGTCAGAAATGTCATTGACAATAATAAAGGAACCCAACCGTTCAATGTATGAATCCCAGTCTTCAACCTTGCCATCAAACTCTCCAACGTTGCCAAACGCAGACATGGCTACGACAATGACAATAACAATGCACTAATGAAAGTTCTGTAGTAATATTAAAGTTCTGTTAAAAACTTGCCAGTAGATTGCTGCTTATTTTGTCCAGATCCTCGTCGCCAGTTTTGTGGTGTCTTGAGGTGAATTGAGTAGCCATGAAATATATGTATATGGTTTATTGCTAAGTGTAGAGTAACATGTTAACACAGCGAGATCCCACACTAGAGTGTGTGTTTTCACTGTGGTTTTAGGGTTCACACATAGAGGGCTAGACAGCGCCTTCTATTCACATCATGAACAATTTACCCAAAAAAGCCATGAATCACTGACTCTACACTTGATTGTACAGAACACGGTCGTTTTTTTGGAATTTCTCCTATGGGAACTGCTTCTTCCTCCGGATTCTTAGTTAGACAGATTGTTGATAAATTGTCTTTATGTGGAAACTGATGATGGTCTCGGTACTCGTAGCAAATTTTTAATGTGGCGCGGATTATCAGGTTACTCTTTGCAGTATTATCAAGTATCTCGCTGTCCAAACTTTATACTTGAATTCTAAAAATGGTAACCTTCTCAGTTGGATTTATACGTTGGCCACGCTGTTTGTTGTCTGCTATTAATTACGACTTCTTCACCTGCCTACAACACCAGACCGACTACCGTTCCAGAAAGTGCTCGCGGCTCACGACAAAGCTAGCCTACACATGGTTGTCTTTTGAAAACTCGTACCGCTAAACAATCCATCATAACTATTCAATTATTAAAATAATTAATGGCCTCTTTAATTAGTATTACAATATATTAGTCTAATCACCACTCCAGATTCACTGAAATGCGTTTACCTTAATTTTCACATGGCTTATCTGTGATTTCCAGAATTAGAAGTTTTGAACCAAAATTTATAGGCTACACTTTTTCCGTATTTATTACTGAATAAAGAAATAGTTATAAAAATAAAATAAATGTCTATACGGAATTTATTTCTACAAATTAAGTGATTGGGAATACATTCTATTGGATTCAGGTTTCCATTTAAGAGGAGCAAAGTTTTTGTGCACAGTAAAACTTATTTAAAATGTATATGTATTATACCACTGTGAACAAAAAGTAAGGTGAATTTACTTATAAAATATAAATTCTTTATTTATTCTTCCAAATCAATTTCATCCCCTTCAAAGTAATCCCCGTCCGATAAAACGCACTTTTTCCAACGCTCTTTCCAGTCCTAGAAACAGTCGGAATAGTCTTTTTCTGGTATAGCCTTCAAGACCTTCTTCGATTCGGGTTTTATCTCCTCAATCGTGTCAAAACGGCGTCCCCGCATTGGTCTTTTGAGTTTGCTGAATAGCCAGAAGTCGCACGGAGCCAAATCAGGCGAATACGGTGGTTGCGAAACGATATGAGTCGAGTTTTTGGCAAAAAAGTCGCGAAGAACCAACGCAGTATGACATGGTGCATTATCGTGATGAAGGAACCAAGAGTTGTTCGCCAATAATTCCGGCCGTTTCAGACGAATAGCTTCACGCAAACGACGCATAACGCTCAAATAATATTCTTTGTTGACAGTTTGGCCCGGCGGAAGGAATTCATAGTGCACCACACCACGGTAATCAAAGAAAACCTTGATTTTCGATCGATTTTGCCGTGGTCTTTTCGGTCTTGCTTCACCTTTTGCACGATATTCGTTGGATTGGTCGGTGGTTTCAGGGTCGTATGTGTAAATCCAAGTCTCGTCTCCTGTAATGATGCATTTCAAGTGGTCCTGATATTCAGACAGCAAAGTTTCACACACTTCAACGCGACGCTTTTTTTTCCAAAAAATTGAGCAATTTTGGCACCAATCGAGACTTGACGCGTTTGAGACACAAAACATTCTTCAAAATGGTGTGGTATGAGCCAAATGATATTCCAACACTATCAGCGAGATCTCTAATTGTCCATCGACGATTTTCAAGCACCAAATCTTTGATTATTTGGACGTGGACCTCGTCGGTAGACGTTGATGGTTGTCCAGAGCGCGGTTCGTCTTCAACGCGTTCTCGGCCCTCTTTGAACTCGTTGTACCACTTATAATCGTTTTTTTGTGCCATAATTTGATCACCAAAGGCATTCCGCAACATTTTCAACGTGTCCGCACAAGAATATTCGTTCCGCAAACAAAATTTGATGCAAGTTCTTTGCATCCATTGCAAAAATCGAAAAATTCACTTTTGGTTGTTTACAAAAACACGTGTAACTAGGAGATAATTAAACCTTTTAAGAAACGCTTGCGAAATATTATAGACAGTCCTACCAACCTAGGAACTAAAAATTACCTGCCTTCCTAATACCCGGGAGTTTTAAATGACAATTTCACCTTACTTTTTTATCACAGCAATATTCATATATACACTTATAATGCAATTGCTATGCCACTGAATAATAATTATTACATTAATTTACAGAGTTCATGTGAAGAAAAAACTATTTTTCCATTTAGAAAGTTAGAAGACAAACTGAAATTGGATTTAAAAACTCTCATTATATTCTTTCAACTGTAGTTTTAACATTGCATTGTCAAGAAAATTCCTTTGTTGGTACCGTTTACATTAACTTCGGAACATAGTTCTAGATATAATTTACCATAAAAATTCATTCAGTTATGTAATGTGGCAACGTCGTGGTTTGCCTCCTCACCCTTAAAACTTCGCAATTTATAAATTTCAATTGGTTGTATCTCGCAGAATTTTTATTTACTCTCAATAATATTTTGGTGATATTTTTCATGCGTCCTTTGCTTGCATTAATAATATGATGACTTTTATTAATTAAGAACGTGATTAGAATTCTACGCAAGATTCTAAGTGAAGTGAATTATTATTAATGTTAATAAAAGCAGAGTATTGTGTTTTTGAAAATAATAATATAATCTTGAAAGGATAAAGTGGTAAGTATAGAACAACTGGCGAGAAGACGTATATAACGTTTACGAGCAGTAGGAGGATTACAGAATGGATTTTTACAACAATTAGGTATGACAAAATTATATTAAGATTTTGTTCATATTAGGTAATTTTGCCAAAATAAACTCCTTATAATAATTTCCCCGTAAAGAAAGGGACCGCTTTTTTTAAAATTGTTTAAGCGCAAAAATTGCATTATTTGTACGTACGAGCATGGGCGCCGCCAGGATTTCTTTCAGGGGGATGCATCTGCATCTACGCACTATACTATTAACAAACAAAAATGGTTTTAAAAATAGAGCATCCTTATAATTGTAGGTAGTTAATTAGACATTTATGTTATGTCAATTATGTAAATGTCAAATTGCGCGGGGATTTGAATATGCGTCGCAACATTTCTGAGAGTTCCACCTTCTACCACCACTGGGATTTGGGTGTGTGTGTGTGTGGGGGGGGGGGGTGTTACGCTGTTGTACTACTAAGACAAACTTTAAAATGACAATTACTCTATTTAATGCCAGATTCTGAAACCCGCAGAAATAGAATTGTTTTGTCATCAATGTACATTTATGGGATGAAAAAACGAGAAAACTGAAATAAAAACATTCGATACCGAAACAAGGTGTAACTCATGAATTTTGAAAAATGAAATTAAAGAAACTTTAAATAAATTTTAAATTGATGAAAAACAAGTGCTAAGTATTTGTGTAGATAATGCATGTGATATATATAAAATATATATTGTAATAATCAACAAGTTTATTGTCGTTTAATTAATTTTGCCCCACATTGCGGTAGCTATTTTAATGTAATAATCAACAGGTAGGCTTTAATTAAATGAAATATTAATAAAAATTTACAAATAAAATATAATTTGTTATCAAATTGTGGCTTCAAGCTCAAAAACAATTACAATCAAAATTTTTATATCTCAGGACCTTTACTGGGTTTGATGATTAGGACACGATAAATGTAGAATTTGACTAATTAACAATTCAAAATATAATTTACCAAAAATAAAACAATAATTCAATCAATGAAAAGAAAAGTAGAAGAAAGCGAACGAACGAAATCTGACTTCATCCTTTAATTAGCGTTTACAATATTATTCAAAATTATGTTACTTAGGGAATGTCGGTCTGGTACCGGAACAATCAAATTTTACCTCGTTCGGACACTTTTACACTTTAATCTTTACTAATCAGGCCTTGGTTTTCACTGACTCTAATTAATACCTTTTAGTTTGCCAAATATTGGTTCTCGGTTCGTTAAGGATATGTTATTCACTCGTTCCGACGATAATTAGACGCTGGATGCAATTACAAGGTCTTCCAAATTTGAAACAATGTTCTAATTTGAGAATAGAAATTAGACTTCTGCACTCAAAATGTTTATCGATGAATATTTGGATCTTTATTTCACAGACTGCTACTTATAACAAAATTGTTCTAACTGGTCTCGCTGTTCTACTACCGGTATCTGGACTCTTTCTAAATACTTCATCCGTCCACAGCAATCTCTCGGCACAAATCCTATCCTAGCTGGCTGTAGACGTAAAACTGACAGACTTTCGTGCGCGGAAACGCCATTTTGACTTTTCGACAAAGCAGCCAAGCTCGCTTCTCCATTGTTGCTTTGTTAGATCAGCCCGCTATAATGGATTTATTAAACAATTCAAATTTTATGTCCAAACAATTACTGGCCTAATTAATTGGCATTACAATATATAAATAACATGACATGTGATATAAATAAACTTGGCGATCGAAAAAATATTTCCCAGGATAAAGAAGATGAAAAAACTTAAAATATTTTGGCAGCATGGACTAATGATGATAAAAAAATTCAACTAATAAGGTTTAGGATTCACGTTCTTCAATTGGCCATTTGAGATGGATTAAAAAATGAACGAATATTAAAAATATTAGGGAAAATTACACAGGTTGTGGAAAAATTGAGAAGGAACGAGATGGGCTTCTACATACTTGATCGCCTTTATAAAGACTTCTCAGACAAAGTAGCACCTGCTTGGACACAAGACATAGAACTTTGGCAAAGCAGAATAGGATGAAGTAAAAGATATCAGAAGTATTTCTTTTAAAAAAGAAACAAATATTTTGACAATTGCCTTTGAAGCTGCCGAACTAACTCTGGGGATGTTTATCAAAGAATAGTGTAGAGTAAGAATTTGGAGGATAAGTTGCGTTAGCAATTCTGTCCTTCATGAACAAACGGAAAGAAAAGCTTTTTTAGGAAGCACATTTGATTGTATGGAATCTATGTATGGCAAAAAAATTCAAAGCGAGGGAAGATCCAACGGCGAATAAAAAGGCAAATAATAATTGATTTTACTGAAGAGTTAGAAATTTTAATTCTAACAGTCAACCTGTTATTATATAATAAATATAGATTCGGAAAGCGATTTTAAAAACGAATTGGATAAGAGGAACAGTCGTCCAATTTCCACTATACATAATGAAGATAACAATAAATAGACAAATATACTGAGGAAGACTGCAATGCAGTAGAGGCTGTAGGGAGATTCGGAGCGCGTCAGAAAATAATACAGAGTCGCTTCAAACACGCCAATTTCTCAAACAAATGTTGAGCGTCTACTTTTCGGATTAAAATTAATTTTAAATGATAATAGGCAATCATTGAAGGCGATTTGCTATCTGCAATTCTATTTATTAAAGTCAAAAAATAATACATTGTATTTTTTGAAAATTATTTCAATTCCAATTGTATTGTATTTTTTAAATTAATAGTTTGTAAAATTTTAGATTGCAAAATTTGTTAATAATATATTAGTTGTAAATAAAACAATTTTTATATTTACTTATATATGAAGAAAGAATTGATGTAATATTTAATTATTAGTGATTCACTAGGGATCAGAAGAGGTACCGCTCTTCACTGCCGTGAAGGAAACAACCTCTTTGAATCAGTTCTATATCAGATCGCCCAGTCCTGACTGCCGAGCAACGAGCCGAACTTGAGTATGTGTAAATGATTCCCCTGATCTGCGCATGCGTTAGTCGGACCAGGATTGCTTGACTTGGGCTCCGTTTGTTGTTGGTTTTTTGACGAAACATCAAAGGAATGCTCGGCTCTTGTACGTAGCCAAACCTAGCCGACCTCTTCGACTTGTATAAAAGAGTATAGTATAAATACCAGTTTTCAATTGATGTTATTTCATTTAATGAACAAGCTTTCAGCCACTTCGAAACTGCATATATACATATTGTAATAATCAACTAATAGCCTTGAATTAAATGAAATATTAATCAAAAGGATAGGCGTTAATTAAATGAATGATTAAACAAGAATTTCCAAATAAAATATAATTTATTTTCAAATTGTGGCTTCAAGAATCAAAACAATTACGATTAAAATTTTAATATCTCAGGGTCTTTACTGGGTTTGATTATTAGGACACGATAAAAGTAGAATTTTAACTCTTGCCGTACATAACTTGATATATGCTCTATTTTTTCTTCATCATTTGCTACTTGCTCCTTAAAATCTGTTACCTCTTCCCGCAGAATTTCAATATTTCCAGTATTTCTTTGCATTTCTCCTTTTAAACCTTCAACAATTTTATTCATATCTACCCTTACTTCTTTCAAACATTGAGTATTTTTTCTGGCCTGTTCCACGACACCTTCCATCAGCTGTAACAATTTTCTAACCTTCCATATTTCACTATTTCTCGCATCTCCCCTGGTGAATCTGTACTTGATTCCACAGAGGCTAATTCTCCTTCAACTGCTACTAATTCACTACTATTCTGATTGCTCATCCTTAGAAACTTGCCAGACTTTAACGAAACAAAATCAAAGAAATGCCTAACTGGTACAGCGTGCAAAAGAAACACAGATTTAGCTTGAATTTAAGGACTACTAAACAATGCATACATACTGAGGACAATATTTACGTCTGCGAAAACAAATTTAACAATGCCTGATACGAAAATAATTTATATATTTAATTTCGAGTTACCACAGAAAAGAGATTGCAAAGAAATTCTATAAGCTCTGTTTTTGAATATCCACCCAAAACAATTACGAAGCCTCAAGTTGTAATGATTAGCTTTTTATTACAAAATATTATAAAAAAACTTTATTACATGAAAATACAAATATATTATTGGGCCCCAGCAGATATACATTGGTCTGCAAAATTGTAGTGCTTACTTTAAAATGATCGGATGTTTTAATAAAAATAAATCAAGATTTAAAGTATACAAACAAATCAATTTATTAAAACAAATACTGAAATTACATTACATATTAATACTTGACAATATACCACGGCTATATCTCAGGGCCGATCACCGGACCTTCAATAAAGAATAATTATATTAAACAATTAAATTTACAAATATATTAAGGCGTTAATTTAAACAATCAATAGAATATAAAAAATACATAATATAAGATATTAAATTTAAAATCTGAAATCTGAAGTAGGAAATCTAACGATAAGATATTTACTGGAGGGTTTACAGATAATAAGTTGTGCAGTTTTACTTTAAAGCCTTGCTGTACCAAGTAATGGGCTCGTACACACACGATTATTAACACTTTATAAACAGGTCATTGTACATTGAATTTAATGAGGAACACTTACTGTTTGCTGAGATTACATACAACACTTATTTCTCTGTTATCTCTATCAAAATCTTACTACCACTCAACGTTTGGTTATTTGCTGGATACAATAACCTGCCTCCCAATAATTGAAGAAAATGTCTAACTCGTAACGTATGCTAGATTCCTGAATTCTGAATCAGGAAAAGAACAGTCGGCGTAGTATTGTTGTAATTATTTGCTCACAGACTGGAAACCGTAGACCGTTTTTGAATACACTTTCAGAAATTATGTCCTTTCTGCACCGTCTCCTACCATACACCCCGTAGCTCCGCTCCCCACAAACTGGGGTACTGGATCTGCTGCACCCCCGGATCATCAGCCAGACATATTGTTACACATTGTCTTTATGTGGAAAATGTTGATCTCAATACGCGTAGAAATCTGAATGAGGCGCTAAATATTTGATTATTCTTTGAAGTTTCAACAAAGTATCTCGCTGTTCAAACTTTATACTTGAATTTAAAAACTTGTATCTTTCTCGGTTGAATTTTGTATACTCTGGGCCACGCTGTTAGTTACTCTAAAATTTTGCTTCCTCTATCGCCTACGATATCAGACAGACTGTTTCAGAAAAAACCTTCGCGGCCGAACAAAGCCCGCCGACACATTTTTGTCTTTGAAGAATTGGTACTGCTAACAATCCAATTATTAAAATCATTACTCGCCTCTAATTAGTATTACAATACTGTAATAAACACCTTGATAGGCTAATTAAATGAATCAATTTACACAAAAAATTAATTAAAATTTGAATAATAGTTATTGAAAACGCCAAATATGTAATGATTAATAGGGTCTATTTTAAATTAAATTGCCCCATTTTGATGAAGCCAATTATGTAATGATTAATAGGTGGTCTCGATTAATAGGAACAATTAACAAAATTATTATGTACGTAAAATTTATTGTTGATAATTAAACATTACATGCCCTGCTTTACACGCCGAAAATCGGCGCAAAAAAAAAACCTTGTTTGCCCAAAAACTGGTAGGCAACCGAACCGATGTATATATATTTTCTCGCCCAAACTTGTGGGGTCCAAATGCATCTACTACTGTATATATATTGTAATACCAATTAAGAAGGCCATTAATTGTTTAAATTACAATGTTTTGTTTGGCGGCACAAATCTCAAAGAACGGAGTGACGGCGGTCTTTTATTGATATTAAGTTAGGGAGACCATGGATTGTTTGGTTTATAATATTGATTGACAGCGGCACCGATCTCTAATCTTGATTTGTTTCTTACTTATCAAACCCATTAAAGACCCTGAGAAAAAGAATAATTAGATGTAATTGTTTGTAAAAAAATATAAAAGTTGTATTTTCTTTGAATGCCACAAATTCACAAATTATAAAAATAAATAAATTTATTTTAATAATTAATTATTTTTATTTAATTAAAGCCCATCTTTTTGTTGATAACAGTTTGGTTCTCCAAGGTGGGGCAAATTCAGATTATTAATTTTTTTAAATTAAATATAGTTTTGTTTATTACATTTTGGTTCTCCAACGTGGGGCTCGATTTAATTAACATATTCGTTTATATATATTATATATATATATATATATATATATTATACATAGAATCTTTCGGTCAGGGTGAAAAAAGTTTCACATAGACCACACCTGTACTAATTTGATGACAAAAAGAACCATATTATTAATATAAAACATAATTTGAAAACAAAATCTGCATTTCTCCCAAATTTTAAAATATATAATAATTGAATTGGAAATGAAAATATTTCATTTCATGAGCCAATTTGTTTGATCACTTTCTTTCTAATGACATGAAATATTACACAAGGTTATTTCATTATTAACTGTTATAATCTAAATTTTATATTGAATATTCATCATAACTTTCATTGATATTGAAAAAAATCCTTTTATTAAAAGATGTATTACATAAGTGTTTTTGAAATTTTCAAAATGGTCTTAAAGGGGCTGAAAGCTTGAAAATATCTCATTACTCCCATGGATTTTAGTAATTCAGGGGTTATTGACTCCTGTTGCTATATTTATTTTTCAACCAAATCTATTCCGGATTGTTGTCCAATGTTTCCGGAAGTTGGGGTATAACATCTCTCAGTCTTCTTTCCATCATAAGTTGTGCCGGACTATAGCCATTCTCAATGGGGGTGTTTCTGTATGCGAGCAGTGAAAGGTTATGGGTCTTCATTCTTTCTTAATATTTGCATGGCTATTTTGATAGCAGCGGAACCGTTACTTTGATGATGGTATGGGCTGCTTGTTCTCAAGACGAAATTATATTTCTTAGTGAATCTGTGAAACTCTTAATTGTCCACTAGACTAAATTGTGTGCCACTGTCCGCTCTGACAACCAGCGGAATGCCGATTCTACAGAATGTGGATTTACATTTTGTTATGACTTCCGAAGCTGACAAAGTTTTCAGCGTTGCAATCCCAAAATAACGGGAGTAACAGTCCTTGATTGTTATAAACCACTTGCTATCTGCTTTAAATAGCTCCATAGCTGCCTGCTCCCATGCTCTCGAGGGCATCTTGTCTGTAAGTAGGGGTTCGTGTTTTTTATTTTTGTACTTTGTACACTGGGGACAGAGGGACACCAGCTTCTCAAAGTCCTTTGAAATGACTATGAGTCTGTTACCCCTCAGCAGCATATTATCGACAATTATTATTTCGTCTTTTACACTGTAGTATGGAATCATCTCCGCCGGAAACTTCGAGCGATCAAGCCAACCCGAGATGCAAACGTTAACAAGCCTCTTACAGAGTTGGTCTTGTTGTTGGGCTGCCACAATTCGCTCTATGTTGCTGTCCGTAGTATGAAAGTGTAAAATTTATTTCACAAACGAGCCAATTTTTTTAAGGTGTAGACAGGCTATGTATATCCACATAGTGCCAACTCCCCTCTTATAGCAAAGGAAAGGGATTTGAAAGGGGGGATGCGGAAGGGTAGAGGTAGGTAGCCAAGGGTTAACTAGGGCCCCCGGGCTATAGTTTAAGGATCCTACCCGTCATTCGCCTAAAAGTAATGCAGGGAAAACCCTAGAAAAACCTGCATCTGTGAAGACGCAGCGTTCCCTTCTCCGTGCCTCGACCAGTTTACGAGGCAGCTGGCCGACTATTCCAATGGGAACAACAAACAACTCTTACCGTATGCCCAAGGTCTGTGACCCCGGAACACACACCTCTCAAAACAGGCCGAGGTGCCTCGGCATTTGGGAACCTTAGTTCAAAAACCAGAGAGATGTGAAGGTATCTCCAAAGGTAGCCTCCGTCAGAGCTCTCCGGGAAGATCACCTGCGAGAGAATTCTCTCGCAGGCTTCAACCATGCATCCCCAAAGGTTTTTTGGGGGGGTAACAGGCTACATGATGGTAATCCACATAGTGGCAAATCCCCTTTAATAGCATAGGAAGGGATCTGAATGGGGGGATGCGGAATGGTAGAGGAAGGTAGCCAAGGGTTAACTAGGGCCCCCGGGCTATAGTTTAAGGATCCTACGCGGCATTCGCTTAAAAGTAATGCAGGGAAAACCCTAGAAAAACCTGCATCAGGTAGGTCGGGCATTTGGTACTTGTCCCACGCCCTTCCGATAGCGGGTGAAGAGTGTTTTCCTGGTGTGTAAACTATTTTGTAAGAATAGCGTATCATTCTAAGTCAAAGCCGCTGGAGACATGGAGTCAAGTCGTCCAAATTGTTTGAGTGCAATATTTTTAAAAGTGGTTTGTGATCAGTCTCCAGATTCGAAGTGGCGCCCTATCTCCTACATATCGAGATCACTCACATCCAGCGAGCAACAATACTAAAACATTGAGCGAGAGCCGTTAGCCTTGATCTGATGTGTTAAATTAAAATAATATATAATCGGCAAGGACATCATCCTGGAGACTGTAAGACACTTGTTAACATCTCGGGTTGACCTGATCGCTCGAAGTTTCCGGCAGAGATGATTCCATATTACACTGCGCCATGTTGTAGCATCGTAATATTCGTGGTTCGTATAACCTCTATTATTAAACTCAAAACACAAGAACTGTACACATGTCTCTACCACTCTACTCTTGATCCCGTCTATTTATAATCACCAAAAACGTTAGTCCTCTGGAATCCACCAATGATGCCACTATCACAACAGTTTGATTGACAGATAACGAGCTCGCTTAGTTGTTCGCGGAGTTTTCCAGTGTGCCGAGCTTTATTACAACGAAACATTTAGTCGTGTAGGTCCGTATGACGCAATTCGAGCTCCAAATGCAATTGAAAGAAGAAAATTTAGTAACGCGAAACTGGTATATTTGTTTCACAGCGTGTTTACATTGGGAAACTTTAACTACGTTTTGATATGGCAAATTGTCATTCAGTACAGACGCGTACCAATAATTATCAACGGCATTATACAACCAAGATTTAGGCCAAAGAAAGCTGTCCGCGCGGTGGGTGATGAGTTTTCTCACGTTAGACCAAAAACGTGTTCAAAAGAACCTAGCCAACGTTCTGTTGGCGCAGTTTAGGCGGAATAAAGCAGAGTTCTGGAACCGATTAATTACTGCAGTTGAATCTTGGATACCCCAGAAGCAAAAATACAGTCAAAACCGTGCACCGCGTAGGAGGAATGGCTCCAAAAAAAAAAAGTTTTTTCGTCGGTGAAAGTGATTGCGACTGTTTTTGCTGCACTATTTGGGAGTTCTTTGCCTCCAGAGTATTATTGTTAGAGGAACTCCTCTTTCAACTGAGAATAGTAACAGTTTTGTGCTTTTTATGCAAGCATCTCCACACCTTAATTCTGGAAGCAGTAAGTCTGTTGCACACAAACATGGAGTTAGAAGCACTGCAACCAGTTTTATGGGTAAACATTGTGTGCTCTGCTCCTAGGTTCGGCAATTTGGATACTATCCAGGGAGCTGCACTCCAGGTGACACCTCAGATGTCTGTTAGAAAATACTCCCACCATTGCCACTTTTAATACTTAACTTATTTGAGTTGTTGGAGTGCTTTATTTAATTTTTTTTGCAAGTTCTTGTGTTTGTCACTTCCATGATAAACTTTTTTCAACATACATTTCTAAATATTTAAATATTTAAACTTCACAATTTTTCAAACTAATAGCAGGGTTTGAGTTTTGTCATCATTAAGCTTTAATATATTAGGCAGGTAAATTTTAGCAGTTTTTTATTTAAATACATTTTATTTTCTTGAGGCACTTCAATGTTATCTGAACATGTTGGAAGAGTTCTGTGATTGACATATATTATTATGTATTTTAATAAGAGAAAATAGCCAAATGAAAATCAAAATTATGTGATAATGTAATACCACACAAAATTTCTGGAAACTTTTCTCCTTTTATCAGGTTATGGGAAAACAGAAGGGTTAGCGTAACAATAAGAGATCATAGCTATTGTTGAGTTTCATAGTATAAGTGTTATGTTAATTACCGTGATTTTGGATTTAATATGAAGCATTTCTGATAGAATTCTGGAATGTTTTGAAACATTCATTTGTTTACCAAAATTAAATAATAAAGACAGTTTACAAATATTGCAAAACTTTATTTGAACATATTTACAAGCACATTTGCAAATCAAAAACTATTTAAAAAATTTATTAATATATTGTATATTTTATTGTGGTAAATGAAATATATCTTCAATTTTAACCAATCATAAAAAAAGACTGTAATATCTCAAATTTCATGTATAATGAGCAGTTTATACATAATGAGATTCTTAGTTTCAAATAACAAAAATAATTTATGAATTATGGAAGTATTAATGTATGAAATTATCCAATTGGAAAGTGGCAAAGCTCCTCTATCCTGTAGAGCGAGTCCCTTTCTGAAATTTATTAAACAAGTAGATAATAGTTCGGAGACAATGAGTACACAACTACACACTTAACTATTAATAAATCAAAAATATTTACCTAATTTATTGCTCTTGAATTTATACACATCTCTATTATTAACAATCATTCATTTGTGCTTACTTCTGTTGGACTAGATGTTTTTCTTGAGGAATTTCAATTTTGCAAGCATTGAAACACCACATCTTGTGACTTCTCACCTTCTGTGAAAAATATTTGACTTTGAGCATAAAACTCAAATGTAATTAATCTAGCTTGAATGCAATCATTATTATAAGAATTGTAATAAGAAAGGGAATTTTCTCATCTTAAAAATGTTGATTAATTACAAATAGGACAAAGATGTTTAAGAATATATATTTTAGAAAACTTTACAGGAGATGAAACTATTTCATAGATACAGTCATATCACTTAAGCTGGTCTTTTTGTACAATTCAAAGAATAAATGATAAGTGTTTTACTGTCTCATTATAAGTTCACCTTTTTCATTTATTTAATAATATTAACAAATTACTATTGCATGATTCAAAATAATTGTATATTGGGTCAGTAACAGAACTCAAAGTTTATATAACTAAGTTTATTATATAAGAAACATATTTGATCTAATGTTATTCATTAAATCAAATAATACTTAGATGTATAACTTTACAAATGTCACTTTTCAAATAACTAATTGCTCAAAGTACATTTGAAATCAGATTACTTAAAACATATTATACAGTTAAGAATGTTATTCATAAACTGATAAAAAGAATTACCTTTGGGGGTACTTCTGGTTTGACTTTTGTATGATTGATGATCACAGATGATTTTATAAGAGGTGGATCTCGTATTACCTAAAACAATATTATTTTTGTGAGACAGTTAATCTTTTAATGAGTAATTATTTTACAATATGTTATAAACACAGTGAAATTTTCTATTTGAAATTGTATGGAATACTGATAGTAATAGTAATAGTAATAATAGTTTATTTTCGGTAAAACTGGTACAGTCATATAACATTGTCTTGAATTAGGAATATAATTGAATCAAAATATTTACAAATAAATTTTATAAATAATTAAACTAAACATATTTACATGGAGTGTATAAGTTATATACATTTATAATTCTTCAAAAGAATATAGATCTCTTCCTGATCTATTGAAACTTTCTCCATTTAACATTTTTATTTCTTATGGTTAAATATTATACCAGATGGATCAACACAAAACTGGACTTTTTTGTAATATACTTATATAGAATAATAACAAATTCTATAGATGTTAGTGATTCTTCTATCCTGTCTCATACTTGTGCACATCACAGTTATTTATTGTTACAGTTACACCATTCCTTACTATTGTCACAATTTGGTAATTGAAGCATGATGTAGCCACTTGGGACAGAAGGATGTTCTCCAAATTTTCAGGAGAGTGTTACATTACATGATAAATAGTCATAATACCATTTACTACAAAAACCTGCCTATAAGTTTCTTGTTTCCTTTTTAAAAAAATTACTTGCAGGATCAGCTTCTGTAATTGTAAAACTTTCTATATTATGCCTTCATGATGCTCTCCAAATTTGTATCCCATATGCTATTTAAGGGTGCACCAATCCATAATGCCATTCATAGAATATTTTTTGAGTAGTGGTTGGCCAAGCATCTAATATAAGGTAGATTCCATTAGTTTCCCCATTTGCAAAAATTTTCAATTTAAAGGTCCAAACTTAAATTATTTCATATTTCTATATCTAAGAACATAATTCTCTATTAGAACAGTTTTATTATCTTTTATTGTTAATCCATTTTTACTAAAGTATTTGGTAGTAGATCCCCAAACTTCACACAACTTTCCTCAGACTTCCTGCAGAGGTCTAGTAAACTATGTAGAATAACCTTTTCAAAGAGTTTACTTATTTTGGGTGTGACTAATGAAGGATAGCAGGCATAAGTTTCTGATTTTGATCCTTTTTTTGTGTTTAATAATATTTATTTTCAGTGCATATTGAATAGCAGTTATTTATTAATTCATTATTGACATATGTCAATGTGACAAAAAGTGCACATCTGCATTGTCTCAACCAGCATATTTTTATTATTATTTATGTTCTAAAGAAGCTTATCTATACCTTCCACTGAAACTACTAACTATCAAGCCACACTGTTATCTCACATTCTGGATTTGGAGGTACCAATTGCTGGTTTCCTCAACCTTTACCTTGGATTTCCTTACCCATTTTTTTGACTGACTTTTTATTGCGATTTAATTAAAGAATATTTTATTATTAAGTGTTGTTCTTGTTCTACTACAAATCCATTGGACTTGGTCTGTACATTTACTTCTTCACCTTGCTCTGTCCTTAGCTTCTTCCTTCATCAGCCAATATTTTCTTCCTTCGAGTCATCTAGCAGCTGCAATTTTATTCTTCCGCGTCCTTTGAAGATATACAGTTTCCATATTTCTCCTTAGAATTTGTCTGATTCTATTTGCCTTTCTCTTAAACACTGTAGTCAAAATGGAACTTTTCTCATTCACTCTATTTTTTCCCATATCTGTCCACTTTATTCTCCAACAACAGAATCAAACTTTATCAGTTTCTGCCCCAAAAATATCATTTACCAGAATAAGTTGGGTAAAGCCAAATCAGAATTACCAGATGAAATTGAATATCAGTCACTCCCTTATGAGTCCTACAACTAGCCACCTTGTTCATTTTATGGATCATATATATCAATTAATAATGTACTGTTATTTCCCATAAATTACATATGATGTATAAATGAAATAGTGTGCAATATTATATACAACACTTCACTTCATCATTATAATGGGAGGAAACAAGATTAATTGTATTAGCACCAGAAAATGTTGTTTATTAATTACAAACTTACTTTAATATACTCCAGAGTTGCATCCAAACCTCTGACAACATTAGAAAGATCATGTATGGGCTTATCCAGATTTGGAAAGGCATCACTTATGAGACAACTTTCCCCTTTAAGATTCTCTTTATTCAAAAATTCACAATCTGAATGAGACTCCAAGTTTTCTTTTAATATGGAATTAAATGAATCCCCTAATTCTTGATGTAATGACACTTCACAACTTTGTGCCCTTTGATTTTCATTCAATAGTGTCTCCAAACTTTCTATTTTTGTATTTAACTTAATTATCAATTTTTCTTCTTTTTCTTTAAGCATGTGGATTTCTGTTCGCAGCCTTAAGACAGTTGCCTGTCAAAGGAGATAAAAATATTATTAATAAAAATATGTAATATTTTCTCTTTTGAAGATGGAAACAATTAAATATATATTTTATTCTTAAAGACATTAAGAAATAAAATTACTTCTAGGGTATCAACTTCTTCCTTGAGCTGTTCACATTCACAATTTGCATCATTCAGGTCATTTGTAACCTTTTGGAGTTTTTTATTTGATTCATTAACCTGAAAAAAAAAGAAGATTGTTAGTTTGAACATAAATAGTATTTTCAAGTACTGTTTACAATTTGTAAAGGACAGTAATACAAACAATTCTCACATTATTTAGTGTATTTGCAAAGTTGTACTGAGGCTTTTATTTATTCACACCTAAGTTTGGCCTATTATTCGTTACTTTATTATTATATTGCTTACTTTCAAATATTTGTTGTATTCTCTTTTATAAATTCTGCTAAATCAAATTGTTCAATAATTGTGAAGAGAGAGATCAAGAAAAATCATAACAACCTACCTTATGTAAGTAGTGCAGTTTAAATAAAACAAAAAATTGATTCAAATAAACTAGAGCAAATAAAAATTAGCATGTCTTGAATAAAATATTAATTTGTACAAACATAGTTATACATTAATATTTATAAAAACATTTTTTCAATGCAAAAAAAAGTAATTCTGATGCACAAACCTTATTCTGATATTCTAATTCTAATTCAGCCAAAGCATTTTCCATGTTATGTTGTAAGTCTATAGAAACTTTGCGTTCCTTATTTAACTCTGGTTTCAAAACTACTTCTACTTCTTGCTGAAGTTGTTGCAAACTTAAATCTGCTTGGTTTACAGCATCTAATAACTGAGTATTTTGCCTCTGCAAACGAGCATGATCATCCTCTACAGTGCGTATGTGACAAGTCAAATTTGAATTCTCTGATTCAAGTTCCTCCAGTTGCATTACCAATTGAGATCTAAAATCAAATATTGTTTAATCAAAGGTTTTAGGGAAACTACATTTTAAGAGAAATACATCTATTATAATCTTCATTAAAAAATTCAGACTAACCTATCTGCAGTAGCAATTTTCAGTTTCTGTTCCAATAATTCCAGTTTTTCAGTATTTTCCTGAAGGACCTTTTCTGCTTTCTCTTCTCTTAATTTGAAACCAGTTTCTAGTTCACACCAGATATCATCTGCTTTTTGCATTGTTTCAATGTAAGCCGTTTCCTTTTGTTCCATTTCTTCCAACCTCTGTCTTAATTCTTGTACTTGTATTTGGCACTTACATTGAATAGTGTCTGAATATAAAAATGTCCAAATATTATTTGTTATGAATTAAATATGACAGCTGCACATCAATTAATAATTAAAAATGTAGATGTTCATGTGGCAATTATGCATTTTGTTACATAAAAATTGACTGAAAATAATAACCTGTGCCCATTACAACTTATTACAGTTTTATATTCATGCCTAACAATTTATGAAGTTTTGTTAAAATAAGGGTTTTTTCTATTCAGTGAAAATAACAGACCAATATACAATGACTTGCCTGATAATTTTTTCTCAGTTTTGCTATTTTCTTCAATGGTAGTTCCCTGATTTTTTAAAAAATATTGTCTCAATTTGGAAACATCTTGGACTAAATATTGAAGAGCACACCAGAAACTCCACACAAAGACCATTGCCAACCAAGTGTTAAACCATTTTTGTTTTTCATCCAGTTTTTGCGGAATCCATAACTGTAATCTATTAAAAACAATTGATTATGTGTTTATAAAATATCATACAATCAAACAATATTATCTTTCACTGAACGTACTGTGTATTTTCCATTCGTCTATTTAGATTTGAGTTTTCATGCAAACACGTGAAGTTGTATCCATTCTGAATATCCTTATATACTGGATTACAAGAAAATTGAAGTTCATCCTTAGTAGATTCTTGCAGGTTTGTACTCTCAACATTTACAAAATCAGTCTGTGGTGTCTTTGACTCTAATTTACATATTTTACAAGTGGTTATTTCAGTTATATTTGGCTCAGTTTGTGATGCTCTAGAACAGGTTGAAGGGAAATCAAAGTCATCATCTTCAAATATCCCACTCTCTTGTGAGCTATCACTGTACTTTGGAAACTTTGTATAACGAGACAACTCGTTTATAATAATAGAGGAGTCATTTGATATATTTGTAAAGGGAAGAACTGTAGCAACTATCCGTCCAGTTGATTTTGGAATGTCTTGATTATATTCATTTATATTTTTGGAAGAAAGATACTGAAAGAGAAAAAATATTCAATTTAATACAACAGTAATAACTTTGAGTGTAATAATATTGCAAGTTGGTTAATTGAACTGAACATAATCATATTTTTATTTTTTTTATAATTTGTATGGAAAGGGAAGAGAGATATTAGAAGTGTTTGATGGCCTGAGCCCCCTTAGTCTGAACTGCGTGCCAGATAGGCATGAATTGGACCTTATCAGATTTTCGGTGTGTGAGATTGTGTGTGTGTGTCTATATATATATATATTTAAAAATTTAATAATAATTAAAAACAAATTTATTTATTTTTATAATTTGTGGCGTTTAAAGAAAATACAACTTTTATATTTTTTACAAACAATTACGTCTAATTACTCTTTTTCTCAGGATCTTTACTTTGGTTTGATAAGTAAGAAACAAATCAAGATTACAATTAAAGAATTTACAATTTAAACAATTTGAAATGCACTGAATATGAAATGAAAAGAAAAAATAATCTGACTATTCCTTGAATTACTGTTCACAAACATTTATTATTTGAGTTTGTACTTACAACTGTCCTTTTGGAACCAGACTTAATGATTTCAAAGCTTGAGAACACACTTCACTAAAAGGCCATTATATGCATAAAATTGGACATTCACTTTCACAAACACACACACTTCAATCCTTTCAGAACTCCAGATTGTCAGTGTTACAGTGTTCATAACAATGAATAGATCATGAGATATTTTGCCCTTAGGCTATTAAATGTTCCATATACCACAACCAACAAAATGGCAGAGTTAATTTATCTACTGCAGAATTCATCAAACTATACAGTCGCCGCTGAACTGTACTCTAATTTATGTTCAAAACCAGTCTTCAACTCTATTTTGCTATATTTTTGCCTATCATCGGCCCAACGGCACGGCGACATCTCCTATTAAACTCTGCTGATCAACTCTTTCTCCACCAGAATCTGGCGATCTGCTTTAAGACATCCTTCTCACTCGAGATCTGGCACTATTCGCTTCTCTGAAGTGGCTCCACCTTCCGTGCTTCCTCTTACAGTTCTCACGAATCTCCGCAACAAAGAGCCTGCTGTCACTCAAAATATTATAAATCAACACTCCATGGTCTCCCTAATTTAACATAAATAAAAGCCCGCCATCACTCAGTTCTTTGAGATCGGTGCCGCTGTCAATCAATATTATAAACCAAACAATCCATGGTCTCCCTAACTTAATATCAATAAAAGACCGCCGTCACTCCTTTCATTGAGATTTGTGCCGCCAAACAAAACATTGTAATTTAAACAATTAATGGCCTTCTTAATTAGTATTACAATATATATATATACATATATTTTCAAAAAAGAATAAACCAATTACACAATAATTTATTAAGAAAAGTAATACAGCGTCCAGCCAATCAACTTTTATTTCCTGTCATAGAAGTGTTCAATATGAATACCATGTACAACCACTTGAAACATCAATATCATAAGAAAATTTCTCCAAGGTGTATATCAGCTTTTCCTAATCCATGCTACTGTTCCTTAATGTTCAAGGTCAGATTATATTCATAACACAAGCCAGAAGAAACACTTAGGAAAAATATTGTTACCTGTTTAACATCTAAAGCTTTGCTGAAACAAAATGAGCCATTTCTAGAATCAAAACATTCTTCACTTCCGCTTGACTGGAGGTTTTGCTGTGATTCCTGTTAGGACAGAAAGGTTTAATAATATCTCAATGTTCCACAATTGTGTGTCAGGAAAACAGATGTATAAAATTGTTACTACATAATAATACATATTTTGAACTAAAATATATCTGTAGTTAAAAAATAAGAAAATTATTTGTTTCAGTACCAAAAAATTGAAAATGCATTTATGCTGTAGCATGGAAGTAACAATAAATATTATAAGGTATCTTATTTGCCTTTATTATAATCAGTATTTTGTGGTTTGCAACTGGCTACCTCTCATTGCAATACATTGAATGTAACATTAGATTCAAGGTTCAGATAGATTTTAGTAATTATTTGGCAAACTTTCTGTGTATAATGCTGAATCCAAATATTTTAGAAGTTAGGTATATCTATAATTTAGGTTATGCAACTTATGTAACTTAAAACAGTGAACTGAAATTAAGGACACCATTAACACAGCATTAATTTTCTTTTGTAGAAAGTATGCAGATAAATAAAGGTTTTTGAGCCATAGAATTTAATATGATTTATTTTTTATTGTTTATTACTATGCTATATAACATAATGCAATAACTTTGGACAAGATAAATGTTCTGCCTTATTTTTTAAATATTTATATTTAGATGTCAATGATTTTATGATGATAAATTAGTCTGAGAAACTACATACAACTATCCGTGTTATTCAATAGCATTTAAAGAAAAGGTCAGTATTTATATTATATTTACTGAATTGATAATGTTGAATGACAACACTTTTTCTCTTAAATGTTTTATAAACATAATACATTAATAACATAAATTGTGTTCCTAATATAGTACTACTAACTACATATTTGTATAATATGTACTCAATACTAATTCATTCTAGGATTACAGTAACACACAGGTTTCAAAATATTTTCATCATTTAATTACAAGTTAGCATGGTGTTTCAGTGACTTGCATTAACAAGTACTTACCAAATCCATACAGCTCTGCTCCATCTCAAGCAAGCGAAATTCTAAAAGTTCATTTTGTTCTCTTAATTCTTGCAATTCATCTTCAAGCTGCTGAACCCTATCAGATTTTTCTGTTTCTGTGTTATCTTCATCCTAAGTATCAGACAATTTTGAAAGTTTAATGTTGACTGACTTCAACACATCAGTTTTGTTGAATATTAAATATGAATATATTCATTTCAATTTAGTTCAAAATTATGTATGAACATTATAATGATCTCTGGCAAGTAAATAAAATTATGGTTATATTTTTTGTAAAGCACACAAGGAGGGCACTGGTTTCAAATGCCTGGACAGTAACTGTGAAAGTCTTCAGAGCAGGCAGCTGCAAAAGTAGGAATAGAGGTTCCTAAGAACCAGTAGTAATGAGAGTATCTGCAGCAGTCACCCAGTAAATGCAATTTTCCCAATCTATGTATCGAATACCATTCTCGTTCAAGTACAGATATTTACATTTAAATTCTCAATTGCTTAGGTTTCTCTTTTTTCTTGAAAATAGCCAATATATTCTACAATGTATTTAATTTTTTCTCTCTAGAATGAAGCCAGGGTATTAAACATTCCATTTAATTTATATTATTTAAAAATTTAATTTGCATTATATAATAACAAAAAAATCATACTTAAGAATTAATATTCTATGATTTCAGTGTAGATATTAAAGTTGTAAATCGATGCAATCTGTTAACATAAACACATTAAAATCAAAGCATTGCAACTGGAAACACCATCTATAATTATAAATGTAGACCATGTAACTCTGTAATATTGTGATTATGTGAACATTTAGGGTGAATTCTATGAGGCTGAGAGTTCTTGGCCTATATAGAATATTGCCAAGATGTGTGTCATGGTACTATTCAAAAAGTATTTTTTACCAAAGTACCAATCTTCAATTCTCGGGTAAACCTACAATTGAGCCCATGGCATGTAATCCAGATAATATGTATTCACCTTAATGATAGAAGATTGGAATAAATGAAAAGAAGGTCCTATAGATAGGGAAGGCTGCAGCATAGTTTCATCTTCATCAAGTTCTGCCACAGGTTCCAACTCCATGAACTGAAATAAAACAAATGTGTGTGTCACCATTTGGTGGCAATTGTCACAAAAAGGAGTCATACAGTCACCTTTTTCTAAATACTAAATCATATAATTGGTAATTCTATTAATAAAACTTTCAACACTTTCAGGATTTAAAAACTCATTGAAGGAGTTGACAAAATCCAAAATATTCATCAAAAAGTTCCGAACGATTATTAAATTATTGTTCCAGATTATTATCACTTATCTTATGTATTTATATGTTTATACAAGGAAACTACAATTAAAATAGCAGTAAAGCACACAAATAAATGCAACTGTAAAAGTGATACTTCTTGTGTATGTATATATAAATAATTTGAACTTCAAACTACTGATTTCAGGTAAGTCGACATTGCTCTCTCTCTTTCCTATCCTAATGTGATTATATATATATATATATATATATATATATATACACACATACATATACACATATACATATACATACAAACAAAGTTCTTTTTGATTAGCACCAAATAGCAATATATTTTGTGAAATGAAATTATGTTATAGATGTTACATAATATTGAAAAAAAATTATTTCAATCAGTTGTGATTATGAATAAAAACTCAACCCTAACCTGACAATTTTACCATCAAACAACAATTTTGATCAAGAAATATAATATGCACACACTTAATATAAATTTGAGACTTCAACATTTCGTAAAATGCTGAATTCAAAATTATTTAGAAATGTGATCTGAAATGTATATAAAATAGACATTAAGTCATTCTTATGAATATTTCATGTAGTTCTTTAGTAAGTATGGTTTTCCTGACAATTTTTTAAATAATTTTCCAATTAGAAACTAATTTGTATTTGAAATTTAGTGAACATATAAAACTTGATTAAAAACACCATTTATAATTATAAACAATCACCCACATATTGTATTGTTTTAATACTCGTAAATCTGACAATCTTGACATTATTTCAAATGCACATATATAATAGTAAATTACACAAACTTTTGTTTACTCCATTTAAAACTCACTCTGTAATGATATTGTCTCATTTGCTCCTTTCTGTGTCTATTACTTAATTGGTCCATGATTCGATCCTCCTCCTCCTGAAAATATACATGAATTAACTATTTAAATATAATCTACAGGTCGTATCCATATGTATGAAGATCATATCATCATATACCGAGATGAAAGATTAAGTATTAATTTGATCAAACATAAGTGAGCAAATCTTGTGAAAAAAATTAATCCCGAAATTACTTACCATCATATCATAATCACTTGAATCAAAGTGTTTAGAAAAGTTGAGAGTTATGTTCGAGTCTTCTTGTTTGTCATTTATGAATCGAGTCTGTAAAAAAATTAAAAAATTATGAAACATTTTTATTAAAAAAACAGCCTGAGTGCAATGTGTTGCTTGAATATTTATTTATATTATCCCAGAAAATTATTTATTTTGACAGTCGACACTAATCAGTTGGTCAACGTGATTTAACCAGCATAGTGTGTGAGACTTTTTTTTTAATGTTTACCTTTTCAAGCCTACCCTACTTCTAATGACAGAATGTTAATTTTGTATGACAACTCACTGTACCTTATTTGGGTCACCTTACATAAGCACACCAACAAAACAAAAAAGGCTAAAAACTGGTACATTTAATACACCGGTACTTCGAGAGATGTGAAAATATTCGTGGTACCTTGAGAGAGACAAAAATACTACCAGTATTTAAAGAGAATCATAATATTACCGTACCATGTATCCCCACTTATAAGTACTTGCATGTTTTACCCATCCAGTGTTTGTTCCTGGATCGCGAGTGACGTCTACAAAGTGGCAGAAATTGATACATGCGTTTAAGATTGTATGTGAAACTTTCTCCTCCCTCATCCATATACACTTCTATGCGCGAACTACAACTTAATCTTAGAATTAAACACAATGACTACCATAACATCAAATTCTACACCAGCCTCACTTGTTTTCATATTATAATTATGTTTCAGCCTTCCAAGCCCTTTCTCCCATAACCCTACGCCTAAGAGATGAAGTACAACTTATTTACAAGATACTGAATGTCAGAATCAAAGTGAACAATTTCCATAACAAAGGAACTCAGCGATTGGCACCATTCTCGGCCGTTTTTGTATTGTTTTATGTAACAGGCATTGACAGCTTTGAGAATGATAGTATTAATATATATTTTTTAATAGTTACAACTTTTAGCTAAGGGACTTCATAGTTCTGTTAAACTCTGCTACCCTAAACACTTTTCCTTCGACAATTTCAGATTTTAAATTTTTTAAAATACTCACCCTTTCACGTGCACACATATAGTTTCTAGGTGTGATATACCTGAACAGTGTTTATTCCAGGATCGTAATTAACATGCACAAAATTTGGCTTCCCGTGTTTAAGATTGTACGCTTAACAATTATCTATTCCATCCACGGCTTACTCCTCGGGTGGTTGAAAAGCACACTACACCACTGTTTATATAGACACATACGTTTTGACAAATCTCCCCACGAATATTTACCCAGAAATAGAAAGAACATTTATTTAAGTAAAAGCAATATTGGGTGGTGTCATAAATAAATAGTACATGCCCAAGGATAGATGTGATGACATATCTACGGCAGCATTCACTCAAATATGGTTTAATGACCGCTCAATGATACGGCAAGGAATTATTAACCAATTCCATTGTTCATGATTTTATTCAAAAACTTAGTTTCTTTCTTTAGCAAAATGGTTTACATAGCCCCAAATAATAAACGCCTAATTTAAAGTTAATTGTTTCGGAGAGGAAATATGTGACCTAGTAATGCCTTATTTTCATCCCTAAAGTGAGTTCATTGTCCACTCGTACACAGTGACCATCGAATAACCGTGAATATTTTTCCAGCCCATTGTTTATATGTAAATCCCCAAACGTTGTTTCGGGCTATCAGTCCGACTTCCTGGGCTGTAGCTGTAACCGAACAAGGTCTGGACGAGACGAGGTAAGGCGAGCACGAATGTAAATGTTTTCCTCGGTGTAGCTCGCCCAACACACTAGGCCTCAACAGGGTTGTGTGACGTAACAATAGGAAGACTGTGTTACTCCCTCAGGCGTGGTATTTTAACTTACTTGAAACTAAGTACAGATGGCGTTCCTTATTGTGCGAACTAAAACGTAGCGGCGTGGCTCGAGAGTAGCAGAGGCAACCAGGAAAATATGACGTAAACTAAGGGGCTCGTCTCGTGGTCAAAACATAAACACGGTAGTTAATATCTCTCCACGAAAAGACTACAAGTTTGTTAACAAGTAGTGACCGAGTACTGGACTATATTTTAATTACATATTCTTATACAGTTATGGAACCAAGGCAAAATTTATTTTTTCTTCGTAAGCACGCGGAAAACATAGCTCAGAGGGAGCCAGGTCTCTATTTAAAAAGCGACCATTACTTCAATAGGCGTGTACATTAAAACAGAGCTGCGATGTGGACGGGAAGTAACGCTTCCACCCTGGAAGTATCATGTCAGAAATGGTTTGTATATTTCCCTCTCTCTCGCACAGAAGCTGAAAAGCCCCGGTCTCCGCTTATCATATAGCCGTATACTTGCTCCTTGGATACCGCGAGAAATTCTCCAGTCGCTTGTTTGTTCCGTGATGATTTGCCATAAAAATGGTAAATATTGAAAAATTAATCTTGCTCATTTTTTACAAGTGAATTTGTGACAAGACATCTCAAGGGGTACGTGCTTTATTGTGCACATTGTGAACTGTCATAGGGGAACACATTAATCAATTATACAATAAAATTAACAGAAATACATATGCAATGAAACGACTATCATCCCTATTCACACAAGAACACTAGTTATGGAACACAAATTTTGGGTGCGTTCTTGCTTTTACATACAGAGAAAGGCTTTTAATTTTTCAGAAAAAAGTTATTAGATTTATATTTGGTTTGAAAGAGACAAATTACATTAATTATTTAAAACAAACTACTAACAATATACTATTACATTAAAACAGAGCAGCAATGTGGACGGGAAGGAAATCTTAGTCATATTCGTTCACGTCTATTGAAAAAATGGCTCTCATATATATATATATATATTGTAGTAATTAGTAATTAATTCATTATTATAATTATAAAGTTGGATTGTAGAGGACTTATTATTGGATATAAAGCGGACACCGCAACAAGGCGGCGAGACAAAGAATGTATTGTTGGAGTTAAGAGAGTGTACGCGCTCAAAATCTACGAGACGAAGTTAGTTGGTCGGACGGCGGACACAGTTGCAGGCAGACATCAATTCAGAAAATTCATATTATAAAAAAGTTTTGCAGTTGGGCAGCGGACATAGAACAGTTCGAAAGCAATCTTCAGTCAGCGGCAACGCGAAAGGAAAAAGTCTACGTCGAGAACTGGGACATAGCAGTTCGGTCCACATAGAGAAATAGAAACAGTAAAAGTTTGCGGATCCAGAATTATGAATAGGGCTATCTAGGAAGTCCAACGGCGAGCTAATAGTTTACATAAAACGCAAGTAACCAGTTTTGACGGAGAGACTTATAAAATCGCAGTTTGGAAGCAGAAGTTTTGCTTCACAAACTGAACAAATTTTCGCATAGAGAGACTTTGAGGAGGCCTACGTCCGGAAACTGGCTGAGGGTGAGGTGAGATGATCGAGGTTCCAGGATAGCAGAGATCCAGAGCAACTACCGCGTGTTCAAATTCTAATGAGTAGAATCAGTGATATCCCCAAATCGTGTGCACAGAAAAACCAATAATGAGACCTGGGCGGTCGTAAGTAGAAAACTTTAAAATTGATTGTAAACCACTTTTAAAAGATATGTCAGATCGTTCTTTAATTATTTCGTTTATTTAATTATTCACTTCGTTAATTATTTACTTCTTTAATTGTTTAGTTCTTTAATTTAAATTCAATCGTTAGTCTTATTTTCGTCCGCAACAAAAATTCGTCGAGGTTCAGACGAATTAATTTACCTAAAAAAGCAAAATGTAATTGATTGTATAAAATTCACCCATTTATCAAACCAAGATAAAGACCCTGAGATTCCAAATATAATATTATTGTAATTAAACCTTAATAAATTTGATTGTTTTCTAATAATAGTTCTTTTTATTTAGCCACAGCCATTTGTCATTTGTAAATATTTTAATTTATTACAATATAGTTGTAATTAAAAAGAAACGTAATTAATTAATGAACAATATTTTGGGACTTGCATTGTTGGCGGCGTAAACATACAATTTGTGTACAAGAATATGGGGCTATAATGCTTGCTTGCTTGCGTGTAACATTGCTCAACGCGCGGAACTTTAGTGTGTATTTGGGAGGCATAGGAGTACAGTACAGACAGAAAGTGTGTGTTCTTGGGAGGCAAAGCCGGAGGTAGTCAGAAAGACTCAGAAAGAGTGTTAGGAGTCGCTGGTTTCCAGTCTTTGGACAAACAACTGCGACGATGCTATGCCGACTGTTTATTTCACTGATGTAGAATAATTTAGGAGTCTAGCATACGTTCACGAATCATACGAATCGTCAGTTCTTGGGCGCCAGGTTATTTTATCAAGCGACTTTGATGATTCGATATCTGGCTCTTGGATTTCAGTCCTTCGTCATCTGCCAGGCGATTCACGTCCTACGAGTGTTCCTTCTACACGCACGCTACGCATTTCTCGCTTTGTTTGTGAGTAACTTTGTGTCTATGAACATAATTATTTTTGTGAAATATTTTGATTTTTTAATTAATATTAATTAAAAAATCAAGAATTATACAAATCTTGTTCTATAGCAGGCCTGCACAACTCAAAATGTAAGCCGGTCTATAATACTTTAGATAAACTTGTGAGGGCCGAAATAAAATAGGACTGGGGGGGGGGGATAATGAGAAAATAATAAAGAATTGTTTTTAATTACGAAATAAATTTAATGTGACACATTGCATCGTTTTTCTTTAGCAAGTTTGTTGTATTCAGGATATATATTGGAATTAGCTGTTCTAAAAATGTCTTCCAATGGATCATCACTCAAACATGAGCGTTGCTTGCATTTTAAATTGAAAATGTCTGCTCGCATATACAAGTGGTTCCAAATGCACTAAAGGTTTTTAGTGCAATTAACTAAAGATTCTTGAGCTTCTCACTGTCCAGATTTTTGTAGAAATCATGTAGTGTGATCAACTAAAAACTTGGAAAATATCTTTCCATAGAGCTGTCCAGCGTCTGTACCTCGACATTAGTTACAACTACGATTTTAGGATTAATAGTTCAGAGCCGCAACGTTCTCTTTAGGCAATCACATGGAGTACGAGCGACTTCTTTGAGTTGGCGATTCGTATGTAATAGTGATTGAGAATACATACGCGCGGAATTAATTTTTATTTACAATTACAAGTGTTCAACAGTCTTCGCGGGCCGTATGTTGTGCGGGCATGTTCTAGAGCAATTAACTAATATCATCCACCATATTTGGGCATCCAAGCAGTGGCGGCTGATGCATATGTTCTCATGTGCTACTGTAGATTAATTTAGGAAGAATTAATTTTTCTTAATTTTAAGAACCTTCCTAAAAATTGTGTTTTAACAACGGGTATTTTTTCTTCTATATAGAAGACTATGAACTGTCCGCCTTGCGACGCACTCCCTCCCGCCTATGCAGCCAGCTGTGCTATAAGCGACTGAGCACAGGACCTCTCTCTTTCATCCTCCTGCGTCACCGGTAAAGCTCAACGAACTGTCCCTTCCTGGTGATACCGAGAAAACAACACAGAAACAATGCCGTGCCGTGCAATGACAGAGAGTGGCATCAAGCTGCGTAAGCAACGAAACCAAAATAACTTCGAACCATTCAGTAACAAAAAAAATTATTTTAATTAATAACAATAAAAGGTTATTTTACAGAAAAAGAAACATTTACGGGACATCATAGTGCGAAAATCTATCGCAGGACCCTTCATACAATACTGCAACCATGCGCCGCTTGTTCCAAAAATTAACTTTATGTAAAATATGCAAATATGAAAAATACTTTCGTGTTATAAAAGAGGGTCAATTTAGTGCTAAATTATTCCACTTAAAAAATTAGACGGTATTGAAAACTATGTAGACTGAATTAGAAATGTAGCATATTATGGTCAGGCCAGGGTATTGTTAACACTATCACTGTTGTAGTATTATTATTTATATAATTTTATATATATATATATATAATATTGTAATGCATATAATATAATGCATTGGATTGAAGGCAGCGCACGTGTTGTGAAGAGAATGCGAGGGAAAAGGGACCGCGGGTCCTGTCACGAGGTGACAAGACGGAGCGGTAAGACATTTGTTTGCGATGAGTGCTGGTGAGCGGCAGAGAGGAAGCCGTAATTTATAGACAGAGTGTGACGATGCGACAATTAGGTCTAAGGAGGGCGGAAGGACTCCAGTAGCCTATTGATTTAGGAAACGGCGAGAAGAATTCGTAGGGCAGAACGTGGGCGAGCAGATGTTCCCAAAGGGGCTATGTTAGAGCAGGCTTTTGTCTCTGACGAATGACCTGACAAGTACTTGGGACTTGCAAGAAAAGATTTTGTGCGAGTCGGACAAAAGAGAGCAGCCGACAAGTCATGAGTGATTGCGGGAACGAGGTACAGCAGCTGCGAGCGTGTCGAATAGCGCAATTACTTGGGATGATGAGGGTACAGGCACTTGTTGACATAGGATTTGGAGAAATTAGTATCGCGCACTTGTGAGCGGAGAGGTCCAAAGACAAATTGGACCTGTCACGATTATCGGGGTTCGGAGGGCGGAAGGACTCCAGTGGCCGGAACGAAAATGAGAGTAATGGGATTCTGTCACCGCGCCGTTGCAACGAAACTTAGCAACAAGAGAAAAACAAGGGGGCTAGGAGGTATATATATGGGAAATCACCTATTTTACGGTCAGTTGGAGTTAGCGTGGGAGAGGAGACGGAGGACGCAGCGAAGAGTTGGACAGTTAGACAGTTAGATAGAGACAATTAGCCTGGGAGAGGAGATAGAGACAGTCAGCAAAACTAAAACAGCTATGAACATTTTTAACATACAGAAGCTCTATCTGTATGAGTACGAGAATTTGACCGGTCTTCGATGGTAGGCGACCTGGATGCAGCAAACGACGTCAAGGAGTGGCACAACGAACATATATCGCTGTATATGGAGAACCAGATATCGGCGAACCAGTGATATTGTGTTAGAGTCAGTGAGTGAATGTCAAGGCTATAAAGTGCGTGTCTAAAGAACGAGTCGAAGTAAACCTGAGAAACCGTAAGTTGGAATGCATAATATTAACAGATGTAAACGTTATTAAAGGATAACAGTCAGATGTCGTTCTCTTCTTTTGATAATAAAGTTAGAAGCAATCTATAGGTTAAGTTCATTAATCAATTTAGTAAATACTTTTGTTTAATTTAAAACTTAAATGTTGGGTCTTTTTAATAGTTTGATTCTGTCCGTTGACAAACCCAGTAGAGACCCATGAGAGCCAGAGTTTTCTTATTATAATGTTAAAATAGTAAAATCAATTGTAAATTCTTTTCATGTTAATAAATTTATTTGTTGTTTATAAAAATTATCTTTTTTATTTCGACCCACTTATGTGGTTATTACATTTTGGCTACCACAACGGTGGACAAAGATAGGAGTCTCTTATTTGTTTATTACAAATAATATATATATATATATATATATATATATATATATATATTCTGACTATTCAGAAAACTAATAAATAAATAAACGTCAACCAATTTTAAGTCAGAAAAGGGAATATATTATATTAACAACGTTTCTTCGCTGAATTTGCGACCTCATCAGGTTCAAGTAAAATAAAAAATTTGTCCATTAAAATATTTTTTAAACTTAAACCTGATGAGGTCGTAAATTAAGCGATTAAATGTTGTTAATTTAATAAATATTTTTCGTACTTAAAATTGGCTGATGTTGATGTATTCATTAATTAATTATTTTATTTAGTTATTCTCTTGAAAAATCCCGTTCTGTAATCAAGAGCCGCCACAATGTCCAAGGCTTCCTAATATTTTGTTATCGTATATGTACACATATGTACAAAAAGCCGATATAGCGGCAGTATTGATTTCATCCATTCTCGTAGACGGAAGTACATGTGGCCCATTGTTTGAAACTTGTTGGAGCATGTACAAGCCCACATTTTTTTTGAACCACAGAGAAAGTCTCGCCAAGGGCCTCGACGAGTGTGTACAGTGGTCATAAGGTAAGCTGACTCAGGTGCATGTGCATATGCAGTACCGACGCACGGCACTTCAGCGCCCAGAGTTAGAATATTTTATAATTAGATGAAATAGGCAATTACAGACAAAATTAATTGATAATTGATTACGTTTCTGGGATGATTGGGAAAAACACGAGAGCGTGGAGCGACACAACTGCACTATATAGTTGGCAAACATGTAGGAGTTTGATTATTTCATCCAATTATAATATTTTATACAGACGTATAATAATCTCATACAATATTTGACTTCTTTATAATTATTTGAAACGGGCAATAGATCAGGAGAATGTAGACCTAAGTTTTGGCGTCTCTCACGAGCAGCTTCCACCCTAATTCACTGCAGCGCTGTGCTTATCCCATCAACCGATGCTCTTACACTTTGTAAATTTCCTTTCTTCCTTCATTAAATCTATTTCTCTTCAGTTCTTAACAGACAATATTTCGTTTCCAAATACGAAAATGGAACAACATTCTCTCTGAATTATGTCCACTGTTGAAGATACATTCAAAATCCAATACATAATCATCCATTTTCATTCGCATCCTTTTTGTACAATAATTGTCCCATTTTAGCAGAACATGTACACCGTTTACATTCAACCTCAAATTGTTCCCACTGCGTTAATAAACACGATTTTAACATGAAGGTCTGCTTTGATTTTTTCATATAAGGCCCCAGCTACTTGTGAACGACGGGGCGTTTTCATTGTTTGTGCTCGGTCGCTCTTAAGCAAGATGGACGCCTTTTAAAAGAACGGCTTGCTCAATGCGCAAATTAAAAAATGAAGACTTGCATGACGGCAAATAGACCCAAAACTGGAATAATTTTATCAGACTTTTCTTAACCTAGGAATAAGTTCATCTTAAGCAGCACCACAGCATTTGGCGAATGAATTTATTTTTTGCTGTTTTATTACTCGATTGCTCATATTTCATTGGTAAATAAAAATTTCTACTGAAACTTTGGTTGAATAATGAGATAAAATAGCCAAATGACAGACATAATGAAGTGATAACAAAAATATCAGACAACGTTACTGAAATCCTTTGTTAATTTCGTCAGGTGATCAAAAACTCAAGAGTACAACCGCACAATCCTGTTGACGAACTCAAATGCGCGTGTGTGTCGTATTCTCGTCTCTTGTGTGTTTGATCACCTGACGAAATGAAAAAGGATTCCAGAAACGTTGTCTGATATTTTTGTTATCACTTCATTCTGTCTGTTACTTCGCTATTTGATCTAATTATATTTTAAAACAGGCATACTACATTTTCTTTGGTTTAATATTGCGTTTTCATATTTATTTACTTTCCAAATGTTTCTTGTAAATATTAGAAAGGTTTGTTTTTAATGACTGTACGAGTCTTTTATGTCAAACCATATATTCTACTAATATATTACTTAGGATGGGACAGAATTAAAATATACAATAAAATATTGATTTTTCCTCAATGGTGAAAGCGTGTTTAAGATTTCGAAACCCTTAAAGACCCGAGTCACAGAACTCAAATGTCATTTCATATGCGTTGAGCAAGTTTTTAGACAGGTATAGTTATTTTTTATTATTTATTATCTATTATTTTAAAGATAACTAGCTTCTTTCATTCCGAGATATGGAAACATACACAACTGAACCAGGAATCTGATACATAGACAAAAACATTCTAATAAAATTTCGATTATGCTTAGAGAGAGGGAAAAGTGGTTGTTCAGAACCAAAAACAGTTGATTTTCTTATTCTACTGAAAGCTTGTGCAATATCAAATTCATAAAATAGTTTAAGCCGCCTTTAATACGATACTAATTCAGGGCCATGCCGTGTTATGATCCAAAGAAGATGAACCGTAAAGGGCCTGTATAAAGAAAATAAATTCTAATACAATTTTAATCATTCAGTAATGAACAATGTTATTTGAAAGTAGTTTATATTTTAAAAAGAATAATAGTCGTCGTACATTTTTAAATCTCACACGCAGATTTTAAAGAAAAAAAACCAGTGACGGCATTTCGAAGACTTGCATCGTATAGAGAAAATCTACCAAAGGACCCAGTATAAATGATCGACATTTCGAACAAGATTGTTGATGTATTTGACGCAAGTGTTAGTTCATTTGCATGATTACAATTGCATTCGTAACCAGGCCGATTAATTTTTTTTTATGCGAGGTGTATGAATCACTCAATGTAAACTTACCCATCATATCGATTGGTTGTCTATTCTGTTCTTTGGAACAACTCATTCTTTTGTAATTTATTATACAATGGTCCCGCTTTCTTCGACCCTGAAAGTAGAACAATGTCAGGCTCTCCCTTTCACGCGTCCGCGTAGGCACGCAGGTACGTACACGTAACGTGCATCCTAATACTCGTCGTACACGTATTGAATAGTGTATTCAGCCGAAAGGCACTCAAAATTAATGTTGTCCGGTATCTATAAAAACGTTTTTGTTCTAAGGCACTCACTCGTATTCAATATTAACGGTATAAAAGTTTACCACTGGAGTGCAAATACTGCTGGAACTAGTCGCATCCGGCTACATTAATACAACTACAAGGCAAAGTACAACTATCCGCAAGATTTCATTCAGAAGTGATACGGGAAGGACAGAATTTCGCCGAACTAATCACGGTATTTACCGACGAGATTTGTACTTCCGAACGATATTTCTGAACGTCACCTTTCTGCTCAAACCATAATCAGACTTGTCGATTTGTGCAACGAATATGAGAATCAATTTACGTTTCCCGATCCTGTGATCGTGAAACCTGCAACAAAGGTTCTTGTAATTAAAATAGTAAACAATTTCATTACAAAATAGTTATCTGTAACTAAATACGATTAGTGCACGTATCACGTTTATTCACCAACTCCATGGAACCTATTCTCATTTATAACTTTAATTCAAATTGTAACACAATTTAATACAGTAATAATTAGATACAACACAACGTTTCTGCCGTTATTTTTGCTTTCGTTAAGTGATTTTAAAAAAACGCAAGAGCCGTAAGAACGACACTACGCACAAGCAGGACGAAATCAAAAGTCTTTCGTCAGCTGGTTTGTGCGATGAGTCGTTCTTACGGCTCTCACGTTTTTTTAATCACCTGAAAAAAGCAACAAGGAATGCGAGTTTATCTCACTGAATTGAATTCGTACATTAGACCATTCAAATACTTCACTTTCTGTACCATGCATATTGTAGTCTAAGTGAGCTATAAAGAACTTTGTATCAGCTGCCATAAAACAGAAAATCATGTGAGAGCTATTCTCTCCTTTTAGGAGGGACAGAGCGAACTACCCCCCCCCCCTCTCTATCTCTCTATCTATCTCTATCTCTCTATCTCTCTATCTCTCTATCTATCTCTATCTCTCTATCTATCTCTATCTTTCTATCTATCTCTATCTCTCTATCTATCTCTATCTCTCTATCTATCTCTATCTCTCTATCTATCTCAATCTATCTCTATCTATCTCAATCTATCTCTATCTATCTCAATCTATCTCTATCTATCTCTATCTATCTCAATCTATCTCTATCTCTCTATCTATCTCTATCTCTCTATCTATCTCTATCTCTCTATCTATCTCTATCTCTCTATCTATCTCTATCTCTCTATCTATCTCTATTTCTCTATCTATCTCTACCTCTCTATCTATCTCTACCTCTCTATCTATCTCTACCTCTCTATCTATCTCTACCTCTCTATCTATCTCTACCTCTCTATCTATCTCTATATCTATCTCTATATCTATCTCTATATCTATCTCTATCTATCTCTCTATCTATCTCTCTATCTATCTCTCTATCTCTCTCTCACTCTTTGTATTTTCCTGGATCGCAGACCTTGGGCATACGGGAACAGTTGTTATGTGTTCCCATTGGAACAGTCGGCCATCTGCCTCCTAAACTGATCAAGGCACGGAGAAGGAAATGCTGCGTCCCCACAGAAAGCCCCACTCCCGCTATCGGAAAGGCGTGGGACAAGTACAAAATGCCAGACCTACCTGATGCAGGTTTTCTAGGGTTTGTCCTGCATTCCTTTTATGCGAATGCCGGGTAACATACTTAAACCATAGCCCGGGGGCCGTAGGTGACCCTTGCGCATCCCCCCTATCAAATCCCTTCCTACGCTTTGAAGGAGAGTAGCCATCATGTGGATTACAATCATGTAGCCTGTTACTCTAAAAAAAAGCGACCACAAACAGAAATGTGATAGGTTTATGAACTTCTTGCAAACCTTAAGTTGATCAACTGATGGTCAAGCTTTTTGAGTGGGCATAAAGGTCCTGCGTTACCAAATGTAGGGCAGCAACGAAGTGTGTCAATATCATAACGTTTAAATAAATTCGTTCATCTTATTTGAGACAAGGATAAAGTGTTGACTCCACATTAACAATTTTTTTCGCATAAATCAGAAACCATTATTTACAAATACAATGTCAATAAACCGATATGGTAGTTAAGTTAGGTTTCAAGTAAAGCCAATGTGCCTGAATTGACATAAATGCGAAAAGTGAAGGCTTACGCCGTTTGCGTGAATAGTAAAAGATAAAATAACTGAAAAGGGTAACATATCCGAGCGTTGTGGTTTAAATAAAAATGTGGACTAATGAGGACAATACTAATAGTTGCAATGACGACTGCTATTGACTGATTTTGTAATTGTAGAAAAACTTACGAAACATACCAAAAATTTCAGAATTATAACAAGTTGCAGTTCAATTTTAAAATTCCCGAAATTGGAAAAAAAAAATATCGTGAAGTACTTTCGCTCTCGAAGTTATTGCAGAAATGTTATTGATATAATAAACTACTGCAAAAATATTTTTCGCTTTCGAACTAAGACTGAAATGAGCGGAAGTAGAAACCATAGTTTGGTGCGGATAAGTTTACGATATAAAGCGAGAATATTGGTTTTAAATTACAAAGAAACAGGATGAGAGAAAATTAAGCAGTTTAAGTTCCGACAGAGGTTACAGGAAAATACGAAATTCATCTTTGTTTGTTTGTCTAGAAACCGACGTTCCGTTTGCTTGTCGCAAATTAGTGACCTGAGCCATGCATGTCTGAAGTGGATCTGGGCCATGGTACTTAGTGGAAAGCGAGTCAGTGAAAGCACGCATCCCAAATAAACGGACAATCACTTTCGTCCATTTTCCAGCACTCGAACCCTTCACCCTGCCTTCCTATACTTAAATTTAATGGAACTAATTTTGGAATTTGAACCGGTTTTCGGGACCCCTATCGAAAAAAATAAAATAGAATCGTTGGAGTCCAACGAAGTGCAGATAAATTTGCAAGAGCAGGGTCAGAACGAAAAAATGGAACTATTAGGTTGGGAGTTATGGGAAAAGAGGAAGAGAGCAAGGCTGCACGTGCTGTTCAACGCTTATCCGGGGCAAATGGCATGGATTGGAAATTTCTGCACCATCCAAAATACCAGTTATATCAGCAGATGGGGCCATCAATTCAAAATTAAATGTCGGAAACAATAAAGAGTTGTTTGCTAATTTTAATTCCTGAATAGAAAATCAACAATTGGAATAATTTACATGTAGGAGTATTTTGTTTGCTTGTCTTTAGGTTAAATCTTAAAAATAGTAGGAAGTGAAATGTTTTCCCTCAATTAATCTAATTAATATTAAAAGCTGATAATCCAATTTAAATATTTAATCCGCAGTAAAGTTCGGTGATTAATTTACTATATTCTTTTTGCAAATGAGTCTACTGATACGGATCATTCAGCGCGGACAGGCGATTTTGGCGTAAGCAGCCCTATACTAAATCGTACTTCTGAGCAACAAAGACAGGACCTAACGGTCAGGGACAGAGATAATCGGTTGCTTGATCACGACGAAGTAAGAAAAGAGAAAAAGGTTGTAAGTCATGGCTGTTAAAGAGGGGAGACTTTTCCATATAATTCATAATGGTTGAGGAACTTATTCTCGGAATAGTAAGTGCTTTAAGTTTGTATTTGGAAATAAAATTGGTCAGTATAGTAAAATTCTAAATATTTGCCAAACTTTTATTACATTCAAAATGATGGAGGGGGAACGAGAACAAAACAAGTTAAATATGAGCGTGAAGTCGGCTTTTGGAGGATGTGTTGACTGACCTGTCCCTGCATGGGCAACAAGGTTCAATGATGTTATACAAAATTATTAAATCTAGGTTAAACTAAACAGCTGAACGCTTTCATGACAAACGTAATGAGCATTCTGCTAGAGGAAATTGGAAAGGTACCTCGGGCCAGCACGCGTTGAAGGTATTCCGTGTGTAAGCTTTCTATATAAAAAAAACTGAACAAAATAGGTATTGACAGGCATGTTTTGCCATTTGAATAAAGGAATTTTCGAATGGACGCACTCAAAATGTAAAGATCGACTACTATAGGAAGAACGTTAAGTTATATCAATGCTCAGTAATCCGACCTTAACTGTATCGTTTAAAGAGCGATTGAAAACGATTTCGTTGTACTAAACAGTTCCGCTAAAGAAGTAAAATGAAGATAAATAAAAAACCGAATCAATAACGTTCAATGAATTATTTGAATAAATGGGATTAGATTACAATATAAATATCATGATCATGGGCTAGATAAGGTAGATGTATTAGATTCTTTAACAAGCACATGACAGAAAGAATGATTCTACACTCTATTTAAAAAATTTCCGTGGGAAAGAGACTTATTCAAGCAGTAATAACACAGTAAATCAATATCTTATACAGCATTTCATTTGTGTAAAATTATTATACTCATAATACTACTTCGGTGTTCTGCCTATTGGAAGGTCCTTGGCCTTGATCTGAAAATTTCCTTCTACACGTTACCCTGCCAGAGCTGCTTCTAAAATAACTATTCGTTTATAAGAGGATAATTATTTATACATTAATCACTTATGGACTCTTTATCGTGTATTACATAATAATATCAAAACATTACTATATATGTAAGTGGTCCCAAAATTATGTCAATAATTAGTCTAAAAATATAGTCAAGAAAATAATATTTTTTTCATTTTTATTTTTAGCTCATTGTATCTCATGGGTGAATTCGGAAATAATAGTTCGAATCCATTGATATTGATAGGAAAACATTTTAACTCGTATATAAACATTTTACGCTATATAAAAAATATGAATAAGAGCCATTGTAATTATCCAATTCATGAAATCGTTAGTTTTATTTGGTTTCGGTAGAAATAAACATAGATACGGTCACTTTTTTACGTTTGTAAAGAATTGTCACTTAAAGATAAATGTTATTACTTCTGCAAGAAGAAAAAATGTTGACCAATATGTTTTTGACATATACAGTTTTCTTGGTAATGAAATTAATTTACAACCTTTTATTGTGAACTTATGATTCCAACGTTTATATTCTTCTGGAATAATTAATAACGACGCTCTAATCTTATGCAACGTTTTATAATAGCAATCCATAGTAGTTAGTCATAACGCGAGCTCAATACTATAACTCTCCTTAGAGAAATAAATTACAATGCAAATTTACTTTTTATTGGTGAATAAAATATTTTAAACGAAATGCTTCGTGCAAAAAAGTTATTGCAGTTAAATTCGAAGCTGTATCACCATAACAGAGTCCCTATTACTCTAGATAGGACTTGTATGGCTGAAGGTTATTCGTAATACAATACAAATAAAAAAATGGAAGTTCTAATATCACACTGTATTTCAAAATCTTATTCAAACAAGTTTTATTGATATCATTAGACAAACCCCACAGTTACTTCATTTTCCACATGTCAATCAGATCTCAAACGTCATTCGGCAACCTACGAGAATATAATAAAAGACACAAACCAAGGTCAGGGATTTGCACCACTCTGATAGTTGCGCGATGGTTGATAATACTATGATAACATTCGGGGAGCTTTGAGTTTTAGAATCAAACACGTCTTACGGGATTACAATTATTCATAAAAGTTAATTTTATTTTACCCCTTAACGTATTACTATACGATCAGTTTCAAACGTGAATGTTTACTCGTATCCTAACGAAACTGGTTGAAGAGATTTTATTCGTTGTCTGTATGAAAAAGTAAAGTTTCCTTTTTTCCCCGTCAACAAACAGTATTTAATATATTAACATTCAATATTGCTTGGGCATACTGAGTGAGCCAGCTACTCTAGTCCCGGAAGGAGAATTTCCTGCTTGGGATTTTCCTCTTCCCTACTTTGAGCCAGAGATTTTAATAAAAAATTCCCGTAAGCCGTGACACCTAAAGTGTATGTTCCGGTGTCGCAGGCCTTGGCAATTCTGTAAGAATGGTTTGGATCAGTCGGGCAGCAGTTCGTCGAATCCAGTCGAGGCATGGAGTCGGAAATGCTGTGTCTCCACTGCAAACGAAACTCCTCTCATCGGAAGGGCGTGGGACAAGTACCAAGAGTCCGACGTACCTGATGGAGGTCTCTCTAGGGGTTTCTCTGCATCACTTTTAGGCTAATGCGGGGACAGATCCTAAAATTAAAGTTCGGGGAGCACGAGTCACCCATAGGCTACCGTGTTCTATCTTACGCGTGCCCTCTTTCCATTCCTTCCTATGCTATTAAAGGGGAAAACCATCCAGGCGGATAAACCTCATGCAGTCTATGACTTAAAAATATACCACTGTGAACAAAAAGTAAGGTGAATTAATTTATAAAATATAAATTCTTTATATATTCTTCCAAATCAATTTCATCCCCTTCAAAGTAATCCCCGTCCGATAAAACGCACTTTTTCCAACGCCTTTTCCAGTCCTCGAAACAGTCAGAATAGTCTTTTTCCGGTATAGCCTTCAAGACTTTCTTCGATTCGGTTTTTATCTCCTCAATCGTGTCAAAACGGCGTCCCCGCATTGGCGTTTTGAGTTTGCTGAATAGCCAGAAGTCGTACGGAGCCATATCAGGCGAATACGGTGGTTGCGGAACGATATGAGTCGAGTTTTTGGCAAAAAAAAGTCGCGAAGAACCAACGCAGTATGACATGGTGCATTAACGTGATGAAGGAACCAAGAGTTGTTCGCCCATAATTCCGGCCGTTTCAGACGAATAGCTTCACGCAAACGACGCATAACGCTCAAATAATATTCTTTGTTGACAGTTTGGCCCGGCGGAAGGAATTCATAGTGCACCACACCACACCACACCTTGATTTTCGATCGACTTTGCCGTGATCTTTTCGGTCTTGCTTCACCTTTTGCACGATATTCGCTGGATTGGTCGGTGGTTTGAGGGTCGTATGCGTAAATCCAAGTCTCGTCTCCAGTAATGATGCATTTCAAGTGGTCCTGATAGTCAGACAGCAAAGTTTCACACACATCAACACGACGCTTTTTTTTCCCCAAAAAATTGAGCGATTTTGGCTACAATCGAGACTTGACGAGTTTGAGACATAAAACATTCTTCAAAATGGTTTGGGATGAGCCAAATGATATTCCAACACTATCAGCGAGATCTTTAATTGTCCATCGATGATTTTGAAGCACCAAATCTTTGACTTTTTTGACGTGGCCCTTGTCGGTAGACGTTGATGGTCGTCCAGAGCGCGGCTCGTCTTCAACGTGTTCTCGGCCCTCTTTGAACTCGTTGTACCACTTATAAACTTTTTTTGTGCCATAGTTTGATCATCAACGACCTTCCGCAACATTTTCAACGTGTCCGCACAAGAATATTCGTTCCGCAAACAAAATTTGATGCACGTTCTTTGCTCAACAAAATCACCCTTTGCAAAAATCCAAAAATTCACTTTTGGTTGTTTACCAAAACACGTGTAACTCGGAGATAATTAAACCTTTTAGCAAACAGACGCTTGGATAATATTATAGACAGTCCTACCAACTTAGGGAAAAAAATTTACCTGCCTTCCTAATATCCGGGAATTTTAAATGACAATTTCATCTTACTTTTTGATCACAGTGGTATCTTGCTTGGTAATGTTACAATACACTTGCCTTTTTAAGACAATCATTTTGTTTTAGTATATTTCACTTGGGGAAAAATAAAGACTTTAGAACAGTAACGGCGGTTCCTTTTATCCGTCTCAAACGAAAAGAACTACAGTGACACTGTTGGATGAAAACTATATTGTTAGCAATTCATAAATTCTCCAGCTAGACTTTAAAATATTTGTTTCGATATACGCTACATAATTTTGCAAGTTATATTTAGCTTTTACGTGTATGTCTTTAACATCAGAACAAAGAGACAAGTGAATATTCAAATGTGTGAAAATTAGAATTTTCTTGTAAGCTATTTTTTTTTCACAGCCAATATTAGTTGAATCAATACTCCGAGCAAAAGGTGTTTTGATTATAGAAGTACTCATCTTTTGAGTAAATAGTTTCTTTAATTAGTACAATATTTTCCTCCCAAAATTGTTTGAAAATCAACATGAAAGTTCTGATAAGGGATTTGAAAGTTTTGTTGAAAAGGACGTTAAGGGAATTTTTTTTATATTCGAAACTTTTACATAATTTCAAACGCGTCATCTATTCACATGACTTTTTATTTTAGCTGTTTGATGTCAGTTGGAGTGAGCAGCGCACTATTTTCGTGAACACAGTCACTCTACTGGCTCCTTTCCACGATGATGCGTAATCCCAATACAAGTATTCTAGATTTTCAACGTCTTCAGGAAAGCCAAAACAAGAATCGTTTTAGATCTTCAGGTTAATAAATGAAGAAATAAAATCTGCCAATTTAATATATTTTTTAATGCAACCGCAACCATAAAATTATTGAAATACACACAACTTAGCTCGCGAAAATGGTCACTGTCCAACACAAAATGTGCGAATAGTATTCAGTACAGACGCAGTTTCTTGTAGATCGTAACAATTGTTAATCCATAGGTTCAATGACGCTTCGCCAAAAGTGTTAATAAAATGGGTAATAGCGAAACTCACCGCGTTCGGTCTGGCCGAATGAATCATCTCCTGTAACAGAAATAAAATGGTTATCAATCTTATCGTCGTACTTGTACCTACTAATAAAGTGCATGTAAGATATGATAACCGAATACCACTTTAACCTTGTAAAAATTTCCTAATCAATGGCGTCGTACAGGTGCGACATACAAAACACTTTATTGTAATCGTCATATTCCATTGAACTTTTTTTTGGAAATGGCCTTCAGAAAGTAAAAAGTGTCAAAATCAATACATCTTTAGTTAATATTTAATTATTTACACACACACACACACACACACACACACACACACACACACACACACACACACACACACACACACACACACACACACACACACACACACACACACACACACACACACACACACACACACACACACACACACACACACACACACACACACACACACACACACACACACACACACACACACACACACACACACACACACACACACACACACACACACACACACACACACACACACACACACACACACACACACACACACACACACACACACACACACACACACACACACACACACACACACACACACACACACACACACACACACACACACACACACACACACACACACACACACACACACACACACACACACACACACACACACACACACACACACACACACACACACACACACACACACACACACACACACACACACACACACACACACACACACACACACACACACACACACACACACACACACACACACACACACACACACACACACACACACACACACACACACACACACACACACACACACACACACACACACACACACACACACACACACACACACACACACACACACACACACACACACACACACACACACACACACACACACACACACACACACACACACACACACACACACACACACACACACACACACACACACACACACACACACACACACACACACACACACACACACACACACACACACACACACACACACACACACACACACACACACACACACACACACACACACACACACACACACACACACACACACACACACACACACACACACACACACACACACACACACACACACACACACACACACACACACACACACACACACACACACACACACACACACACACACACACACACACACACACACACACACACACACACACACACACACACACACACACACACACACACACACACACACACACACACACACACACACACACACACACACACACACACACACACACACACACACACACACACACACACACACACACACACACACACACACACACACACACACACACACACACACACACACACACACACACACACACACACACACACACACACACACACACACACACACACACACACACACACACACACACACACACACACACACACACACACACACACACACACACACACACACACACACACACACACACACACACACACACACACACACACACACACACACACACACACACACACACACACACACACACACACACACACACACACACACACACACACACACACACACACACACACACACACACACACACACACACACACACACACACACACACACACACACACACACACACACACACACACACACACACACACACACACACACACACACACACACACACACACACACACACACACACACACACACACACACACACACACACACACACACACACACACACACACACACACACACACACACACACACACACACACACACACACACACACACACACACACACACACACACACACACACACACACACACACACACACACACACACACACACACACACACACACACACACACACACACACACACACACACACACACACACACACACACACACACACACACACACACACACACACACACACACACACACACACACACACACACACACACACACACACACACACACACACACACACACACACACACACACACACACACACACACACACACACACACACACACACACACACACACACACACACACACACACACACACACACACACACACACACACACACACACACACACACACACACACACACACACACACACACACACACACACACACACACACACACACACACACACACACACACACACACACACACACACACACACACACACACACACACACACACACACACACACACACACACACACACACACACACACACACACACACACACACACACACACACACACACACACACACACACACACACACACACACACACACACACACACACACACACACACACACACACACACACACACACACACACACACACACACACACACACACACACACACACACACACACACACACACACACACACACACACACACACACACACACACACACACACACACACACACACACACACACACACACACACACACACACACACACACACACACACACACACACACACACACACACACACACACACACACACACACACACACACACACACACACACACACACACACACACACACACACACACACACACACACACACACACACACACACACACACACACACACACACACACACACACACACACACACACACACACACACACACACACACACACACACACACACACACACACACACACACACACACACACACACACACACACACACACACACACACACACACACACACACACACACACACACACACACACACACACACACACACACACACACACACACACACACACACACACACACACACACACACACACACACACACACACACACACACACACACACACACACACACACACACACACACACACACACACACACACACACACACACACACACACACACACACACACACACACACACACACACACACACACACACACACACACACACACACACACACACACACACACACACACACACACACACACACACACACACACACACACACACACACACACACACACACACACACACACACACACACACACACACACACACACACACACACACACACACACACACACACACACACACACACACACACACACACACACACACACACACACACACACACACACACACACACACACACACACACACACACACACACACACACACACACACACACACACACACACACACACACACACACACACACACACACACACACACACACACACACACACACACACACACACACACACACACACACACACACACACACACACACACACACACACACACACACACACACACACACACACACACACACACACACACACACACACACACACACACACACACACACACACACACACACACACACACACACACACACACACACACACACACACACACACACACACACACACACACACACACACACACACACACACACACACACACACACACACACACACACACACACACACACACACACACACACACACACACACACACACACACACACACACACACACACACACACACACACACACACACACACACACACACACACACACACACACACACACACACACACACACACACACACACACACACACACACACACACACACACACACACACACACACACACACACACACACACACACACACACACACACACACACACACACACACACACACACACACACACACACACACACACACACACACACACACACACACACACACACACACACACACACACACACACACACACACACACACACACACACACACACACACACACACACACACACACACACACACACACACACACACACACACACACACACACACACACACACACACACACACACACACACACACACACACACACACACACACACACACACACACACACACACACACACACACACACACACACACACACACACACACACACACACACACACACACACACACACACACACACACACACACACACACACACACACACACACACACACACACACACACACACACACACACACACACACACACACACACACACACACACACACACACACACACACACACACACACACACACACACACACACACACACACACACACACACACACACACACACACACACACACACACACACACACACACACACACACACACACACACACACACACACACACACACACACACACACACACACACACACACACACACACACACACACACACACACACACACACACACACACACACACACACACACACACACACACACACACACACACACACACACACACACACACACACACACACACACACACTATAGTGGTATAAAAACTTTTACCACGAAAAGAAAACCTACAATTATAGTAAATTTACTGATAATATGTTATCGGCGTCAGTTATATTACGACATTAGTGAAGGAAGTATCTGTATATCAAAGACTAAGAAAAAGAAAAACACACTCAAATACGAAAAAGAAAGAACAGAAAAAATAAGATATGTGAAACGCAATGCACAAAAATAAAAATACATAAATGAGAAGAAAATAATCATAATATGAATGAGGAAAACTCAAAAATAATGCATCAATAGGTCTTGGGTTTCCATCCAGGACAAAGGAAGCTAAAGCCACGATGTTTCGATGGCGAACTCTACCATCTTTTTCCAATTGCCATCCTGTACACAAACAAACAATCCGAAACAAATCTCTGTGTCGTTACCGGAACGTGAGTCCCCTTCGACAACAGATAATAGTAGATCTAGTGGGAGGTCTTACTTGACAATTTTGTAGTAGTTAAAATTAGTAAAACCAAATTTCCAACAGTCATAATATAATATAAAAGTTAAAATTACAATTAACGTTACTTCTCTTTGTTTAGGGACCTCTTCAGACGTTATCTAAAATTATTTGAAAAATATCATGAAGAAGGAAAATAATAAATACCAATTTATATTTGACATAATATTCAGACTATTTACCTATAAAATGATTATTATTGCTTTTTTCATCCGAGATCTTTCCATTAATCCAATATATTTTATATTTTGGTCAAAACAATTGTTTTAGATTAACAATATGTTCAATCATATTTTGAAGCTTTTGTTTTGTCTAACCTACATAAGAAGCATAACATTCAACTGGCAAACATTCAATTTTATATACCTCATAAAATTTCTCCATAATTTGTAATACATCTTTAACAAAATTAAAAATTTAATAAAAGATATATAAATATTCTAACACTATTATTAGAAAACAATTTGATTAATTCAAATGGTATGTTTTCTATAAATAGTAAAACATTCTACACAAAATTTAAATTAAATTCATTATTATCATTTAAAATAATATAATCTTGTATTTTTGATCGATTAATTCTTGTGGAAAGATATCTAGGATCATGATGCTGAAATATTTAATAATTCTGCTATGTCCACAACTACCGACCATTATGAGTGTCGTGCCGTGTCGTATCGTAATTACGCTGAAAGCCACTCACTCTGCGTAAAGGCTATGAAAGTGAAGCGACTTATTGCTTGACCAAAAAAACTTAAAGTTCAAGATCTCGTTTTAAAGGGAGATGAATCTTGTAACGATGATAGCTCAATAGTTAGAGCGAGCGCATTCTTAGCGGACATCATGGGTTCAATTCCCGGTCCTGTAGAGACTATTCTATACTAATATTCGAATTAAATTTCAAATACTTTAATCTGAGATTGAGCATTTATTCTGTCCCTGAATTTATTAAATATATTGAGGAAATGCTTTAAAAATTCAAGGTACGTATTTAAAATTTATTTTCTGTGAGTTGATTTCGATTCCATTAAAAAAGTTGTGAACCAACGACTTTCATAAAATTTCATTAACGAAATTACTGTTAGTACTGACTTGCGAAAGCCAGTTCTTGTAGATTTGCACAGATTGTGCGCGGACCTTGAAAATGATTTAAATGAACAACTTTTGAGTCATCCAGTCTTCTTTTCCTGTTGACTGTCACAACGTATTATATGGAATTACTTTAAATTAAAATATGAGCGCAAAATAGTATCGTTGCCAGAGTGTGATATCAATTATTTACCACGTGTACGGCCGTAATGTTTCATCACTTGTATAATATCGTAACCCTTCCAGATAGTTTATTATCTATGGAAAGCACTAAACACTTAAAAAACAAATTCCATTCCTAGGTTGCAACGCTTATGTTGGTTTACGCTTCGTCTAACTAAATAATTGTGTTAAGAGAGCCAAAGAACTAGAAACGATCCTGTCACTTTATTAAATAAAATTAATACTTAAACTACTTGTAGCAGTGTGCTGTAACGTTCAAGTTACACTATATGGACGAACATATAGGTCCACGAGTACAAGGACCTCACAAAACATTTACCTCTGAACTAACATATTCAGAATAAATTATTTATTCATTGAAAAATCAACAGTGATTTAATCAACTTGAATACAACTCTGAGCTGTCGCGTAGGCGAACCGTAGGCGTGGGAGTGTGACTCACGAGCGTAGCCCCCGCAAGCCATAAACACAGGCAACCTCACAAGACATGAGACGGTATTGTCAATTCAAGAAGGGAACCATGCCCACTTACGTGCTGTGCTATTATGTATAGTGACTAGCTGGCCCGTGCGAATAAGTCCGCAGTCCGCAAATGTAGCACTGATGGAACTTATCGTTCATAATAACTCACAATCTTTTATCGATCAGATACTACATTCAAAAAAGTCTTTGCTTTAAATGTAGCTGAAATGATGCAATGTACAGGCATGGCGTGTGAGATGCGCAGAAGCAGAAGGGCGGTAGAGGGGAGTATTGTCGTCAGGGGGAACCCCTTCTTGGGGAGGCGCTATGATTCTCAAAAATATTAATTATATTTTTATTAACGGGATATGAACACAGCGATAAGTTATTTTTACCACTGCCTGCACTTATCCTAACTTTGTCGGATGAATTTTTCAGAATAGTTTTTACACTACCAAGTTAACGTAACAAATTTAATGTTAAAATGATCTCTGGCCTACCGCACAATAACCCCAGGCCAATGGACTACTACAAATAGTATTTTGACACTACTAGCTATTTCTCTCCAGTTATACATTAATGGAATGCTGTGTTAGATATACTGATATGTTTTATAGGTTGGCAATACCGTATACTCAGTTCTCTGGAACATTCATAAATTCATTATTGACTTAATCTATCGTGAATGTGTTTTGAGATTTTTCCTTTTACAAAACTGCTTCCGCTGACGTTTATGATAATCCTCATAAAGGATTTTTTAGGAAAAAATGATAAACTCGACGATAAATTGGTTCATGTTGACTCTGATAGGGATCGCGTCTTTGCTGTAAAAGTTCCCCCCCGCCCCCTCTCAACAGATTTCGTATCTAACGCGTAAATGTGACTGTATTTTTCGATTGATACCAGAAACAGGAAGAAGTCTCAATCTATTACCCAAGAGTCCACCATGAGCTTCAGTTGCAGTACCAGCTGGAACACCATTTGTCCTCTGGGAACGTGGCCGACCAGATGTTGATCTCGAGGGAATATACAACTGCGGTTCCATACATAACGTTGAGAAGACATATAAAGCGTGCCCAAGGCACGGATGCAGGATTTCAGTTTATGGTATTTAGTGAGTTAAGCTCTTGAAAAACGTGCAGTAAAACTATACTGTAGTTTCTCTCTTTCCGTCGAAAAAATAATATATATATATATATATATATATATAAGTAAATATAGCTGTAGAGAAATAGCTAGTCTTATATAAATTCTATCCGCAGAGTGTAATTCTAGTGTTGACAGGCCACAGATCAGTTTAACATGAACATTTGATGCGGCAACTTGATTGCGTAAAAACTATTTTAAAAACTTTGGCGCAAGACTATATATTGTGTTCAGTTCAGGATAAGTTGTACGCCAAAAATCTCATCCAAAAAAGTTAAGACATAAGTACAGTGTGTGATAAAAAGACCTAGCCGCTGTCTGCATATTCAGTTCGTAAGAATATAGTGAATGTTTTTGATAATGACAGTGGCGTTCGTCCAAAAGGGAGTTCCCACTTGACGACAATATTCCCCTCCGCCTTTTCCCTTTTTCTATTGCGCATTTAACACTCCATGCAATTTCTCGCTATACAAGCTGAGCACGGTCACAACGACGTGTTTCAAAGATTTTCGTTTACATTGCAGTTTGAAATTAACCTATAAAGATAGTTACAGACACGCACATAAATAAACACAGAAAAAGATCCAATTCAGGTCAAAATTCAAAATAAATATTTTTGAACGTCCAGCATTTTTTCTGAATGGGGCTCAAGCTCCTTTACAGTAACAATATAAAGTTTTATCGAAATCGGTCCGACAGTTTTCTTGAAAAGCGAAAAACTTTGATGTGACTTAGGGGAAGGAATTTAAATGACTAGTTTCGGTTCCCCTAATACGTAAAACTTAAAGATGTGTATTATCAGCACTGTACTGTAATGAACATTTCTGTAAACGCGCGAAATTTGGGGAGGCAGAAGTCGTTGTTTCGTCAGCTGATGGAGTCAGACGGTCGTTTCAGCCCCATTTGGGAACGAAGGGAATTGCATGACAAAGAACCCGCGAACGACAAAAAGTCCTTAAAGGGTGGCTGACAGTTATAAGAAACGCCAACATTATTAGGCCTAAATAACTAAGCTCTCAAAGCATATGTTTAGCTGATGAGCATGCAAAATTTTAAACATCTGGAGGAGGAACTTTGGGATTTCGGGAGGTGGAAATCCGGAAATCTAACTTGCCACGACATTGAGCCTCAGTAAAGAACAAAATCCATCCTGAACAAATTTTAGAGAGCTCACCATCAATCCGTCACCATCCGATGAGGCACTCGGCCGTTCCCACACGTCAGAAACGCCTCCATAGCCGCACCAGCTCTAAATACGACGAGTGGAAATCCGCCGGCACATTCAATATTGATTAAAATTTGAAGTATCGTAATGCCTGGTTCCTAATTTTGTTCAGTTTCAAAAGTTTATTCATTTTATTTCGATCAAGGAATTTCAATTGTTATATTGCGGTTCACCCCACATAATTCATAAGAATCCTGACAGAGAGAATTTATGTGAAATATTTGATTCTGGTAATTTTTTAAATTAATTTAATTATTTGATTCTGGCAATTTTTAAAATTAATTTAATTTTAATGTTTTTATGTCATTCAATTAATGAACTAATTAATTAAATATTTTTATTCATAAAAATACCCACCCAAACATTCACCCATAGATTGATCTAGTTATATTCTGCTTACATTATTTACTCTAACACTAAACAATCACTTTCATGTAATGGATTTGGGGGAAAAAAATCATGACCCGTACGCGGTCCAAAAATGCGAACAATCTGGGAACTTCCATAACCGCAATATTATTTCCTGCAGATAATCGACATTATCATAACCAATATCACGAAATTTTTATGCACGTACGAAGAGTCTGTGTGTTGTCGTTTCATCGTCTCATTTGTTTCAGAACGAGGGTTGTTTGGTAAAGTCTGGTAAAAATTTAACAAAAAAGAATTTTGTTTTAGAAAACTTACTTTAGTTCTCAACATAGTCTCCTTCCTTGGCTAATCACTTGGCCTAGTGCGTTTCCCAGTTTTTCAACCCATCACAAAAATAGGTTTGGTTAACACTGCAAAATACTCCGTCACGGCCACGATCACTTCATCATTTGATGATAAATTCTTACCTCCAAGCCAAATTTTCAAGTTCGGGAGCAAGAAGAAGTCACTTGATGCTTGGTGTGGCGAATAGGGTGAATAAAAAAAATTCTAATCCCAACTCGTACACTTCCGCCAACGTGACTGCTGCTGTGTGCGCTGGCGCATTGTCCTGGCGAAACAGCACTTTCTTGAGCGCCAGTCTTGGTCGTTTCTCAATCAGCAACCGTTTCAAAAGATCCAACAGAGCTGCTTAATAGAGCCCAGTTATGGCTGTGCTCTTTTCCAAGAAATCTATGAATATTATACCTTGAGAATCCCAGTGGTCATTACCTTTCCAGGTGACAAAACGGTCTTCGCCTTTACCGGTGCACGTTCACCAACTTTTGTCATTCGTTTTGATTGTTACTTGGTCTCTGGAGTGTAGTGATGAATCTAAGTTTCATCGACGGTTACGAATCTGCGTTAAAAACCTTGTGGGTTACATCTAAACATTGCTAGATTTTGGGTTAATTTGTTTTTCCGAATTCATTTTTGGTCCAACAGTCAACAGTCGCGGCACCCATCGCGCTCAAAGCTTTTTCATGGCCAGTTCTTAATGGAGGAAGAAATGCGCTGGTTCAGTTATGAAGCAGACGGCGTCAGCTAGCTCATGCACTTTTAGCCTTCCATTACGATATTGTGTTTTCCTGAGTGGTGATCGCAATTGTTTCATCTTCTGTGCTAACGCGACCTCGTTCAACTCATTAATCGAGAAGTAAATGACTTTAATGCTGGTGCAGAGTCCGCATGAACTTCATACAATTCGGTTTTGATTTGTGCAGCTGTTCAACCTTTCAAATGAAAGAGTTTAATGACAGCGCGAAATTCGTTTATTTTCATTGTCTCCGCCTGACTACACATCTAACACTAGAAGGCTGCCAACAATAAACTATGACTGGTATATGTTTCAAACTACAAGGAATATATTTGAAAGGATCATATATAAAAAATTCCCGCTATTTCATTAAAATTTCCCAGACTTATCGAACAGTCCTCGTACAATTAACTGTACGGTTTGAGCGCTGAGAGAACTGCCTAACAATTTGCATGACACATGAGGACATTGGATTCGGAGAAACCAGTGGGCAGTGCCCTGGTACCCTCAATCGTACCATCTCAGCTTTGACTCCATACCATTAGCTACCTGATTGCCTTTTTGGGGGAAATTACGCGAACCAAAATCAGAATAACAGCAATGGTTCCCTCAATTACGAGAGAGAAATCGCCGGGAGATAATTTTCTATACATATCCGTCAATACGTTGAACGAAAACAATCGTATTTTATTTTCATATTGTTGAAATTTATGAGACGAACTTTTACTCCAAGCAAAAGCTAAGGATGCTTTGCGGTACATTAAAACGGTTAAAAAACATTCAAACTTTCACAGCTCATTTTACAGGCGAATCATGCCGCCGTAGAGAAAGCCGGTATTAATAATTGCAAAGTAGAAAGCAACGTAAATTATGCTCTTGACTGATTGTTGGAGTGTCCACGGTGAATGGCCTGGCTCGTGTCAAATACATCACGAATTCTACCGACTTTCTGCTGTCAGCACATCGTTGTCTCGATTTGGTAATTTGATGAGAAGTCAAGAAACTAAAAATTAGTGTCTAGATGCAAGTCTAAGACTGTAGTCCGTACAGATATCATAAGTGATAACCGTATGCATACTAGTAGCCACTGCAGATTCTGTTTCCCTTCAATTTCTTACGTATTGTTAATTTTATCACAAATAATGTATCGGCGAAATGCAGACAAGGTATCAGTGAAGATATTATCGCGATACATAATTTCTTGGTAAACGATTCGGAATTCGTCGATGTCCTGGAATTTCAGCTGTAGAATTGGAGAATTAAGGAAGAAGTGTTAGAAATAAATATTTTCGATATTTTTCTTTTTGAATTTAATAGAGTGCCACCGGCAACGGAGATGCTGGAAAGCACAGAAAGAAAATTATGTTGTCTTTCCAAAGAGAGGCTTCGACGTGAGTGCTTCCAAACGTTGCGGACGATCAGTGGGCGTCGAAGACGTAAAATCGTCAATCAAGAAATTAGCCGATGTGATTGACCATAACCAGACAAAAATCATGAGACGTTTGTACGCCATGAGGAAGGTGCAAAAATTCGCACATTTTAAGGTTAAAAATGAAAAAAATGAGCGGGTGCTCATTTGTTGTTGATCTCTGCTTGAACATCACCACCTCGACCAATTCTATCGATTTGTTACACTAGACAAAATATTATGATGCAAGTAAACACAATAAATTATTGGAATTGGCGATTAATAAATAACAAACTAAAGCCTGAGTAGTTGCAACGCACGTTTACACTTCGAAGGCCGAAGAGTAGGAAATTAGTAAGCCAAATAATTGATAAATGACTAAGTTCGTGATACATTTATAAATAATTATTATTAATAAATATTAAATTGATTGTTTTACAATGAATCTGTTTGTGTACGTGGCCGCTGATCATACCGTCACGGAGTGGCGTCCGTCTTCTCCATAATCTCTGCGTCCTTATCAGAATTATATTACAATTACATATGAGATTAATGAATGCAAATTGTATAACAAAGGATTCTTCTAATTTGAATGGAATGTCGGTATTCGACAGACAAAGTTTGTGTTTGGCAAGGTTCGTTAATCCTAATTTGTACATTTTAACACTAAATAATCCCTACATTCCATTTTATAAACAAAATTGTGAGTGTGTTTGCCATTTATCCAGAGTTTTTATGAAAGCTAAAATATGTCACATTGTGTTAAGCTGTGTTGATCTAACTTCGTTATGCTACTTCAGATATTCTATTTACCAAAGGTCTTATTTTTTTCCAACAACTTGTGACAGAGTTTGTTCCCAGAAGATCATGTTATGAGTCTGTTGGATAATGAATGCATCGTGTACAACGAATTGTTTTCCAATAAGGTAATCCCTTCTTCCGAAATGTTTAATGCGTAAAAATTCCATGTTATGCAAATCACTTATTATATATAATTATAGCGTAGCTGGTGAATGTCATCATATTATCAATGTTATTTTAGAGACGGACTACACGACTCTGTCTTTTAATATCATAATAAGGGATGGAAAGAAGGAATGTAGAAGGGAGACCAAGGTAGCCAAGGAGTAACTAGGGTACCCCGGCTGTAGCTTAAAGATCCTACCGGCATTCGCAGAGAAAATCCTAGCCTAGAGAAACAAGCATAAGGTAGGATGGGTTCTTGGTACTTGTCTCACGCTCTTCCTATAACGGAAAATCAGGCTTTGCCGTGGGGACGCAACTTAGTAGACTCCATGTCTCGAGCGGATTGGGGCGGGCAGTTGGTCGACTGGCCCAATGAGAACAACCAACAACTCTTACCGTATACCTAACTTCTTACCCCCTCAAAGCAACCCGTGTCTCGCCTTATGGGAACGTTAAGTTAGATTCCTTGGTTTTATAATGTGATCGATGCTGGTGGACGCTAAACGCGACTTACTAATAACGTGTAGGCGAACGGTCAATGGTAATTATAGTAAATTAATATAAATGTGAACAATGACATTCGTATACGAGTAGGCGAGTAACATGAATAGAAGCCTTTTGAAAAGTTATTTTCATTTGCTACAGAAGTTTAATGTATATTGCTTTTTTTGAAAAAAATTGTTTTACAAAATTTTTATCATAAGATTATTTGTTGGTTAAAAGTAGTTACAGTATATACAAATTTAAAATATGTATATAATTTACATGGTGGAATGGTAATTCGGTTCATCCAGAAATTAACCTAAATTTTGCATTATTTGTAAAGGAACGTACCCAGATGTTCCTCAGAATAGACACGTAAATTTGTTACATTCCCTTGTCCACAAGTGTTAATGTGTTGAAAACGAAGGCATTTGATTTTGTTTGTATGAAAGATTGAAAAGAATCTATACCACACACAATATAAAGTATAATGGAAATGAGCAAATGGATAATGAAGAAGCCAATAAACAGACATAATTGGATGGTCAATGAATTTAACTTCTTTGGTTTTATATAAATATCCTTGCTTCTGTGTTCGTCACCCGGTTTGAACGCTGTTTCGTTCTTAACCCTTAAATGCACGATTTTATTATTTTATCTTTATCAAATATTACTCTGAAAGGTGCAACGACGCATCAATGCCGCGCGGTACCTGCAGACAATGGAGTAGTATTGCCGAACGTCTACGTTGAGTGCGTTTCCATTTTTATGTCGTATAGATTTAGAGCCAGGAAATGCATAACGATAACACGAAGCAGTGAAGGGTAAGACGATTACGATTTTTCATAAACTGGGGAGAGCCACCAGGATTGGAGAAACGTTAAACAGTGTGTCATTCCGTCACTTAATTTTGTCTGTTTGTAGGCTACTTCATTATCTATTTGTTACTTTTCAACTGATACGGACGATTTTATATTTTCAATAATGTAAATGAATTTTGAGTTGTTGCAGAGGCGACACCCGAAGATGTGTAACAAGTGTGGCTCATTAGCAATTTTTATTTCTTATAAATTATTTTATGGATGAAATTGCAACAATTTTTCATTTCAGCTGTCTTTGCCCCATACAAGAACTTTTAAAAAATAAAAAACTCTGAAAAATAGATGGAGGCTAACTAAAAACAAGATCATAAAAGCGCAGTGTAATGAAGCTACCAAGATACTACAATCTATGCTAAAAAAACGCAAATGGCCTTATATACTTTCATAAAGTACAGTCCATCAATGCCAAGGAATCCTCTCTCTTTCTCTCTGGCTCAAAACAAAAGTGATAACTAAACACTCCTCCACTTCAGTTAAATAACTCCTGGTACTCCTCTCCACAACAGAAAGCGGAATCTTCCCATTATGCAGTTTACTCCCTACCCTACCCACGACCAAGCTTTCGAAATCGAACTTAATTAAGGCCTTGACAAACCTTTGCAACTCTCCCCACTCCCAAAACTATTTACAAGCAATAGTTATGTCATCCGTAAACTCAAAACAAAGCAGCACCACGTCATGATCAAATCACAAATAACGAACTCAAACCACTCCCTCCCAAAGCAATAGTTCTAATAACCCAAATCCGCTAACTTTTCACTAAGCTGGAAGCATGCCATGATAGTCATACTTCCAAAGATCCAAAAACCTAAACCTAATCCAATAAATTACCGACCAATAAGTCTTCTCCCTACCTTATCGAAACTCTTCGAAAAACTTCTGTAACCAAAACTAAAAACCCAATTATCTCACTTAATCCCTAACATACAATACAGTTTTCGCTCCAAACACTCTTGCCCGCAACTCCTCTATAAAATCACTGATTACATCTACTCATGAATTGAAAACAAAACGTATGTCTAACAACATTTCCAGACTCGGAGAAAGTCTTCGAAAAATTACATCTTCTCTTCTCTTCAAACTAAAACCCCACCTAACAGACACTTGCATCTGACTCGTTACCAACTACCTTTCTAACCGCTCCTTTTCTATCAAATATAACTATATAACCAAACCAAATCCTATTCTTTCAGGAGTTGCCCAATTGAGTGTTCTCGGCCCATTTCTATACGCTCTATACACCCTCGATATCCCTCAACTCTCAAATAGTTTATCAGCTCTTTTTGCAGACGACATAGCTCCCGACGTTGAAACATCGAGACTTAATCAAAATTCATTATTTTTAATCAATGCACGTTCCCACATGCCGTGGCACCTCGGCCTTTTTTGAGAGGTATGTTCCGGGGTCGCAGACCTTGGGCATACGGTAAGAGTACTCCGCTATTCCTAATGGAATTGTCGGCCAGCTGCCTCCTAAATTGGTCAAGGAACGGCGAGGGGAAAGCTGCGACCTCACAGCTATCCCCTCTCCCGACATCAGATGGACGTGGGACAAGTACCAAATGCCCGACCTACCTGATGCAGGTTTTTCTAGGGTTTTCCCTGCATCAATTCAGGCGAATTACCGGGTAGGATCCTTAAACCATAGCCCGGGGGGTCCTAGTTAACACTTGGCTACCTTGCTCTACTTTTCCGCACCCCCCTTTTCACTTCCTTTCCTATGCTATAAGAGGGGAGTTGCCACTATGTGGATTACCCTATACATAGCCTGTCTACACCTCAAAAAAAATCAATGCACGGGCTAATAAATGGCGAATAACCATAAATTCCAGCAAATCAACCATCATCCCATTTTCGCTAAAAATATCGACTTCACAAACAATCTTTCTCTTGACAATTCACCGATACCGAATAAATCCGCTCACATACATCTCGGACTGACAATAGACTCTAAATTAACCTGGGCACAACACATTACCAATGTAATGTTTAAGCTCAACAATAGATTATCGCAGCTCATACCATTATTTAACAGAAAATCCCCAACATCCCTAGCAACAAAAAAGTTAATTTTCACCTCCCTAATAAAGCCCATCTGGCAATTTGCTTCCTCCATTTGGGGGAGTAGCAGTCAAAACAAACATGAACAAAATCCAAGTAATTCAAAACAAATCCCTTAGAATGATTGCAGGATGTCCTTGGTAATACAAAAACAACAGACCTACATTCAAAGACGTTATAAAATCCTTTGATTCCCTCATTAAAACTGAACAGCGTATACGAATCAAACCATAGCTGAAATTACAACTTCATTCCCTACAGAGCCCCAACAAAGACGACTTAAAAGAAAACGTCCACCAGACCTCTACTAATTACTGTTTAAAAACTTAGACCTTAATTAAAATAATTCGATGTAATTTAATAAGTGATAATTGTTATGGACAATCTAATGGTTGCAACGAACGGCATGTTAATTTAAATAGAATACTTAATAATTATCACAACTGTAAAATCACAAGATAAGAAAAACAGCTGTCTTTTTTTTAAAAAAAGAAAGCCGGTATAATAGTTGGAAAAACCTGTGAATATTAGATTAAGTTGTACATTACTTGCAAATCAATTAAAATGAAATCACTTTTATCGTGCTGGACACGGAAATTTTATCATCTGCATAAAATTATGTAATTTAATGAACGACTGCTACCCTTCCACGCCCAGTTATTGAGTCAGCAGTGGCTTAAATAAATTTACGCTAACGTTCATTATTAATCTGGAACGTTCTATTACATAAGTTGATATATGATTTGTTATCGGAGAAGCAGGCGCCATGTGAAAGTAATCGTCATGATTCTCCATACACCTTTCTCTAAACTACTCATGCAAGTAGGAAGCAGACTTTTCTAGTAATCTCTACTTTCTTGTACAAATGTGGTTACACACTGCGATTGAAGTAGTTGCTCTTTGATGTAAAAAAAAAAGAATACTAGTCACTCAAATATTCAGAAGAGAGATAATTCGCTTACTGCACCCAAACGGAGTATTAGCATTGAAATAGAATTATTCGAATTACTTATTATATTGACTACGACAAGAGTTCAGAACGAAATAAAATATCAAATTTAAAGGTACAAACTTAATAAAACTTAATACTATCAGAAATTCAATATATTAACCAAATAAATTTGAACCATATTCATATTGCTCCCAAAGTAATTGTCCATATAGTGCCCTATTTTCTATTTGTGGGACATTTCATCTTTATAGGTAGTTAACGTAAATTATTTTCCCATATTAAGCTTTTGTAGGAAGTATCGATACTTTAATGATGTCTGTATACGGCATTAGATACACATTTAGTAGTCAAATATTTTTTTAAAAAAATTCCAGCATCGATATTTTTTCCAATACTTATGAATATTTGATATAAGCTGAATATATTATAATGTGATAAATAAATATTTCAGCGTGTTGCTTTGTTGTATCGTGACTCAGTTGTCTCGTGTGCGTGAATGTTACCGTGTGACAGAAACTTTTAGCAAAATTACATATTTTCACTTGTCTGTTGTGTACGGTGAACACGCAGCAAACATTCCAGCAGAAGCACCAGCAACTAAATCGCGTTCAATATATATATATATATATATATATATATATATATATATATATATATATTGTAATGCTTATTAATTAAGGCATTAATTGCAATTGATAATCTAAATTGTTAGAGAAACATTATTGACGGCGGTACCGAACCCATAACAGCAACAATGAAGGAGAGTATTGCTCCTTTGTTGGAAGAGGAAAAATGCGCGCTCAAAATGAGGAGACGGTTGTTGAGTCTTGAGTCGGCTGGAAGGTTAGGCCGAGCACAGATCGTTTAAAAAACCAACGAGACATTATATTAAAAAGTTCAATCTGAATTTGGCTGGCAGCATTGATTAAGGAAAGTTCAGTCTTGAGTTTGGCTGGAAGGTTGTTTGAGCAAAGATTGTTTTAAAATCGACGAGAGATTATATTAAAAACTTCAGTCTGGAGTTGGCTGGGAGCGTTGGTCAAGTTGAAATAGACGAGACCAAACATTTACATTTACGCAAGCAGAACTGGAAACCTGCAGTAAGCTGGGCAAGCTGTGAGTGACTCAACCGAGCGAGGGAGAGACGAAGCCGGGGTTCCTGGTTCCTGATTTTGAAATAGAAACATTTAAATTAGAATCTGTGAGTTCAATAGAAGCTGTGAAAAAAAACCGTCACTGTGCTTCGAAAGTTAAAAGTATCCTGGGCAGCCGTAAGTAACAAGAGAACAATAAATTTTGTAAACCGAATTAAAAGATATATGTCAGATATCGTTCTTTTCTTATTGATAAAAAAAATGTTTAAAGTAGAATCCATCTTTTAGTATTAATGTCGTCGATAAGCAAAGTTCGTCTATGTTTAGACGAGTAAATATTTCTTTTTAAATCTAAATTTTGTGTTCGTTAATTATTTTTGTATGATTCACCGTTATCAAACCCATTTGAGACCCTGTGAGATTGAGATCTTTTATTTTAAATTGTAAAATTGTTCAAGAATTAAAATAAATTTGTTTGTTGTTTAAAAATTTAATCTTTTTATTTGAAGCCACTTTATTAATTATTACAATATATAAATACATATATACATTGGTTTGCTCACATAACTAAACTGCTGTCGATCTTGATAACGTTATGATATGAATTACCAAGATGCAAGAAATTGTAAAGAAAATAATAAGTATCCTCCAATTTCACTCATACAACAAGAAAGTCGCCTACCGCCTAAAGTTTCTGGAAGTAAGAATAAGATGAAATTCTATCTATTTCATGAAAGATATATACAGCTTCAGCATCCGTGAAAAATTTCATTCTATTGTAAAAAGCAAATGTTCCCCATCTTTCACCGTAGTATTTGTTGACGCACAGCAATCGTTATGAGTATATTAATAAAGGTTTGTCAGACTAAACTTATACATCCCTAATCATAGTTATTCCTTGATTAATACTGTAAAAACACAACTGGAGATAACAACGAGGTCATTTTCAAAAGAAATTAATATTCGCGTTGCCATGTTGAACAATCAACTTTCTATTCATAATCCGAGCTTCAAATTAATTCATTTGAATGATCCGAAGGCGTGTAGTAATGCACAAAGCACAATAAATACTTTAATGAATAAAAATGTAACGGAGGTTGAGTGAAGGTAGTTCCAATGGCCAAGAATTTAAGATTTAGAACAATCACAAAGATCTTGTCCCTGGAGAATAAATGAAGAGTAGGTTAAACCGTTGGTGACAAGATCATTTTATATTTAAGGAAACTAGTCTCTTTTTTGAACGAGCTATTGGGAAAGATTGTATTCCTGCAAGATCTAAGTGAATAAGAGTGCGATTTTAATTTTTTGCAACGTTTTTGTTTTGTATTTTTTTACTTTTAATAATAAATATAGCCAAATACAGACAAAAAAAGTTATCATATAAATACTACACAACGTTTCTGGGATTCTTGTCCCTTTATTCAGATACTAAGAAGAGCCTAGAGCGGCCAACTGACTAGTGAGTTGTGTCGCTCTAGGCTCTTCTTAGGATCTGAAGAAAGGGACAAGAATCCCAGAAACGTTGTGAGGTATTTTTATATAATCTGTTCTTTTGTCTGCATTTTGCTATCTTTATTATTATTATTAACTTTCAACCAGACGTAAAATTTTCATTTTAATAATTCAAATTCATTTTAATTTGTGGATACTTAAATGTAAAAAAATACGCTACCGTTTGTTAAAAGGAATCAATATGTACAGCAAAAATATATTCAAATATATTAATTATTTTTCTACTATTGGTAATTATTCTTTTAAAATACCTCGAAATTAATTATTTCAATTGTCATTTTTTTTTCAAATATTTAATTTTGATGAATACCTGCGTGCTATTATTGAGAACATTGAGACATTAGCAACAGAAAAGCTTAATAATAATAGAATATCAAAATATAATATGAAAAAATAATTTTTCTCTGATAGAATATATATCGGATACTCTGGTATCGATACCAGGGATACGATACTAGTATCGATAGCGAATTCCTATACGTTTGGTACATCATTGTAACCATAATTTAAGTATACTTACGTTGATGTATCTTTTTCCTCAATTTCGGGGCAGTGGAAAATGCATTTAATAATATGAAAACGACCTTTATAACAGACAAAATTAAAAAATAAACCCTTAAAATAAGTAAAATTGAAATTAAAAATCTGCCGGACGTTTTGACTCGGATTAGCGTCTTTTTCTAACGGCGAATAATTTAAGACTTTAAATGAATTTATTTTATCGCTCCGCAACACTGCGTCATTCTGATTCAAATTTACATATTATTTTATTCAAAAATTATATCGGGATACATTAATAGACACAGTATACTACGTGTGTGGTTATGTATTTATAAGCTTCACATCTTTTGTGTATTTCCAGTCTTCTACTGTCTGTTATACTGTAAAGAAAAATAAAAGTGCGGCAATTTTTTAGCAATATATTTTGGACTGTAAAATATACTGGGTATTTAAGCACGCTCAAAAATAAACATCCTTGTTTACTTCTATAATTAAATATCTTCCACGAAATATGAGCAGACGTAATTGAGTTGATGTATTAAAGTCAGCGTACAAGTTAAGAGTTTAAGCGTAACGCCGTTTCTTTCCGTACACGAGCTTGTGAGAATGCGAGTTGCGTGCACAGGTGTGACATAAGTTTCTCAAGTCAAACTTTCGCCGCTACTTTCTTCCTGGTGACAACTCGCGTGGGAGCACGTTCATTAGAAACTCACTAATTTTAATATTTACGTTCTAATTACTAACTCAAACAGAAGATTACTTGTTAACCTTCAACGTATATCTGTATAGATGCGTGACTGTTCTCCATTTGTAATTTACTGGTAGATACTTTTTTCGGGTATTGTCTTTATGTTAGGAAAATAAAGATGAAGCTATAGAATGTGAATTAATCTCCCAACCATCATTCAAATGAAAAAAGACAGACTGCAGTCTTTCTGGGGCCATGTCGAATTAAGTAAGTAGAAAACTCTAAAATTGATTGTAAACCACTTTTTAAAATATATGTCAGATCGTTCTTTAATTATTTCGTTTCTTTAATTATTCACTTCGTTAATTATTTACTTCTTTAATTGTTTAGTTCTGTAATTTAAATTCAATCTTTAATCTTATTTTCGTCCGCAACAAAATTCGTCGAGGTTCAGACGAATTAATTTACCTAAAAAGCTAAATGTAACTAAATGTAATAGATTGTATAAAATTCACCCATTTATCAAACCCAGATAAAGACCCTGAGATCCCAAATAATATTATTGTATTTTAAAATCGATAATAAATTTTGTTTAATTGTTTTCTAATAATAGTTCTTTTTATTTAGCCACAGCCATTAGTCTTTTTTATTTAAATTATTACAATATATTTAATTAGATGTTTTACACAAGCTTTTTACATAGATGCCAATGTTGAAACCTTCAGGGTCCCTTATCGGGCCTCTAACAGTAATAGAAACCCGCAATAATATAACGAACTTTAATATATTGTAATGCCAATTAATTAGGACATCAATTGTTTAGACATAAAATTTAAATTGTTTGAGAAATCCATTATAGCGGCAATGAAGCTAGCCGCCTTTTTCGAAAACTCGAGACGATAGTTCAGTTGGTGGCAGGACATTACAGACGACGGAACGAATAATACTAGAGCAGAGACTAGCCGTTGTTTAATGTATCATTAAACAAAGTGGTGAATTTAAGACAAAGTAAAAAAACATTCACGGAAGTATTATCCCGAAAATATCGCGAAGTTATCAGTTTTTACGACTATCAGCAGCCAGGAAAGGAGTTTGTACGTCTGTAGCCAGCCAGGAATAGTAAAGTTGCAGCTTGAAGTCCCAAGCGGTAAAAAGACTAGCAAATCTATGAACCACAGGATTCATACAAGGCAAGCGGTCACCAGATAGCTGACAAAAAGGGGGATCATCCGAGTTCCTGGGAGCCTATCAAGGTTGACTTAAAGAGTGTAAAATCTGTGAGCCAATATTAGAATCAGTGTAAAATTTTTTTGCATAAGTTTACTTCTGAAAACAAAAGGAATGCTGGAACCAGCTGGTCAGATGTGAGTAACAAATTACAAAATAATGATTTATGTAAACTTAATTAAAAGATAGAAATCAGATTTCGTTTATTTTAAATTGTAAATCAGAGTTAATCTCTTTACTTTTTAATTTCGTTCTATTTTAATTGTCAAGTTAATTTATTTTCTTTTAGTTTATTTCTATCGACGTATTGTTTAGGTAAATGTGATTTGTTTGTTAATAAGATTTTTAAATCAAATTGTCGTGTCAATTATCAAACCCAGTGAAGACCCTGAGAAATTAATATTTTAAATTGTAATTCTTTTTGAGTTATTGCCACAAAATAAATAAATCTTTTGTTTGTTAATTTCGATCTTTTCATTTAATAAAAGCCTTCCATTTGATTATTACATTTTGGCTTCCACAACGTGGGGCTCGAATTCTTCAAATTAATTAAACGACCTATTAATTGTGTTTATTACAATATATATTACAAAAGATTTGAATTAAATTTATTTGAGTATTACTAACATAAGAAATCTGTAGAAATATGACGGTACGTTATGTTATACCAAGTTAACAATAAAATATTGGTACATAACAGACGTCGAAGCAGCTCTCGTATCACACGAACCATGCACTTCACAAATTATTCTATCCGTTCACAAATTATTTAAAGAACTTAAAGGTAACAAGCCATGGTATCACATTTTCTACGCAGCGTATGCGATTGAATGCCTTACACCACAGACAAATCTCTGTTGATCTCCAAATATTTTTTAAAAAAAGGAAATTGGAATTAAACTTTCCAATAAAAGTTCGATTCAACTCACTATGAATTCTACCAATGATATTATTTCAGCTTTCCCTACAATTTACACGTGTCAATTTCTAATTCCAATAATCTTAATAGCTGTCTTTGCATTCGACGACTCTTACTTGTAGACTCATTAGTTTGGTTTTTAAGCAATCCCAAAAAACGGTGGGCACGGTCTGACTGCCACATACAATAACTTTTTCCGATTCACAATTATCAGAGACTCAGATCGACCTTCACTCTTTCAGTTCGTATCGCAGACTGAAACTACCGCTACAGGTCAGATTCTATCGCAGACTGACTGTGCTCTTCTTCACCGCTTTCAACAATACACATTGCCGACAATAATACCTTCAGAAAACTCCACATTCTTACGCAACGCTGACTGTTACCTAGAATACCTGGGCGCAATACAAATAATAAAAAATTTAATAAATATTTTCATTACGTATATTAGTTGTCACCACAATATATGAACAAATGTCAATCCATGAGCGAAACATGGACTAAATATAAGAACTTGATATATTACAGTGCTAAAACCGAACTTATAGGTTTAAAAAAATTCAGGAACCAATAATACAGCTGACACGATTTTTATCGCTAACAGATGCTTTTTAGGGCAATTACGACTATTATCAGATGAACTGAAATTTGTGGGCAAGGGGCATTGAACTCGACAGCCGTTGTCAAAGTAACGAACGAAATTATTCGTTTTAAACAGCATTAATCGAGAGGAAGACAGTTGCAGATAACGTTGAAAAGTTAGAGAGAGTGATTAGAGGCAGAAGTGGATGGTCACCGTTGAGCAATAAAGATGATTAGGTAGTGAGAGTTAGTAGGCAAATGAAGCACTGAAACTATAGTACGGTATAGGAATTGAAATGTATTTACATCGTTGGTAATTCGTTGACGATATAAAAGATAAGAGATTTAAGAGGTGAGACAGTTTACAGCGGTAAAAGTAATTCGGTTTTGAAACCTAACTACGGTGCCGATGAAAAATACGAAAGAATTGACTATTTTTAACACGTATTAGTGATGGAATACTTCATAGATGAAATTCACACTATTATAAAAACATAAACAAAGTCGGAATGCTAAAACTGAGCTAATTTTTTTTTTCTGATCAGAAATCGCCTCAACGGCTCAACGTTGTGTTGCGACGTGACTACTTTGTGCCGTATGCATACCAACGGTAAGGTCCTGTGTGTGATGACGGAAAGGCGTTGTGCAAAGTGTTCAGTTGCGTAATTAGGTCGAGCTTTGTGCGGGTGCGAGTCGGCTGGTCGGGAATTACAATCTCACTTCCGACTAGCGTGTGTGCGGGCTATTGACAACAATATTTTAAGGAAATTAAAGAGCCTATATAGAATTGTCGGGAAAAAAGTAATGGTAAATTTGGAGTATTTATTTCGCACGTCGAAACTAAAGGTTCCAGCAAAAACATTCTCACGAGCATGATATGGAAAACACAAATACACATACTATTAACGACATAAAAATATATGCTACAAATTGACAAGTCAAATTTTAAGTAATCAATACAAACATGAATTTTAATCGAATTAAAAACTCGCGAGCTGCGATATTGTATGATAAACAATTAGAGACGAACATTTATTTTGAACACTGGACAACTGAAACTTTCCCGGCGTCGCTGAGGCACATCACACACAAGGATTTCATTCGTCCCAAATCGTTCCGCACGAATACGATTTACACATAGGTAATTTCTGTAACAGAAAAGAGACACCGGAATTTTATATCAGTTGATCTTTCGCGTTTTAACCTTTCTTCCGCGAATAAAAAAATATACCCGGCTTCGATACAAATTAAGAAATCGAAAAATAGAGTTGTAAACCAAAATACTTTTTTTTCTTTTTTAAAAAAGTCGCGTTTTGCAATCCAGTAGTGGTAGAGAAAGAGTAAGTAAAATGCAGATCATTTGACAAATAATCTAAAGAAGAATTTTGAATTTTTTTACTTGAATACGTTTTACTGCAGGAATAATAATAATAAGCTGTAGACAGGCTATGTATAGGGTAATCCACATAGTGGCAACTCTCCTCTTATAGCACAGGATAGGGAGTGAAAGGGGAGGGGGGATGTGGAAAGTTAGAGAAAGGTAGCCAAGGGTTAACTAGGGCCCCGGGCTATGGCTTAAGGATCCTACACGGCAATTCGCTTAAAATTGATGCAGGGTAAACCCTAGAAATACTTGCATCAGGTAGGTCGGGCATTTGCTACTTCCGATGGAGCGAGAGGGGTTTTCTATGGGGTTGCAGCTTTCACCTCGCCGTACCTTGACCAGTTTAGGAGGCAGTTGGCCGACTATTCCAATAGGAATAACGGACAACTCTTACCGTATCCCAAGGTCTGCGACCCCGAAACATACACCTCTCTAAACAGGCCGAGGCTCCTCGGCATGTGGGAACCTTAGTTCACAAAACCAGAGAGACGTGAAGGTAGCATTCTCCAGAGCTCTCTGGGAAGGTTCACCTGCGAGAGAATGTTCTCACAGGCTTCCTTGATCTTAATTCAGGATAAAAATCGACAAGTGTATCATCACGATTACACATACGAGAATTCCTGGCGATGTATATATGATATATAATGTAAAGATATAAACATAAAAGCTTCCATATTAATATTTGCTTTTAAGTAAGTCATCTGAAGCATCGTGTCGTTCTCACAGTCCGTGCGATTTTTCATCACCTGACGAAAGGCACAACGATCGCAGAAACATAATTTTTCTAATATTTGGCTATATCATAATGTAATTGATAATTTTCATCTAAGACATATTTTTTTTTATTTTCTTTCTCATAAGATTGCCCGTCCTATTTGAAATATCTGTCCAAAAAAATTAATAATACGTACAAAAATCTTATTGAATCTGAAATTTTACTCGAACTGGAAACAGTCTATGCTTTCACTATATGTTTTCACACTAAACAAGCAGTTAACTTCCATTAAACGAGTTTCGGCAATTGAAGAAAGTTCGTGGAAACATTATTTGCAATTGTTGGTTGACAGTAATGTCAATTTTCCAAGTATGTCGCTATGATTTCTTTGAACGTGTTTTAATAATTACACTTTTCTAATTGGATGTGTATTTTATCTACGTTTAATACGAGAACATCAATAGAAAATTTACAAGTAGTTTAAAAGTAAACATACTCCCGTGATCATTTTCTATAAAGTGCAATGAAAATGAATAAAAGAAAAGTTATAGATCCTTTACTGTTACAAGTACCTGCATATCTTGGTTCCTGTCGTCAATGAAATGACAAAGCTTTCGCATGTACGAGATTAAGTGTAACTTCGGAAGCACGCTATCTTTCGTGTTAGTGTGGGTAATGGCAGGAGAAGACAGTACACCTGACCTTGGCTTTCCCTGTGCCCTGGATTGCTGCCGACTGTCGGCGCCAAGATCCATTTCCTTCCACTTTCAGAAGAGCCGACCTGATTCGTGTCACCCGCCTATTTCGCCAAACGGTGGAATCATTTCCAGTTTCACCATTCGATTCGCATCGCCACATTATTGGCGTGAAAACTAAGGACAAAATTACATATGCAATATTGAACGACCGCTGTGCATCGCACCTGCCTTTCAAACAACGCACTTTCGATCCCTACCTTAACCGGTGAAAGTTAATGGGGGATTATGTTCTTTATATATAAAAAAATGTCAACAGTAATGTACGAAATGCCATTGACTCTTTACAATGTACTAACATTTGAACTACAGGTATGACAAAACCATTAAGGTATCCAATGCCTCACTCACTTATACAAGAAATAAGTTACTAACTGATAAAACAAAAAAAAGTGTACTCTTGCAACCACACACCTCTTTCATAAATTATTATTTATAAGTCATAATTTGAATTAGCTGAACTCCACTATGTGGTGCGATCGTGTACCTTATTTGTAATTTTTGAACGATAAATTTTTTTCTAATTGACGTTAACATGAGATACAAAGTGGCTACTAACGTATCAAAGGGTGATATGAATTGAATTAAAGTTTATACTCAGAGGGTGTACTTTCAGCACCAATATAATATCCGAGTTTCTACTCAACGCCGTAAGAATAAAACCGATGTGGTGCGGTAAAGTAAATGCTGATGGTAAAATGTAAAGAAATAATGGCAGAATACTTGTCACATATTCAAATTTAACAGGTAGTGGACATTTTTTGTTAATCTATTTCTTAGTGTTGTGAAAATATCAAAGTTTCTCCATATCCTCGAATTCATCGACTGAAACCGGGCACTATGCGTCAATGCTGCAATATCCCTTCCACTTGATGTCTTCGTCGCCATGATGTGAAGGCTTTCTAATTCCAACGCAAGTGCAGTCAATCATTCCAATTATATCGACACTAGGCTTTTTCCTTTTCCTGTATAACTTCAGCTGGAGTTTGAGGAAATATCATCCGATCTTCGCCCGGGTCAACTATCGCTCTATAACCTCACTCACTATTTTTGAGACAAATGTCCTACTCCCGCTTGAAAACGGGTGTCCAATACACCTCAAGAAAAAATTTATTCTACCTACATTAGATACGGCACCATCTTTTCTTTCTCCCTTATCTTGACCTAAAAATGTCTTTGTGATGAATTCATCCTTTTCTGGGGAAAATCAATATAACGTTATGAAATCGCGAGAAATAGTAGGCAACTTCTCCTAGGAGTATAACGTTTTCGTGCACGTAGATTCAATACAAATTCCGCTGTTTCTATAATTACTCGTTTTCAAACGGCCTCTGCAAACAGGCTGAGTCTGGTCACTAGCAGACTCAAATTATTCCAAGTATATACTTCACCAAGACAGTAAACTATTTTTTACTCATGTCAAACTTGAGTTCCTACTTCTGTGATTTTTAATTTGAAGTATATGCTCACCAGAGTATCTACTTCTTTATTTTTATTCTTAAGTATTTGGAGTATAAAGTTTTTACTTGTTTTTATTCATATCACTTGTTGATTTGGGATAGTAAAGAAAGCCGTACCCACGCCTGGAAACAGACTGTTGCGAAAAACGGCTGATTTTGGTTAACCACGTCAGGTGGAGAAGGAGATCGAGTATAGCGAGGTCTGAGAAACGATATGAGCAGAAAGGGTGTTTGTTATCTAAAACTGACTTCAGGATTGAGAGGAGAAAGGACGACACCCCGCTTAACTTCCAGGTGGCACGGGTCACAATTACCGAGGTTTCGTAAGCAAATCCCTTATTTTATTATTATCACAATAACATCACTTGCTCGCACTTTGTTTAATAAAAAGAATTGTAGGAATTAATTTATCAACAAATATTATATAATGAATTAAATAAATTTTGTTTAATAAAATCCAATTTTATGTAATTTTACGTTTTATAAAGGTCTTCACCATAAATAATATCTCGAATTTTTTATATTCCCAAAAGCGCAGCCATTTGGCTATATCGTCAATTATTTGATTGTTGATTCTTGTAAAGCAAAGTCAGAATTCGTTTCTTCTCGTCGCTGTGCGCTGTTTTAGTTCCTTCTCTTTCTTTTACGTGTCTTGCTTAAGAAGTCATTATGTTGTGGTGGCTTTGAGTAAGTCGATGACGTAGTGTTGTTAGTAATTTCATCGTAATAGAAGTTTCGTTCGGATAGAGACATCTTCGAAATTTGTTTTTTATTATTTATCTTCCTAGTATTCTTTTGATCGCGTGTAATTAACGGTTAAAGATATAAGAATTGTAAAAGGAAAATTTGTTTTTAATTTTCAAAGCTTACAGTTGGCGTTTATCCGTTGAACTGGTCTCGTGTTTGTGAGACACAAAGTTTATCTCGTTCGGCGGGGGTTGTATCACTGCGTGAACAGTAAAGTGAGGGCACTTAGCAATGGACTTGATCTGCTTTAGTATCAAAATATTAAATGCACTACATAAGGAGTGGGACAAACAAACTAGGTGAGACGAGACACCATTTGGAAAGCTGTTTTTACGTTAATTTACGCCACAGCGAGAGACGCTGACACGTCAGAATCAGTTACAACATACAGATGTGAATATGTCAAGGAAAAATTGCTTCTACAGAAAAAAATCGCTTCCTAAAATAGAGGCGACCTCCTGAATGTACAAAAATATCATGAACTGATATTGATGACTGGATGGCATCGATTTTCCTATTGAACTTCGAGCAATCTGTATGATAGTATTTCATAGTTTGAGAGCGGAACGGCGCGTTTAACAGACTTGCAAATGGATTTCGTACGGCTTTTTTAATGTTTTGTGTCTTGTATAAAGTGAAACACACACAGTAAATATAGCAAATCATAGTCCGGCATGATTATAAACCAGAAACTTCACGGTGTAGCATTAAATCGATGTAGAAATATTATTGCAGTTCCGAAACAGAGTTATAACAATTAAATTTCTATAAATAGCGCTGATCTTAAAGAAAGTGAAGTTATACAACGTAGTGTAGTTGTTCTTACGCGTGTCTTGGAAGAATTCCAATAACTTGTACATTACCGGTAGTGAAAAAATCGAATATATATTGAAAAAACCTTAAAAAAAACAAATACACGTCCTTATCTCCGAAATAAACGACGTAGCGTCCTCTTTTAGGACCTCTTCAAATTTCATAATTGTGTTTATAAATCATGAAAAACAATTTAAAGCCTTGCCTGTTGCAATCAAATTAGAGGACGAAGCGTCGTTTATTTAATGTTTTATAAACAAACAAATTTCTGACATAAGACTGTGTACTTGTTTTCGAAATAAATATTTTGTGTTTCGTTGGTGACCTAATAGATAACGAATGCGTTTTTCTCTATGATTTGGGAAGGTATATCATGGACCATATAGTGGATAATATTTATAATATATGTTCAAAATAAATAAATTATCTAATAAATTACAAAAAATTATATTTAATGTATGGTTAAATTCGATAATTACATCTCCAATGAGATTCAGAATATGAAAAGAAGTACATCGTTTCGTTCCAAATTTGCAACCTCATCAGATACTACTTTCATTAGAAAGGCGTCCGAAATTAAAATAAATCTATGGTATTAAAAATTTCATTATGATATAATTGGCTATAAAAGAATTAATCCACTACATTAAAGTTTTCAATTGGAAGCGATTTCAATAATCAAACAATTGCTACAATAAATTATGATAAAATCAAAATTACATTTGGATGCAAAGAAGTCTAAAAAACTACTTTCTATTTATAATTTTAATGATTTCTTTTTTTTGACAACTTCAACAACACCATTAAGAATTTTTTGTATTTACATCAATTTAGTTCACTTTTCTGATTATTTTACCTGACGAGGTTCCAAAGTTGGGAGAATAGTTTGTATATCATTTTTATTCTTTATATTTGTAGATATAATTCACGAATTAAACAATATATTAAAATTACAATTTTTGACTTTGTCTTGTTTTATATTTTTTTATAATACTTAATTTTAGATAAGTTTCAAGTTTTATGTTATGATGCGTCATGTTACACGAAGGGGTGAAGGCGAAACTTGAGTTTTTGATTCTGCGTACCGTCGGAAGCAATAGCCCTTGGAAAAAGATTACCTCAAATCCGACTTAATTATCATGAAACATAGGAACGCAAACTCCGACCTGTTAACTCTTATACCATCTGCGGAGTGTACGAGAACTAGGATACAGAAATGACGTAATACTCATACACTTATTCGAGGATCAGAAATGTTACTTGCTTAATTCAGATTACAGCTAGTAGGCGTAGCCTTATAAATCTTGACAAGAATCACTTTGTGTACGATGGTTTTCACCTGCTACGAAAGAGTGAGCTCTTTCAAACCTTGCAATTTCTGCTCGGATCGACGAACGAGCAGGTACACTACGCCTCGGTTTAAAATTAGCTCCGACGATGCAACACAATCTTCTTCGAGTAATTAAAACACTACGATACGAAATTAAGGCGTGCGCGCAGTACAATTGCAGTGACTTAAGCGTTGCATGCGGTGTTAGGAAGCGACCCGACACAGTTGTCAGATGTTAAATACATTTTACCTCAAAACTGAGGACCATATATCACCTCTTGATTCGAGTAGTATAACGTGGTATAATTATTTCAATCGAGAAATCAAATATCTATAAGCATCCAAAATGATCTGCCGTGATATCGTCTTGAGAACGTCGTCTTTAAGTTTTGTACGCCAAATCATCTAGAATTATTTTTTTTGCCGGTATATATCTTTGATTTAAGCAGTTGCAGATAGAATGTGGCTTACAGGACGTTTCAGTTTCACAATCTGCGGACGTTTAGTGTCGCCGTGAAGGCTGAGAGTTGTCTTTGGCCTGCAATCAAGGTTGTGGTTGTAGACGTGGCAAGGAGCAGGGAGCAAGGAGCAGGCACCGGATACAGTAACGTAAGCAGCCAGCCACCGGAGATATTATGGAGGGCGTGTCTCTGGCCCGCCCAAGTGCAATGCATGCTCCAAACAAAGTCGTATAACATCAACGATTGTGTATTTCATTGCCTTACTTATTCATTTCACGATACTTCATATTGAGTATATTTATGAATCACAGTGAATGAGAAATAATACTGGCGGACTGATCACTTTTTCAAAAAAAAAAAAATAAGACCAGGCAGCAAAAAATTGACGCTGGTAAATAATCATTCCTAAATAGGACAACAAATGACAAACAATTAACCAGCAAGAGTGTTTGGAGCAAGTTCTCAAACAGAAAGAAAATTTAGACTCAATAGGAAATCGCTTGTGAATATAAATTAGTGATGTGAAGTGAGGGACTTCGTAAAATCAATCAGATTCACATTCCATAAACAATAAACTTAAGTATTATTAAATTTTATCTCCTTAGTTAATTTCTAGTTTCAGGTATAATTGGACAAAACAATTATTTTTATATATTGTCCTTTCCAAAATTGTCCTACAATTAATATTATTCTATCTATTTCCAGTTTATTTAATTGTAATTTTATTTATGCTATCTGCCCATTTATAGATTAAATAATTACGAATACTTTGCGTAATAATGACTAGATTAATTTTGTGTGGGTTTATAAGCAGAGGTTTATCCAAATATGGCGCGTTCATATTAATACAGAAATTCATAACATAAAATCATCAAAATAAACAATACATCATAATTTAATTTTGGGTGATTGAAAGGAAATATAATTATTGGCAGACAGGAATTTTGGCATGACGTTCCAAGTCTTACATGACAAAGAACATAAAAAAAGCGGCGAGCCTTTTACACATTACATCTACAGGGTGTAAATAACCAGCTGTAACAGAATTTTTCTGTAACATACTGGCTGCTGGCGAAAAGTATTTTTAAACCAAACCCTATGTATCGTATTGATGAGTGCTATTTTAATTTCGCGTAACAATCCTCTAGTAGGGATATTCGTAGTAAACATTGACATTTTAAGTGGGTACATAAGTCGTGTAAGCTATCACGGAATAGTATTTTAAAAAGAAACAAATTTTCCTGAATAATTTAATTCTAATTGTTATTTGCAATCAAGAAAGTAAAATAAACTAATTGGTATCTTCTGCGAAATGTATGTAGTTATGTACCTTGCGGTACCGCTGTATTGCCTTCAAAGCTATTCATCTTCCACAGTCTTTTGTTTTGTCACAGCAAGTCAAATTCGAACGCCGTTTGTGTGTACACGTTTTGCAAGACGCTGGCAAACATTGTACCCAATGAATATCTCCGTTCATAAACGTGTGCTGCTATCCTGCATTTTCTACCTACGACTTTCTACAAGTACCAATATGTCGAATTCGTCTTTGTTGATAAATGGCATCTTACTAATAGCAAAACTACAGGGAGAAGATTTTAACTACACAAACTTGACAGCTGCATCAAGATGAAATTGAAATATCGTGTACCATGTGTGGAACTGAGTGTCACAGGATCGTCCTATCACGATTAGTCAACTTGGGAACGTGGTAAGTATTGAAATGAGCTATCGGACATAAATGTAGCAACATCACGACTAAACACCCGCCAATTCTGCTAAATTTGATCATAATTTCTTGGTCAAAGTCGCTATTTTGGTAGTTTACTAGGCTTCCGATTCCCTTGACATGATACCCGCTCTAATTCTTCGGTATTTCTTTACTTCTTTGAGGCCATACGATTTTAATAAAACCGGACATTCTTCAGGTCTAAGGTCGAGTGCCGATCATTTCCATAAGATTCGTTAAAAAAAAGTTTAGAACAATGGCAGCCCCGCTTGAAGAAGACTGTGCAGTCTCAATAACTTATAGTAAATCTATGTTGCACGAATTAATATCAACAGTAGATTCGAGAAATTTTCATAGCGTATATATAGTCACAGTATAGTGAATGTACTCTTTAATAATTTTGAGTTGTTTACAATCTACTATTGAATGTTTATAAAGTAATTGCAAACTATAGTGCGCTTCAAATGGGAGCTGGTTTGATCTTGAAGGTCTTCCTTGCGCCGACGAATCAAATTCGTGCGACGTTGTTGCATATTATTGTCCATGCAGCTGCGGTAAGCGTTTGTTATTCATTATTGACGATGTGGCAACGTTCGTCTAATTCTTTCATTTCGCTGATAGCCAAAACGGCTCTCATTTGAAACAGACTATAATTAAGAATTACTGTGAATTAACAATCATCGGACATATATTCGGGAACCTATGAGTAGTAAACCAGCGAGATAGTTACACCACAACGGTCACGGCGTTTGTGAAAAATTTCATGAATAATATTTTTTAAAAAAGGCAGTGATGGATACACACGGTAAAGATGGGCTAATGCTGCAGAAACTTAATCAAAAATGAAGAAACCAAGATAAGAAATTGAGTGTCTTGCATCTAAACCATTTTCGCATTAATACGATAATGCAATATACTGTAAACGAATCGCAATGGAGACTGTACATCTGCTCAGAAAGGATCGTTCTTATATCATACTCTATTATTCTCTATTCTCTGGATTTATTACTATTCGAGGCTTCTCTTATACTACACTACCGCGCATTTCGTTTTTTGTATCTCATTTTTCATCTCCCCCCTTTCCATCTGTCTCACACACATTCATATTTTCACGTCACCTTTATGTAATTTAACGTTTTCAAAGTTTTATCATTATTAATGGAAAGAATTTACAGTGTTATTATAATTACATTATTATATCAGAACCATAGTTAAATTGCCTGACCACACTTTTACGCAGTGTTGCCACCCCCGCCCGAAAGAATGATCGAACTTTAAGTCACATGATCATTCGTCCGGTTCAAGTCGATCACTTGTAACGGACAAACGCATTCTACTACAGTTTAAGTCGATAACAGATATTCTGTCAAATACATGTAAAATCATAGCGGATTTATAACTTTGTGAATAACTAAATGCAAACTTTGAAAATTAAGTACAATTTTTGATCGTTTACCATTTCCATATTACAAATAGTTAATTACTCGCTGAAATTCTTTTGAGGAAGTTTGAAGAGTTACTAGTAACACGTCGGTAAGTCAGTCGAATGAAATTACATCATCGTCGCACTCAAAGCAGCCAGAACAAAGATTATAACTAAAGTTAGTAGAAAGAACGAAAAGAAGTGAAGGTTCCAACAGAAGAGACGGTGCTAAGCGGGCAAAAGTAACAATCTTTTATTGCTTCACAAGAAAGAACTAAGTAATCAGAAACGGAAATATCACAAACTGTAGAAAAATGTAAACCACACAAAATAAAATAATAATTGGAGGGAAAAAATTGAAATATTGTGTATGGATCTAAAGAGAGCTTATCGTGGAATAAAGAACGGCCCGTGTCAGTGCTTTCTGATTATTTAAGTAACATAGGCTTCAAAACAACTAACATCGACACGCTATAATGGTATTTACGTCAAAGTTTCTACGGAATCTCTAAGTATCTGAATATAATAGGGAATAAGAAAGATATCCAATTCAGACAAAAAGGGTAATATAAATTCCACACAACGTTTCTCGGATACTGGTCCCTTTCGTCAGGTGAGAAGAAGACCCTAGAGCGACACAACTGTACTGGTTAGTTGGCAACACTCAAAAGCGACGAAAACGCAACGAAGAGCGAAAGGTTAGCGTAACAATAAGGGAGCAACGACAATGGGAAAACAGAAGGTTTAGCGTAAAAATAAGGGATCATAGCAATTATTTAGTTTAATAGTGTCTGTACGTTAATAGCTGTGATGTTGGATTTAATTTGAAGCATCTCTGATATGAGTCTGGAATTGTACTTGGTGTCAATGTCTATAATCTTAGCATTTTGCCAATCAAATGTATGTTTCGAGTTGATGATATGTTTGGAGACTACAGATCACTAGGAAGTTTGATATTAGACATATGTTCCTTGATAGTGTATTAAGGGAAAGTTTGGTTTGCCCTATGTAGCAGGAATTACAATTAGAGCAAGTGATTTTGTAGGCAACATAATGTTTGCTGTAGGTGTCAAATGGGTCCTTGTGGTTTTTAATCAAGTATGAAGTGGTATTACTACATCTGTAAATGATGGATATTTGAGATTCTTTGAAAATTTGGACAAATTTGTGATGTAAAAAGTTGTAATAAGGGAGTATGAGAAAAAAAATTTGGCTTATGATGTTTGGGGACGAGTGACAGTAGGATGTTGGATTTTGTTCAGTCTGTTGTTTGTGTGTTTAATAATGAAATTTAAAGGGCAGTCATTGGAGATTAAAATGTTTGGGACACTATTTAAGTTGTATCGATGGAACTTGGAGTTAGAAAGTAATATACCTCTGTCTACAAGATTGTATACCATAGCTCTCTTTTGGTTTGGAGTATGATAATTGAGAACACGTCCACATTATGTAGGTTTTCTGTACCAATTGGTGAGAATGCAAGTATTGTGAATGGATACGGTGACATCAAGGAAATTAAGAGAATGGTTAAATTACCCTTTTTGTCTGAATTGGCTATCTCTCTTATTCATTATTTTCAATCAGACGTAATTTTTTTCATATAATAGCGTTAAAAGATATTTGATTGACATTTAAGAAATACGTTGGCAGAGAGATTTAAGTTACGAGGTTAGAATCGCCGAAGTTCTTGATGTGTCGTATGCATATTTGACTCGATTGAGGAATTTTTATGTTGGTTGATAACATTAATAAATTATTGGAATCTTTTCCGAATCTCTCATAAGTTTTTTTTAATTAGATCGGAGAAATATATGGGTGTCCGATTGGATTGACTGGAAAACGAGTAAAAAAAGTGAGAAGTAAAAATATTATTCGGTAATGTAAACAAGGAACGGTCGTGGCTATCGTATAAAATAACATCGTAGCGTGAATATCAATAGATCGGCTTTCAAAAGCCATCAGTTGGAACGTATCTCGTCTAATAAAATCACTACAGCAACTCTTAGATGAGTTTCTTTATTTTTGAACCTATCACCAACACAAATTAAGAAAAAGTAATTTAATTAAGTTCTGCTCAAATTTTATAATCAAGTACAATGAACCATAAATTGAATTTTATTTCTTTTATCCCAAGCAAACATCACGCCCGCGGCTATAATTAAAATTCTGTCGTGAATATTGTATGCGAATTTCTGAAACGCCAATAATTACGATTCTACGTGTAATTATGCTTGCTGTTCGCGCCCAACATGGCTGTGAATGATAGAAACCGAAAGGAAACTTTGCCACCTACGCCACGCTCACGTGCAACGTCCAGACAAATCACAAAGAAGCGAACCCCACGCAGTTTGCCCAGTATTGTCTTGCTGAGAAAACAACATGGCGGACGAAATCACACAATAGCACTATATAAGCTTTCGTCCTGCGACATTCCACCAAAATCATTGCAGTCAGATCGAAAGTAAAAAAATCTATTAAAATGGTTTGTAAAATACGATGTGTTAACATCCCGGAAAGTCTCTATCATAATATCCTGATGAAATGTGGAGTACATTCCTGGAATTACACGAATTTACCAATTAAATTAATTTTATCTGTAAATTGACTATCTGAATATGTTGTCAATTAATGAAAATGTATAGAAAAGTTGTTTATTAGTTAAACCAACACAAACAAAATTAATCGATTAAATTCTCAAATAAATAAGACCTATTACGTTAATTCGACGCATCCATTCTGATAAAAGAGATACAATAACGTTAATTAAATTAATTATATAAAATGGCAGCCAATTAACAGAAGTAAGTAAATAAATACCACACGAGGCTTTTGAGTTCGTCAACCGGTTTGTTGTGGTTGTCGTTCTTAAAACTAAGTTTTTTAAATAACCTCACGAAAACAACAAGGATTGCTTAAACGTTGTGTGGAATTTATTATATCACTTAATTATCTGTTATTTGCCTAATTCTTTATCTAATTACTTTCCATAAAATGGTTTTTTATTGATTTCAAAAAGTGTCTGGAAATTTTAAAAAAAATGGTTTTACTGAGTCTGTTTAGGTTTATAAAATAATTATAAACCAATAAGTCATCGTCAAATTTTACCAATAGCTTTCGGCATTCGCCATGGTCATCTGCAAATAATTAACATCTTATACATAGTTCATTTAATAATTTATGTAATATATAATTAAAAATAAAATGTAAAATGATATGTAAAATAAGTATTTATAAAGAATGTTGATAGGAAGAAATAATGTAATAATGTAAGATATTTGACTAGAGTGGTGTTGACAGTCAGGTGGGTGCTGGGATAAAAAAAACGATGTGATTGTAATGTTAGTTGATGAACGTTGAGTTTACCGGTAAAGAAATTGGATGTTTGAATTAATTGTTGTTTTTGGAAATTGAATATGTATAAAATATAAATTAATTGTATATGACCATAGTTGGTTGCCGAAAGCCATTTCTAATCAAATTGACGAATTAATGAAGGAAAATTCGATTACTTATTGGTTTTTTATCAATTTATAAAGTACCTTGGATTTTATCACCACTTTGGGTTAGAATTGAATTATCCATTATGCGAAACGAAAAATTTACATCTTTTTGAAAATTAATAATAAGACAAATAGCCAAATACAGACAAAAGAAGTGATGATATAAACACCTCCCAACATTTATTCAGGTGCTACGAAAACTAAAAAACACAGGATCCTAGAACGACACAACTGCAAAATTCAGTTGAAAAAAGAAAGAAAGGAGCAAGTTTTCGAGAAACGTTGTGTGGTATTTATATCATCACTTTTTTTTGTCTATATTTGACTATTTTTCTTATTATTATCCTTAAATGCTGATCTTTATTTGAAAGCATTTATTCTGTTCTTTTATCATTGCACACCACGTCTTATAATCTATTTTCAGATCAATTCTCGTACTTTGTGTGTTGTAAGGATACTAAATGACACGCTGAAGACAGATTTTTAACCGTTTCGAATAGGGATACTTCGGCCAATTTAAAACGAAATAGTACCCAGTGTTTACTTTCTGTGCAATGAAATACGTAAATTAAGCATTGTCATAAATCGTCGACAATTTACAAAGTTTTAATTACATGTGTAGTTAATAAATCGCTCGATTGACAAACGCAATTCTTAAATTTCTGTCAGCAGCAATTTGTGCAGGGTCATCAGATCGTCCGTGTGAGAAGTTTGAGTCTCCCACGGAACCATGTTCCCAGTCCTTTGTTCGTGTCCTTGGATCGGAGCCGCCTCTACACGAGTAGGTCCAGGGTTCTTCCCGCCAGCCCTGGTGCCCTTCATTACGACCGCAATTAGTTATACTTAAATGCTCTGGAACTACGCAAAACATTCTCGGGAAACGTAGGTCGTAATCTTACATTCATTGTAACTTTTCTCGGATGAGAAATGATCAATACTGTGGTCGATACAAAGTAATGCACAAGAATGACGCTATGAGGCCATTATTCATTACAATTTGAAAAAAACTGAGCAGTCAGAATATAAGCAGGCTCGTGTTACAATCATCGTCTTTTCAGTTCACTCGACATGTAGCTTGATACTAGGCTTTGTATAGCTTCATGCACTCTGATTTGGTTTGGAGATTAAAGATACAAAAATGAAACATTTTGGTTTTATTGAAAGGCAGATTTATTAGCGTAGGCAACTACTGCTTGAAGGAAGTTGCGATAAAACAAACTCATTATCATATCAAAAAGGCAAAACGTACCATTTAAATAGAGAACATATAAAAAAGTTCAGTCTCGACGAATTCACGAATTGCACCGACTTAATAGAAATTAACGGACGTAATATGCTCGAATCATCACACTAAAATGGGTATTAATATCGATAATCTCATATCAATTTTTCTCATTTTCCAGAATTTATTTCCCCAACACTTGAATGTCATGCGTGTAATTTGCGTCATTATGCCTTCGGTTCACCTTGAAAGTACTGTTTAATACGAATTTTTAATTTCTACTTATTGTTTTGTCAATTAATTGATAATACGAGAGCAAAAAAGCAGTACAATGAGAAAGGAATAGGTTAAATGAACAACGTTGGAGTTATGTTGACACGCCTGGTTTTTTTTTAAGTCTAGGGATTCTATAATTCAACGAGGTAAAATTAGTACAGTTTTAGCTGCACAGAGACACACTGCAAAAGGTGAAGTATTGAGATAAACAAATATATAATGTCCTCACTGGATATCGAACATTAATTCTACTTACTGCAGTTGTACACTTCAGTTGATAGGTGGCTTAAATATTTTTTTTTACGGCAATAGGCTACGTGAGGGTAATCCACGTTGGGCAACTCCCCTTTAATAGCATAGGAAGGGATTTGAAAGGGGGGATGCGGAAGGGTAGAGGAAGGTAGCCAAGGGTTAACTAGGGCCCCCGGGCTACATTTTAAGGATCCTACCCGGCATTCGCCTAAAGAAATGCAGGGAAAACCCTAGAAAAACCTGCATCAGGTAGGTCGGGCATGGGGTACTTGTCCCACGCCCTTCCGATAGCGGGAGAGGAGTGGAAGTTCATAATTCATATTATATTAAAATTGTATAGCGGCTGATAGAGAATTTGAGTTCAGTTACGGCGAAAAGTTGATAGTCTAGGATTACGGCGAGGAGAAGTTCATTTATGAGAATAGAGACTTGTTACTTATAAAGCGAGGAAAATTCAAGGAAATTTTTTGGTCGAGCAGACATAAAACAGTAAGAGCAGACAAAGCAGCCAAGAGTCAACAGAATGTTGACTAGTCTCCATCTAGCTTCGTATATATAAATTAAACTTTCCAGAAATTTGTAACTTATACTACGCTCACCGAAAACTCTGAGAAAAATATACATGCTTATAATTGAAATTTATATGATAATTATTTAATTTTTTAATTCAAATTTAAGAATAAATGACATTTCAAACTACGACTGTTTGTTTGGTTTATTCGTGAGAATAATCAGTTGGTTTTTTCTTATTTTCAAACAGCGGTTAATATGTGTCTTCATGATTGCGTCTGAAGTGGTGCTATCATAAATGAAATTTCATATGAAATACCTATCAGTTTTCTTTACCTGCGAATTACCATCGGTTACCCACAATCTAGTAGAGTCAAATTTATTCTCTCAATTTTTTTAATAATCTGCATTTTCTGTATACCTATTGTATTATGTCGACACCTATGTTTTTTATATAGTACCTAGTTAGACAACGCAGTTAGTCTCAGAGTAAGTGTGTCACTACGGCGGAGTTGCTAATTCTAATATTTGTTCCTCACATTTTTAGAGATTTCCAACACTTTCTCCACACTCTGCAAATCATTATTCACTATACAGTGCGTAGAAACAGTTAACACCGTAGAGATGCCTACATAAACTTCAAGTAGAAATGTTACAGTACCGTCCAGGAGTTGAGTGCAGAGGTGGTGAGAACCTTCCGCGATGGCTCACATCTGCCAACGTGAAGTAGCTTCGGAATTGATAAGGCGATTTCTCTTCCTTGAAGACGCGTAGAAAGACGGAAGGGTCGTAACCCTTTGCTGAGGAGAAAGCAGCCGTGCCGCATCTTGACTCAACATACAAATAGCGGGAATAAACTTCTAATCTGATGATTACGTGCGTGTACCGGGGCACAGCTACGCCTCGCACAATCTACGGTACCTCACACGGTCTCGTCGAGACGTATCTTAGTTGATACACAGTAATTCATTTGAATCTTCCGCCTTCGAGTCAGGTTGAGACCTGATGGTAACAGTATATTTTTTAATAACTGTATATTATTGAAGTGAAGAAAACTTTGACAGTTTTCGTGTAAAACTTTATAGAAACTTCCATCACACAATACAAACACACTTTCCGCAGGAGTTTTTATTTTGCTGTAAATTCCAGTGTATCATTTTTAGACATCCCCATTTCTTCTCGTCTTTTACTGAAAATATATTTTTCCTGTTTTATTACAACGTTATTTTTATCTCATGCCAGAACTCTGAAATAACAGTGATCTCTAATATTTTATTTTAAATTGTAGTATATTAAACCATGAACGGCAACTTTCATTCAATAGTTGTCATTTAAATTATTGTAATGTATGTATGACATATTTTATCAATTTTCAACACATGACGTTGATGCCAGTTTAGTTTTGATACAGATAATTAGGGGTACTGGATATCCGAAAGTTCTTGTTCGAACTGATAAGTGACTCAATTAAATTATCGCTGTTTATAAATGTTGTTTTATTTTTATAAATTCAAGACGTGTAAAAAAAACAGTTATATAACTCCAATAGATTTATTTTTCGTTAGTGAAACATCAGTTAACAAATAAGTAATATTGTTAGGGCATTTCATTGCATGTGAATAAAGAGATGAATTATATCTAGGGGGAAAAGGGTGGGGAGGCAACTAATCTGTCCGTCAGGGAGTAAGAAATATTGACTGAAAAAGAAGAGGTATTTACGGACACCCATTGTTGTCTTCGAACAATCACTCCTCTCTCTCTTTAAATACATTCTCTCCCATATCAATCTAATTTCTCTTATTACTATTATTTAATATAGTACTTCTTGAAAAAAGTATTGGACCATTCCAACAAAAATCTTTATATTAAACAATGTTTGACTGTCGATCTATATAGCATTATATATTATTTTTTCCTTTTCATTACTATTTTTCGATTGTGTTCACACACTTAAGTGTGAAATAATTCTTATTAAAAAAATCAAAACATGCGTACTTATTTTTTCTACGGCCGACTTGGACTAGTGCCTTAAGTACCACGTAAGCCAGTAAAATGACACCTGTGTGTTTGAACGTACAGGTATCATGTGATTTCTTCCGCATGCCGAACACTAAACGAGTATTTCAATTAACACACACAAACATGCAGGAACCGTACACGTGGCATATTTTTTTTAAAAAAAGAAGAGTTTTATCAACAATGAAGTCGATGACTTTGTATATTATAATTTCTTTTCGATAAAGTGTCAAGTAATTTTAATAGGTCAAATAAATACTCGAGGCGACCTCAATCATTCCGCGGCACGTGCAAGTTGTAACGCAGAGGTGCTGTAACAGGTTGTGGCGCTCGTTTAGCTGTCAAGGGTCAAGAGTGGATCTGTCGAGTGAGGCAGTCACCGCTTCCGAAAAAATACGTAAAATTATTAGAAACTTTGAGAAAGACGACGCTTTTCCGAACGAAATCTAAGAATATCACGATGAAACACCGTCCAAGTTAACTTCCCTGCTTATGTAACGTGTTTCTTTCTTGATATGGATAAATTCTGATTGAAAAATCAACACTGATATCGATAAATCGATTAACAGCTTGTATAAAAAGCACAAGTAAAATAGATTATTAATTGCTTACTAACCGACGAATGAGTTTGGAGCCAAAATTCTACCAATATAAGTGCCAGAACAATAGCGGTATCGTTCACAATATTGCTCGAAATGCTGTCGATTTTCTGTAATTTTTACTCAAGTACGTGATTGTTAAATCATCATGATTCTACATGACATCGCAGATAAACGGGTTACTGTGAATGGCGACCGCTACAGGAATCTGATAAAACATTCTTTGTGGTGTCCAACTGGCGGACGTCAACCTTTTATAGCAACAGGACGGTGCTACATGTCACAGATCGCGTGAGCCTATCACATTGTTGCACATCCTGGAAGTGTTATTTCTCGGAATGGTGATGTCATGACCAGGAGGTGCCCTGGCTTGGGATTATGTGAAATCGAGAAACGACCCGCCACCAACAGAACATCACAGTGTATGAAAAGTGACCAGGCACTGGGTCTCGAAAATCCGTTAAATAAAAAAAATCATAGGAGGGTATTTGATGTATTTCTATCCACAATCGTCTAGATTGATTTTTAATGTTTACCAAACAAAGATTTATTATTAAATGTTGTTTTAATTCTGTACGTTCTAAATTTCTTACAACCTCATTTTTGAACCTTTTTATATGAGATTTAAAACCAGGTTTTAAAATTGCGCGAGCGTCATTTGGCCTCTTCGCCTGAAGATAGAGCAGGCACCACGCACAGGAAGAAACTGTGTAGTTATTTCGGGCTGTAAATGCTTCTGTGCCAAATATACTGACCGGAATAATTAAGCACATATCAGAATGCAAACAGAAGGTTGCCAGCAGGAAATGCTGCATTGTTACGAAAGCAGTCTTGATACATGTTCGCATCTGGGAAAGCCTCCGGCGTGCCGCTGACCTGGGAACCAGCCTAACGGCTTTCCTTTCTGGGTCAGCCTTCCCAGACGTATATCGTGTCACCCTATCTATGTCCCACGGTGCAAGGTAACACACAGTCAATCACTAGAGCGTTATCCTAAATTAAGTGTCATTTTTTGAATAGCGCAGTTCACCATCAAGCTGAAATAGCCGAGTAGTTTCAGACCAACGAAGAGACAAGACGAAAAGAGATCATCATGCAGTACGTAATGCTGATAGAGAGGCTACACATGAACAATTATTGGTAAAACGTTAATGTGTCTGTTTATCCTCCATTTTGAACGTGATAAACTAAGAAAGGGCTGAATAGATTTTAATGAAATTTCATATTTGCTATACTGTTCACTAAATTTCAAGTGAAGAACAGACGAAAGTCGATACGCTACGAATAGCCGCATCGTCATTGGATTAATAAGACTTTTTTTTATTAATATGATTGCCGGTTAACGACGGGTACGCACAGAGTAGGTTAAGTACAACACAAACGTCACATTATCTCCAACTTAATGGCATCGCTAATAAAGCATATCTGGCAAACCTAAGCACAGTAGGCTGAAAATTCTTCGCTATTAACGGTTTTTAGGCACCTGTTATATATGAACGTTACAATTAAGGATAATTACTTATAATGTTAAACAAAAGGTTGCAGTCGATCGCGGAAAATAATAAAAGAAGTTCCAATATAAATATTGCGGGAACAGAGCATTGCTGCTATTCTCATAGACGACGTCAACTCCGCTTAGAAATCTCAATATAACACAGTTTACATTGTCTATATCTCCGGTTGATGGATGGCCGATAACATGGTGGACGAAATGTGACACAGCGAATTAGTTATAGCGGGAATGTATCACACTGGTGCTGTGAGGTCCTTCCTTACGAAAGGAAAAGCTTAAATGAAAATATAAATGTCGCTCTTCTATATTATTTTGGATAGTTGACAAACTGTAACGATATTGCATCCGATTTCTTTCGTATTCCTAGTTCTCGTCAGAGATGCAACCTCTGTACGAAGTAGAACACACGGCTTCTGAATTCTCAATCGAAACGCGGAGAAAATCATTCACTGGCAACGTATACGCGGGCTTTTAGTGCCAACACTTTCTTTTCCATGTCAAGATACTATTTGGGGATCGGCAAAAATTGAACCTTAAAAAAGTAAACTAAAGTTTTTGGAATTGGATGATCACGTTAAAAAAATTTCAATTTGATACTCTTAAGGCGCAGCTAAATGGTTCTCAGAATTGTTTACGATGGGAATAGAATACTCCAAATTCGTCTTTGAACGTTTCAGAATTGCACTACAAAACGAGTTTCGTTACTTTATTTAGGTATTCCAAATTCGAAAGCACATCGAATTATTTATTATATCTTTCAAGCCATCGGGACACGAGTTACCGAATAAGGTGTTGGGTGTTTCCAGGATGTGAGTGTTGCGGCATCAGGAAAATATAAAATGGCATCTTCAATTTAGACACGCGATTTGAAAAACAAGTCAAGAGTCCCCTTTTTTAATTTAACACGTTTAATGTGGACGTTTCATAATATTACGAACGGAGAAGTAGTTGGGACAAATATTTGATTAAATTTATTTATTTTAATTGTAAAACAGACAATTTGTGAAAATAAAACTACACGTACTATAGTAAAAATAACAGCTATTTTTCGGTTATGGTTATAGATTCTGTTGACAAAGGCGTAACCTATAAATAATTTAGATTTTTAATTTATATAACCCTTCAAATACACTTCTTTAAATCAACACCTTCCATTCCTGTACCCCATGTTATGCATATCTCCTTCCTCTCCACTCCATTCCATTCCATTCAGCCAGCCACCTGGTTTTTGGTCTACACCTTATTTGCCCGACAGTATCTTTTCCGGTATCTGTTTCCCCCATTCTTGGCACGTGCCCTGCCCATCTCAGTCTTGATGAACTTATAATTCTACTGACTGACATATTGACTAGTGCCCCCTCCACCTTCCTTTTAACCTGCTATTTTGCGCAGTACTCTCCTCTCGAAAAAAATTAGCACCAAACAACATAATAGCCATTTTATCGTAAATTGTATTATGTTGAACCATGAATTCTCTGAAGTAGTTTTGAACGGGTTGTCCGCAGACTTGGAACATTTCTTTGTCTAATTGATCGCAGTTCGATGCACTGTAATTTAACGTTATCATCTTTAAGTTCGATAATAAAAGGAAAGTAAATTTAACATATATTACAAGTCGATTAGGGCGAGACTAGACATAGTTGGGCTTTCGAAAACTGGAATCAGATAGTAACTTATATATTTAGGGAAACTATGGATAGCTCGTTTTACGGGTGTATCGAAGGAAGACCGACCAAGTCACCTTTCTGAAATATCGTTTCGTTGATGCTCCGCACCCACCCACACACCCACACACAGTTTTGCATAAATTATAGAAGTGGCCAAGGTTTATAAGTTGCTCGACGAGCCATAAGTACTAGGGGTTATTGACCAGGTGCGTGTACATATACGGCTGTCACAATCGAAACTTTCACGTAGTCAAACATGGAAACGCGCGCCGTTCCGCGGCCCCATTTTAAAACATTCAAGTTCAGAAATCACAAATCAAGGACTGCCCCAAATACGAGGAGCCTCAGATAAGTTACCTATTATAATCCAATTTCTGCTACCATAAATTGTCCTTACAAATGTACAATTATATTCGGTCAATGTTTCTGGTTGGGAATCAAATTATTAAAGTCGGCGCTGCTTAGGAGAAAGAAAGAAAAACGTGTTATTAATTCTTATTCATTGCTCGTATCCTCGAAGGTGATCTGTTGGGTAAATTTCTTTGTGTGTGTGTGTGCGCGTTTCAAAAAATGTAATTATTTGTAGTATTCCCGACGTAGGTTAACACAGAGCGAAGTATTTGGCTAGTTTGACGGAGACGTGCGTGTGCAGTTGGCCTCACCTGTTGCTGCGTTGCACCTGCACCTGCTTTCTCGCCGCCACGGCCAGCACTGGCTGGCTCCGGCTCCGCAACGCCTCGCCTCTCCTCTCCTCCCACCCCACCCTGCACCAACCTCCCACTTTTATAACTCACCACCAATTATTCCCTCGGGTTAAACACAATTTTTCTACTTCATATATTTATATACTAAACGTCGCTTTGAAATTTGATCTTCGAGTAACGCAAAGATTCCCCAACTTTTTTTCTACTTCGACACCCAGGACAACTTTTTTTTTCTCAATCGGCCCCCTAAATTGTGTTATTATAATTCATAAATAACGCAACGTATCACGTTGCAATTTAAGACCAATCCAGTAACTAAAGTGGAATTTTTAAATATATATTTTTCAATTTTATCTCACATAATTTTTTTTTATATTATAGTTATCAGCAATCAGATTACATTTTAATCTATAAGCTAATGTGGTACCTTTGACATGTTATTTACATATCATACATTATGGCATGAAGAGATCCCCTCCAGCGAAGAGAACTTCTAAATCTTGTCTAGAGAAGTGCTGGCCATTTTTTTTTCGGTCTTCTTGTTTCATCATTTTCTAGTAGTGGTTGTAATAATGGATTTGAATGTGATTAAAGCTTTACGTGGTGACTAACACTCTTTTGACGGGCAGTTTCCATAACAGTTGGTATTTTTAAGTCATTGTGTATTTGTTCATTTGTTATGTATACCAGGGGGCGTTAACGATGGCTCTTAATATTTTAGACTGGCATCTTTGGATTATTGCAGTATTTGACATACTGGCACATCCCGATAATTCTATCCCGTAGGTCCATATAATTATAATACATTTAATGCGATTATTGTGCTTGATACTCTTATACTTTTTATATAAGCAGTTTATATAAGTAGTTAATAATAATACTAAACTAACGCGTTCTATAATATTTAATGATTTATAGTATTTCTTAACTAATTGTTGAACGTGACTAAATCCTATCTCAAACAAGCAAGAACTTGGAAAATCTAAACCCATAATAGGTTAATTTTACGTAGTTTTTGCGAATATCTTTTCAATTCAATAATTTGGCGTATCCACTTGTTTGAAAATTGAATTTTTATGTTACGTATTCTCCCTACTGCGGAATTCGGCGAATATACAAAACCGACAAGAAATTCAGATTTAACTGTGCGGATCACACAGCTGCATATAATTCTATAGTATATGTATACGCATTAAAATGTAAAATTATATAATAATATAATTTATTAAAAATTAAATAAAAATTTATATCAGCAAAGTTTATCATCGAACTCATTAGGCAAATGGAATACTGTAGTTTTTAAAACTTTAATCGAATCCAATGGAACCCGTTCGGCATCCTTTGAAAAATGCGTAACTTTCTTCCCGTTTGCGTGGTCAAAAATATACATATAGTACAGTGTAGATGGGGTCAAGCGAGACCCCGTGAGTGTTGATTAAAGTTTTAAAACGGTCTATGTGGTCGATGATAAATTTTTATTTGTTGAAATTATAACTACTTTTTAAGGAATGTAATTGTTATATAATAATTTCTGTTTTAACGCGTAAAATCAAAATACAGATTTGTATTTATTGTTGGTATGATCAACGCATCTAATCCTAATGTCATATAGCTTTTGTAAATTGTGCCGAATGCCGCAGAAGGGAGAATTTGGAAGGTAAAATCAATTTTCAAACAAGTGGTTATACGAAATTGTGCAATTGCAAGCATAATCTGAAAAACTACGTGAAATTAACACATCAACAAACCATTATTTTTTAACTTTTCCTAGTTCTTACTTGTTTGAGGTAGGATTTAGTCATGTATAAAAAATTATATAGAAACCCCATAATTCGATTAAATATTTAAATATTAAAAAAATGGACGATTGACGACTATTGTCAAGTAATTTTACACGTAATTTAAAAAGTATTGTGGTAAACAACAACAGCCGTCGCTTTAAATATTTCAAAAGTATATTATAATATATTGTGGTGACCACCAATATATGTAATAAAAGGATTTTTATAATTTATTTAATATTTGTATTGTTAGCGTAATATTGTGTCCCAGGTACTGTAGGCAACAGTCAGCGTTGCATAAGAATGTGGAGTTTTCAGACGTTATTTTTGTCGGCAATGTGTAAATGTTGAAGGCGGTGAAGAAAAACAGTCTGCGAAAGGAAATGTCCAGTAACGGTCATTTTTAAGTCTGCGATACGAACTGAGCTCAGAGTCGCTAATAAGCGATGTTCGAGGGTGGTCAGTGTCTTCGAAATGACTCCGAACTCTTCAAATGTCATTAAATATAAATGCATTAGAAAGATAGCCAATTCGGACAAAAAAGTAATAATATAAATAGCACACAACGTTTCTGGGATCCTTGTCACTTTCTTCAGGTGCGAAGAAGAGCCTAGAGCGACACAACTGCACTTAAAAAACCGTCATTAAAGTTTAAGTATATGCAGTCGCGATTGTAGTGTGTCAGCTGATATCAAAGTTGAAGTAGTGTTCACAATGTTATTAAACATGAAGCTGAATAAAGTACGATGGTTCAAGACAATTAATACGACATGGTTAAAGAGAAGTAAATGTAGAAGACAGTAAAAATAAAGTTTAAATAAAAGCTAAAACAAAGTGATTATAAGTACGGGGAAATTAAAGGTAAAGTGTAAAGCGTGACGTTAAAGTGAAATGAATAATTAGTGTTATACGAGAGTTGCTCTGATGTCTGGTATGTACCAAAATTTTGTTGTAAACTTGGCATAAAAGTTCGTAGCCTCAGATTTCTTCAGAGTTATCTAGATTTTCCTTATGTTAGTAATACTCATGTAAATTCAAATCAATACTTTGTATTGTTTTTAATTTTGTTATATAATTGCAGGTTACTATTACTGTTAGAGGCCCGATAAGCGACCTTCAAGGTTTAAAGAATTTCAATAAAGCTGTTGCATGTAAAAAGTTTTTGTATAAAATCGAATTAAATCTAAATTTTAGTAAATATTCCTGAATTTAAAATTTAACTGGTTAACACTTATTTAATTTTCCAAATCATCAATAGTTAAATAAATTCAGGTCTTATAAAATAGATTATAACATTAATTTTCACCACATCGTGGTTTTTTGTTTTCTATTAATTTGCTTATTACAATATATATATATATATATATATATATATATATATATATTGTAATGCCAATTAATTAGGACATTAATTGTTTGAACATAAAAATCTAAATTGTTTGAGAAATCCTTTGTAGCGGCGGAGTTTCCAGAACATAGCGACAATGTAGCCCAGCTCTGTTCCTTTGTCGAAAGGTCCGAAAATGGCGTATGCGCGCTAAAATGCGAGACGAGAGTTCAGTTCGCAGGAAAATATTGTGAGGAGCAGTTCGCGGAAAGACATCGTCAAGGTATAACTGTTAGTTGGAGAAGAATTCAACAGAGTCGGCAATTAGTATTTAACAGAGTTAGTTGGTGCCTGGACATTTCTGAGCACAAAGTAAAACATTCATGAGAACATAACATCGAAACTTGCTAAGTAAAAGCAGTTTTGTGTCCATAGCCGGCCAGAAATAGTAAAAAATTTCAGTTTGAGTTCAATGCAGTAAAGACTGGCAAATCTACAGACAAAGGAATTCGCCTAAGGCAAGCAGAATTCACCTAAGGCAAGCAGTTAACAGATAGCTGACAACAAAAGGGGAGGATCATCCGAGTTCCTGACATCATGTAAAATTTTGGCTTAGAATCAGTGTAAAATCTGTGAGTTTAGAATCAGTGTAAAATCCAGCAATAGTGTCTTTCGTAAACGAAAGGTATGCTGGAATGCTGGTCAGATGTGAGTAACAGAATACTAAATGATTAATTATGTAAACGTAATTGAAAGATAGAAGTCAGATTTCGTTCTCCGTTTAAATTGTTAATCAGAGTCAATCTTTTCACTTTTAATTTCGTTCTCATTTTAAATTTCGTACTAGTTTAATTGTCAAGTAAATTTCTTTTCTTTTAATTGTGGTTTGTTTGTTAATAAGATTTTTTAAACATAAGTAATGTGTCCATTATCAAACCCACTGAAGACCCTGAGATTTAATATTTGTAATTGTTTTGAGTTATTGCCACAAAATAAATAAATAATTTGTTGTTAAGTTCATTGATCTTTCATATTTTAAAAAAAGTTATCCGTTTGACTATAACATTTTGACGCTTAACGTGAGGTAATCTCTTTAAATTCATTAAAATAAAATAAATTAAAGGTTTCATTTCAATTATTACAATATATATATATAGATGATAAATGTGTAATGAAATTTTTTATTTAAATTGTTTCTTTAATTATTGGTGGCATTGAAAAGAACAACATTGATAGGCCCGAGAATGCAGAGACGATAATGGTTGCTAGGAATTGTTTTTGAAAAAGCTCAGAACTTAAGCGGAGATCAGAACAGTCAGTAAACAGTCGGACAGTCAGAGAGCAGAGTGTGTGTTTGGGAGGCAGAACAGTCAGTCAGCCATGTGTGTTATACGTGCATGGAGAGAGTCTGTGGTGATCGAATTCGGCAAAGTATGGGCTGAATATCATCATCTTTTTACAGATTTTGTACAGCAAAGTGAATGTGAACATACGTACGACGTAATTTAAAATGCGTAGCAGTCAACATTGATCACTGTCATAATAAGCAAAGTGTTGTAAAGTGAGTCGATAACAATATCATTGCTATGACCTGTGAATAAAAATAGTGTTTTATAAAATTTAAAATAATCACGAATGCACAAACAGGTTCCAGAGAGCTCTATATATATGGTATTAAAAAAACTTGCTTTTGTAAACCTTTACGTAAATATCGTTTGCCGCCAGTTTCCTATAACTTCGCCAGAAATTTCTATAGTTTTTGTTGGTGTTAGAGTCTTTTGTTATTATAAATAAAATTCATATTTTCCTTTTGTAACTTGGTGAAAATTTCAATTCACTGTCTTTATTAGAGGCCCTACAAGTGAGCCTTGAAATTTAGATTCTCAAGAAAGCTGAGGCATGTACTTAAAGACATAAAATG